>ML675604.1:36956018-37592208 GCA_007922155.1 Mesoclemmys tuberculata | reverse complement strand
CTAAATGTTCATGTCGTGCTTTCAAAGCATGAGTTGTAGAGAAGAAACTGTTTAGCCTAGGCTTGAAAAGGCTACATCGAGTAGCGCTTCTGCCCAGTCTTTTCAGAAGGTGTCATGCCATTTTATTGCCCAGTTAGCATTTAAAATTTGGATTACATTTTCTTCTGCCTCTGCTGATTGACCATCCTAGAGTCCTATGCTGTATTTGTAGTGATAATCCTTGCCTTTCTGGCTGACGTCCACGACAGTGAAAACCCTGCCAATCCCATATCTCACATAGTCCCTCTCTAACGCAGCCTAGTCACGGACAACTTTTCTGTTGCTTTCCTAAACAGGAGCAACAACCCTATGACTGATTTTAAATACAGTAGAACAAAATGCTTGCTGGAAGCTACAGTCCGGATTAGAGACGGCATTACATATTGTGTGCAAGTTACACAGGATACTGTGGCCTAATATGGGTTGGTATCTTGTTCTGCTAATATGCACAGGTGTGATGAAAATTTCAAACATCCACTAATGCCTTTTTTTGAACCCATTACTCCCAACAGACTTCTTGCTCCATCTAAAAATGCTGGTGGAGCACTTTTCATTCAGATGACCTTAAATTTAATAATAATTTGGATATGGTTACCTTCCTATCTTTTATCTTTATTAAGCATTAAAGATACTCCCTCGATGATTTTTTAAACAAGCTCTCTGACTCTTTTTATTGCAAAGGGTTAGACTAGATGACCTCCTGAGGTCCCTTCCAACCCTAATCTTTTATGATTCTGTGATTCATGGCTGTATCTAGAAACTATCTCACTTAATTAAAATACAGTTTGAAATTGACATGCAAATGCCCTTGCTTAGTTTTTCCTTCCTGACAGCCTAACTTGACAATGTTTGGACTGTGTTATTCTCAGTACACTATTATTAGGGATTATGTTATTACTTTTGAGGACTGATATCTACTTCTCTTCTCTAGTTGTAGAGCTACTTTTCTTTTTCTGGGTACCATTTCCTCTCTGTGTTAGTATTGATTTAGGTATGAAGGCCTCAGGGAAATAATAATTGAGAGGAATTTACTAGCTCAAGGTTTGCATTTTTTGTTTGTTGTTGTTGCTATATTTAATTGTGGATGCAAGCATTCCTTCTCTCGGCATTCCTGCTAGGTCAGACACTTCAGTGGAGACACATTTTCTGCCAGGAGTTTAACAAACTAAAGTCATTATGCTGTCTTTACCAGTCTGAGGTGAACAGTGGGAGCAGATTAGTAGCAGTTCAGTGGAGGGTTCCTGAATAGCAATGGCTTAGCGGACTAGCAATGATTCAGAGCCCTCCTTCCACCCAAGGGACAAAGCGATAAGTGCTGCTCCAAAAATGAGCAATGTCTCAACCATTGATGACACTATATGGTGACCAAGAGTCTGGTCATACCTCAGAACTGGTTGCCCACATACTCTTTGAGTAAGGAAGTACTAGCAAACCTCACAACAAGTCTCAGAGAGGCCTGTGGTCTGTATCTTTGTGCTGGTTCTGCAAAGCTTCACTAAGGGAGGAGGGGGCTCTTCCTCTTTCCACCACCCTCAGGACATTCAACTAAGAAAGGGCAGAATTCTATGATAAGTGTCATTTGTTGGAAGGGCAAGCCAAGTAGGCATGTTCCGTGGCAATACAAACAAATCCATGGTCAATAATAGATTGTGTTTTCTGTAAATGAAATGAAAAATGTATAAGTGTTTTGTCCTCTGTAGTCACTCAAATGAGCCTTTTTGCCACGCCACCAGAACAATCCTTTTTCTAAGGCAAACTTGTTTCTGATTTTTTCAGTGCAATATTTGCAGCTCATTTTTCTTAGATTATCTAGATCAAGAAGTTTCTGTTTTCTACAGTGGTTCTTTCTTCCTACCTGTGTGGAATTCTGCCATTGTCATAATCTTAACTTTTCCATTTTTTCTTTCTTCTGTTTTGAAAAAAATTGCTAAATTAAATGTGTATTTGCCAGTGGGGTACTCATTAGACACTGGGGACCTAGTTCAACCCTTATGTAACTCCATTCACTTCAATGGATTTGTGCCTCTTACTTTGCAAGAGTTGAAGTTGAATTTAAACCTGCATTTTCATTTTCTTAAAGTTATTATTTTTCAGAATGTTAGCACTTTTTAAAAAAATATTCATTGTCCACCAAGTGAATGACTCAGTGCGGAACTATTATTCATGGTAAGAATTATTCTCATTATTTTACAAACTAAAATAATTATTTACCTAAAAGTTTGCTAGGTGCTTCACAGTAATGATCCCTGCTCACAGGAGCTTATAACTTAATTTCCTTAACAGGAGGGGAGAGAATAAATATTAGGAAGGACTGGGATAACATCAATAAATTAGCACAGTTAGTCAGCAAAGCCGTGTTCCAAGTACAGTAGAATAGAGGCTATATTATGCACAAAAGATATGTTTCAAGACCAGCATGGCTATGAATTCAGGCACTCAAAGTTAGGAAATACCAGATTTCAACTTCAAGTGTAAATCCCAAGATGTGACTCATTCCCTACTAGTTGTGATATTAGCAGAGGTACGCAATGTGTACCAAAATATGAGGTGGGAGATTTTTTTAAAAGTGGCAAAATTATCCACCACCGACTACTAGATTTGATCAAATCTGGTAAACATGATTATGTACGTCTTCCCACCCCAACCCCTAATTACACTAAGCTACCACCACAAATCTGCACTTAGATCTCTTTCTAATTTATACCTGTTAAATTCATTTTGCACATCCTACAAGTTCACATGCACAGTATATACACAGTACTCTATGACAGCAGTTGCAGTTTCAGATTGTCCTAGAACTTGTACAATGGGTAAATATTTCAGTAAAATAACATACATTGCTATCTATGCTATTATAAAATGAATTTCCATTCTAGACACAAATATAACTTTCTAACTCTGTGATTTATGTCATGCTCAATTAAGGATAATAAATACATAATCTAATTGTTTTCCTGATTTTGTTTTTTATAAAATCTATTACATAATATAAGCAAACACAGTCTGTGCTATGGATTCTCAGGATTACTGGATTTATTGCTCTTCTTGGGTGGCTGAAGTCAGCCACTCAGCCAAATGTCTTTATAACACCACATATAGAGGGCAATATTTTTACAGTGCATAGTATACGTAAGAGATAATTCCAATGGATAATGGCCCCCTACCACTTCATAAATACTGAGGCAAAGCCTAGACTTTGTTGTTAAAGGAAATTGATCTTGAGACAATGCTCTACTGCAGTGCCTGAAGATCACAAACTACTCTATTACAATGGCTGCAGACTACAATACCGGAGATGAGTAGGAATTAGTTATTGTGGGCTTGGACCTAAAGGAACAAGCAAGTGGAGAGCACTGCACAATAAACTAAATGTCAAACAAAAATGCTAGGAAGACAGATGAACTCAATCCTGCTTTAATGAGAACTCTGCTGTGTGGCTACTATGTTACTCCTGTGTAGTAGAAGAAAGAAGGCCAAGGAAAAGAATGAGTAGCTAAGGTTACGTCTACACTACAATGAATCACACATGGCACTGATCAGGTCCCAGAGCCTGGGTCAGTTGGCTTAGGTTCATGGGGCTTGGGCAGCAGGGCTAAAAATATCGAGATAGATGTTTCGGCTCAGGCTAGAACCCAGGCTCCGACACCCCACTGGTGGGGTTTCAGAGCCTAAGCCTGAATGTCTACGCTGCAATTTGTAGCCCCACAGCTGGCTGAGGGAAATGGTTATCTCCATTTGGTCATGTAAGGCAGCTTCCTGGCAGAGTCAATATTTTTGCCTTAAGTGTTTATGTTGTTGGATGCTTGTAATTCTAATTATTGTCAGGACATTCAAGCTTTAGTATGGGCATTTTTTAAAATATTGAATCTAAATAAGATTACAAATATGGAGCACACCTATAATTTATGCATTTGTACAGCTCTGCTCAATACACTGTGCTGTTTTTACAGCACATCACATTAAAACATACAATACACGACCGTAAATACAACTAAAAATAATTAGAGGAGATAGAGACAAATCTTGCTGTCAGTCATATGAGTACAGTTCCATGTGAAACCAGTGGCACGTGTAGCAATGCAACTGAGAGCAGAATTTGGTCCATAGTTTTCCACTGAATTTTAACTCCAAAAGCTTCACATATATCATGAGGCAAACAGTTCCACCACATGGGCATTAAATGGCTCTCATGACTTGCTATGCCCTCTCCCAGACATTTTTTAGGGGATGGCTGCAACTGTGCATAATGTGTCCTTCAGCACAGTACTGTTTTGAATGAGTTCATGGGGAGTGGTAGAAACTGCCAGCTCTACTTTACATAACAGCCTATGTCTGGGGTTTCCAGTATCTTTAACACCGTTTTTGGAGCAGGTTCAGACTGATCTTGTAATGTATACTTCATTGGGGTTTAAAAGATTGTTTTGTCAGGTTTAGGTGATTAACTATCTTACTGGGAGAACTCCAGCAGGTACAGTAATGCCAGACAGGTGTTTATTAATATTACAACCATATTTCCTCCTAGTGTGTGATCCTGCCAACTCCTAACATTACCTCCTTAACAGAGACAATTGTCAACTGACACTTGATCCACTCTGTATTTGCCACAGGAATAATCTTGAATCCCATCCCCACCCCCTCAGGTGCTAAAACAGAAACAGCAAAGTACATTTTATAAAAAAACATATCTTAGGCTATGTGAAAACTCGGCAATGATTGTATACATTCTGCTGTGACAGGCAGTGTCAAATACCTGTGCCTGACAGAAATTAAACAGGACATTGCTAGGGAAAACGTGAGTTCAAACTGCTATGGCAAGTCTTGGAAAGGATTAAAGCCTTCAGAGGCTGGCTTGAATCTCCATATGGGAATTGACAGAAGCTGAGGTGCAGAGCCTTTTTAATGCAGTGTATATGAAATAAATGTCAGTCCTGGGGAGAGAGACTAAGATGATTAGAAATTGGGGTGAGGAGAAGTGAAGTTATTTGCACCCTGATCCTGCAAAGATTGATGCAGGTGGTTGATTTTACACACATGATCTAAACTCCATTGAAATCAATCAAAAGATTGACTTCAATAGGTTCTATCTTAGACCCATGAATAGTCCCAATAACTTCAGTGGCACTATTCACATTCATAAAGTTAAACATACATGCATCTTTTATTGTGGAATCGGGATACAAATGACTACACTTCCCCTCCCTTCCATATCTATTAGTTTCCTATCTAGATGCCTCTTAAAAGATTAGCTTTTAGGGTAACGTTCTTACAATAAAAAAAGATTCTGCTGTGGATTTACATTAAAAGCAACTCTTTTCAAACTGACTTTTGTTTTTGAAACTAAGTTACAAAGTTAAAAGGTAATTCTTAACATGCGTAAGATATGTTAAACATATGGAACAACAAAGAATTTGCATTCATGCCTTCTTTCCAGTCTATGGAGGGTACAGAAGGGTGCTTACAGCACGTTTGTTTCTGTAATTAACTGGAATTTGGGAGAAGGCCTCGCTGTGATTAATGGTTGAGATAAATGTTTTGGCAGTATAAAGGAATCTATTGGAATAGTAATGTTGTTCATTATTGAATATAGCTTTATAAAATTTAAGAATCATTTCCAGTAAAGGGGGGGGGGAGAGGCGGCGAAGAGCATCAGTCTGCTTTATCAAAAGTCATCAATCTTCAAAAGAATAAACAAAACCCAGGGGACTACATGTCTTGGGGCATTTGTAATGGGCTCAGGAACCTCTCATCTCCGTGTTTCCAGTTCAAATCTTGCCTAGGCCTGTGGTAACTGAAAGCTATCATGAGTTAACGCCACTCCAGCTCCTGATCATTTGTGCATCTCATCAGATCCACAAGAAATACTAACAACCTTAGCAGAGGCCAAAAACTGAAGATCCACAAACCACTGAAGTCAATAAAAGACTTTCTATTCTCGACAGCGGGCATTAGATCATGCTCCAAATGGCTGGGATAACGAGCCACCTTATGACCCCCTGGCTGGTCAGGCAATGTGGTGAAGCTTGCATCACCACTGCCATTGTTGTCCACTCTCGGCAGCCACTCTACAACTTCTCACCAGCCCACTAAGAATCCAAGTGATTAAGAATTTATAGCTGTTATAAAATTAAAGACCAATTAATACCAATTTATTAGCACCTTAATCAAGTCACCTGTTGCGACTGTACAACCATATGCAATCAAACATTTATAAAATATAAGAGTATAAGAATGGTCAGACCTATGGTCCATCTAGCCCAGTATCTTGTCTTCTGACAGTGGCCAATGCTAGGTGCTTTGGGGGAATGAATAGAACAGGTAATCATCAAGTGTTCCACCCCATCAGCCATTCCCAGCCTCTGGCAAACAGCAATCCCTGCCTATCCTGGCTAGTAGCCATTGATGGACCTATCCTCCATGAAATAATCTAGTTCTTTTTAGAGCTCCATTATATTCTTGGCCTTCACAATATCCTCTGGCAAGGAGTTCCTCAGATTGACTGTGTATTGTGTAAAGAAATACTCCCCTTTGTTCATTTTAAACCTGCTGCCTGTTAATTTCATTGGGTGACCCCTAGTTTTTATGTTATGAGATGGAGAAAATAATACCTCCTTATTTACTTTCTCCACACTGGTTATGTTTTTATCGAGCTCTATCAAATCCCCCCTTTGTCATCTCTTTTCCAAACTGAAAAGTCTCAGTCTTGTTAATCTCTCTCCTCCCGTGGAAGCTTTTCCATACCCATAATCATTTTTGCTGCCCTTTTCTGTACCTTTTCCAATACTAATATACAATTTTTTGAGATGGGGTGACCAGAAGTTATGGGCATACCATGGATTTATAAAGAGGCAATATGATATTTTCTGTTTTATTATCTATCCCTTTCCTAATGATTCCCAACATCCTGTTAGCTTTTTTTGACTGCCACTGCATATTGAGTGGATGTTTTCAGAGAATTATCCAAAGTGACTCCAAGATATTTTTCTTGAGTGATAATAGCAAATTTAGAACCTATCATTTTATATGTATACTTGGGATTCTGTTTTCCAATGCTCATTACTTTGCATTTATCAACACTGAACTTCATCTGGCATTTTGTTGGTCAGTCATCCAGTTTTGTGAGATCCTTTTGTAACTCTTCGCAGTCTGCTTTGGACCATTTTCTATCAGCTGCAAATTTTGCCACCTTACTGTTTTCCCTTTTTTCAGAGCATTTATTAATATGTTGAACAGCACTCACTAGTCTTATCTTCCTTGAGTGCTCCTTTAGCATCTCAATTGTCCAGTGGCCCCACTAGTTGTTCAGCAGGCTTCCTGCCTCTGATATATTTAAAAAAAATTGCTGTTACTTTTTGAGTCTTTGGCTAGCTGTTCTTTACATTCATTTTTGGCCTTTCTAGTGACATTTTTACAGTTCATTTGCCAGAGTTTATGCTCCTGTCTATTTTCCTCAATAAGATTTAATTTCCACTTTTTAAAGAATCCCTTTTTGCCTCTAACTGCTTCTTTTACTTTGTTGTTTAGCCACAGTGGCACTTTTTTGGTCCTCTTACTGTGTTTTTTAATTTGGGGTATATATTTAAATTGAGCCTCTATTATGGTATCTTTAAAATGTTTCCATGCAGCTTTTGGCACTGTACCTTTTATTTTCTTTTTGACTAAGTTCCTCATGTTTGTGTAGTTCCCCTTTCTGAAATTAAATTGCACCATGGTGGGCTGCTTTGGTGTTTCTCCCCCACAGGGATGTTAAATTTTATTATGTTATGGTCACTATTACCAAGTGGTTCAGCTCTATTCACCTCTTGGACAAGCTCCTATGCTCCACTTAAGACTAAATCACAAATTGCCTCTCCTCTTGCGGGTTCCAGGACTAGTTACTCCAAGAAGCAGTCATTTAAGTTGTCAAGAACTTTATCTCTGCATCCCGTCCTGAGATGATATGGATACGCTCAATATGGAGATGGTTGAAATTCCCCATTATTATTGACTTTTTTATTTTGATAGCCTCTCTAATCTCCCTGGGCATTTCACAGTTACCATCATCATTCTGGTCAGGCAGTCAGTAATAAATCCCTACCACCATATTCTTACTATTCAAGCATGGTATTACTATCCATAAAGATTCTCTGGTACGGTTTGGTTCATTCAAGATTTTTATTTCATTTAACTCTACACTTTCTTTCACATATAGTGACACTCCCCCACCAATATGACCTATTCTGTCCTTCTGATATATTTTGTACCCTGGTATTACTGTGTTCTTTTGATCATCCTCATTAAACCAAGTTTCTGTGATGCCTATTATACCAATATCCTCATTTCATATGAGGCACTTAAGTTCACCCATCTTAGTATTTAGACTTATAGCATTTGTATATAAGCACTTAAAAAAATTGTCACTTTTTAGCTATCTGCCATTATGTGATTGAATGAGAGACTCTTTCATTTGACTGTTGCTCATCAGATCCTACCCATATTTTATCCTCTTCCATCCTCTTCTTCTTACCAGGATATAGAGATATAGATTCCCCAGTTCCTAATAAATCTAAACCCTTCCTCCCTGCACCATCGTCTCATCTACACATTGAGACCCTGCAGTTCTGCCTGTCTAACTGGTTCTGTGTGTGGAACTGCAAGCATTTCAGAGAATGCTATCTTGGAGGTCCTCGACTTCAATCTCTTACCCAGCAGCCTAAATTTGGCCTCCAGGACTTCTCTCCTATCCTTCCCTATGCCATTGATACCTATATGTACCATGACCACCGGCTCCTTCCCAGCACTACATATAAGTCTATCTAGATGTCTCGGGAGATCCGCAACCTTCACATCCGGTGAGCAAGTCACCATGTGGTTCTCCCGGTCATCACAAACACGCTATCCATGTTTCTAATGATTGAGTCACCCATTATTATTACCTGTCTTTTCCTAATAACTGGAGTTCCCTTCCTGGGAGAGGCATCCTCAATGTGAGAGGATTCCATGACATCATCTGGAAGGAGGGTCCCAACTATGGGATCGTTTCCCTCCGCTGCAGTTTGATGTTTTCCTTCCCTGAGTCTTTCATCTTCCTGAACAGTACAGAGGCTCTCAGACCAGGAGTTGGACCATTCTACTGAGTCCCGGAAAGTCTCATCTATGTACCTTTCTCTCCCCCTTAGTTCCTCCAGTTCAGCAACCCTGGTCTCCAAAGCCTGTATGCTGTCTCTGAGGGCCAGAAGCTTCTTGCTCTGAATGCACACATACACTACCCGCCCATAGGGCAGGTAATCAGGCATGCTGCATTCAGTGCAATAAACTGGATAGACCCCACTCTGTTACTGGACTTCTGCCTGCATTCTCTTTTTATTCCTGAAGCTTTTTCTTTTATTGTTTGTTTTTTATCGGTGGGGCGGGGGTTATTGTCTTTAGTTTACAGAATGTTAATGAAGTGTATCAACCCTCCCATTCTCCCACTCCTACTTGCAAAAGTCCCCTGTTAGCTGCCCCTGTTCGCTTAGGAGTGGGCTTTTTAAACTCTGATTCTCCCTGAGTAGCCCCACCCCCCTGTTTAAGGGTTGATGGGTGCTAAAGGGCTTGGAGATCAAAGTCTCATTAAGATGCTCTCAGCCTTGCCTAGCAGACTGCTAGGATCAGCACGTGGTCCCTTAGCATATACAAACATACCACATGATATACTTCAGTCAAGCAACGAGCATCGCACAAACACACACGCTACAGACAACAAACTCATTCCAAAGGTCACGCAGTCACTCCTCCTTCACCTGGAGAACGCCCTCGCAAAACTCCTTCTCCTCTTCAGTAGCATGGAGGGCACTTCCCAGGAGAGGACCAATCTCCTATTTGACAAACATGGCCAAGGTGATGTTCTTTTGGAAACCCTCAAACTGTGTTGGGAAATCACACTCTGGGGCACCAACAGCAACAACGTGTTAGATTACAATTTATTAGTAAACTGGGAGTTGGGGTATTCCTTCTGGCATTTCAATCTCATCTGTGATGCCATATACCTAGGATTAACATGAGGAAGCATGATGGCAATTCAGTGATGGCTATTGTGGAGAATCAAAATTAATTCTTTGCATCGGTCTTCATGGTTGAGGTTGTGAGGGAGATTAAATTTATCTAACTCCTTGTTAAACCTGGTCTCAGAAATAAAGTCTAGATCACATAGTTGATAGATTTGCCTTTAAAACTGCTACACTTGAAATGTGGGCTCTTTACTAATATATTTTTCATGTAAATCTCACACAAATTGACTCCATTAAAATATCAGAAAAGTATCTTAAGCATTTTAGGTAATGTAGAAAACTTGCAAGAGATCTTTTATAAACAAGGAGAGAAATTAGCCATAAGTTTTAAACATGGACATGTGTGGGATCATTTTTTTTTCTGACATTGCTTCTAAAGTTGTTCATTTATCACAAGCAAGGTACAACTAAAATTCATTTTAAAAGCAAAAAAAAAAAAGGCTATATGTACATACATAAATAATTTCACATGCCAAAAAAAACACCAGGGAAATTATTACTTCCAGTGCTAGGGTTGAAACAGTGCCAACTCCAAAGTTTTGTAAATTAGGCCCTAAGTGTGAAATCCCTCCAGCTGTTAAAAGTATTCCATATCTAATTATATTCACAGTTTTTCAGAATACTCCCTCAGTCTGGAGAATCCTGAAAGTACATACTGTATGCCTGGAAACTAGAACCACATGCATTCTGTGAAAGCCTCCAAAACATAAAGAAAGCAAATAGACAAAATAGACAAGCCACATATTTGTATGGTTTTGTAAATGTTTTCTTATGTGGCTTTCTTTGTTTTCACAACATTTCTTTATAAACTTGATTTACTGTAATGTACCCACCCCGTCATTCCAGAGGCCATGAACAACTATACGTAAGGAAGTGTCCATTACATTTTTTAAAGGATCTGTTACTACAGGAGGCTGAAACAACAGCTGCAACTATAGCAATGAGCCCTTGAAAGTGGGGAGGAGGGGGGAATGCTCACTTGTAATTATTGCTCCAACCTTAGCCAAGCAATTGTAAAAGCCCTTCGTTAGCACCATACAGTATTGTCAGAAAGGCAGGAAGTTGCACATTATGGTGAATAACGTAACACTGATGGATTTGGGAATTCACTTCTTTTTAGCTTTTAGTAAACTTTCTGATTTTACCTTAACATCTGTATCTTCCAACAGCAACGCTTGACAGTTTGACTAAGTAAGCACTGAGTAAAAACTGATTAGGAACTTCAGGATTCAGCCTATTGTCCTGAGACTAACAATAGCCCAACAATAGCTGACATTTGAGGCAATGCTCCCCTCACAAATATTGGACGGTGTGCTTTCCTGAAACATACGTCTTCACCTGAACAATAATTGGGCATCTGGGAACGTGTAAAATAATCTTGCTTTTCTTGCATGCCCCCAACTTCCATGAAGCCAGTGGGAGTTTTGGGTGAGCCAGGAACGCATGCGAGCGAGGAAGGATGATTGAGTGGTGAGGGTGCTAGCCTGGCACTCAGGAGACTGAGGTTCAGCTCCCTCTTCCGACACAGCCTTCCTCTGTGACGTTAGGCGAGTTGTTTAGTTTCCCTGTGCCTCGGCTTCCCCCCCGGAATATGGGGATAACAGCACTTTCCTTCCTCACAGAGGTGTTTTGAGGAGAAGCATATTAAAAGGATGTGAAATGATCAGATATTACAGTGATGGGGAGCATGTAAGTCCCGAAGAAAAAGAGAGAGTTCGGGACCATTGAATAAAAGTGCCTTGTCTCGGAAGGATTCATGGCTTTAAGGCAAAGAATACATATATATATATCAGTGGCACCTGAAAGCAAAATCCCAACAAATTCCAATGCAACCACTTGGCAGCACCTACCTCTGCTTGAGCAAGTGACAGTCTGCCCCTTCCTCAAAAAGAACCCCTTGTTCCACTGCCATTTTCCTAGCCTCTCACTCCTAATGACCTTCTTTTGTTTTTTGAGATGTTCATCCGGATGAATGCTATTCCTCATAAAAAACAACATTTACTGACCAAAATCTAAACAGCATTTGTCAGACGCAGTATACTTTTTATAGATTTGGACAGAGCTATCTTCAAGTTCTTAGATCATTAGGGCCATATTGTATTCTCCCTTGGAAAAATCCACAGAGGAAGACAGAGAACAAAGGAAAGGTCATACTGAACATGGTAGTGTTCATTGCTAATGCCTACCTTGGTAAACCAAATTCAATATCATGGGGACCTGAGGAACTGTACTCACATTAATAGTAGGAGTGGGAGAATGTACCTTCGGGGGGGATATATGCAAGTGTATATAAGCATTTTTTTTATTTTGACTTTATAAAAAGCAGATATTTGTATCTTTTAAAAAGGCTGCAAACCATGGGAACAGCCATAGGTACTAGGATGGCTCCCCAGCATGCCAACTTCTTTTGGGCCACCTTCAAAAAGGCAAACACACCACAAAACCAATCATATACCAGGACAAATGGCTCAAACACCCTCATTGATTTCTACCACAACTTCAGCAGCCACCATTCATCCATTAAACTCTCTCTGGAACACTCCCGCACTAGCATCAACTTCCTGGACACCACAATCAGGTTCAGCAATGGAACCCTACAGACAACCATGTACAAGAAACCCACAGATCACCACACCTGCCTCAATAGATGCAGTAACCACCTCAAACACACCAAGAAATGTGTTATATACGGCCTGGCACTCAGATACCACAGAATATGCTCCAATGAGAAAGTCCAGGATATATGCCTTAAAACACTTAAAATCACCTTCACCAAACAAGGACACTCCACCAGGGAAGTATATCATGTCATGGAATAGGCCATCCAAATAGCCTGAAAGAATTTGCTTCAATATAGGAATAAAATCCTCTCTGGTCACACACCCCTAGTTGTCATCTGTCACCCCACACTGAAACCCATATGGTGTATCATCAAACAACTACAACCCATACTCAATGGGGACCCCATCCTGAAAGAAATCTTCCCTGAATCCGCTCTTCTGGACTTGAAACAACCTCCCAGCCTTTCTAAACTCATCATCAGAAGCAAGCTCTGCCCTGACCAGGACACACCAACTCAAAGTGGCACCAGACCTTGTCAAAACCAGGTGCAAAACCTGCAGATATATATCCACTGCCACAGTGATCAACAAGCCCAACAATACATCTTTCAAAATCCATGGATCCTCCACATGCCTATCACAACATGTGGTGTACCTCATCCAGTGCACTAAATTCCCCAATTACAGATATGTGGAGGAAACCAGACAATCACTATGCTCTTGAATGAACTCACGCAGGAAAAGGATAAAAGACAAAAATACCCCATCACCTGTGGGTGAACACTTTTCACCAAAGCAATCACTCAATATCTGACCTATTCGTCCCCATCCTCAAAGAAAACCTGCACAACACTTTTAAAAGATAAGTCTGGGAGCTTAAATTCATTGATCTGTTAGACACCAAAAATCATGGACTGAACAGAGACACTAAATTTATGGCTTATTATAACAACCTGTAACCCACTAGCCCCCCCTTTTTGTCCTATGACTGCAGAGGTGTTAATGGGTTACTCTACCTTGAATGTTCCCTTACAATATGTACTAACTACTTATGCTAAACAATCTGTTCCACCTTGTGTTTTGTGGTGACTCTGGGAGACCTGAAGAAGTCTGTGTTGCTCCCACCAACAGAAATTGGTCCAATAAAAGATATTACCTCACCCACCTTGTCTCTAGCTAATATCCTGGATCCAACACAGCTAATATCCTGGGTCTGACACAGCTACAACTACACTGCATGCAAAAATAAACTATCATTACAGGAAATGATAGGTTTCTGTAGCTTTTAATGAAAGAATACTTCCAGAAGCATCCACAGAAAGCTATTTTATTTGTTAACTTGACACACTGTACACAAGAGCACTTTTCGTTTCCTTCACTCCTTTCCTGCTATTTCATTCATCTGTGTCAGCGATGTAGTGATCATGCATGAACCTCAGATGGTGGGAGTGTCAGTGTAGAAAGGCACTAAATGTACAGCTGCTTATTGACACTAATGGAAACCACCACTCTGGAAAGTATGCCAGAGCACATTTATTTGAGATTTCCAGACTATTCTGCTTCTGGTCAGCCCAGAAATGTCACAGCAAACTCTCTTATGCTGTTTCCGCACTGTGACTTGTGCTCCCCACCAGAACTGGGAAGTGAATAGGCACACAAACATTAAAAATAACAGAGAAGAAAAAAGTTATAAAAGCTTTCATGATGCATTAAAAGGCTACACATATTCAAAAGTAGCTAAATGGTCAGTGGGATTACTCACCTGCTTCAACATAAGTATATGCTTAAATGCTTTGTGGGTCTGTAGCTGGAGTGCTCAGCACCTTGTAAGATCCAGCCCTCTATGCATAGCATGAGTAGGAGTAGCCCAGAATAGACACAGGACAGATAGTGTCTACATCACACAAAATGTGTCTAAACTGTTTGGGAAGGACTGTATGTGGTGGTGAGAGACTACTTGCCAATGCAGTCAAGGGTCCCAAGTGGTATGAAACTGTTGCGGTGGAGTCACTGAGTGGTGCTGTTACAAATGGTCTTTCAAGTCCTTTTTCTCAGCATGTGAGCAAATACATTCATCTTGGGAAAACATGCTGTGTTTTGGGAAGGAACTGTGTGAGTAGCAAGAGAGTTTGCTATCTGATTAGAGTCAATTCTTGAAGCAGAGTTGCTCTATGGGAGCTGGGCATTAGTGTTAAGCTGAGATTCCCAAAATAAAGGACTGCCCTGCATGCTTTCTGACCACCTTTGTTCAAGGACTGGTATATGTGTAAATTAAAAAAAAGTGACACTTAAAATATATTCAGATGACTTGTGGCTGATTTCTCCTCCACTGGAAAGCCTACCTGCCAGGCTCTGCACATCTGCTGCCACTCAGTAGAGGGGTAGCTAGCGTTAAGATGAGATACCAGTGTTGCAAGAAGGAGCAACAAATGCAAACACATTTGTTATAAAATTTCAAAGGTTAGTGGCAAAAAAAGGTCTTTTATGTAATCCAGTCTCTCTTCCTGAAAATTCAGGATTGTTCCCTACATATTTTAATGTTTTATCTAGACTCATTTTAAATGTTGCAAACTCCCACTACTTCCTTTGGAACATTCCCCCAATAAATTATTTCACACATGACAGTGACCTTATCAGAATGCTGTTCCACTTTTTTTTAAATAAAATTTTGGCAAAATTGAATCTTTTCTGCAAAATGTTCCACTTTCAACAAATTGGCATATTATGATGGGAAAATATTCCATAGGAAAATTATGACCAGCACTACTGCTAACATTACTTTGATTAGGGAAGTTCTTTCTACATTTTAATTAACTTATTCTACTTCAGTCACTGTTTTCACATGCAAAGTCACACCCTTAATTTTGTTTTTCATGGATCATAGTCATTAAAAATGTACATATATCTGGACTGTAAAACCACAACATTCCATGCAAGACTTCATAAGATCTGAAAAAGGAAGCTAGCTTTTTTGTTTTGTTTTATAAAGGGGTCCTAAGTATTTGCATACACTGTTCACTCAATATATAATCACTTCAGAATTTATGCGAATGAAATAAATTTGCAAATTGTCAACTATCAGCTAAATCTGGCACATGATATATGCAGTTTTGGTTACAACTCTATGCAAAAGATTGTTGGGAGTTTAGGATTTTTGTTGTTTTTTATATCCCAATACATATAAATATCCCCATTTTTCTGCCATGGTGTGTGGTTAATCATGGTCAGATTCTAGGATTGCCCCAATTGGTTTATAAGTTTTATGTTTCAGTTTTCTAATTCAGAAAGTGTGTTTTATTTATTTGCTTGCCACAAACTATAAACACCCATAAAAAGTGCAGATCAGGGAAACTGTACAAGACAATACCCCAGTATAAAATGACAGTGAAATAAGAGTACTATTAAGAGATGCCAGTAAACCAAGTTGATGCTTTAAGGCTTTAAGTAACATAGCTTAGACAGCTAAGCAAATTAATGCTTTAATCTGTTACAGCGTCTGCCCAAATGCCTGGTGTCCGATCCCTAGGAAAGATGAGTCAGTGTATGTTTTCCCCAGTAACAGACAGCAAGTTTCCACCATTGAAATTATCCTGCCATTTACAGCAGTCCTTGTCAGTGAAAGTTTCCAAGTGGCCTAAAAACTGGGGGCGTCTTGAGGAATAATAAACATATAAAGATGCTAGCTAGATTGAGTAGCAGGGAAATCTGCAGTTAGGGAGCTCTCACCGCACCTGTAACCATTACTGCCTTGAGTGGGAATTAAAAGTTATTGCCTGGCATTTTCTGGGATTAGTCTGAATATCTGTTTATCCTGAACAGTAGGAGGAAAAGAACTTTTAGAAGACAGAGACGAGCAAAACATTTAACAAATTATGCATTGCGGGGCCACTCCTCAGTCACAAACCTCTTTTTCAGTTCTATGTACAGCTTTATATTCTGTTTTTTCTTATCCTAGTCCATCTTACAGTGCTAGGAATCAAAACCTGTAGAAGCAGGGTAAAACTTTCGAAAGGGCCTAAATGATTTAAGAGCCTAAATTCTAGGTCAATGGGACTTAGGCTTCTAAGTCACTTAGGCACTTTTGAAAATTTTAGCTGTACTCCACAAATGAAAATGGGACAGATGGAACCTACAGTAGTCAGCGAGCAAACGTGTTTCCTGCCAAATAGTAAAACAGGTGAATTTGGAATCTGGACTCAAAATGCATGGTATGCATGTAGCTTGTTGTGATCTTGTCCTCCCGCTCTCTCAATAATAAGATTTATTTCTGTGGTAAGCAGTCAGGACTATGGAATATTTTATTGCCCCAGACCAAAGGTTTGAATGTGACCTAATAAGCCCATATTTTGATAAGCAACATTTACGTAAAGGAAACAACCAAAATAGTCATTGTTACTGTACAATATAGTGTCACGTTCTTTTTAGAAAAATCTGGAGTATTTTCACTTTGTTTCCATATTTCAACTCTACTTCTCCCAAGAATAAGGAACTTGGTATCGGGATTAATGGGAGCAGGCACTATGCAAGTTTCCCCAGACAACTCTGCTAATGCATTTCCAGTATCACAGCTGTTCCAATCTTGGGCCTCTCCTTTGCACTGACTACCATAATTATGACATAATCATAACCTTCTTCAGACCTGACGAAGAACTCCGTGTAGCTCAAAAGCTTGTCTTTCTCACCAACAGAAGCTGGACCAGTAAAAGATATACCTCACCCACCTTGTTTATCTATAATCATGGTAGCTTTGTGACATTGACACACTTCAGTTGGGACTTGGTTATGATGACCAAATTCTCTTTCACTTCTGATTTGATCCCAGTTCTCCAAAGGTGAAACATTAGTGCATTAAGCCACTGCAACATTCACATCTTTGATTAAATAGCATTAAATGTAGTGTATTATAATATACATTTCAATAATGTTAAAAATTGCAAGAGGTCAAACAAGTTTAACAAGAGGAACCTAGTTCTCTAGCACATCAGATGTTGCCACAGAAGAATGCACAATTCTTGATCTAATGGTATAGTCAATTTTATTGTGTCTGTTATTGTACATGTAGGCTATAGTAATAGTAGTGTAATTAAATTTTTGAGAAAATTTTGTTTTAAGTCAATTGAAATGTATTTTGATAAAATCACAATATTTTGTTCTAATTTTGACTTTTAAAATTTTGTATTTTTATCATTTATAATATAAAACATTTTGAAACAAAATTGCTTTGAAATGAAAAATTGAAGGATTTTTTCAAAATGAAATTTTGTCAAAATTGACATGCAGAGCAACAAAATGGCATTTTCCAACAGAAAAATGTTCCTCTGAGAGCTTTCCACCAGCTCTAGTAGGCGGCTACTTATAGCCGTAATACTTGTGCACATGGAACCTCTTTCTACAAGATATACATATTGTTTATGCCTATAACATTTTCCCTGAACTCGCAAGAGTAAGGCCACAGGGTCCTGATCCTGTCACTTTTTCCCCTATGAGCAGATACCTGTGCCCATGTGGAGCCCCTTTGAAGTCAAGCCTGCGTAACAGATAGTCAAGCATGTCTGACAAGTCTATTTTTTTTCATGAAATATATTCGCTAACAAATCCTTAAAATATGACAGTCTTTGGTGTATATCTGGTTTATTTCAGTCCTCATCTGAAGGTCACAAAAGGTTCAATAAATATTTTGTTCATGGATCTCATCTAAAGCCTTAGTTTAGATCGTATGTTACCCCTTGCTACATTAGCATATAATCTTTTACTGGATTTTTTAAAAATTATGTTCAACACCAGAGAACTGCATCCCTTCAAACCCTTACAAAGTCATTTTTCATGAGTAATGAAAAAGTAATTGCTGCAATATTTCCATATGTGGCAACTGCTATAGTGGAGCTACAGAAAATGGATATTTAAAAGACCTAAACAAGACACCAATCGTTGTAAAATAAATTAAACCATAAAACCACTTCCCATCATTTAAGATGCAGTATTTAATCATAACTGGTTGAGGAGACTTCATTCTACAAGCTGTTATGATGTTCATATAAATAAAGTCCTACACCAAGCCTACAAAACTCTCACTTGCTTCAGTAAAGAGTGTAGGCCTAGACCCTAGCTGAATCATTACTCATGATGGATGAACCTGAGCCTTCATATCAAAATTGAACTGGAACAGCACCAACTTTTGGATGAACTGTTTGGATAACCTGAGGTAGCTGAGGTGCTTGACCAGCAGCCTCCTCCTGGCATAAACTATAGATGGAGACTGGCAGCCAGACATTCCATTGTTGATCTTCAAGACCCAACTGTTTTCCCAAGGAAGAAAAGGACGGACCTGGCCAGGCAGGTTGACTGAACTGTGCTGCAATATGGGGATATCAAGTTATCTATCCAAGGTACTTAGTACCTCATAATCTTTTAATGTATTTTGTCTCACAAAACACTGTGAGGTGGGAAGGTGCTATTATCCTCATTTTAGAGATGGGAGAACTGAAGCACAGTATTAAATAGGAATTCTGTAGCAGAGACAGGACTTTACATAGTTTTTCTTGAGCCCCATGTTAGCACCTTAACCACTAGATTATCCTTCCTCACCAAGTAGTGCATCCTTATTTTGTAATAATAATATGCTGTGAGAATAGTGTACTGGAGAGGATTTACATCTGTGATATTGATGTGCATTTGTGTTCTTTTGAACTATTGAATTGTATTAGAATTTTATGCCAGAGCATTGCTCAGCTTTTTCTCTGAATGTGTGTGTGTGAGAGAGAGAAAGAAAGAAAGAGAAAGAGCACACTGGACCTTGGGTCATATGTATACATCCTACTAGACCTGTTATGGATTCTCTACTTTTAAAAGGGGGAGTTGCAGGTCACATGCTTACTCCTTGTTATGTGTGCCAAAGAAAATCTCACATAAGGCTTCTTGCTTGTTAGGCAGAGAAGCAGACAGAAGAGCTAGCAGGTGATCTTCACACACATAAGGTGGTAGAACTGAGAAGGGAACTGCTGCCAGGATTTCTGTAAATTAGTACAGAAATCTCTGAGCAACAGAACTGGTAATTTCCATTGTTTGGAGCATGATTTCACCTTCCCCAGGGGGTGAATCAGTCCACCAACTTACAACACACCCACACACCCACACATACTTTTTTTCAATGAATTTGCACACATCCTGTTTCTGTCTGGACCAAGGGTCTGCTCCAAAGCCCATTAAAGCCAAGGGAAAGGCTTCCTTTTACTTCAGCAGCAGTTGGATCAGGCCTTAGAAAAAGAAAAACAGATACAGTCAGACAAGCTTTTCTTGTGGAATTTCCGTACTGGCCTAAATGTGGTGGTATTAGACATCTCCCAAGAAAGCCTAATACTGCAATCTAATTTTAGACATGATGCAAGGAGAGGGTGTATCAAACAACAGGAGGGAAGGGGAAAAGAAGATGAGGGAAACAGTAATAGGATCATGCATTTACTCAGGCTTGTTATGTGCACATATTGATAGTTCTGTTCAATTTAAAGTATTTATTTTACTGCACATTATGATTTTGTGTAAGCTTCGTTTCCTGTTGCAAAATATATTTTAAAAAATTGTAAAGATATTTTTTGGATGATTATAATGCAATAGATCAGTACAATACATAAGACTGATTAACTACAGTTTGGGACTTTATTTAGTATAGAAAAAGGTGCTCTGTACTGACCAATGTTCCCTTTTAACAAAATCTGGTATGTATAAGTAATGTACAAGGTGCACTAAAAGGAGCAAATTCTGGCCTTTGGAAGATACCATCACGTCTGCCCTTTGCAGGTTCGCAAAGCTTGTCACTCTGCTAAAAGGTTCCTTCCACTGAACAGGAGACTTGAAGGAGATGGACTGAAAAGTGCTCGCACCAGTGAACTTCACAATGTACTATGCCCGATGAGCACTGTGGGCTGGTCAGAGATTGGAGGAGGTATGGTAGTCAGTCCATGAGTAATATGACTTCAGGCCTGCTTTTGGTCCTTGCGTTTGTGATGTGAAAGGACAGTGGCACTAGAAACCCAATCATGTGAACAGCAAAGGCAGACCCATAGCCCCTCTTCCCCAACCAGCAGAGCACATGGCACACGGTAAAAGTAGTCCCGAAGACATGGTATATTATACTGCTTCGAAGGGCTGCTGCAGTGAGGTGCAGGGGATTAACACTACAACCTAACCCTAAATGTATTCTTCCATTTTCTGAGATAAGTGACACCAGTTTATATCACTCAATTAAAAAATAAACAAGTCTTCAGTGCAAACTGGACCATTTGATATGCTCTCAGACCACATCTGTGTTGCTCACTGATGTCAGTAGAAAGTGCATGCATGGATTAGGAGCTCAATGTGGCACTATGATTGTGGGCGAAGTTGCATTACACACAAATCTATGAAACTGCATTCTGTTTTGGAGTGGATTTGCTTGTTGTATTCAAGCCAAATAGAACGGTAATAATATTAAATCAGATTTCCGTTTTTACATATTTTACCAAACCTCATTCTCTATCACTTGGTATTTTTCTCTTTGTCCTCTTGCAAGCAGTAAACAGATTTCAGCAAAGTAAAAAGCAGTACAGATGTTATGTAACACATATGAGTGTTTTTTTAATTTTCTGATTTTCTTCCCCCTGCCAACACCAATAAATGTGTTTTAAGTCTTTCACAGGTTGCTTTGTTTATAGTTGAAACACCAGATTTTGCTGAAAAGCCCATCTCTGTATTAAAAAGAAGCTGGTGTTGTATTAAATAAAAGCCCTCAGAATAGTTAGTGGCTCCATAACAGTTACGTTTAAAAAAAAAAAGCAGCTCATGTCCATTTTCGTTAATGACCTCATGAGTTTTGCTAGTTAAAACTGAAAGCAAAGTACCCAGGACTGATGCTTAGCTGATGAGAAGCCAGTACAACGAAATTAATAACATATGTTGAAGAACCCATTTGTAACAATTTTTCCATTAAAAAAAATGTGGCAGCTTAAAACCACAGACAGGATTGTCTTTTCTTTTTCTTTCTTTCTTTTCTATTTTCCTTCCTCTCTCTTTCCCCATATGGAATGCTTTGGCTCATTTCCAAGTGTGTGGTACCAAACTTGTCTCCAAATTCAAATTAATACTTGATGCTAGTTTAAGTTATCCTGTTGCAGCTGCGGCTCAGGAGAATATGAGTTTGTCATTGGGAGGAATCGGTGGCAAACCTTACCTGCAGCAGCCCTCCACTGGCAAAAGACAGATGCAGCGTAGGCCATGTTCATCCAACAACAGCACCAACCGCACAGTTGTGTCAGTGTCTAGTGTCTTCCATCCGTGTATAAATTCAGCAGTAACCAGATTAGCTTGTGAGTTTTTTACATGATCACAGCATGAGTTGTTCGGGCTGTTTGCCAGTGAGCATCAACCATTTTTTCCGAAGCATTAATACAGGCAGTGTGATTCTGTGAATAGGCCACTGCACTTGGACTAAGGAGACATGGATTCTATTCTTAGAATCATAGAAGATTAGGGTTGGAAGGGACTTCAGGAGGTCATCTAGGCCAACCCCCTGCTAGTACCCTAACTAAATCATCCCAGACAGGACTTTGTCAAGCCGGGCCTTAAAAACCTCTAAGGATGGAGATTCCACCACTCCCTAGGTAACCCATTCCAGTGCTTCACCACCCTCCTAGTGAAAAAGATTTTCCTAAGATAAAACCTAGACCTCCCCCATGGCAACTTGAGACCATTGCTCCTTGTTCTGTCATCTACCACCATTGAGAACAGCCTAGCTCCATCCTCCCTGGAACCCCCTTCAGGGAGTTGAAGGCTGGTATCAAATCTCCCCTCGCTCTTCTCTTCTGCAGACTAAACAAGCCCAGTTCCCTCAGCCTCTCCTCATAAGTCACATGCTCCAGCCCCTGAATCATTTTTGTTGCTTCCACTGGACTTTCTCCAATTTGTCCACATCCTTACTGTAGTGGGGGGCCCAGTCTGCCACTGATCTTTGGGCTCTTAGCCTTTCTATCTCCATGCTTTTATTTCTCTTTCCACCTTTTTTCCATCTTGTCTACTTAGACTGTATGTTCCTTGGGGTAAAGGCTGTCTCTTACCATGTGCTTATACAGCGCCTAATATAATGAGACTCCAGTCTGGGCTGGGACTCCCTAGGCACCACTGTAATGCAAATAATAATTTGGAAATGCCTACAATGTAATGTATGGGGTAGAAAGTGGAGCTGAGTGGGAAAGAATGGGGCAATATTTCGAAGGGCTGATACTAAACGGGTGACTAACATGTTAGCTTTTCAGAATGACCAGTGAATATGATAGATTCTTTGAGTTCACATAGGTAGTTTTTTGAGAGGCAGACGCAGTCATGGGAGAGAAGGATTGTCAACTGTGGGTGTGCTGCAGAGGATGCACATGTGAGAAGCACAGCTCTGGAGTAGCTGGGTTATAAAAAGGAAAATGAATGAGTAAACACATTAAGAAGTAAGGGAAGAGGATGAATGAAGTAGTGGTGTCCAACTGGTTTTAGGTATTGAATGTCACTGAGGATGATTCCGACCCTGAGTGTGCATCACCCAGGAAAATGAGTGGGAAATCTAACTATACAAAATAAGAACAAAAAAAGGTTCAAAGTTTGTTGATGAAACTCATGTAAATGCTATGCAAGTTTTAGAGGCAATTGATGCAGTTAGGTAACTGGGGAAATGAATGGAAACCATAGTAATAAAAATCCAAATTCATCACTGACTTCCTCCTGGGGCAATCTCACTGTGGAATCGCAATGGGTGATTTAAAGCTGAATTTGACCCAACAAATCAAAACAGAGTTTAAGTGGCACTATCATGCAATGCACTGACTTGAAAAGAAATGCAAGGGTTGGGGAGAGAAAAATATTCA
The DNA here is from genome assembly GCA_007922155.1 of Mesoclemmys tuberculata. Taxonomy (NCBI): domain Eukaryota; kingdom Metazoa; phylum Chordata; order Testudines; family Chelidae; genus Mesoclemmys; species Mesoclemmys tuberculata. The sequence goes on along the minus strand of ML675604.1, from coordinate 37,568,703 downwards.
GTAATGAGTTTGCTGTATGACAGCAGTAGAAAAGGAAAACAGGTGGAAAGGAGAGGGAGGAGAAGACACTGAATGAATGAAAATAAAAACCAAAATTAGTTACAGTATATTGTGAGTGTATGAAGTGTAGCTCCATCTTCTCTAGAAAACTGTGTGGTTTTTGGTCAAAAGTTCTTAGTTCTTACAAAAAGAATATCATTGATCTGGAGGTGATGCAATGCTAATGAAACAGATGAGACAACAAGGCTGCTTCCCACTGGAGAAGAAAACACAAGACAACAATTGTACCCTCTTTTTAAACTGGTCAGGTTTGACTGAAAATGGAAGACTTGTTTGTACAATTTCAACTAGAAGGGGCAAGTAGGTATCTGATGTTTAAAATGTAATTCGCACTGAATAGAATGAGGAACTTTAAAAATGTTTGCATTATGGAAAGGTATCTACTAAATCCCAGCAGCTGTTAAATTCAACCTTCTGATATTAGTATTATTTATCTGTATTGCAGGAGTGCTGAAAAGCACCAAACAGCAACTGGGAGCCACTGTGCTAGGTGCAAGCACACATATACAACCAAAAAAAGTGGCCCCTACCCCAAATTGTCTACCATCTAAGTAATATATTGGCAATAACTTTTAATAAAGCTGGATGAAAATACATTTTACGTGTGTGTTCTGTGATATCTCTGTAAATGTAATAGCACATAAAAAGTATGCCTGCACAAATGATTGGCAAACAAGATGGAGACAGGGATCTTTGACAATCTGAACCTTAGAATTAAAAGTAACTCCATGCTTAACTCACTTCCATGTGCCAAGGTATGACAGTGATTTACATAACGTAACTGCATCAATGTCTAGGTACAATAGGGAAAGCTAGCAATGGGCACTTTCTCTTAGCTCTGAATTTCCATGCGTTTTCAGATGTGAGTCACAAATTTAGCAATTTTTAAAACAATTTTTATTATTCCACAGTTTTACTATTGAACACCTGCCATATTATATTAACTATGCCTCTGATTTCTAGATTAGTTCTTTTGCATCATTCAGCAGTGTGCTGAAATCAAAATATCTACAGGTGTATACAGTTGGTCAAATATAGCTATAGATTCTTTCAAGTACACATAAGTGAAATCCAGTTGCAGTCAATGGGACTTTTGCTATTGAGTTCAATGAGACCAGGATTTCTTCCATACAGTGTATTACTTATGACAGTGCTGGTCAGTTATTGTTCATTCCAGTCTCCTTCAGTTGGTCAAGGAATGTGCAGGTAAAGCAGTTTCATTTCTAGTAGTTGAGTTAAAATGTTTTAATAATCCACTTTTAAATGAGTTTTTAAATTTGTCTTTTCATATTATAACTAGTTAGGCTCATGAAAAAGAACCTCAGACTCCATTACTCTGCATTTTACCTTGGCAATTTTAAACCCTGCTCCCATATGCTTTTTTTTTAACTTGAAAAATATATCAAGTTAACTTATTTTCACAGATTTGCAAATCTTTCATATAATCATTAAAACAGTTTTTCTTAGACTTCTGCACATTACATAAAACTGTTTATATAAAGGTAATTTATTAGGTTAAGTTGGAGAGCTTTTACTGCTTTTTATATGAAACAACTGGACCGCTTTAATGTGGTCCTTTAGATGTAGTTGTTCTGACATTCAGACTCACTTGGAATGCATGCCCATTAGCTAGGTAATGTATAGAATATGCCAGGAAGCATCATTACTTTCAGAAAGGAGCACAGTATAATCCTACATTCTTGCACTGTGCACACCTCTTGGGGTGAAAATTGCCATGCTAGTGGTTACTAAGTGGGATTTGATCCAGAAGAAAATACTTCTGGCTTTCTGTGCTGTGCTAGATCCATAAGGCCCTGGACAATATCTGGACTGTGGGCCAATCTATTCAGAGGCAAGGCTGTTATATGGCACACCACCAAAAGGGAGAAAATGCAGGGATGCAGTTGTACAGCTGGTTAGAGGGAGGAGAGACCAGGCAAATTAGCATTCTGCCTCCTATCCAAAGTAATCCCCTACACAGAGTCTGTCTGTCCCACCTATTTTGTATAGATTCTTATACACACTCATCATCATAGTATCAGAGCACCTTATTAGGACCGTGCAACCTGTATGGTTTATTACAAGTAAGGGCCCTAATTCAGCAAAGTACACCTGTCTAAAGTACTTATAGGACCCCCATCACCATAGCATTTTAGCACCGTACTCAATCCCTACTGTATTTAGCCTCACAACACCCTGGGAGGTAGAAAAGAGCTATTTTTTCTCATTTTACACAGTAGGAGCTGAGGAAGAGGTAAATCACCCCAGCTCACACACATAATTTGTGTCAGAGTAGGAAGATGAATTCAGGTCTCCCTAGTCCCAGGCAAGAGCCTTAAGCACAGGACCATCCTTCCTCTTTACATGTGGCTACCTTGAAGCACAGAGCACTCTCCTTGACTTTCATAGGACTACTCACGTGTTTAGACACATGCTTAAAAAGCTACTTCCTATTTTATGATGCTCTCACCAATGTGTTTCTTTAGGGAAGGGGCACTTTAGTGTGGCAGGGTTATACTTAATATATGATATTATGTACCTGTTACAATAGAAGAAAGTACCTGCTCATAGTATCACAGAAGGGAGCTGCCTCTGTGCCGTGTAGATAGGGAAGTCTTTTGAGCTTCCCAGGGCAAACATATGCAAAAGCAGATTCTTCTTTGAGTAGTGTCCCTATGGGTGTTCTACTGTACTTGTGTCCCTTCACTGCTGATCAGAGAACTTTAGTAGTAGTGTCCTTTCGGCTCGCAAGCACTATCTTCTCCCCCCCCCATGCTCTGCCATGTGGCTAACCAGCATTACACGGTGAACCCCCTCAGTTTCTTCTCAACCGCTCTGGCTAGAGAAAGAGCTATTAGCAGTCTGTTCATTGGATATTTATCTCTGTTAGAATTCAAATAGTTAATCCATTTCTTAGTTTTAGAATTTCTCTAGTTTTTTCTTTTTTTCTTTCTTCCTCAAAAAAAGAACCTTTTAATATTTCCCTCTTCTCTGAGGTTTTCCCCAGCACAGAGTATGCCTGGTTCACCAGGCTTTAAGAGGTGCTTCTGTGTAAAAAGAGTATCCCAGTAGCGCACAAATATTCCTACTGCATCTGTTGCCTCAGGGAAAGCCACATTTTCCAAAAGCGTGGTCTCTGCCAACAGCTAAAGTCCAGCTCTCCAAAAGATCGAGAAGTGAAACTAAAACTCCTTCTCATGAAGGCAGCCCTTCAGCTGTCTCTGGACCTGTGCCAGGAGTCACCAAGACCATGTGAATCTTCCCCACAGCCTTCGATATCTAAGGACTATGGTCAAAGAAAACAGCCACAGATCCCTCACATAAGGATTTTAAAAAAGAGCTTTGAGTCCCCAGAGTGAACCCTGAACTAGCCAAAAAAGATCACCAGCATGTTCACTATCGTCAATACCATTGGCACCAAGGCTGTCCAAACACAGTACCTATAGCTCACGAAGGTCTGAAACAGCAGGTGTCGTGCTGATGGTCATAGGCACTGGAGCAACAGTATTGACAGGGAAAGGCAAGGACAGAGACCGCACCACCACAAGAAAGACACTGCTGGTACAAGTATTACCATCAGAACCTTTAACAACGAGCCATCCAGCCTCAGAATGCTCAGTACAGCCCAGATCACTGCCATTGAGTCAGCATCAACAACCAATGTCAGTAACAAGAAGGTCAACACCAAAAGAATTCAGACATTCTAAGGACCTCGCAGTATCTGAGATGCCATGGTCTCCCTTGCTTGATTCAGGGGCCCTAGTACTGAATTTAATTCAAACACAGTAATCTCCACCAGTACCAATGTTATACTCCTGCATTCCCTAGTGGAGGTTCAGATAGAGAACAGGAGATCATCACCCATCACTCATCCATCACTCCTTATAGTGCCTACTACCAACCTGGAACCCTCAGTTGTATCCTTTGTCTGCTACTCAACCCCATGGGTTCAATCATCAGGACCCCTTCCACCACCGCAGTGGCCCTACTGGATTCCTGAGCAGCATACAGTCTCCACACTCCCAAACATCCAGTGTGGCCCACCATGTACCTTTGAAGTGCTCTCCCTCAGCCCCAGTATCCAAAACCTTTGAACTTCCCAAAGAGATCATGGAGGAATGGGAGGTCAGATCTGAGGAGGAGGTCACACCACAGATCAACATCTTTTCCTCCTCTCCAGAAAAGCAGTGGTGGCCCCTCCGCCATTCCTAGCAGATGGCTTCAGGCTTTTTCAAGATCTAGCAAAACAGGTTGCAGACTTGTTGCAAATATCTCTTGAGGAGGTAAAAGACACCCATCATAAACTTCTGGACATCTTCCACTCCTCCTCTTCCTCCAGAATAGCTCTTCCCATTAACAAAGCTCTTCTGGACCCAGCCAAGCTTTTATGGCAAACTCCAGCTTCAGTTACACCTACCTGCAAATGGGCCGATAAGAAATATTATGTCCTGGCTAAGGATACAAAATTCCCCCCCCCCATTTCCTCCAGAATTCATTTGTTGTGGATGCAGTAAACTCCAGAGTGTGTCAACACCAGGTGAAGTCCACCCCCTATAACAGGGATTGGGAGAAAGGCCTATTCATCTGCCATATTGCAATTCAGAATTGCAAATTATCAGGCTCTGACATAAATTACAAAAAACTACATAAATTACTCCAAACTCAGCATGTTTATTGATCAGCTCCTAGGGTCACACTGTGAACAGTTTTGTGCTATTGTTAGCAAAGGACAACTGGTGGCCAAGACAGCATTTCAATCAGTGGCTGATGTAGCTGACACAGCAGCCTGGTCCATCTCCACAGCTTTTGTTATGCGGCAAGTGTCATGGTTGCACCTGTCTGGCTTCCCTAAGGAAGTACAGATAACAGTAGAGAACCTCCCCTTTGAAGGCACCAAATTGTTTGCCGAGAAGACTGACACATCCCTCCATATGCTCAAAGATTCCAAGGCCACTCTTTGGTCATTAGGGATTTATATACCTGGTTAAAAAGAAAATGTAGTCCTCACCCTCAGCATAAATCCTGCATACTGCATTTTCCAACTCAACATTACTATATGAGCTTCAAAGGAAAAAATCCAGATTTTCAAAATGCAAACCATCAGGCCCTATCTTCCTCTTCACAACCATCTGCCTCAAAACATCAGTTTTGACATCTTGGTCGGGGTGCCGACAGACCACTCACCTCAACACCAACAGCAGCTGACCAACCTATTGCACGCATTTGCTCTGCTCCAAAACAACTGGGAATGAATAGCATCTGACAAATGAACTTTGGAAATCATCTGCAATGAGTACTCCATCCACCTCATCTCCCTTTCCCCCACAACTCCCTTCCCCACCCCTCTTCAGGGACCCTTCTCACAAGAGTCTGTTGCAACAAGAAATAGATTACCTCCTCTGCCTAGGAGCCATAGAACTTGTACCTCAGCACCTGTGAGGCAAAGGTTTTTACTCTTATTTCCTGATATCCAAGAAGAAGGGAAGTTGGAGTCCCATGCTGGACCTCAGAGAAGTGAACAATTTTGTCAAGGCTCAAAAAGTCACAGTGGTCACTCTAGCAGCAATTATCCCATCTTTGGAGCAGAGAGATTGGTTCTCAGCCCTCGATCTACAGGATACCTATTTCCACATATCGATCTTATCTTCCCACAGACAATTCCTCAGATTTACCCTGGGATCATTGCCAGTACAGAGTACTCCCCTTTGGCTTTTCATCACCTTAACTCCCAGGGGTTCATGACCTACCCCTACTTGGACAATTGTCTTCTCAGAACCTGTTCCTTTGACAAGGCCCTAGACAAACCAGTAGATGATGTGATATGCTTGTTATGTCTGGAAGTTACTTTTGGGAGCCAAATTCTGGTGTGAATTACACTGCTATGAATCTGGAAAGTAACTCACTTGAAACCAATAGAGCTGGATTTATATTGTGTAACTGGGCAGAATTTGACACTACTGACCCATTATACCATTTCATTGTTTATTAACTGGCTATGGAAAAGTAAGCCATCACTTCCTAAAGTGAAGGAATAATTCAGGGGCAAATTGTGCAATCTGCACTCAGTCAAAATTCCTAGTATATGCCTTGTGCATTTTCTAAGAGCTGGACAAGTATAAGTTATGTACAATTTTTCTAGATTTTGATATTTTGTGTTGAATAATTTAATGGGGAATACTTTAATGGGGTATTGTAACTGGGACTGAATTTTGGCTTGGCACTTTCTGTGTCTTGTGTTGCAAATATGGAATTTAGATCGCCAGAATCAAAAGTCAGCACCGTATAGATTGCATTAGGCTTAAGTCATTTTAACTTCAGCTGAACTTTTCTAACCAGATATCGTAGGGTAAAATGGCTATCAATAATGTGATTTGCATGATGTAAATTGAAGGCTACAACTGCTCACTTCAGTTATTCAGCCTAACAAGGAGTCAACACTGTATACTGTAACTGAAATGAATCTCTGAATTAATCAGAATGTCATACAGCATGAATAGAGATCAGATTGCCTGGAAGGAACAGCTAAGAACGTTGAAAGATTGAGATAAAATATTAACTATATTCACTCTGTTTGACTTTGTATATTATTGAAAATATGGAACGTGATGATGACCTTTATAAGAACTTCCTGCTGCATTTTACAGACTGCATTTCATTTTCATGCTATAGTGAGTCTTTTCTTTACTGAATACTTGCTTATCTTTTGCTGGTGATTTTTTTATTTGAATTCAGGATTTACTTTACTTAACATGTATAAATACTTAGTTATCCTTTAAGGAAGCATAAGGTCTTGTGAATTCTATATTTTTACTACTATAAAAATGTGTAAAAGTGCATAGAGCCAGAGACAGAATTTTAAAAAATAAATAATTGTGGCACAATATAGCCCAGGAATTTTAGCTTGACAATCAGTTTATTTTTAGAAAGCCTGTTTTGCAATACAAATTATACAATACACTTTTCATTTTCTTTCTTATTAGAATGTTCTTCATAAGAAATGAAAATTGAGGGTTTTTTATTGTAGGTGAAAAATACCTGAGAGCCTGATCCCGCAAACCTTCCCCATTTGCGTAACTTTACTGACATTGACATGTAGTCCCAATGATTTCAATATTTGCTTGAATAAAGACTAGTGAGATGAGTAAGATATCAGGCTGTGTTGCCTAGTGGATAGCACACTTGACTGGGACACAGGAACCTGGGTTCTGTCCATGGCTTTGTTGCTGGGTGACTCAGTTTCCCCATCTAAAGATACTGATCTTTTTTGTAAAGTGTTTTGATAACTACTGATGAAAGACCTATTTTTTATGACATACGTACTAAGGTTGTAGGATTAGCCACTATGTAGCTACATCCTTATTGAAAATATTACACATGAACTAGTAAGAGCACATGTGAGGACTAGAAAGATGCATGAGGGTTAGAAATCACTGGGCCAATTGTTTCTTTCTAGCTCTGGTGCATATGCATTATAGCTGCTACTTCTTGATGTTATTTTAAAAACATCGAGCCACTCAGCATATCTGATGTAGGAGACTGACAGATTAGTCCATAATCTAAAAGAAGAATTAAGATGCAATCCTTTCAGTTATAACTACTTTGCAAAATGCCTAAAGGTGTGAGCAAATAACTACAGGCTGACAGAGTTCGTTTATTTTTTTGTTCATCCCTACGAAAAAAACATTCAAACTCTGGCTTATTTGTTACTGAGACAATGTTGTGGTGCTAGTCGGTGAATGCTAGATATTCTCACAGAATGTAAGAAGAACTTTTATTGCTGTCAGAGTGCATTTTGGAAAGCAATAAAGATTCAAATCCTCAGCTCTTACAAAGGGATAGTTCCATCATTACCACATAAACCAAGACTCCCTCCCTACCTCCTCCGGTTCCTACAACCTCTAAGGCTTTGGTCTGCTACATTTTAAAGGGAAAGAATATTTCATATTGTTTTCTTTCTTTTTTAATAAAAAAAATCAAAGGGATACTTATCAATGACTGAGGAGGGAAAGCTGCGGTGAAGGCTATTTTTTAACTGGAACATGCACCATGCTGTGACACACTCATCCAGGAGCAGGAGAAGATTGATGGCTAGACATGTGGAGAGAACTGCCACTGATTGAAATCAGACAACTGCAAGCTGTGAGGGAGATCCAGGGGAAACCATTTTAACCACAGCCGTCCAGTCTTAGCACACTTGCATAGGCCCTTTCCTCTGTCTGAAGTCTGCACCACAGGACATAAAGAAGCAAGGCAATACAATGAGGCCAAAGGCAAAAAGTGGAACTGTGACAGCTTCTAAAATATATGTATACATCTCTATCTATCCCACTTCTGTAAATTATTCCCTTCACTAACAGATAATAGATCACAAATTTCATGCCTCAAGTACCAGTCAGTTTCTTACGCCCTTCAGATTCTTTAATAGAGACAAAAAAAAGCTTTCAAATAGGGGAAAAGAAAATTGCGACACGATTGGAAACCTGATAGAGGTGCTGAGCACCCAGAGCTCTAATCAAAGTTCATGGGAGCCATAGCTGCCCCCCAACTCTGAAAATCAAGCTTTAGATGTAATTGTTTCTGTGATGTGAAATCCCAGTGCCACTCTTCATTTAATTTTGGATGGATCTCTCTTATTTGCTTATAAATGGGGAGGGGGGCGGCCAAAGCATGTGAAATCTTCACCGCATTCCTTAACACCCATCACTGAGATTACAAACAGAGTTCAGTGTTGGCAACAATTATGCAGTTATGCAATTGCACTGAGACATTTCTATTTCATTATGGGTGTCAGTTTACAGCCATTAGTTAAGCACATTGGCCTGGACCAAAATGCACCCTTTTTGTGTGTGTATGCGTGTGTCTTATCACTAGATCTCTCTTCCATTATTCAGATCTTTTTTTTTTGTTTAAGGCTTTAAGTGCATTATGTTTTGCGGCTTGTCTCTGTCCTCTAGCCAGAACAGTCTAAAATAGGTTTTATTGGAAATCATTATTTAAATTCCAGCACTGAGGAGAATATTGATCTCTTGCGTGTAATGGTTACCAGACTGCAGAAAGTAGCAAAGAAGGCTCCAAGTGGGCCGACATAATGTCAGTGACAATTCATTTTTTTACCAGTTAGGATGCTGGTTTAATATCCTGAAAAAGGCACTTAACACCAGCCCTCTCATAGCATCTGTCAGGGCTCTTCCAGTTGGCTGTTTCTCACACTGTGTGCTTGCAGGCAGTTTTGAGGCCTACTTGGAAATATATTCCTCTAGAGGCCTTGGATTCCTTAGACACTCAACCACCCCTATCCCCAGTGCTGAACACACGCAGACCAGCTGTTACAACTTTCCAGGACACTCCTACATTTTCTAAATATGTGCCATATAAAAATAAAATTTAGGACAGTGATGTGTTGAGGAGTTGTGTGTGTACAGGGCATAATTCATTCATAGTGTCTATGGCCTGTTATTTCCACATTCTTCCTGCGGTGCTATCGGTTTCATCTGAGGCTCTAAAACAAGAATCTGAGTCTTCAGAGTTCCGCAGTGTTGTTGTGGGGTTTGTATTTCTTTCGTTCTTTCCTTTTTTTTTTTTTTAATAGTGCAAGAATTGTTATGTTTGTTTTTGTTTGCAGACATGAAGGGAGCCGAATGGGTAGCTCTGAATTCCCAAACTTGGTTAATTCAGGGGAAATGAAATGCTGCAGCTTTCTTTGTAGATTCTGTAACAGATAAAGAAAAATACAAGTTTATATTCTCCTTCCTAAAATAAAACTATCATTTATTTGACACATCTCTCACCCACTACCACCAAGATGAAAAGGGAAAATTGAAATTCAAGGTTTTCTTAATCTTAGCTCTGTTAATGTAATAAAAAAGTATGATGATGTGTCTAACTTTTTTCATGTTTGTCATTTCAATAAGCATAGCTAAAAGACAACTTTCCACATATGTCAATGTTATTCAATTGATATAGCAACTTGGACACCTGCCCTAGTGCTGTAATAATTTGTGGAGAGTGGTTTTTTGCTTACGTTTTAAACTAAGCCAGAAGACAGCATGCTAGAGAAAGCAGTGAGGAGAATAAGAATGTAATAGAAAATTAATCTGACTCAGGAGAGAAATTTCTGTGCATCCTGGCTTTTTTTTTTTTTTTTTCCTTTCAGAGGATTTTAAAATAACCCCCCAAAAGGTGGTCAGGGAGAGGAATAAACCACTATGTTGTAACAAGAAAAAAAGTGTTATTTATGTACAGGAAATACTAACGGCTAGACATGGTTTGTAATGACTACCAATGATCTGGGAAGAGACTCACACTATGGGTTTCAAAGCTGTCTCTAAATCAAGGCCTACTATCTGCTGGTTTGCTTTACCAAGTGGTAACCCCCTCTTTTTCATTTTTTCCCCAAAAAATAGGTTCTAGGCTAAAAGGTTTTTGTGTCTTTCTGCTTTTAACCACCTTGGTAACATTTTAAAATAAGGCTGTTTAATAGGTATTGAGTGAATAGTTGTGTTAATCTAAAAATAATGGAAAACCAGTAACATATTAACATATTGAACAACTGCAAAATACATTTTTACAGCGCTTTAATCTTTCTGATAATTATGTATTTGTATTACAGTAGTGCCCAGGTCAGGGACAAAGCCTAACACAAGGGTGTCCTGGTTCATGACTGAGACTCCTAGGTGTTATAGTAATACAAATAATAATTAATAATAACAACACATATGCATAGAAAGAGGTAATCCCTGCCACAAATCTTACAATCTAAACAAATAAGACAGAAAAAGGAAATCGTCTTTCCATATTACACATGGGGAACTGAAGCACATAGGAATTAAGTGAGTTGTTTGAAGTCACACAGGAAGTTCTGTGACAGAACCAGTACCTTAACCCCAAGACCAACCTTCCTTTTTAATAGATTCCCTGACCCCCAGTGTAAACATTTGTGTGTTCTTGGTTGTAGTTTATCAACACAAGAACACATTAACTTAAGCCATTGATTCCTATATATTCCTGAACTTCCTATACCGCCTTCTACCAGTTCCTTTTCTGAACCCCAGAGGTGTATACAGTGTGGAAAGCTACATATTAAGCCATTAAGAATTAATACTATGTAAAAGCCTAAGAACAGACCCAAGTAATGTGTACAAAGTAATAAGTGTACTAGTTGATATCTGTAGGCATCTAAAATCATTATGGATTCTTTTCAATCTAAATTAGAGATATATCTGAACCACAAAATTTAGAACTAGATTTAGATTTCACATACCTCAAATTTGGGGGGTATTCTGAGCCCACAACAGAAACGGAGGTCCCATCTGTGCAATTCAGATTTAAATCTTGGATCAGATTTGGAGCCATCCCTCAAATCCAGAAATTTAAGTTCAGTGGTGTTGTGGTCTGGGCTTTTGGTTCAGCCCATCTCTAAAATGCACATTGCAACTTGTGTCCATGTCTTTTGTAACTCTCACTAATAATAGTTATTTCTATTACTTTCATTGGTAAGAGAGGAAAATATAGCAGGAAGTATGGCGCTGGGAAGCACAGTTTGAATTGTTGCTCCCCTACCTTGTATTTTTCATTGTACTACTTTATAACACTGTTTAATGTTCATTTTGAACTAATATTCAACTTTTCAGTGTATGCTTGTTTCATAGCACTACATTTGAGATATCTCTTCTCACCTGGTTCCATGTTCAGGGAACCTTGTAGGCATCCCAGCATTGAGAAAAGAAAGTCACACTTTCTAATCATCATATTGAAAATGCACAGCCCATACTGTTTCTCTTCTCAATAGCTGTTCCAAAATATATACTTTTAAGATGAGCAAAATACCATTTCCAAAAGATGCCTTTAAACGTATCTAAACAAACTCTGAAGCTACCTTAAATCAACCATCCACTGCCACTATTAAATCATTCAGTTCAGATTCTGATCATCTAACATAGTAAATTATACTTACTATTGCAACATCTCCAGATTTTGTCAAAATTTTGAGCAATGCTTATGGTTGTTACAGAGTCGCAAATAAATCCAAACTAAACAAGTTGAGTGGTTTGTTGGGTTTTTATGCAGATCACATCTCTGCACTGAATGCAAAAATGAAAAGATTAATTGGAAATACATAACATAATACAGTTGCATAATGCTAACTTTAAACTATGATTCCAGAGCCCTTCGCTCTGTTTGAGAAGTGAGGTGAATGTTTATAGTAGCTTTAAAAGACTGAAAAGGCATAATTCAGTAGGCTTGTTTTGATAGGCAGCTTGTACAAGGTCTCAAAGTAAGGTCATCAATGTAATAAAAAGGACTCCCAGTCTTTGGTGGAAAACACAATGGATGAAATCCAAAAGAGTTTTGCCATTGACCTCACTGAGGGCCAGAATTTCACCTCATAAATCCCTGATCCTGTAAACTCAGATTTCAGCTATTTCAGCCCAAGCAGGCATGATAATCTTTTAGCTGAAGTTATGATCATATTTATTTTGTTTAAACAAATTATTTGGAAGTCAATGGGACTACTCATGTGCTTAAAGTTAGGTAAATGCTTAAGTACCTTATTGAATCAGGTTCACAGTACATAAAGCTAAGCATGTGCTCAAGTCTCTGCAGGGTCTGGGCCTATTAATATAAATGAAATCATGACTGCAGCAAAAAGACTGTCAGGCCAGTTTAGTCTGAAATAGTTGAAATCTGCTGAGTCTCAGGGCACGCTGCAAGCCACATCTTTTCAGATAGCTGTTGCCGAAGCAAATATTTTTAGGAGTGATGTACAGGGAAAGTGGGACATTTGGTTTATTTTTTGTGCTGTCTAAACATTTTACAGTATTATACATGATGGGGCTGCAGTTTCTTTTGCAATTTGTAAATATTTACCCGAGGCACCTAGAGTATTCAAATAGGCACTTCTTGTTTTAAAGGTATAAATAAATACAGAAGAAATTTGTTTTTCAAAGATTTATTGTAAACAATTTGTTAGTCCACAAAATCTGTTAAGCTAATGGACTGCAGTTATAACAACAGTACAAAGCATGGCTCTTCAATGTTTACCATTTTTTAAAGGCTTTCTGATTCCACTCTCAGAAAGTTAGCAATACCCTCATCTTGTGGCTTGAACCAATGTACCAACAACACATAATGTCCAAGTATAATAGCAAGTCTCAAAATTCTTTTACTTAAGTCCCTCAGAGCAGGTATTTTAGAACAAGGCATTTGGTTGGTTGGCTGTTTTTAAAATCCCTGCATTTCTCACTGTGGAAACTAAGGTTCCAGTCTTGCAACTGAATGTTCATGGAAGCAGTCCTGCATTTGAGGCCCTGATCCTATAATAAGATGTATGCAGTACATACAGTATATACATAAGATGTATGCAGTACAGTATAATAAGATGTATGCAGTACACAGACCTCCGGGCCTGTGTCGAGCCCCGCTAAAGTCAAATGGGCGTTCCATTATAGCAGAATCAGGGCCTGATTAAGGAAATGGAAAAGAAATGAGAAGGGAAAAGTGAGGGGAGAGAGAAGGAAGCAAGGGGAAAGAGCCAGGAAGGGATATAGAATGGGCAAGGAGACAAGTGAGAGTGGAAGGGACTGACAGGAAAGGAGAAAGTGAATTCTTCAGTGAAAAAAAAGTTGCAGGAAGTGAGAAGAAACACTACTAAAAAAGGAAACAGAGGGCTACAGGGATAATGAAACAAACAAATCTGAAGAAGTAAAAAGACAAAGAGAAGAAATGAGACACGAGATTTAGATTAGGCTGTATTTATATTTGTTACTTCCTATATTTTACTGTATTTCTCTGGAAAATATGCCACAGAGCTAATAATGGAAGCACATACAGGAAGAGGAGGAATGCGTCAGAACGTTGTTTCTACTGTTACTTGGATTAAATTGCTGCTGTTACTATTAGGGCTAAATTTTTTGGGATGAAAACAATAACAAGTAACAATATTACAGATGTCTTCCTCCGACTTTTAGTCTTCAGGTCTCTGCCTTGGTGATCACCCATCTGAAACATCCATGACAAAGCTTGGTTATTTTCTTTTGTAAGAAAAAAATGAAACTGAAGTTCAGTTTTGTACCATCTATTTAGACTGGATGAGATATAGACAATGGTAATGTAACGGGGCACACTCCGTCCCTATCTTCAGATGCCCCAGAAACCTCTGACTCCCTCCAGTAAGTAGTAAATTTGTGTGAATGTATTTATATTCCCATCATCCACATCAATACAGTCTCATGCAGCAAAATATCTACAGTGTTTCTGATCTTTTATCTATTTTCAACAGAGCCAGGGAGGATTGGCAGTCTTGCTGCCCTGAAATCTCAGGACATATTGGGCTCAGCTACCCCAGGTCTTCCCTTGTCTCTTCTTTCTGTGTCTTCTTTTATACCCCGCCACTGATAGTTAATTGGTTCATCAGCCCTACCATTCTGATCAGCTAATCCCCTTCAGCCTTTTCCAGGGGAACTGAGTGGTGCCTAAGTGATCAGATTGCTGGGTCATCAATCTTTGTTCTGTTGGTTCATTTGATTGGACATCAAGCTTTGTTTTTATGGCGACTAGCTAGGTGTTTTTCTTCATTTCTCTCCTGGAGTCTGGAGGTTGCGTATGGTGTTTTCTGTTGTGGTCTCTGCATGGTCATGATACCTGGAGGACTTCTGTATTAACTGCCCAGCTGATACTATAAGGAAAAGGTAGGTAGGTAGAATGCATTTAAGTAAATTAGAATTTGGCCAGGAAGATACCAAGCTACTACCTCCTATTCTTACAAAATGTACTACAATATCTGTAATGAAAGTAATTAGTATGACCAAAAAGTGGTCAGGACCTTGGATTTACATCTCATCTAAAAAAATGTCACCTCCAGCAAAACAGTATTCTCTAAAATCATGCTGAGGCATTGCTTTGGTGCTGAAATGTTGGCTCAGAAGGAAAAGTGCCTAATCCTAACTAATCAGATGGCTTCATTTCAGTGCTTGGTGAATGTACTGTTGTGTGTGTATCGGATCTGTCTGTATCTATATCCATATCTACATATAAACATGTCTAATGTGTGTCCATGTACAATGTCATCAGCAGCACTCAAAACACAGACAGCTAGCACCTTGTCCTTTGTCTAAAAGGAAGGCACACACCGAACTGGACACACACAGAATGAGACATCCTGGAAAATCAATAGTTGGGATGACTGAGATGAGCTAAATAAGAGGCTTGTCACAGTAATAAGAAATGAACCAATGAATCTGGATATTTATGAAAGCTGAAGTTAATATTTTTATATCAAATTATATCAAATTATTAATTGTATTTAGAGCAACAGACAACAACTGTATTTGAGACATAACAATTAATAAACAGAGATCTGTGCTAATATTTGTTGCCAATATGGCAGCTCAGCATGGGAATTTCTCAAGATGTTTCTAATGGTTTTGCATACTAATGCAAAAGGATATTGATGAAGGTTATTTTGATTGCCATTTGCATCTGTTCACCTTCTGCTTTGTCCTTTATACTTTAGATATATACGCAGGAACAAAAGGTTTATAGAACCCAAAGGGAAAGAGAAAATAGTTGCAATGAATGAAAACAATGATCACTTTTTACATAACAACAATAATTATTAATAATTCCAGAGGTGTTTCTCTCCTAGATAAAGAGCTGGATATTATTTGGGTCTTCACGTTTCCAGCATCCTTCTAAAATTTGTCATGTCGTATTAGAATGCAGTAACAATTAAACATGGCAAATTTTCTGATTTTACTACAATTATACTTGTGGAGTTCAAATTCCTAACATAAAATTATTTCAGAGGTAAGAAATAGTCATCGCTAAGGGCCATATTTTCGAAATCAGCCTCCAAATTTACTCTTGTATTTGTGTGTACTCAGCTGTTTGTATGTCCAAAAACCTAAGTCCCTGATCCTGACAACCATTCCATGCAGATGGACCCTTATTATCTGTGCAGAGCCCCAATTAAATTAATGAGGTTTCACCTGTATGCAAGGTTCTACCTATATAGATCAGTCCACTATGCAGATCCCTGATCCCACAGATCAGCAGCAGTGTTGTGAAAGCAGGGCCTACCTCCAGAGCCCTGATCAGTGGTATGATAAGCAAACAGGAGAAGAGAGCCTCTCCATTTTCACAGAGGTCTAATTGGCTAGAGAGCTGGCCAGAAATCCAATCCTGACTTCCTGCTGCCAGCTCACCACTGACTGGAGGATGGGATTATGATGCCAGAAAGAATTGCACAGGTAGAGAGGGTAAGTGCTGATGCAGTAATACAACAAGCCAAGAGTCTGAGCTCTGAGCTGAGGGATACACCAGAGGGCAGCCTGTCTTTGTGGCCCCTCTGAACCTGCATCCTGCTACATAAGAGAATTAGTCAAAGCTGAAAGGGAAGTATGCTGCTAATCGGTGACTGAGGGACTGATGCTTGGAATTGCTGGGACTATTTGCTGATCAAACAGTCACTGTTGCTGACAAAGCTGAATGTTTGTTAATAATAACAATGTTGAAGGGATTTTGGGGTGAAATCTTGCCTCCTAAAACACTCCATCATTTAAGTGATGAGAGTCTAGAACTAATTACCAGTTGGGGGGACCCTAGCACAGCCTATGTTTATTTTTTTCCTAGATGAACCGAAACAATTGCTAAATATCCATTTGTGTTTCTCCTGTAGTCACTGAGATATACAAGAGAGAGACTGCTACACAGTAAATAACAATTAGTTTGGCACTTCATACTTCTAAACAAAGCAAAATGGATACAGTTCTTTAAATTGCTTTATATGAACATGTGTAAGCAAACACAAGGAAGTGAAAATTGCTTATTGAAAATATGGGCTAAGGTTATAGGTGACATATAGAATCATAGAAGATTAGGGTTGGAAGGGACCTCAGGAGGTCATCTAGGCTAACCCCCTGCTCAAAGAAGGATCAACCCCAACTAAATTATTCCAGCCAGGGCTTTGTCATGCTGGGCCCTAAAAACCTATCAGGATGCAGTTTTCACCACTCCCTAGGTAACCCATTGCAGTGCTTCACCACCCTCCGACTGAAAACCTTTTTCCTAATATCCAGCCTAGACCTCCGTCACTGCAATTTGAAAACATTGCTCCTTGTTCTATTACCTGCCACCACTGAGAACATCCTTGCTCCATCCTCCCTGGAACCCCCTTCAGGGAGTTGAAGGCCGCTATCTAAACCCCCCCCCCCACTCTTCTCTTCTGCAGACTAAACAAGCCCAGTTCCCTCAGCTCTCCTCACAAGTCACGTGCTCCAGCCCCCTAATCATTGTTGTTGCCCTCTGTTGGACTCTCTCCAATTTGTCCACATCCTTGTGGGGGCTCAAAACTGGACACAATAGTCCAAATGTGGCCTCACCAGTGCCAAATAGAGGGGAAAAATCACTTCTCTCAATCTGCTGGCAGTGCTCCTACTAATGCAGCCCAATATGCCTTTAGCCTTCTTGGAAATAAGGGCACACTGTTGACTCATATCCATCTTCTTGTCCATTGTAACCCCCAGATCCTTTTTTGCAGAACGGCTGCCTAGCCAGTCAGTCCCCTGTCTGTAACAGTGCATGGGGTTCTTCTGTCCTAAGTGCAGGACTCCACACTTGTCCTTGTTCAATCTCATCAGATTTTTTTTTTTGGGCTCAATCCTCCAATTTGTCTACATTCTATCCTTATCCTCCAAGGTATCTACCACAACCCCCCAGCTAAGTGTCATCTGAAAACTTGCTGAGATTGCAATCCACCCCATCCTCCAGATCATTAATGAAGATGTTGAACAAAACCAACCCCTGGACCAACTCCTAGGGCACTCCACTTGATACCAGCTGCCAACCAAACATTGAGCTGTTGATCACTAGCCATTGAACCCGATGATCTAGCCAGCTTTTTATCCACCTTATAGTCCATTCATTCAATTCATATTTCTTTAATTTCCTGGCAAGAATACTGTGGGAGACTGTATCAAAAGCTTTGCTGAAGCTTGGTGGAGGTCTCTTGCTGCCAATATTAAAATGTCCTCACAGTATCTAAAAGCTACAGATGACAATTTCCTAACTCAAAAAAAAGCTCCCCAGCATAGGGAATTCTATAGTGGATCTCATCTTGACAGATAAAGTGGAATTGATCATATGATTAAAAATTAGTGGTATTTTAGGTGCAAGCGATCATGACTTAGTTACATTTGTTAAGTGTAAACATAAAAAAGTTAAAACCAGTAATATATACACTTGGAGCTTTAAATGGGCCCATTTCTCACAGCTGACAACAATGATGAGCCAAATCAGCTGGGACAAAGAACTTAAACAGAAAAATGTGAATGATAATTGGGAACTGTTTAAGAACATTCTACTAGGTGCCCAAAAAGGCACAATGGAGAAAGAAGGCCACTGGTTAAAAAAACAACAACCTGGCTTTGAGAGAAAGTAAAAGCAGTTATAAATATATATATAAATGGAAGAAAGTGGAAATTGATTATAAAGAATAAAATCAGAAGCTTAGAATTGTAGAAAACTGATAAGGGAAGCAAAAAAGGCCTAAGAAGAAATCTATGGCCAGCAAAGTTAAGGAAAATAAGGAGTTTGAATGTAATGGGAAAAAAGGAATCCAACAATGGTATTGGTCCATTACTAGATGGAAATGATAAGACAGTCAGTAATAATACAGATAAGGAAGAATTGTTCAACAAATTTCTGTTCTGTAATTGGGATTACAGATAATGTGCTCATATCATATGATGATGATGATGATGATGTGATATTTTCCATTCCAACTGTAGCTAAAGAGGATATTAAATGTCAGCTACTAGATAACTTGCATCCAAGCATTTTAAAAGAGCTAGCTGATGAGCTCTTTGGAGCGTTAATGTTGATTTTCAATAAGTCTCAGAACACTTGGGAAGTTGAAGAAGACTGGAAGAGAGTTAACGTTGTACCAATATTTAAAAAGAGTAAACAGGATGACCTGTAGGGCTGTCAGTCTGCCATTGGTCCTGGGCAAAATATTGGAGTGGCTGATACAGGACTCAATTAATAAAGAACTAAAGGAATGTAAAAAGCTTAATGCCAATCAACATGATTATATGGAAAATAGATCCTGTTAAGCTAAATTGATTTTTTTAATGAGATTACAAACTTGATTGATAACGTAATAGTGTTGAGGTAATATATTTGGACTTCTATAAATTATTTGACTCAGTATTACAGGACATCTTCATTAGGAAACTAGAACAATACAAAATCAGCATGGCATACAATAAATGGATTAAAAACTGGCTAACTGATAGGTCTCAAAATATAGTTTTAAATGAAGAACGATCATGAAGCAGGTGTTGCTTTAGTGGGTCCCACAAGCAGGGGCATGAGCAGGAATTTAAATTCTAGTGCTTTTGGAGGGACACATTCTGTGCCTTCACTGGGGCACCGGCAGGGAGGCGTGCATGCCTTCCCCGCTGGGCCCCGGAGGAGCGGAGGAATTCTGCTTGCACCCTTCCCACTTGGGCCCTGGAGGAGCTCAGGAGCACATGTTCTCCCCAACGGGGCCCCAGAGAAGCAGAAAGGGCACGTGCCCTCCTTCCTGGGTCCCAGGAGGAGTGAAGGAGCTCTGTGTGCACCCTCCCCACTGGAGTCCCAGAGGAGATCTGTGGCCCCTGCCAATTTTGGGGGGGGACCAATGCCCCTGCTGACCCCCTCTTGTGCACACCACTGCCCACAAAGATTGATACTTGGTCCTATTCTATTTAACATCTTTATCAATTACCTGGAAGGAAATCCAAAATCACTGCCGGTAAAGTTTGCAGATTTCCTAAAGATTAGGTAGGTGGTAAATAAAAAACAAACAAGTCAATGATACAAACTGGTCTGGATCAATTGCTAAGCAGTGCACAAGCAAACGATATAATTTTTATTACAGCCAAATGTAAGGTCAGACACCTAGAAACAATGAACATAGGCTATACTTGCAGGGTAAAGGACTCTTCTCCTTAGAAGCAGTGAATCAGAAAAGGACTTGGGATCATGGTGGATAATGAGCTTAGCATGAGCTCCCAGTGTGATGCCATGGGCCAAACGGTCTAATGTGACCCTTAGATGTATAAACAGAGAAATATCAAGTAGAAGTAAGGAGGTTATAGTACTGTTGTATTTGACACTGCTGTGAGCACTACAGGAATGCTGTATACAATTCTGGTATCTGCAATTCAAGTACAAAGTTGATAAATTGGACAGGATTTCAGAGAAGAGTCACAAGAATGAAGGATTGGAAAAACATGCCTTGTAGTGATAGACTGAAGTAGCTCAATCTGTTTTAACAAAGAAAAGGCTAAGGGATGATGTGATCACAGCCTATAGATACCTACAAAGGGATTAGGAATTGGGTAATGGAGCTAGACAAACTCAGACTAGAAATAAGATGCAAATTCTTAACAGGGGGTAATTAACCATTGGAACAATATACCAAGGGTTGTGGTGGATTCTCCATCGTTAGAATTTTTTTAAATCAAGATTGGATGTTTTTTCTAAAAGATATGTTCTGGTTCAAACAGGATTTAATTCAAGGAAGTCCTAAGGCCTGTGGCCTATAGGAGGTCAGACTAGATTATAGTGGTCCCTTCTGATTTTATAATCTATGCATGTTTGCCAGTTAGATAAAGTGAGAGTGTCAGACACACATAAATCATGGATTGAAATAACATCAATAAATTGACATAGCACAGCCTAGATGACCTCTCATTGCTCAATATTATGTAAGTGACATGTCTCTCACTTTGTTGACAGGCATGTATAGGTTACAAAATTCTGCAGCTTTCTGCTACAATATGTTGCAATGCATAACAGTCCAGTATACTGTATTGGAAGGCTGTTAAATTCAATGTGTGAAGTGCTTAATTGAAAGAAAACATCAGAAAGATACTAAACTATCCTTGGGGATAAAATCTGTCTAAAGCTCTATTATGTGCTTTCATTACATTATGTTGTCACCAACATCTTCCCATTACATACTCCTGACTACATTTTTAATACACGATATTTTTACTAAATTACATGGGATAGTACAGAATGGAACAATCATTCCGATTATCCATTGTGACTTTGGGCACAAATTTGAAGACTATAAAACCTTGCATATTGTTTTCAGTTCTCGCCACCCCATCTCATAAAAGATCTAGTGAAAAGAGTCCAGAACTGGGGAATAAAAATAATTAAAGGAATGGAAAGGATTTCATAAGATGAGACTTAAAAGGTTAGGGCTGTTTATTTTAAAGAGCAGACATGATTTGCAGAATAATGAATGGGATAGAGAAATAAATCGAGCTCCAGTTTACCCCATCTCATAATAATACAACAAAGTGAGACCTATGAAATTAAAAGGCAGTGAAAGAGAAAAGAAATTCCTTTTTCATATAGGAGTTGAACCTGCACAACTAGGGCTGTAATTCATAATTATCCTAAAGAAAAGCCTACAAAATATTTTCGCAGTCAGAGTTAGAGTTAGTCAAAAATATAGTAAGTTGCAGAAAGGAATGAGATATTTATCTAAGTTACAAGAACATTCACAATTATATTAGATAGGTTATGCATTTTTATAAGGGATAAATCCATAAATAAATAAATGTTTAAATAAATGCTTGAGGACATAATCAAACTATTAGCTGCAGAAGAAACTTCTCCAGTTGTCTGCTTATACTATGCTTGCCCATGACAAATCTCATGCATCTTCTTCTGACTGTATCTAGCATTACTAGATACTGTTAGAAACAAGATGCTGGATAGTAGGGCAATTGTTATGGTCTTATCAATATGTTTCAGATAATATTAATCTTATTTAGGAAGATGGTCTTCAAGGCCCCCACATGGGGGGGCAGGGGAAAGGGTACACTTTACCGGGGCTCGGAGGGCCTGGGGAGCCGGCCCAGGCAGCAACTTCCATTACCATGAGGAAAAAAAATGTTTCATGCTCATGAGATTGTATGTATGGGATGAGGGATTGTGGTATGTGTGTGGGAGGGGGCCCATGTTGCAAGTTTGTACTGGGCCCGAAAAAGTTATTCTTGGGCCCTGCTGGTCTGTATCCCAAAGTGGAAAGTTGCCAGGAAACTTACCTGTTGTAGGTTTTGAATGCAGAAGACAGAAACATGAATTAAAAGAAAATACCTTAAATCAAGCCTTTGTTATATGGAAGGAGCCAGTTAGTAGGGGAACACTATAACCATATGTTTTTAAAGTGTGCACCTGCAATCCTCTCCTTAAGGCAGATGTGCCCAGAGAGCTCTGGAATTTATCAAAGGGTGTACATTATCTGGTACACATCATCCTGCATTTAAAGTATGCAGATATTAGCCCAAATATTCTGCCTAAGTGCTTTTGGATCTGGCTTCTAAAGAGCAGTTTCTATCCTTCAATGTGGAAGGAAAAATGATTTGCTCTCCCTTTATAAGGAAAGGCTGTGAAGCTTTGGCCAGTGATATGAGACTGTTAATGGACTAAAGGGTTGAGTTACAAATAATGGCGACTTTCACTAGTGGTCATTGTTCTTGAAGGCTATGTCTCCACCTCTGCATTGTTTAACTCTTTTATTGTGTTTAATAGGGAGAAATGAGCCAAAGTTAACATATGCCAGTCTTACAGATTGTGGGAAAGTATTTTCCTGCAAAGAACTTCTGCCTTCCCAAAAATTTAAAACTGGCTTGTTTAAATAATTTCCTCTGTTTGCCAAAAAACAATTTGGACAAGCTTCTTTTACATTTTTTTCCAAACTGTTTCTTCTGCAAGGAAATAAGAAATGACAAGCGAATGAGTTGGAAATTACTACATCAATTACACAACTTTGAATCTACCTTCATAAATTGTGGATACTTTATTTAAGTGCTTACTATAGTTTCAACAAAGCAACACCAATGGGCACAATAAATCTTAAATTATAGATCTAAACTATTTAAAACAGGCAGCAAAGTAACAAAAAGAGAGAGAGATTGGAATTAGCCTTTCTGTGCCAAATTCATCCCTGGTGTAAATCCACTGAAGCCAATGGATTTATATAAGGGATTAATTTGGCCCTCTGTATATATTGCTGAACCAGATGGGAAAATTTGAGCTGCCAATGGAGCTGGAGGTGTTCAGAGGTCCAAAAGTACTGATGTAACTGCTTTATCTACACAACATGAAACTAAGTAGTTGGATTACAACCCTAAAACGCTAATACAAATGGAGACTTCGAATCAGCCCCTAAATGAATATGTTTACTGTGCGAGTCACTACCTTCTGTAAAGCCCATACAGAAGGCAAGATTCTTAAAACCACTGGATGGTTAGATCAGCAGCAAGATTCTTTGTCAGTCTCAGAGGGGCATCAGATTTCCCAGCTGTCAGACCATCTAGAACATGAAGAGGAGTATTGAGATTAAAGCTTTGCAGATCTCCCCTCTACATCTACTCCCAGTTCATAGTCATACACTTCCTGCTATCTGGGATATCAGCAGACCATCCTCAGCCAACATGACCAAACAGAAAACCTCTTATAAAACACAAGCGCCAAATACTCTCAACAACAAGATGTCAAGTATTATTCATTTCCTTGCACTCTGATGTTTGCACATATGTATCAGTCACATCCATTTTAATTTCTCTTCAAGTCAGATTTAATGTTGGATACTGAAAATGGTGTCAATCTCTACTGAAGCATATCTATAGCTTTATAACAAAGGGAATTCTTGCATTTGGAAGGTATGTGAAGAGGTTGAACTGGTTTGTGAGAAAAAGTTCTGCCTTTTTAAATGGGCTCCAATTACGAGCAAGCACTGAGCAGCCTGCCTAAGGCTGGATTTTTTAAAAGCATTTTTCTGACTAAACTTTGTGAGCTGAATGTTGTGTGTCCATTGTAGCATACAACATGGAAGCAGTTTCATTGCACTGTGTGGTATATAGTGTCTGTGCATTATGGAAAGCTTTTTCATCTCATACATCACTGTCAACTTGCTGCTGTAATTCCAGAAAGTCACCTAATCTTCTTCTACAGTCACATCAACATAAAAAAAATTAAATTAATAATCTGAGGTTGGGTTCCTTTTTAATGTTCTCTCCCTCAACTCCTCCCCTCACCTCAGAATAGATGGATAGAGCAGATGTGTTGGTGGTGAGCTTTACTGCTGAATGCCTTGTTGAGCCCATCTGTCTGCCTAACAATAAGCATAGCACTCTTTATAACTAGTCTAAGCATATAAGAAAGAAATTTACTTTCTCCACTTTCCAACTTGTATAACAACTCCTTATATAACATTATCGCAAACAATAAAAGGACTGTCTCATACATAGGTCAGCTCAGAAGAAGGCTTACAAAAGCAAGTAGACTGAAAGACTGAAATCAGTGGAGTCACCCCAGCAATTAATTTGGCACAGGATTCTTCAAAACACCAATGGAGGTCCATTCTTATCAAGCCATGTGCACAAACTCCCCTTGTTAGAGATCACTGGATGGAAATTAAAACCTCCTAAAATAGAGAGTATCTTTGAGGGTTGGTGGCAGAGGAATAGTGGGGAAATCTCTGGTACCCACTGGAAATTTCTATGAGGGATTAAAAAGATTAGGAAAAATAAATGGAGATCTATACAAAACACTTATGTGCTGAGATGTCAGCAGCAGAGGATTTTGCAGCTGGGTGAAGGATGGATCTGAGTGCTTGTAAGGAGAAAGACAACCAATATTTTTTGCAGTTTGTGAGCATGTTGGTATTTTTCTGTGGGGAGGGTTAGGCAGTTAGGGAAGGATTTGGATTTCTTGAAAGTAGTAAGAGCATTTGATAGCTGGGAGGGAAGAGGAGGTGTTTTTAAAAGGGAGAATTAGCAGGAGCATTCACACATAGAAGAGGATCATGTCATAGAGGAGGTCATAGAAAGATTCAGCAATTAGGAAGGGGATTAGAGTGTGTGAGGGTTGTGAGAAGTTGAAGCATCTGGAAGAGGTGTCAGACTTCTTATTTTGATGCATCTTGGAAACAGGAAAAAGCCCACCAGAGAGCTCTAAACAGTATGTTCCTGGGCCTATGCATTGCCTAAAGCTTTACAGCCTGATTTCCAAACCTGGCCTTACCCCACTTCATATGTTGAACTTAGAAAAGTACCTAGGGGTACATCCTAGGTAGTCAGGTTTTGAATCATGCCTATAAAGGCATAGCTAATTTGAATCTTTCAGGTAAATGGAACAAAGAAAATGGGATAAATGGTTTCATCCTGTGAGATGCTGAGCACCTGTGATGAAGGGCTGAGTGTTGCGTGATGAATGGAACCATAGAGAAAGGGACAGAATGCTGGAAGAATCTAATTTGGTGTGACACCATGGACACAGGACTGCAAGCTATGGGCCAGGCAACTCCCAGAGAAACACAAGCCTCTCAGCATGTAACTCTGGTCTCTCTATATATTCAGATCTCTTCCATACAATTCTGCCTTTATGGCTATGGTACAACACCCACTGGCTGGTTTGACTGCAATGAGAATTGCACCCACATAACTTAGGCCAAATTTGAATTCTTAACATGACTTCAGTAAATTCCTTGCCTTTATAATACCACAACAGTACTAGGGAGATACAAGTGGTTTGAAAATAATTTAGGTACCTATGATGATACCACTCATGTACCTACATAACTGTTATGCTGTGCCATCAGGGCTACGTACCCTGCATTTTATGACATGTATGAAAGGAAAAGCAGATTGTACCATCTTCATAGAATACCCATTTTTCTAAATTTGTAATGATGATGCCAAATGAACAAAAGAATTTGAAATTTTAGAAAGATAGATGAATAATTAAAGATTGTTCACTTATTTGGGAACCTATTCCTTTTGTTCTTACAAGATCAAAACTGTGTTTCTAGTTCTGAAACAGGTGACTTTCCAGATCGGGGCGGGGAGTGGGCAAAAACTGGAAAAGAAATATTTTATTGTACTCTAAATTCAAACATAATAAAGGGGAGCTAGAAAGGAAATGACATATCAAAAGGATTTTTTTCCAAAAACCTTCTACATACATTGCTTTTTATGGTGTGGCAGTATCACCATGTGCTCATATTGCCTTTGAGATTGGCCTTCATGAGCTGCATAGGCTGGAAATGCCATGGAGAGACCCCTCTGTCTGCCTTGCTGTTCTCTCTCTCTCTTGCAAAAGTTATTTCATATGAACATAGTGACATAACCCTAGACTGGGTTTATGAAGAGAGGAGAAGAAAATGTGGAAGGAAAATGATTCCACTTACCAACTTCCCCATTTTCACTATCACTATCCAAAGGTCTCCTGTTCTGTATTCCTTATTCAGGAGACAGTCTCACCTAAATCACTTATTCCTGGAGTTTTTACTCAAGAGGAGTTGTCATTGTAAGAGATTACAGACCAGGTCATAAGGGTGTACATGATTAATCTGTATAAACAGGAATTAGAGAGACACGTTGGTGACGCTTTTCCAGAAACCGGCATGCAAAATAACAGATTTTTTTTTTTACATGAGCTGGGAATCAAAAGCACTGTGACCCCATTTTCCAGCATCTGGGAAAGTTTGGTTACAGACAAATCTGTATAGAATGTTCTCATTTAATCTGAGCCAAGGTATTCTGTTGGCTTGCCAGTACTGTAATACATTTCTGTAGGAGTCTGGGCTTACTCAGACATTTTGAATTTTCGTTCCCTCCTTGATGTAACTAACAGTCGTGCTGGAGATGATACCGTGAACTTTGAGAGCTCAAGAAAGGGAAGGGCTCTCTAGTGGCTGATTCTAGAAGCAGGATGGATGGTGGTCCAGCATAACATCAGTAAGTGGTATGCTGCAATAATGATAGCAACCTATGAACAAACGAAATGGTGTGTTATGGCCCCAGATTTCAGAGCCATTGGCTATTATCTTTGAAAGCACGTGGCAACAGGGGGAGGTCCCAGATGACTGGAAAAAGGCAAATATAGTGCCCATCTTCAAGAAAGAGAAGAAAGAGATCCAGGGAACTATAGGCTGGTCAGCCTCACCTCAATACCTGGAAAAATCGTGGAGCAGGTCCTCAAGGAATCCATTTTAAGGCACTTAAAAGAGAGGAAGGTGATAAGGAGCAGTCAACATGGACTCACCAAGGGCAAGCCATGCCTGACCAACCTGATTGCTTTCTATGAAGGTGTGACTGGGTCTGTGGATGTGGGGAAAGCGGTGGACGTGATATACCTTGACTTTAGCAAAGCTTTTGATATGGTCTCCCACAGTATTCTTATCAGCAAGTTAAAAAAGTATGGGTTGGATGAATGGACTATAAAATGGATAGAGAATTGGCTAGAGCATAGGGCTCAATGAGTAGTGATCAATGGCTCCATGTCTAGCTGGCAGCCAGTCACAAGTGGAGTGCCCCAGGGGTTGGTCCTGGGGCCGGTTTTGTTCAACATTTTCATTAATGATCTGGAGGATGAGGTAGTTTGCACCCTCAGCAAGTTTGCAGATACACTAAGCTAGGGGAATGGTAGATACCCTGGAAGGGAGGAATAGGATACAGAAGGACCTCAACAAATTGGAGGATTGGGCCAAAAGAAATCTGATGAGGTTCAACAAGGACAAGTGCAGAGTCCTGCACTTAGGACGGAAGAATCCCATGCACAGCTACAGACTGGGGACCGATGAGCTAGGCAGCAGTTCTGCAGAAAAGGATCTGGGTGTTACAGTGGATAAGAAGTTGGATATGAGTCAGCAGTGTGCCCTGGTTGCCAAGAAGGCTAATGGCATATTGGGCTGCATTAGTAAGAGCATTGCCAGCAGATCACGGGAAGTGATTATTCCCCTCTATTCGGCATTGGTGAGGCCACATTTGGAGTATTGTGTCCAGTTTTGGACCCCCCCCCACTACAAAAAGGATGTGGACAAGTTGGAGAGAGTCCAGCGGAGGGCAACAAAAATGATTAGGGTGCTGGAGCACAAGACTTATGAGGAGAAGCTGAAAGAACTAGGCCTGTTTAGTCTGCGGAAAAGAAGAATGAGGGGAGATTTGATAGCAACCTTTAACTACCTGAAAGGGGGTTCCAGGGAGGATGGAGCTAGGCTGTTTTCAGTGGTGGCAGATGACAGAACAAGGAGCAATGCTCTCAAGTTGCAGTGGGGGAGGTCTAGGTTGGACATTAGGAAAAAGTTTTTCACTAGGAGAGTGGTGAAGCATTGGAATGGGTCACCTAGGGAGGTGGTGGCATCTCCATCTTTAGAGGTTTTTAAGCTAAGGCTTGACAAGACCCTCACCGGGTTGATTTAGCTGAGGATAGTCCTGCTTTGAGCAGGGGGTTGGACTAGATGACCTCCTGAGGTTCCTACCAACTCTAATATTCTATGATTCTATGATTTGCTCCCATTAAAATCAATGACAAAACTCCAGAAGAGTTCAGTGGCACAGGATAAGGCCTTATGTGACTAAAATGAAAGAGTGGAGTTTTGACAATTTGTCCTTTAATAGTGTTAGATGGAATCCTGTTTGTGAGTGAATGGGTTGTAGAAAGAGATGAAGAGCTTGGGTTGGCAGAGTAAATCTATGTTGGTTAATGGAGTAGACTGTGGCATTACTGAAAGAGGGTGGAGTAAATATTGCATGGGCAAGGTTAACTATGCATTTCCTGTTTTTCAGAAGTTTGAGTTTTGCTGAACTCAGTGACTTGTGAGGGGACAACATATCACCAAGCAACCTTAACTCTGCGTTAACGTAGTTTTTTGCCACTGAATTTCCTATTTTTTTAATAGGTAAAGATACGTTGTTGGTAGGAGTTAGTAGTTATTTAGGCAGTTGTACATATTATGTCCTGCAATTTGCATACCACACCAGCCAGCCAGCCCCCACACACACATCAGCTGGGCCCCACTAGCCTTGCTTTGGCACACCTCCCCAGTCAGACTCCTGATCCTTTCATTACATTTCCCCCTCCAGCCTGGCCCCCACACAACAGCTGTACTCAGTGCACACTGCCCTCCACAAGCAGAGAATGTGTCTCCCTTAAGTCTTCACTCTCTGGGTTAATACACAAATGTTTCTATTGCTTTTACTC
Source organism: Mesoclemmys tuberculata (assembly GCA_007922155.1). Lineage (NCBI taxonomy): Eukaryota > Metazoa > Chordata > Testudines > Chelidae > Mesoclemmys > Mesoclemmys tuberculata. Next base: position 37,539,594 of record ML675604.1, on the reverse strand, counting down.
CCCCACCCCACCATAAACTGACTCGTATGCAGTGCCCAGAGCAAAGAACAATTATATTACAGCGGAATGGAGTTACTGGTCATGTTTCAAAATGGTTGGAGCATGGAGTTTGTGGCAGGTCTAGTGACAGAAATCACAGACAGGGTTTCTGTTCCAAATTATTGACAGTTTTACATTTGAGAGAAAGATGGCCTGATCCCTGTCCAATAGATGTACCCCATCTCTGAGAAACAGATGTCGAAGCTTGTAGTGTTTCTATGCCATAAAGGGCACATTTTCTGGTCAGCCATGAACCCTCCAATTTCCCAATTAGTGTTCTTCCAATACTTATTAATAGCTTTCATGTTGTCACTGTAGCAATTATTCAGACACTCAGCCAGATCAGAGAAAACTATCAGAGCTCCTGGGCACAAATCTCGGGAAGTTGTCCAAATCTGATCTCATACATTGTATGAACTGTACACCAGGAATAAGGCCTTGTTCGTTCCACCCTTAATAACCACAATATCTGGTAGATCATAACTTCTTAAGTCACTTCTTAGATGCTGAAGAGTGGGCAAAACATGATGCCAATGCAGGCCGCCTCTCTTCACCCAGATCAGTTTGTAGTCAGCAACCACCATGTCATGGTGCACTTCTTGCTCTCCTGCAAACTGATGCAACCTGGTGATCCAGCGATCAACCAGACTTCACACATTGGCAACCCTGGTAGCGCACATATTTCTGTTTCCTCGGTGGTCCAGGTACGGTGCTGTCAGTTCCAAACTTCCACACTACATGTCTGTGGAAACACCACATTAATCTGCCCTGAAGTCAGAATATAGCCACTTATCCTTCCCCCCACCTCAGGGGCTAGTAAAATAGATTTTCTTAAACAACCAATCCAAGGCTTGCCTAACACCTGCTCTCATTTCCCACCTCTCAACAGCCACAACCTCTCTCCCTGTCACTACCTGCCCATCCCCCCCAGAGTCCTGTGTTGCCTGCTCCTCCATACAGATATAACAAAATTTTGATTAAATTGGCTGGTGACTATTCTGCTGTGTTCACAATACTCCTCCCCATAAAATAAAAACAGGTTATAACAGACAATTTGTAGCAAGCAACATGTGCTATTAAATCTTGATTGCACAGGTGTACAAAGTTTCACACTGGAAATGTCAGTGGTGGGTATCCAGCAGGGCAATGGCACCAGCACATTCTCTTGAACTATCCAGGCAAGCATAAAGTGGCTGTGTAGAAATTCTCACAGGTTTTTCTTTATTGGTACATGTGCACTGTAATCTTTCCAGACTGCACATATATGCAAGCAAAGAAGTGAACATGTTCATAAATACCTTTCACAATTTGGGTCCCCCAAAAACTTAGTGGGGGCCATGCACTACCTGGGGGGGAAACGGACCACTTGAGACCATTGTGATCCACATCACAGCAATGTTTTGATCTCTACCTCCGTGAAAAAAAAAACCCACCTAGAACCTTTTTGAAAAATGGCTATTTTGTGGGGGCTTATATCTCTGGAACCCATAGCTCAAAGAATCCCAATGTGGGTCATTAACCTACCCTGCACTCCCACAAAGCATAGCAGATTTCAAGTAAATCCACACAAGCATGCAGATTTTAGCAACTTAGAAGCATCATCCTTTAAGCAGGGACTTTAGAGAGATGATGGAGGGAAAGGGCTCCTGTACACATCCATCTTCACCACAGGAATCTCTGAAAAGTGCAAGGCCCACTCATTTCAGTGTGATGTTCTCAGCTGAATGAGAACACCCAGTGGATATGAATACCACCAGAAACAAAAGTTCTGAGGTGTGTGAACTACACCAGTTATCTCAGTGAGTGTTCCCATCCTCCCCCTAGTGCTGTAGAGTTTGTGAGAATCACGAAGTATGTCTGTTCTCAGCTCACCAACCAAGGGGGCAAGACCACCCCTTATCCCATCTCACATGGGGAGCAGGGAGGAGGCTTCGGACCCTCCCAAAAAGTCAAGTCCTTGAGAAGCCAGCTCACATGAGAGGAGGACAAGGAGGGAGTCCAGTCCCATAGAGGGAATGGGCTTTCCAGATCCTGGCACACACATGGGGAACAGCAACAAGTGCTCAGACACTCCCAAAGGGACAAGGCCCCCAAAATTCCAGCTCGTATGAGGGGCCAGAGAGGGAACCTCAGTCTTCCCTAGAAAGGGAAGAGCCCCCCTAGATCTGTGCATGCACACCAAAGGGGAGAATGCGGAGCTGACAGATGCCCCTGCCCCTATTTTCTCCCAGTCCCCCACCGCCATATCCCCCTTCCCAGTGTCCACCCCTCCACTCTTCCAATCCTCGCACCTCCCTTATCTGAGCCCCCAACCTCTCTCCCCACCTCAACCACCCATCCCCTTTATACCTCTCCTCCACCTCCTAATACCCCTCCCCTTTCAGGAAGCATTCACAAGTCTAATATTTTCCCCTAAAGACTTTGATTACATTCCCCCCAGATACAATTGCCATCCATGACTCACAGATTGCCAGAACCTCTGACCTCTCAGTCCAAAACTCCTTTTGTTTTAGGTGAGGGCTTGTGATCAATTTATCCTTATTGTGTTAATTGATGTCTGTGAACTCACCCTTCAATCTCAACAACGTATGTGATTCATCCAGCCATTAGTACTTCCCAGTACTAGAAGTACAGTGCTATAGAATGCAGCAGAAGGAGGAATCCATTTGCTGGGGATGGTGGGGCTGTAACTCAGAAAGCCCTCAGTCAGATGACTCTAAGTTTGGATCACTAATACTATACCTTGCTCCCATGAGGCATGCCAAATTTGAAAGCAATCTAAGTAACTGTTTGGATTTTAGAGCACTTGCAAGAGTCAAAATTTAAAGCATCTAAAATGGTGGGAATATAAACCCTTAGCTGTTTTTCTGTATTGACGCATATGCGGTTGAAAATGCGTCCATTTTCTTAAATGCCATTCTCAGTCTGGGTTCCCCCGAAGATTTAGTAGGTGGCATGCACTACAGTGGATAACACTTAATAGAGTGAAACCATTTTGACCCACATCACATCACTAGTAGTTTGACTTCTAGCTCTGTGCAAAACAAAAAACCCAACAACAAAAAAACTACTTAGAAACTTTTTGAAAAATGGTTATTTTGGGAGGTTTATCTCTGTGGAATCTGTGGCTCAAATGAACACAGATTTGGGTCACTAATCCTATCCTGCACTTTCTTGAACACCAAATTTCGAAGGAGTCCAACTAAGCATATTGATTTTAGAGGACTTAGAATGGTCAACCTGCAAAAAGAAGTAACAGTGAGAGTCCTGTAGCACTTTAAAGGCTAACAAATTTAATTTCGGCAGGCATAAGTTTTCATCTGATGAAGTGGGTTACAGGCCACGAAAGCTTATGCCTGCAGAAATTAAATTTGTTAGTCTTTAAAGTGCTACAGGACTCTTGTTATTTTTGCTGGATACAGACTAACATGGCTACCCCTCTGAAACAGAAGTAGTGTTGCAGCAATAGCTGCCCTGCCACTATAATATTTTTTAATACCTGAGATCTGACATGTCCATCATTGTGGTATCTAAGAGCTCAGGAAACTTTAACCTAGATCAGACATTTTAAATTAAATAAAGCAGAACTCAGGAACTGGAGTACCTACCCCAACTATATAATAAAACATTGGTAATGACATACTATGCAGAAAGCAGAATTAAAGCATCTGAATTAACTGTATATGTGCCATTATGAAACATCCTTTCACTCCTAAAAGTGGTAGTTGCATTTACAGCAGAAATATCCATTGAATCTCCCTACAATAGCTCTAAGTGTCTATCACTGTGGCGGGTGCCACAGAACAAATGTGAGATATATTGGTCCCAAGTTGTTTTCTAACATGAACTCAGCAAATCAAACTAAGGGCAGTAAGAGTGAGGGCTGAGCAAAGAAAAGAAGCAAATACCAGGAAACGCAAAAAAAAGAGCAAGCTCAAGAATTGGGAGTGTAGGAGTAAAGTTAATCTTGTGTAACCAGAATAAGGAGTTTTTTTTTTTTTTGGTCCAGTCATCCATTACAAACAAGAGTAATTACAAATATTTTGAGGGATTGGATGCCTTGAGGGCTTTCTGCATGACAACATAGCCCTTCATGTCTAGTCCCGCATTCAATTCAAATTAAGTGATCACAAGTTGTTCTGAGGCCTGTGAAAATATCATATATGTTATTAGCTAATGATTGGATGAATCACAGACCTTGTTGAAATTGAAGGGGGAGTTCATAGACATCAATTAACACAACAAGGATAAATTAATCACAAGTCCTCACTTAAAAGAAAAGGAGTTTTGGACTGAGAGAGACTTGCCAGTTAGAAAGAAAAATGGTTAGAGCACTGTCGGAAGGTGCCTTTGCCAACCTCCTCATAAATACACCACACAGACTGTGTAGCACCTGTCCTGGAATTTGATTTAATTTAATTTGAAATTAACAATAAAGTAACAAAATTCAGCACAGACTCCTCACCAGGCTTTGATATTATTAACTTTCCTCCCTTTGGAAAGAGACTGGGGGCTGGATGTAGTATGTAACCTACAGCCCTCCCTCACCCCCAGCCTTTCCCTCAAAAGCCACTCCCAACATTCTCCTATCCAGGTGGGGTAACTAGTTACTTTCCTCATCTGACAAAGGGGTTTCTGCCCATGAAAGTTAATGCTCAGATAAATTTGTTAGTCTTTAAGGTGCCACAGACCTGTTTTGCTGAAAACAGACCAACACAGTTACCCCTCTGGACTTCCTCTGTTTGTTTTTTTTCAAAAATTCAGTCAGAGTTATTTTTGAGTAAAACTAGTGAGGACCTCAGGATTTCACTTAATAATAATGACAATTAATAATTGTATTTCTAAAGCACTCCATCTGCTGATAGACTTGGGGAGAACTGTACCAATATTTTAATGCATGATAAAAATATAATAAAATGTAAACAGAGCTCAGTAAACAAATATTTTATCACACTTAAACTGAGTAAAATAAATGGGGGGAAGAGAGATTACATAGCAAGTAAAACGGGCAAAACGGGAAGAGGGGTTGAATATTGAATGAACAGTGATCATATTTGAAAAGTGCCTTAGGGAAGAGGGATAATCTAATGTTTTCAAATAATGAGGAGAGAGACATACCTGATTTCAGTGAGGAGCAAATTCATAGTGTAGAAGCCACTACAGCCAAGGTACAATGGTAGTATCCCTAAATGGCTGAGGTGTGTGCACATGTATGTGTGTGAAAGACCATCAGGTAGTGTGCTAATTTATGTGGCGTGTATGTGAGTCATGAGAACAAAGCTCAAGGAGGATATCTCTAAATATTACCGGAGCACACGCTGTTTGAAGGTGCTTAAAAACCAGCAGTGCCTATTTCAAATCAATCTGCCACTTCTTATGCAGTCAAGGTAAAATAATCATATAATGTGCTAATGTCCAGAATTGAATCCTTGAACAATTATGGATGTTAAAAACTCTGAAAAGGGAAAGGGTGGGGAAGCATGAGAGAAGTGGGCAAAGGGGAGGTGCTGCCAATCATGATAAATGGATCTGGCTTTTGTTTTACACTAGGAAGTTTCCAAGGCAAAAAAAAACAAAAAAACAACAAACATCAGGCTAAACATTTGCAGGAAGAATTTTTTTCACTCTTTATTGAATTCTAAAGCAAATGTGTTGATACTACTGTGTGCTTTTTATTTTATTAGGATCTGTTCCTACCTCCACCTCCAACTCCCAATGCAATAAGAAAGACATTGACACCATGGGTGCCTGATTTCCATGGAAACCCTTCTCTCAAATCTTTAAATGACTCTTGCAATTTTAAAAAGCTGTAAAAACAGTCTTGGTAGTTTTACTGGATCGGAAATACATAGATCATTTCTATGAGAACAAAAGTTATTTTTTGTGGAGCTGATTTTGGTTTTCGCCAAACCTATTGGTTTCCTATTGGCAAAAGCACTATTGCTGTAGCTGAGTCAGTCCCAGGATATTAGAGGCAAGGTGAGTGAGGGGATATTTTATTGGACCCACTTCTATTAGTATTATTTCTATAAGGTAAAAAAGCTGTCCCTATGAAAATCTATTGCAAAAAGATCAGAATGATTTATCCCCTGTGAGTAGTGTTATCAGAATAACAATGTGCTTACACATCATTATCCAGCCCCATTCAGCAAACATTTACACACTTACTTGACTTTATGCACACAAGTAGTCTCATTGACTTCAATGGGCTTGCTCACATATGTAAAGCTGAGCACATTCATAGATGTTGGCAGGAGCAGAGCCTTCCTGTAATTCTGGGCACAGTCTAAGGCCTGGTCTATACTTACCTCCGAGATTCAGCAGCAGTCGACGGGAGATACACAAGCGATGTAAAACACTTGCGTAACTCACGTCGACTTCGCTGCTTCCATTCTGCGTGCCATCCACACTGCGCTGTGCCAACGGGAACAGCGTTCCCCTCGACACAGTGCTACACCACTTTCAGAGGTGGTTTTCTTAGATCAATTTCTGGAACAACTGAGAGGGTGTTTACTGACCGCTCAGTCGATCCAGAGAAATCGATCTGACAGCAGCGAATTTGCTGCCGTCAGTATAGACGTAGCCTAAAACTCACATAGTTGTGATTCTCATGGAATCCGGGCCTCAGGATTTGAACATACCAGTTTGTCATCAACACCGTCTTTTTTATTCATTTTTTGTTTTTCATTTGTCAGTCTAACCTTCTTATGTATCAGGGTTTTTTGGTTGGTTGGGTTTTTTTTAAGGATGTGATTGGGAGAGCTAAGCAGTTCTGTCCAGTGAGCCAGCATCTTTCATGAAGAAAATAAGTGTACTGCTTGGTTCTTAAAAAAAAAAAACCCAGAACAAACCTGACTGCTTTTTGGATTAAATCCAAACTGTCTGTGACACCTTTCAATACTGTACAGTGGTGTGATTGGTCATAAATTAAACTGTAAATGGGCTTTAAAATACACATAGCATGATTAGCATGCACCCAATTACAGCAGTCAATAATTTATCCTTATTCAAGTCTACAGTTCTAGTAGTCTCCAAGGACCCTATTCTTGAATATTTTATATTTCTTAAAATAACGGATTCCCTGTATTTTGTAGCATAAATCAGAGTTAGAGTGCAATTTTCCTCCAAATTCAACCCTCAAAAATCCTAGAAGCCACGTTTTTTTAGTTTTGTACGTCTAACCTCCAGAGTGAACAACACTCCCAAAAATGTAAGAAGTATAGTTGACTTCTGTTTGGTTCAAGATGTTTTTGAGAAGCCAAGCAAATGTTTTACATTTTCTCATAAGTAAAGGATTGCACAAGTACTTCCAAAAGGGAAAGTGGGCCAAATGAAAATGTGTGGCTTCCCCTTTCAATAGTGCATTATTTCACTTCTGTGATGGTTCTCAGGGTACCCAGGACAGGGGGTCACCTTGTTACCCCCTGCCTCCAGCATGATAAAAGCTTATTGGTGCTTGATTGGATGTCATCTCCCCAGTTAGCCACCCAAGCACACTCTTCTGAGCTATACCAGGTAGGTGGCTGACTGGGGAGTTGACACACAGCCCCAATGTGCACATAGCCCCTTTGAAGCATTCACCTGTAGTGTTCAGCCCCTTCTCCAATGAATGCTCACAGAAATACAACAGCTGCTGTCTCCAGTGGAACAGTGTAAACATCAGCATGTATGCTTCAACTCAGAATCAGCACATACCTTATCACAGAACTCAGATATATTTATAGTGAAATCAAGAATAAATTTTATCAGCCAAGATTCAAGAGATCATGAGTACAGATACTGGAAACAAATGGTTACATATAAAACAAAATGATGACACACTTTGTAGAAACTACACTCATCTTAACAGGCTAACCTCCTGTGTAAAGAAGGCTTATCTTACCCAAAACATTTAGCTGCATATTCAATCAAGCCTGGTTGTAATCCCATTTCCATGACTGTAAATGCACTGCCCATTTACTTCCTAGTGTAGAATGACAGGGGGTCTTTTTTGTTCCCCAAATACAGTCCAGCAAACCTTTGAAGAGTATCTCAAGTATCTCTTCCCCTGTTGTGTGCTCTTCCTTAGTATCATAGAAGATTAGAGTTGGAAGGAACCTCAGGAGGCCATCTAGCATCTAGTCCAACCCCCTGCTCAAAGCAGGACCAACCCAACTGAATCATCCCAGTCAGTGCTCTGTCAAAACATACCTTAAAAAACCTTGTAGAGGATGTGGCCTGTCCTCCCTTGTAGTCTTGGAGGGAGGCCATGCCCCCTTTCTGTCACACCTGTGTGTGCAAACATTATACAGGGGATTACTTCTTTACTTTCTGTAACCCAAGCTCTCAAGCAGGGCAGGGCAAGCAAGCAGTCTCTAGCTCTGGCTGTTGGTCAGGACGGAGTGAGCAAGTAGTCTGTGGCCCTTGGCAGAGCAAGAAAGTAGTCTGTGGCCTTCAGCCCTCAGGCGGTGGGGAGAGCAAGCAGTCTATTGTCCTGCCCCTTAAAGCAGGGCAGGGCAGGCAAATAGTCTATAAGCCTCCAAGGCTTTACAGGCCAGGATGAGATGACCACCACAGGGGTGGTGTGGAAAGGGCGTAGGGGGATGCAGGCCCACCTGACTCTACTGTGTCCAAGCCTAGAGTCCTATAAGAGGCAGAGTATTCTGTGACTGGGTCAGCAGAGCTCCAGCCAAAACTCACTTACCTTCGGGATTTGGCAGCAGTTGACGGGAGATATGCAAGTGACATAAATCACTTGCGTATTTCCCGTCGACTTCACAGCGTCTCCTCTGCGCACCATCCATACTGCGTTGCGTTGAAAGGAACAGTGTTCCCTTCGGCGCAGCATTACGCCACTCACTGGGGTGGTTTTCCTGCATCACTTGTTGATCCCGCTCAGTCGACCCAGAGCAATCGATCTGACGACAGCGAATTTGCCACCATCAGTGTAGACCCTGACTAAGTCAGCTACCCCTGGGCTATTTCCTCCATCTCTGTGCCACTTCCTCTACTCCTGTGCCCGTGTACCTGTGGCCAAGTGTCGTCATCAGCTTTCCCAGGGTGCAATGCCAGTGATAGTCCCAACAAGCTCTCACTGTCTGGGTCCTCCACTGGCTCAGGCAGGTCGGGTGGGTCCTCAAGGTAACTGGGATCCTCTCCAGCTCTTCTCTGCAGCAGCGGATTGCGTCCCCTCTGAGCTGTATGTCCACCCTTTATACTTCCTGTTCTTGTCTGGGCTCTGCCCCTCTGCTCCTGGCATGCCGGGCATGGCTTTTCTGGTTCTACCCTCCCAGGGTTAAGTGGATGTCCCTCCCTGGTAGTCTTGGAGGGAGGCCATACCTTTTCACTACAGCCTGTAAGGATGGAGATTCCACCACCTCCCTAGGTAACCCATTCCAGTGCTTCACCACCATCGTAGTGAAATTTTTTCCTAATAACCAACCTAGACCCCCCCACTGCAACTTGAGAACATTGCTCCTAATTCTGTCATCTACTATCACTGAGAATAGCCTACCTCCATCCTCCCTGGATCCCCATTTCAGGTAGTTAAAGGCTGCTATCATATCCCCTCTCATTCTATTCTTCTACAGCTAAATAAGTCTAGTTCTTTCAGCCACTCCTCATAAATCATGTGCCCAGCCCCCTAATCATTTTTATTGCCCTCCGCTGGACTCTTTCCATTTGTCCACATCCTTTCTGTAGAGGGGGTCCCAAACTGGACACAATACTCCAAATGTGACCTCACCAATGCTGAATAGAGGGAAATAATCACTTCCCTCAATCTGCTGGCAATGTTCCTACTACTGCAGCCCAATATGTCATTAGCCTTCTTGGAAATAAGGGCACACTAATGATTCATATCCAGCTTCTTTTCCACTGTAACCCCCAGGTCCTTTCTGCAGAACTGTTGCCAAGCCAGTCAGTTCCCAGTCTGTAGCAGTGCATGGGATTCTTCCATCCTAAGTGTAGAACTCTGCACTTGTCCTTGTTGAATCTCATCAGATTTCTTTTGGCCCAGTCCTCCAATTTGTCTAGGTCACTCTGTATCCTGTCCCTACCTTCCAGGGTATCTACCACTGCCCACATCTTAGTGTCATCTGCAAACTTGCTGAGGGTGCAATCCATCCTATCGTCCAGATCATTAATGAAGATGTTGTACAAAACCAGCCCCAGCACTGACCCCTGGGGCACTCCACTTGTTACCGGCTGCTAAATAGACATCAAGCCATTGATCACTACCCATCGAGCCCAATGATCCAGCGAGCGTTCTATCCACCTTATAGTCCATTCATCCAATCCATATTTCTTTAACTTGCTAATAAAAATACTGTAGGAGACCATATCAAAATCTCTGCTAAAGTCAAGGTATATCATGTCCACCGCTTTTCCCACACCTACAAAGCTAGTTATCTCATCATAGAAGCAAGTTCCTTGCTGACCTCATATGTAAATATACCTTCATTGTGTTAGCTTCCAAAGCTTAATTTACATGCCAACAGAGAGATGGGTGAATAAACATCTTCTGTCTGACAGGAAACCTGTTCCCTTACCTCTGCTGTGATACAGACTCTTAGAACATATTTTCAGTATATATACATAACTCCTTATGTAGTGTCTATACATATATTTCACAATAATATTTAAGACCTCACATGGCATTTTTTGGTGAACTAGAGTGTACACACCAGAATCAGGATATTGTAACCCCCTTACTAGTTGGAATTGAAGGATATTTGGGTCACAACCTCTTGTCTAGTCACTATGGAGGAAATCCTTTCCCCAGTGTTCAGCCCACATATCTAGGTTTGAGTACTAGGGAATCCTGAAAAGCAAACAGGGGAGAGTTCTTTCCTGCAGTCTTCAAGTTAGAACCCAAGGACAAGAGATAAGCTCCATGGTCCTAGAGTTCTCTCTAAGAAGGGAAGGATTCTCATAACCACAGATCTTCAAGCTCTGTCTTTACTCCACTCTTCCAACACACAGCAACCCAGAGAGGGAGCTCTGCAGAGTTACATTCCATTCAGAGTCCAGGGATACCCAACTGTGTGGCCTCACCAAATCCATAACCCCTCCCACAGCAAGCTTAGCATATTCAGTGCAATGTGAGGGCCTCCACATCCAGAAAGGAGGTTGCAGGATTTATCCCCAGGTATATTTTTTGTTAGAGTGATACAATGAGATTCAAATAAACACAGGTTTTCTTTTTCGAGTAACCTAGGATTCAATTCAGTGAAATATTCCACTTAGCTTTCATGTCACATAAGTTCCAGAAAAGACTGGCTTTGTGACTTCACATAGGCTTTCCCATCATGAAGCAGCAATTGCTTTTGGATGAATCAGCTCCATTAAATTGGCACATGTCTCACTATTAAATTTTGATTCTGGGAGGAGAAAAATTCATTAAAATAGTGAAAGCCTTTTCCTTTTTTTATTTGTGTATTTATTTTTACTTTAAAGAAGCCTTCATGAGTGTTCTCCATTGTCACTAGGGATGTGGAAACAGGGAACCAAATTCCATTGCCAGTTACACCAAACCATTTGCCTCCATGAAGTTACAATGTAACCGAGACCAGAATTTGACCTATTGTCTTGACAGATGAAAAACCATACGCTGTGTATATTTTTAAACAATATCATTTTTCATTTAATTTAATAATACTTTTGTGAAATGTAGTATTTATCAGCATAGTCTGTACTTCGAATATACTTAAATATACAATTGGACATGGTATTTTTAATGTTGCATTTTATAGCAAACAATATATCTCACAATACAAAAATCTGAGAGCCAAAGAGGGTTCTTGCCTATGTATAATACTGCCTTTTTATTAGATAGTTTTATAGGGTGGCAGTGATATTGGAATTTATCTCACTGTATCACAATCTGTCACCTGGTCCTCTTTCTTGACAGCTTCTTTATGGGTACCTGATGGTATGAATGGGTATTCTGAAAACTTTGCTTTACCTCCAAAAAGTCTGAATACAATAGGGAAGTTCAGTTATTAATGACACATAATAACAAAACTGTTGAATAAATGTCTGTTTTTATATTATAATTGTAGACTTCCATATTTTATATATATATATATATAAAGATATATTAGTTATATAATAATCTATAGAACTAGAGATTAATATATATAATATGACATATATATTTATTCTGTCTGCATATATTGGGTGCTTAAATGTATTGGACTGATTTCTATCCTTAGTTTTAACGTGTGATCCCAATGAAACCAACACGTTGATGTAACTGAGGGGAGATTTTGGCCAATTATATTGGATTCAAAATCCCTGGAGTTTCTCCATATTTATATAGGTGTAGTTGGGAGCTGAACCTGACCCACACAATGTTTCTACTGGTGAAATATAGACCTCATGGGGTGTTTTTGGGGTAAGCTCACCACAAAGTTAGATGATGTTCCAAAGCTTATCCCAACCTTTTGAAGTCTCCCTTGATCTTTTATTTCCCCTTTTTTATTTCCCCTTTTCCTGCTCCCACTCCAACCTGATACTATCTCTCTAATGTAAATGTTCCATTCTTCTAATGCCCACTTTCCAACCCTATCAAGCACCAACTTTATTCTCCTCAATGAAATTCACATCAATATAGAGAATCAGCCCAAGGCCTACGCATCACTGGCTCATTTAAATCCTGCCTAGATTGGAGGCATTGGCTCTCATGACCAGTTTAAATTCCCAGTTTAAAAGAAGCAGAATCAACAGAAATATGAACATCTCAAGGAACAGCATTTGTTATTTAACTATTGCTGTACAAACAGCAGAAGGGAGCTCACACAATATGTTTTCATAGAATCATAGAAGATTAGGGTTGGAAGGGACCTCAGGAGATCATTTAGTCCAACCCTTAGTTTTGTTGTTGAGTTTTGTTTGGTTTCAGTGAGAGTTCTGCCAGCCCAAGGGCTATTTAATTTTTTCACCAATAGGTGTTATGTAATTTTTAAAAATACATTTTTAGAATAATATGTAGGCCATTCAGCACACCAAATCATAACAGTACAGACCTATAACTGGAATGAACCATGTCTTCAGTGGATATATGCCAGTTCACACCAGCTGAGGATCTAGCCCAATGGTTTTAAAGTAGGTTAAATTTTGGACTAAAGCTACTGGTCAAGTGGCCTTTTAATTTTATGGTCTTTCTAAGCAACAAACAAAGCACACGTTTGTACATCTGTTTAAGCCATTTAAGCAGTTTTGGGTTTTGTTTGTTTTTAGATTAAGGCTCAAGATGAAGTTAAGACCTACACTTGAACTGAATCCAAACCCATAAGAGTTAAGAGCTGCTCAACTTGTAAAATGAGGAAAGGTTTATAGAGATTAAAAAAATGGGAAATCATTGGGTCAAGTTTGTGCTTCAGTGAGCCAATCTATCTACAATATACAGCCTGACATATGTGCTTAAATTATTGTTATTCAATTATATGTTTCAGGGGTTTGGCATCTCTGTCTTTCATTGTTTCTTGTAAGTTTGCAGTGTATAGTTTACAGCCTTAAGTCATAGACTCTGAAAGCCCTTTGCTATTGAAAGGTTGTTCATCATTGTACCAATAGACAGCTTGGGCTCTGTAACTCAGATATGGTTGCTCTCTCAGTTAAACAGAATGTGGACTGTTAACTATTTAACTGTTACTCAAATGAAACTCATATATTACAGATTTAAAGTAAAACCAAAACAGAACAACAGTTTTAATTGCTATTTCTACAATAAAACTGTGGCTTATTTATAAGTTGGGATTTTATTACCTACTGCAATTTATGCCCACTTTATCTGGAGGCTGATGATGGCCAACAAATAACTGCTCACATTTTTTGCTCATTTTTCCCTGAAAACACAACTGCATCTTAAAATATGGAAAAGTAATTTATAAGGGAAATGAAAAAAACGTACATGGAAGATTACATAAAATACATCTGTCTTTTCTAACCATTAAGATATAGAAAACAACTCATTAAAAACTGAAAAAGCCAAAGAAAGGGACAAAGCTTCCTTTAATGCAAAGAATTTTGAAAGGATATCTTTCTACTTCTAAAAAGACAGGATGTTACTTCACTCTTATGAAGAAGATCCCTATTGAACAGAGAAAATAGCAGTATTTTTAAAAAGGTACTAGTCCCAAGAGCATTTATAGTAAAGTTAAAAAAAAGTAGTTTGCCATTGGAGATGTCTTTTTAAATAAAATCCAGGCTTCCATTTTCCTTAGCAAAGAGTTTTCTTTTATGTCAAATGAAATTTTAAGATCACCTATGAATTTGCAACTGAACCTTTTGCTGCCAAATCTGATTCCAATCCTTAAAAAAATCTGGTTTTGTAATACAGCCAGTAATGCACTAACTTTAAAAAAGTAGCCAGACATATTGGCAAAAATATATGCTGTTAATCAAATACAACTATATAGCAGTTTGGGAACAATCAATCAACTTTCAGAACCTGTAAATCATGAAGCTGCTGTGAGGACATCAGTGTCCTGTAGCAATACAAATGTTTAATGTGTGCAGTTGGTTTTGAGATGTTCTCATCTTTAAAAAAAGAAAAATCCAAGATGCTGCTGATTCAGCAGGAAGTTTATCAGCAAGTGAAGACAAAAATATGACACATATCCTATTCCAGTTAACTACACAAAGATTAGTCGGATAGTATGATGTCACTTTGCACCAACTTAACATAAGAATTGATGAAAATTAGTTTTCTTTTCAGCCAATCCTGAGCATTTTCCATTCCTAATAACATCAGTGGAATTGAGAACATTCAGCACCTCACAGGACCAGACCCTTTCTCAGGCAGGCTATTATACTCAAGGCTAATCTCAAACTTTCATTAGTCTGATAATGAAATGAAATCTGTATTGGGACTCACGTTTCTGTATGAACAATAGCATTTTAAAAATTATATATTGTAGACAAGACTGACTGCATAAAGTGATAACTCGTTGGACCTAATCCTGTTGCCAAGGAAGTCAATGGTAAAACTCCCACTGACTTCCATTGAAGTAACACCATCATTACGTGTTCCACTGACAACGTTGACAGCACGATCTTTACCATTTTTAAAGGTGTTTATTTAGATTAAGCAATAGCAGAATTATTGTCACTGTGGGTAGGAATGTAGGGTCAAATTCTTCCAGTTACACCACTACAGTTCTAGTCAAATTAAACTGAGGAGGCAGTTTAGCTCATAGGTTTAGCTCATAGCACATAGACCATGCCCCTTTTAAGTCTGGTATCTCACTTTGGGTTGTGGCTACTAACTTTGCTTCAGAGAAAGGCAAACATTTCAGAGGGCCCAGTCTTGAAGTCACTTGGTGTCTTGCTATTGATCCAATAGATGCAAGATTGTGCTCAGAAGTTTGAGGCATTGAGGATTTTATTTTATGTATTTAATTTATTTTTGCACTTGTATTAATTAAATAGCTTTGAACACAAAATTAGGTGAGTAGTTAAGTCATGCTATGGCCTGATTGTTTTTAGTGGGTTTTGGATTTTGCCAACAGCGGTAGAGATACCAGTTATTTCCAGGTCTAAGGATAGGAAAATAGCATTAGGAGAAATATGAGGACGTTTGGAAATCCACAAACATATAAAGCCCAAGTCTCTTCTCTCACCAATTTTACTCTGGTGTAATTGCACTAATTTCAGTGGTATTAGGTCAAGTCTACACTAGCGAGTTTACAGTGGCACAGCTGTACCAATGCAGCTGTGCTGCTGTAAGACCACGTGTGTCACTGCTCTATACTGACAGGAGAGCTCCATAATAAAACCACCTCAACGAGTGGTGGTAGCTGTGTTGGTGGGAGAAGTTTTCCACCACCATAGGTCTGTGGACACTGCCACTTATGCTGGCCAAACTTATGTTGCTCAGAGTGGATGTTTTTTTCGCACCTCTGAGTGATGTAAATTTTGTCGGCATAAGTGATAGTGTAGACATAGCTTAAATTATAATTCATACTAGGAGTGAGAGGTGAATTAGGCCCATATTTTCTTGATAAGATTGAATAAATCAGAAGGCACTGGTCCGTTCTATTACATACTTAATGGGCATTTTATAAAATTGCCTTATTACATCCATATTTACTCAAGCAACAATTCTTGTTTCTTGAGTATGTTCGAAGCATTTTATAACCTTGGGTTAAATGTTTTTCTTTTCTCCTAAAAGTTAACCGCAATTCTTTTGTAAACAAAGCCAAACCATTTGCAACCCTAAATCATTAGCAGAAGCTACGTCTGGACTTAAAGATTACATTTTAAAACAAAATCTTTGCAAAGCAGCTCTTCCTCAATTTACCTGCCAAGGCTTGAGTTCAGGGTTTTGTATTTCCACTGCAATGGATGATATCATTGACACCTACAACAGGGCATTTTCCTGCCCTGTTGTAGGTGTCAGTGATGTCACTAAGCAATGCAAGGAGCACACTGCACCCAAATTTGTGGGACTGGCTGGCAAGAGGAGAAGCTAATTTTGCAATGCACTGGGTTTAGAATGTATTTACTTTCTATTTCTAAGTCAAAAATCTATCCAGCTAATGATTTTGCATCTTAAATGTGAACAGAAAAGTCTCATTCTATAAAAAAAGTCTTAAGCCAGTAAGAAGTTGTAAAAATGTGTAAAACTATTTTTATAGTTTGAAGCAGCATTTTTTAACAATGGAATTGCACACTCATTTGAATAGTTTTGTGACCTCTGCTATGCCAAGACGCAAAGCATTTGATTTACGGTTTGGCTTGGAGGAATGGGAACAGAAGGGAGGTGGTATGTAGACTTTAGGCTTCTGAGACTTATATGACCACATAGGGCCCAGTGCTTGCAAAGGCTGTGCACAATACGTGCACATTTGACCCACCGGCCAGCTGCCAGCCTATCTGAGATTCTCATCAGCCAATGTATCTAATTCTGGCCCTCGTGGACTAGAGCAGACAGTGAATTCTCTTCCTGTACAAGCCTATGCTGCACTTAGGTCTGGTCTTCACCACAGAGTTAGGTCGACGCAAGGCAGGTTACATTGACCTAACTATGGAAGTGTCTACACTTAAATTTCACTCCTGGCCATGTAACAGCTCCGCTATGCAGTATAGGTGCCTCCTTTCCGAAAAGGTTCCCCAGTTCCTAATAAACCTAAATCCTTCCTTCCTTCCTTTCATCCACACACTGAGACTCTGCCGTTCTGCCCAATTGCCCCTATGCATGGAACTGCAAGCATTTCACAGAATGCCACCATGGAGGTCCTGGGCTTTAATCTCTTATTTAGCAGACTAAATTTGGTCTCCAGGCCCCTATCCTACCTTTCCCTATGTCATTGATACCTACATGTACCACAACCATTGACTCCTTCTCAGTACAGTACTGCACATAAGTAAGTCTATCTATATGTCTTGAGAGGTCCTCAACCTTCACACCTGGCAGGCAATTCACCAAGCCATTCTCCTGGTCATTACAAACCCAACTATCTATATTTCTAAAAATTGAATCCTGTTTTACTATTACCTGTCCATTCCTAATAATTTGGGTACTCTTTCCTGAAGGGGTAACCTCAGTTTGAGAGGATACCATGACATCATCTGGAAGGAAGGTACCAGCTATGGAAACATTTCCTCCACTCCACCTTGATGTTTTCCTTCTCCAAGACTTTCATTCTCAACAGCACAGAGGCTGTCAGACTAGGGTTGGGATCACTCTGCTGTATCTCTGAAAGTCTTGTCTGTGTACCATGCTGTCTCCCTTAGCTCTTCCAGTTCAACCACTCTGGTCTCAGGAGCCTGTACTTGGTCTCTGAGGGCCATGAGTTGCTTGCACCGAATGCGCACATATGCCACCTCCCCACAATGTTTACAGAACTGGAAGGCAATCTGAATGGAAATAGACTTTATTCAAATATAGCAGACAGAGCCTGCCCAGAAGGGGAGAAGTGAACCACTGCAAATGCCCACCCATCTTCAAGCCACCCCCTGCAGCATCAGGAAATCTGGCCCCTACATCCAGCTAAGAGCAGAGAAAGCACAGGGGAAAGAAAAAGTCGCACTGCAACTGTACTTTGTTCCATGAACTTTCCAATCAAGACCAAAAACCATTCACTTCTCCACTGGAAAGGGACACCACATTGTGTGTGTGCAGCAAGCTGACGGAGTAGATCCTCCTTCCCCACCCTATACCCCTGGCTTATGAGGCACAGATCCGAGCAAGAAGACCCCAGACACCAGGGACATAGAATGCTTGAAAACATTTGTATTGTGACATAGGACCAGTATCATGTTCCACAGGGAAACAAAAGTTTCCCTTCTCCTTCCTGTATGTAATCAATCCAAATATTAAAGCAATCTCTTCCTTCCACACAGCTCCCATTTGTAAGGGCGGAGGTGGTGCTGTAATGAAAGTTTGCGATCTAGAAGGAGCAGAAAACAGCTGTAACTTTGCAGAACCATTAATCTTGTACAAATGCCTGTCCCTCAACTGGACCTTTCCACGCCCTCCCTCACTGTCAGTCTGTTGGCCGAAAAACTCGCAGACCTAGGGACAATATGATACTTTGCTGATAATCTGTTCTATGGCTTCTGCCAAAAGCTTTACAGTGGCTCATTGTAATTCAATAAAATGTTAAATTTACAGTTGTGTCTTGGTCAGGGACCATTTCAGTGGGGGGAGGGAGAGAGGGGGCGACAGGGAGGAGAGGGCCTTCTAGTTCTGCATGCAGCCCTGGAAAAAGAGAAAGGTATGCTGGAGGGAAAGGTAGGGGTTTTACTTGCCAGCCTCTGGTTCTGGTTTCTGTTGAGTCTCACAGTCCTCTGGCTCATCAGGAGGGATTTGAGTAGTCAGCTCATCTGGAGAGAGCTGCAGGATAATTTGCTCCTCTTCCTCCAGGTTTTCCAGTGCCTCCTCCTCTGCAGTCCCGGCTGCTTCCTTGCCTGGGCCTTCAAAGGCATTCTGTCAGATGAAACTAAATGGGTTGAGGAGGTGTATGAGTCACCTCCAGCTTATATTGGAAGCCCTGGAGAGCATCCAGACCAGCTCCTGGAAGAATGGGCATCTTGGAGGATCCCTCCTGGCACAATTCCTGGAGTCTTTTGTTTTCTGTTGTCAGAGCCTGAGGTGCTTTATCCATTCCCAGCACTGGGCCAGAGTACGGTGAATGCCCACCTCCACCAGCCTCTCTAAATCTTCCCAGTAAACATGGACATTTCTGGTGCTGCCAGAGAAGTTGTGGAGGACAATGAACTCTGGCCACACATTGAGAGCACCTGGGTGTGCGCGGCTGACCAGATAGCAGCTCTCGAAGTAGGTTTCATGTTTGCCTTTACTGGTGAAAAGAATGCAGTAGGAAATTGTTCTGAAGTGGTTGGCGCAGCTTGCTACTACCAATGAGAACAGGAAGACAGGGACCTTTATAGATTTGGGTCAGTGTCAGGGAGGAGAGGGTCAATGCATTGTGGGAACGTGGCTGAACTTAGGACCTGGTATACACCCCTAGCCCCATCCACACGACAAATGCACATGGGCATGGAGTCATGACACAGCTCAAGGCATACTCATACCTACACCCCTCAGGACTGCTAGTGTTCTTTCCCCAATCACACCTTGAAATCCATGCTTCTGGGGTTTAGATGTGGATGGCAGAGAGGTTCTAGCACAGCCACACACATGCACCCATGCCCAGTCACCAGAATAGAAGTAACTTTAGACAAGGTTATCTCCCACTGCATATGGAAAGAGGGAAAGTGGTTAAGAAACAAAGATCAAGGCAGAAATTGGCCAGTTATTTTCCAATTGCGGTGCATGCACCAACATATATATTATATAGCTATAGATATATACACAGGCACTATATAGTTTATATGTATAGATTGTATGCATAGAATATATATGCATATGTATTTATATAACACCACTGTCTGTGCGTGTGTGCATATTGCATTGCAGCTGCAAAATAACTAGCTAACTGTTACCTTGATCTTTGAGTTTTAACCTCCCTGCCCCCTTTCTTAACTACAATGGGAGCTGACCATATCCGATGCATAGGTACGGGACATTGATGAGGTCCCACATATCTTATTTCATGTCAGGGCCCACAAAACCTCACATGTAAATGTTAGCTTTGGAGAGAGTAGAGAGAAACATAGGCAGGACTGGCAAAGATTAATCACCACCGAAGACCAAATCTTGTTTACCTTCCTCAAGTGAGTCGTTCCACTGAAGTCGATGGGGCAATACACATAAATGAAGGAAGTAGGATTTAGCCTTATACTGATAGAAGCTAAGTGCCTTATAAATACTAAAGACAGAGAGAAAGATCTCTTAGCTCTGCTGAAGCATGGCTGGAAATGTATTGGAGCATACTTTGATTTTTAACGTGCCAGTTACATTAATGATGTACGGCCCCATCCTGCCCTCATTAAATTTGGTGGCAGGGAGTGGGAGCGGGTCTTTAGTATCCAGTTTTCCAGTCTGTATATTTTTATAACCTTTAAAGCTCCCTTTGTATATCTTTTTATAAACATGGAAACCGAGCTGGGCAACAATACAAGTAAATGCATTTACAATATGCCCTGGGTATTGGGATAAATTGAATGCGGCAGAATTTTTTTTTCCCCATCACAACAGTGGAATGTGGTAGCTTAATGCTGTGAAAATTATACACTGTTTGAAATTATAAAAAACAATAGGTCATCAGTCAACATTCTGCATCTAATTTGAGGTCATCTCCTGTGTGAAGTGTGCTTATTAAGTTTCTTTCATGAGTATGGGACCTGAAATGTATTAATGCGGCAGGTGTGAATGAATTGTGCAAACCTTTCTGATGAGTGAAATAATATTTGTGGTTATTCATGGGTGAAATATTCTATTTATTTCATGGAAGATGAATAATGCGGGTGGGTGTGAAGAGAGATAAAGAGACATAAATAAAAATAGAAATTGACTGAGTACCTCAGACCTACAATTGTATTATTGCTTGAAGTATTTCATCTCACAGTATTACTAGACTGGTTTTTTTCCCTATAATTATGCATGTTTGTGATTACCCCCATCAGAAAAACAATTTCTAAGGGCTTAAATTATTTCAGTTCAGTTTTATTAAATAAAAATATTAGTAACAAAAGCATACTAGACCAATGGTCAGATCTTATATTATTTATACTTAGATTCCTAGCTTCCAAAGACAGAAGGGACCATTGTGATCATGTAGAACACTGATCAGAGAACTTTCCTGCAATAATCCCTAGAGAAGATCTTTTAGATAAACATCCAATTTTGATTTAAAACTGCCATTGATGAAGAATCTAGCACAACTCTTGGCACATTGTTCCAATGGTTAATAACTCTCCC
This sequence comes from Mesoclemmys tuberculata, assembly GCA_007922155.1. Classification (NCBI taxonomy): domain Eukaryota; kingdom Metazoa; phylum Chordata; order Testudines; family Chelidae; genus Mesoclemmys; species Mesoclemmys tuberculata. The sequence continues at coordinate 37,518,242 of ML675604.1, read as the reverse complement.
AGTTAAAAATTAACATCCGATTTCTAGGTTGAATTTGTCTAGCTTCAACTTCCAGCCAGTGGATCATGTTATACCTTTCTCTGCTAGTGTGAAGAGCCCATTATCAAATATTTGTTCCCGCAATATGGGGCCATTACCTGTTAGAACAGTCTTGTGGCAGGATGGGGAGCCACGCCACTTGACTCTGGCTCCCTTATGCCGCCACACTGAAATCTATGTTTGTGAAGTCCTTGTTATGATCCAGCCCTCTGGCCAGGTTCTTAATAGTCTCTGTCCTCTTCGGGATAATTATAGACTATAATCAACTCATGCCTTAACCTTCTTTTTGTTCAGCTAAACAAATTGAGTTCCTTGTGTTTATCATTATAAGACACATTTTCTAATCCTTTAATCATTCTCATAACTCTTCTTTGAACCCTCTCCAATTTATCAACATCTTTCATGAATTGTGAGCACCAGAATTTAGAAAGTGAAGTCCTGGCTGACATGAGCTAATCTCCATATCACACTGCATTATGGGTTTGTTTGTGCAAAATGCTGTACACCAGTTACTTCTCCTTCTCCACCCCAGAAGGAGCTGCATTTCAGTGGTGCTATATACTTTCTGTTGTAAATTACATTGGATTGAAAGGAAGGATACAAACATATTATTTTATAGCTATTTTTTTATTTGGGATTTAGAAAACTTGCAGTATAGTTTTTTTATTATTCTATATATTCTGCATTTTTCCCTAAAAGTGTAATGCTACATTTTACTTTATATATCTTTATTTTATAGCTTTTATTCTTTTCTGCGGAAATTGTTCATGCTTTTGTTTTAAAGGACCAACAAACAATTTGAATACAGTAATATTTTAAACATAATTAAAATGGAATTCAATTTTTTGGGTTTATAGAATTTAAAGATTTCTTTAAATGATATGATTTTACATTTATATATCACCTTTCATCATGAAGAATTTTACAGAGTAACATATAAACTATTAAATGTAAACAAATACATTATTGTAACATTAATGTTTTGCAGTTAAAACCACAAAAAGTAAAAAAAAAAAGTAAAAAAATTAAGGGATAAAAACTTGCCCCCATTAAAGTTAATAGTAAAACTCCCATTGACCTCAGTGGGGTCAGGATTTCACACAAGGCTCTTATTACAACAATATATAGCATCTTCTGTTCTTGTTTTCCCGGTCAAGGACTCAATGCTTCTCCTCACGCACCTAAAACTTCCTTTGATTTCAGTACCCTTTGGCCTGAATTTTGCACTCATTCACAATGATGCAAAACTGGAGTAACTATTGATGTGTAACTGACACCAAATGTGTGTTCCTTATCCCACTATGACCACATTGTGCAACCATTTTTAAGCAGAACTGCTATTGATTTCATGCCAAGATAATATTTTTTTTTATTTTTACTGTTAAGACATTTTGTGTTTTGACTTTTGGGGAGGATTTTGTTGAACTTTCAGTGAGATGTTTATGGTCACTTTCAAGCAAGCTGACCTCATCAGTCAGAAAGTAGCACCCAGACCCTTGCTGAGGTCTTTGTCAGGCCAGGAATGGAGAATGTATACTGTGATGTCAGAAAGGGGACAGAGCTTCATTCTGGTAACTTTTTTAGCAGTTGCCAACTGAGAATGTTCAAAAGTGATATTTCAAATACTTAATTAGTTTTAATCCATCTTCTCCCCCCCACTCAAACTTGGTTCTGGACACCTCAGCGAGGAGGAGCTCTGTCCATTTCAAGCTTCAAAGTTAGCTAAGTACAGTGTCAAGTGTGAAAAATGTTTGTAAGCCTTTTTTTTTTAAAGAGCAAATATCCAATTTTTCTTCTTCTTTTCACCCCAGAGCATCTTTGCGACACTATGAGCTGTACAACATTGTCGTTCATTCTTATCCATGGCTGGCTCCTCCATTTAGCCCAGCTTGGACATTTCCCTGCATATGATGTCCTGCCACCTAGTTGGTGACCTGCCTCTAGGTCTGACTGCTCTTGGTGTATCTGAAGGCAAGTGTATTAAGGTGGAACCACTGATACCTGTCCCAAGCAGGCCAGCAGACTCTGACGCAGGATTCCCATGAGCTGGCTAGAATGGATTGCCCTAATGAGCCATTACATCCAAAATTCACTTGTTTTCACACTCACAGAAATAAAAAAATGGTTCAGCAGATTCTGTTCAAACTTAACAAACAAACAAACAAACAAACAAACAGAAATCACCTCTACTTCCATCATTCCCTGTATGGATGTGAACACACAACAAACATGTAACATTTCAATTCAAAAGATGAATTTTTTGCAAAGATGAACGTGTATGAAAGCAATGTATGAAAAAGACGAAAGTGTATGAAAACTGAAATTGCTTTGCCATCTTGACTATAGTAGTTTCCACATCTGGTCCAAATGACACTGGATCCTAAGAGCGGGCTGGGGCATGGTTCAGTTCCCACTCAGAGAAAATAGTGCCATCTGCTGAATCACCACTAAAATGTCTTGTGGTACCCATATTATTCTTGGTACTGGCCTGTACCCTTGTTGACCAATCCTGAATCCGCTTAGCCTGTAATATTTGATGGAATCACAAAGTGCGGTGGTATGGCTGCAAGCAAATAATAGTAATAACAAGAACAATAATTACTTTGCATGAACAAATACATTTTATTTATTAAAAATATGATTTTGGTTACAGTATTTTGAAAGTATTACAGTACTTTAGTAGCCTGAGTCAAAAGACAAGCTGAGTGGAATTTTGAACCCAAGTTTCTTCACATACACATTTATTTGGGCATTAGAAGAAATAGTATTGAACAACTTCCCCACCCACTTTCTCAAAGTGAAGTAGAAATTGCTCTCAAATGTGGGTTATACATGTGTAATCTGAACTCCAGCCACTCTGCAGGGCTGCAGAAGAATTTACGATGTGCTAAATATTTCCTTTGTTCTTCCCAGTGGTAGCCTGCTGTAGCAATTAGAAAGCAACTGCCTGCACATGTAAACTGTGGCTGTTTTCTGAAGAATGGTTGATAACTGTTAAAAGCCTCTGGAAGCACAAGTTGGTCTTTTAATACGACCATAGTTTTTGTTTTTTTTAATATGTATGTATCTTTAAATCTCCATTTCCACCCTGCTCCTCACCATATTTTTGTCCTCTTGCTCTTCACAAGGGGAACGGAAAGGAGATACAGATGTAGTCCATTGTTGCAATCCATCCATTACTAACCTTGAAATACAGTCTTCTGAATAAGTCTTTTTGTACTGAGCAACTCTGTAGAATCCATGTGTTTGTGTAAATGATCAAGAATCCACCCAGCATTTTTTTTGCTTTCTCCAAAATGTGACAGTTCCATTCTTCCCACCATACAGCTGAAACTAAGAAAACTGTGCCCCATTCCACTTCACTGTATGCTGAGGAAATCAGATTCCAAGGTGATGAGTTTGGGGTAGATATACTGTTACAGAGAAAGGTTGATGTGGGGGCTGCAGGTCATGTGGAACAGAAGGGTAACTTTGTGGGATGTTTCCCCTATCCCTTCTGCCAAAACTCCATAAGGAGCATGCACTGCATGGGAAAAGGGGGAAAGAGCCAGCAAGCAGAGGAGTCAATTAAGAAATGCACTAAGCATCCTGTTTCTATATGGATTAAAGCTCATACAATAAATAATACATTAGTTATGCTTTAAGCAGAGCAGATCTTTTGTAGTCTGGCACCCCATCGGAAGGGTGACAGAGGACAAGTGTTGGCTGGGAATGAATGGTAGCACAGCACTCTCGCCAGCCATGTTGTTGTTGCAAGAACAGGCTCAATCCTAAGAAGAGCACAGAAGGAAAGCTTCATTGTGCGAATCTATAGGATTTTGCAGATCCCTTGACTATACATAAAGTCAGCTCCTTAGCACTGCTGCACTGCTGCTTAGCTGCACAGATTTCCTGTTTCTTGAAATGACAGGTCATTTCCCCCCTCCTATGCCATAGGGAAATTTGGGTCCCTTAGTCAACAGTCATGTATACCTCCTTAACAACAAAACACCATCCATAGGAAGAAACTCTCTCCAGTGGAAATCAGATGGACACAAAGAAAGCTGTTCGATTTGGGATGGGAGTGGACGTCTATAACTCCCCTAACTGTCTCCATCCCACTTCCAGCAACTGTCATTGGCAATGCTGAGAATGAAAGTATTTATAGTATAAAAGAGGAGGCTCCAGAACAAGCTGGATGGTTCAGTGGCTTGGTAATGGGATATAAAGCTTCTCACCTCTAAGTTGCTGGTTCAATTCCAGTTAATAATAAGTGGGAGTTTTTACCATCTGATTGCTGTTCAGTGGTCTGTGTGAAATAATTTTTGTCTCAGTCCAGTTCCCAATGGACAGACATCTCTACTGGCAGCCTTGGTTGAAGTCTCTGCAGACAGGTCAAGGACTGGAAGGGCAGATTAAACTATCCTCTCACCCCTAGAGATTGCCTCTCCAGGTCAGGGTTGAGGGCTAGTGTGATGACGCTCTCACTCTCCCTGTCATTGCTCACTTTCTTCAGTAACTGTTCTGCGAGTAAAAGGGTGACTTCATTGTCCAACCAGCACCTTTCTTAGACCTGGATCCAAACTACATCAAAGTCAGTGGAATGGGCTCGGTTCACATGTTGTGCAGCAATTTCCCCCAATATTTCTTTCAACTTTAAAAACAAATATTTACTAAGATTCTGTCTCCTGAGTGGTTTTCACAGTTGCTGCTCCTGCCAATTGGCCACCATGACAGACTGTATTTTTAAAGGGTTCGCTTTATTATAGCATTGGTTTTGGTATTTCAGATATGGCATGAGCATCCCATTCCTTCATTTGGGACAACCACCAATTTCCCTCTTCATATGTTTTGCTTCCACTAGCTTTAATCATGGTGCATTTCTTTCAGTTTTAAAGGCAGAGGAATAATCTCTGCAGGCTGATTTTTGCACTCCATGAATCAGTGCCAAGTGGGTGCTCTTGTAGCGAGTGTCCCTCAGAGCCAAAGTGCTTCATCTCCATGAGACACATGAGCTCCACGAGGCCCTTTGTGCCACAACCCACCAAGCCACACAGCTGACACTGTAAAACCTAGCTTTGCACTGTTAGTGGTACTCATAATGAACAAGAGCTGAGCTCTGCCACTTTTTTGTAGCATGAGCTGAGTTTCAGCACATCTCAATTTTAATAATGTATGCAATTTCTTCTAGTTACATATTAAAAAATAATTATGAAAAACCTGAAATAATGTGGAAGGTTAACTGGAAATAAACTTGAAATTAAAGTGAGTAGGAAGGGGAAGAGTTAGTGCTCCCACTAGACTAGAATAAATATAACCTGCTTTTCAGTATTCACTCTTACTTTACCATGTATATCTGTTCCCCTGACTCAGACTTGTGCTACAGTGGCATGAGCATCACACAAGTTCCCTCACATTGTTATTCTTAATTTGCTCTGAATCGTTGCTCACTGGATCATTTACAGGCATAAAATCAAATTCTTTTTGAAAGGCTCATACATTGTCAATTTCCAACATGGTTTTGTAGCTGTAAATTTAAACATTTATTATGTTTTATTATGGTATTATTCGTATTTATTATCGTAGTGTAGATAGACCCCAACCGAGACTGAGGCCCCACTGTGCTAGGCACTATACCTGCTCTACAAAGTAACACGCAGTCCCTGACCCACAGAGTTTACAATCTAAAGGGGCTGTCCATAAATTATGTAACACAGTTTTTGGTGATTTTTAGGACCCATCCACCCCTTGTAACACTGAAACAAACACACAGAATTAAGGACCCTCTCCCACCCCATGCATTAAATAATTTGTGGACAGCCCCAAATAGACAAGTCAGAAAAAAGGTGGCAGAAGAAACAGAGGCAAAGCGAGAGCAAGTAATTTGTCCTGGTTATACAGTGGCTTGGTTACTATAATAATGTATATTCAGAGGACTAAAATGTTTATAAATGTATTTTAGTATCCTATCAAACTTTAACTTAAAAATGTGAAATATGTTCCTAAATTTGGCTCCTCCAAGAGGAGCGCCGGAAAATGTCTGAAAGACACTGAGAATTAAACAAAATGGGGTTATAAAATCATTAATTTTTTCATATGTATTTGTTCTCTTACTAGGAAAGTTTAGTCCACCGTTAATAGTATTACTTCGCATTAGTATAAGCATCTTCTTGGCCAAGGGTTTTGAAGCATCTTACAAAGAAATACCACTTAGCTAAACTTTCCCACTCCCCTATGATGTAGATTAATACAGTCCTGATTTACTTATAGGTAAACTGAGGCTTAAAGCAATTCAATGGTTTGCTTAGTATTGTACAATAAATCAGAGTTGGAAGAGAATGCAGAAGAGATGACAGTCTTCTACATTAACTATCCGAGTCTAAGCCTTCTCCTTGTATTAAACAGACCTGTTTTACAATGACGACGTCAGGGTAGTCATTCAGGAGACTTGAGTCAAAACCCCAGTGAAGTCTTTGGGGTTATATGGATGAAGGTGAGGCAGAATTTAGCCAATATGTTCTGAACAGAAGTCAAAGGTCACAGGGAAGAAAAAGTTCATACCTGGATAGTAATTCAACTGATTGGGTGATGGAAAAAAATCCTGTAGATCAATTTTCTGAAGTAGCTATTGTCTTACCTCGTTATGTCATGTCTTTTTTGATCAGCTAATTGCCATGTTTAGTGTATTAGTCAGTAGCAATGCAAGAATGGAATGAAGACGAGTACAGTGCTGTTAAATTGTATCAACGCATCCACCAACTAGAGTGTCAGGAAGCTGTGCCATCAGCCTCTGATTATTTTTATACTTTGTTTGACAGACACTTCTGGAAATGTCTTCTTGTTTAACGTCGTCAGCAGAGCTCCCAGGCTTAGTTCCTTGCGTATCTTTAAATACTGCTAAGCTGATTGGCATTTACTCGCCCCCCTTCCTCCCCCCCCAGTTTAAGAATCATGGGGTCTGACTTAGCAAGAATTACCTCTTTTTTTTTCTTTCTTTTCTTTTTTTTAAAATAGAACAGCTGCCCTCTAAACTTAAGCCCATCTGGTCCTACTTGAAAAAAGAAGGGGGGAAAATTAAAATCAGTTCTCACTAATTAGAGGAAAATTGTATGTAAACAATTGGAAGGTCTTTTCATGCTTACGGCCTGACATTTCCACAAAAAGCTTAATTGCTTGCCTGGGCCTAAAGGAGTATGTTCTTTTTTTAAGCTGCACATGCTCTCTGCCAAATACTAGCTTGGACATGCTGTGAGTGGTTTTTGGATCACCCGCAGCTCTTGCTATTTTAGGCTCTGTCACAGCTTGGAGTTGTAATTAATTTTGATGATCCTGACAATCATAATTATGACAGTTCTTGTTTCGGATAAGACTATCTCAACAATTTTTCTTGTTGGGGAAATCACCATGGGTTTTAGGAATAGTAAAAGAAATATAACACTGCAATGGGTCTTCTGTATAAAGGACAAAATTCTGAAGCCTGAAAACAGCTTCATTTTTTTCTTATTGGTAAGAAAAAAAGCATGAAAATTAAAGCTGACGCTCATGAAGACTGAGCTAGAACTGTCATGTAAGTGTCAATTTAGATCTGTAATAAGATATGACAAAAGAGTGTTTTCCTTCTTCACGTCTGCAGTCACTGAGATAAAAATCCAGTAGCATGAGCAATGAAAAGTAAACTTTTCTTGCTGTTCTGTAAATATATGTAGAATTCTATATACAGAAAGTAGTAGGTGTTTTCCTCAATGATTTACTATCTTAGAGACGAAAACAAGCAATTCATCCTCAGTCACTCAGACCCAAAAGTAAGCATGCACATCTATTATATTCACTATTTTTGAGGATTTCTCCTCTCTCCTTGAGCAGACAAGCAGCTCCCATTAATGCTAATGGCAGTTATGTGAACACAGAAAAGGGAATGGACCTCTTGAAGGAAAACGTAGTGAAGTGTTCATAACATAATACACAAGGACCAGATTGTACCTTGAAGGTTCTGACCTGTATAGAGCAGTGCAGATCTTACTGCATCAGAGAGAGCATGGTGGTGTGTATCCCACACAGCTGAAGGGGTTAATGTGGGCCTAAGAGGCAAATTAACACTTCTGGCAGCACCTGTGTGAGAAAGACAGGCTTAATTGATAATGAAGCCCAGCTGGGCGAGGGCTGGGTGGTATTTATAAAGCCACTGCCAGGAAGTTTGTAATAGAAAGGGGCTATAGGAAAAGAATTTGTGGTCATGAGGACAAGAATAGAAGATACAGGTAATGGTTTAGGGAGGCAGCAAGGAGTTTGAGGGAATAGACCTTTGCTGCCAGCTACAGGGTTCTGGGGCTGGAACCCAGAGTAGAGGGCGGGCCTGAGTTCCCATACCAGCCATTGAGGAAGGTAGAGTAAAACCCCTGAGGAAAGAGGTATAAGGACCACAGAGCCTAAGGACAAATAGAAAATCTGCAGTAAGGCCATTGGCCTACCACTTGGTTCGACTCTTTGTAATCTTGGAAGGGGTGAACTAAAGTGTGATCTGGCTCAAGGGCCAAGCTGTGGTCCACGGACTCCTGGTGGTCCATGAGGCTGCTACAGAAGGTCTGTGGAAAAGAAAAATAACATCCTCACCAAGGAAATGTACAATTTCAAATAAAAAATAATTTGGTGTATTTTCTAAAACTCTACTACTGTAATTTATTTTACAACTAATAGCATGTGGTGCTCTGTGAAATGTTTGGAAGCTGAAAAGGGGTCTGCACACTCGAAAAGATTAGGAACCGCTGCTTTAGGAGGAATGATCTGAAGTTCCCTGGCCTACAGAAGAGGTGTAATTCTGCACCATCCTTTCAGCTCGTGACATACGTTCTCTCCTACATACCCAGCTTGCTCTGCTGGCCAAGTATGTGGGAAAGGGAGTGAGGAATTGCCTGTTTTCTCCCTATGAGGTGTCTTGTTTCCTCTGTGGCACTAAGAGGAAGAAGTCCTTGGTCTTTTTCAAGCACAGGGATAGCAATTATTCCTGGCCTTTGTGTGTAGGGTGCAATGGTGGGAAAGGTTCATTCCATCCAATCACACAAGGGCCACTCATAATATGGCCTCAAGAGCCAAACAGTATTGCCAATTTTCTTGGGGTTTGGGGTTTTTGTTTGTTTGTTTGTTTGTTTTGTAAATCGTGAATCTTGATGCATTTGAAGTGTTTCTTGAAGCCCCAGCTCCTGGAGAATCTCAGCTTTCATATTAATGTTTTTTAAGTTTCTGGCTCTCATAGTTCTAGCAAATATCTTGAAAATGTGACCCAAGTACAACTTGAAGACATAGAAACCAAAAGCAAATAAAAATAATCCAGCATTTATTATTTTTAAACAAATGTCATTTTGTGGGGCCTGTCTTTTCAGTGCTTGGGGTTGATCATTCTGAATATATATTTATTAAATAAGAATGTGTATGTATATGCAGAATATGAAGACAAGAATGGATCAGTGCCTATGCTACAGAACTAGCTCTGTGCAACATCTAGTGCATGGGTGGTGAATTTATGTACAGCCCCTTGCTGAGACAAGAACTCCAGATCTACCAGAGTGAATGTACAACTTTCCTCTAGATGTGAATGCATAACAGGGAATCTTGTAGGTAACGGCTTAACTAGTCCATGGCTATTAACCCTTCTGTCCTTATTGTATATTTTATATACCCTTCGGATGTTGTACACTATTATATTGTAATAGATCACATTTTTTAAAAATGAAACTTTTTTTTAATTTGATTTTCTTTCCAGCTAGATTGAGTTTTGTATAGAATAATAACTAATAGTAAATATGAAGGATGGTCTTGTGGATAAGGTACTGGTTTGGGAGTCAGGAGCTAAGAGTTTACCGTATTTTTCGCTTTATAAGATGCACCTAGGTTTTAGAGGAGGAAAATAGGAAAAAAATATTTTGAACCAAAAGGTGGGCTAAAATATTTAATAAAATAACAGAATAATATGTAAACATGAACAACAGTCAACAGCAGCATTAAGAACCATTATTACTGTAATTAACAGATGAGGAGAGATTTTTATCTTAGAACAATACACCTCTAGTCATCAGGAAACCCCAAAAACTCCTCACTACTGTCCAAACTTATCAAGCTCACTTATCAAGGCATTTTCTTTGGCGTATTTTACTACCTCCAGTTTAAAAGGGATTTTATATGTTAGCCTTTTCTGCTTTGACATCTTTCTAAAATTGGATGCAGCAGGAGACTACGGTAGTCTGATTGGTGGAGGCGGGGGAGCAGCAGCAGTTCTGCTGCTCTCCTCTCTCTCTCTCACTCTCTCTCCTCTCTCCTCCTCCCCTGCTATGGAGCTGACCGGGCCGGCAGCTGTGTGGTAAGTATGTGCAGGCTTAGTGAAAGCTCCTGCGATCCTGCAATAGTGCCAGCCAGCTTAATTTTCAGCACGTTCGCTTTAGAAGAGGCACTGACTTTTTCCCCCCACTTTGGGTGGAAAAAAGTGCGTCTTATAAAGCGAAAAATATGGTAATTCATGGTTCTGCTACACAATTCCTCTGTGGCGGTGGGCAAATGTCTGTGTCTCAGTTCCCCATCTCTAATATGGGAGCATAATGCTCCTTGTCTACCACTCTTTGCTTGCTGTGTTGATTTACAGTGGTGTAGGATGTAACTTCTATTAATTAATAACAATAATAAATGTCCCTCTCTTTATCTGACCTGCCCCACAGCCTGTACTTATCTGAAGAACCTAAGTATCCCAGGGATGAAAAGTGAGGAATCAGGACTGGCTCAGTTAATTTTACTACACCACCTAACTGTGCCTTGTCTATGCTAGATATCCCACTGATGTCATGTGTGGAACAACATTTGCTAGCAATTACAGCACCAAAAAAGCCTACAGTAGGTACAACCTGAAAAGTCTTGCTGCTAAGTCATCCTACTGATTGTAATTGTTGTCTGTCTAAACTATGTACAGTTTACACACAGTGGTGGATAGGCACTACACAAATGCACATAGCAGTAACCTGGGAGTGTTAAGATACAACATTATAGAAAACTTTAAGGTTGATAAGGATGATATTACTCCTCCGCCTTTTACCATTAATACAATTACCATACAACACAAATCACATACCCCAACCTGAACTTGTTCCACCTTTCTCATCCTTCTGAATACACCCTTATACCAGGTTGTTTTTCCTCAATACAATACCTTAAAATAGCCTTTTTTTAATGTCTGATTTAACTCTTGCATTCAAAGAATTCTGTTTTGTCAGTTGTACTCTGTATCCTCAGCCTATTCGAACTGCGGCTGTTTCTGTATTCTGTCCTTTTTATCATATTCAGGCTTTATGTGAGTTGAGTTTCTCTTTGTTAACATGAATACACAAATATTTTATCTATTTAGATTTAAATAATAGAAGATGCTTTATAAAGCTCTAGGTGTGCTAATATATATAACAAAAATCCAGCATTATTAAAATGATCATGCAAACAGCAATGTAACCAGCCAGTTACAAACACTCCTTTCCACTTGCTTATCATTGGGGAAATAGATTAATCGATGTTAAGGCCAAAATGGACCATTAGATCATCTAGTCTGACTTCCTACACTATACAGGCCACAGAATTTCACCAAGTTACCGTTCCCTAAGTCAAATAACTTGTCTTTGCAGAGCTTCTGGAAGGACAACCTGTCTTGATTTCAAGCCACCAGGAGCTGGAGAATCCACTACTTCCTTGGTCGTTTGTTCCAACGAGTAATCACCCTAGATTTTAAAAATGTGTTCCTAAGTTCCAGCTGGAATTTGGCAGGCTTTAACTTCCCACACCAGTGGTTCTTGTTTTAACTTTCCCTGCTAGATTAAAGAGCCTTTGTGCACCTGGTATTTTGTTCCCGGTGAAGGCACTTATGCACTATAATCATGTGATGGTGTGAAGGATAACTTCAGTTTTCACAAGAAACTCAAACATATGTCTCTGGATGCCTGAAAGGCCACCAAAATCAGGCTATTTGCAGAATCCTGGGACCTCACAGAAAATGCCCTCCTAGCAATGAAGTTGGCAATTTGTAAATAGCATTTGTAAATATTTTAAAGGCAATGAATGTTCTAGATGCCATTAGGATTACTAGTATCTAAAAAGTGGCTACTAAAATGATTAGTGTTTAGAACAGAAGTGGGTAAACTACGGCCTGTGGGCCACATATGGCCCATTTGAGCATTTCATCAGGCCTGCTCTCTCCTCCCAGTCTCTCCCCTTCCCCCCAGCCCCTCTCCCACCACGTGGGCCCAGTGGTGCCCTGACATGAGCCATTCCCAGTCCCAAACAGCGCCTCACGGCAGCTGCTTCCTCTGTGCAGCCCTGCCCCTTCCCTCCCCGCCCCACCCCAGATGTGGCCCTCAGGCCAAAATGTTTGCCCACTCCTGATTTAGAATATCTTGATTAAAAAGAAATTACAAAAAAAGGTCATGAAAATTGTAGTCAGCTAAACTCACTCTCTAAGGAAAGAAAACTTGGTCCACTGGCTTTGAAGGTTTAATAGGAAAAAAACAATAATGTTTTCATAATGTAAGTTGATAGCAAAAGGTGTGAAACTCATTCTGTGAAGAGGGCCAAATTGCATTTTTAATTATAGTCCATGGACTGTGGTTACAAAATTTGGATCATGTATGCCTAAGACACATGGCAGATCTCTCACTGCTCACAGCTAGAAAGTTGCACAGATTTCAAGGGTAAAATAGGTAGTAATTATACTTTCGGGGTGAGATTGTGATTTTCCCTATATGCTGGGAGGTGGGAGGGGAAATGGGTTAGCTAAGCTAAGATTGCACAGTTGGAACCATAAAATTCTCCTCTAATCTTCTGACCCCTGAAGTTGAATTTTTAACTCAGCAGTTGTTTTGTCTCTTTACTTATTTAGCTTGTAAATCTAAATTATTTTTCTTTCTCTTTTTCGACCTTTCCTTGCCAAAATACATACTTCCTTTGTTGTGCCACACAATAACTTCTAATACAATTGCTGTATTTATTATTACTGAAATGCTATATTGGCTTTGCTGTGTTAGTCATTTAGGGAGCAAGCCATAATAAAGAAGGGTCAGTGCCATTCACAGCAGTACTTTTCCCGCCCGGTCTTTTAATTAAAACATATCAAACTCTTTTTAATAACCAAGTTCAGGAAATGTGAATTGCAGATTTCATTGCTATTTGCTTATGGGCTGGAGTGAGCATTTGGGCTCGGTCTTGTGCATGGGGAAATGCATAGATATACTGCCCCAAAAGGAGACTTGGGAAGGAATTGTGACTTTCTTTTACGCCACACTTGCTCTAGGAGCCCTTCCTACAGCCCTTTCTTGAGAGCAGTTTACTCCCCCCCCTCACCCCACATTGTGTCAAGTCATCACATCTGGCTGCTGCAGATGGTGTGAAGTAAAGGGGGAACCAAGGATTCCACCTGCTCCCCACTCTTCTGTGCCCATTCCCTACCCAGCTGAATGGGGTGTGCAGCATGTGCAAACCATGCCTTACCCCAATGCCTGAAGCTGCAATGCAGGGAGCATTAATGAAGCTGCAGAGGAGGAAGAGGGGGGGTCTTATTGCTCTATGCAAATAAATATGTGATCTGAGTCACAGCATAGCCCAGTACGATCAAGCCATAGCTGTCCTATTTAACAGAACAAAATGTCCAAACTGTAATTTTGCATGAGTAAAAAGGTTTCTCTGGCAGAACATCCCCCATATAACTGGGAGAGCAAATAAATGAACATCTCATATTGTAGACACCTATTCAGCAAAGCATGTGCTTAACTTTAAGCAGTCATCCCACTGAAGTTAACAGGATAATTCACATGCTTAAAGTTAGGCACCTGCTAACAACCTTGATGAATTGGGGCCAAAGAGAATAACAGAAATAATAAAAATGCAACCACTTTGTACTGCAGAAAATATCTGAATTGTGTAAATGGATGTATGCTGTCTTCTTCTAGTTCTGAAATGAAAGCACACAATGACAGACATATATCTTTGCATTCAGCTATGAAATCATACACCTCCCATGTGTTTTTTTTTAACCCTTTCAGTAAACTTGGACAATTTTATAGGGAGAAAAATGGGAAGGCCATAAAGTGCCTATTGCAATGTTGAATACAGGTAACCCTGCAAACATTTAAACACTTTAGAATGGAAAGAAACCAAAGTCTGTTCCATCCGATCCCAGAGTCAGCAGATGTAGCAACTTAAAACCAAGCGGGTAATTTTTCTTCCTAAGGTAGCACTTCAAATAAACAGATGCTTAGGATGCTTAGCATTTCACAGGAGGTGTTCACCACCTGACAATATCTGGTGTTGGAGCAAATTCCAATTCCCATTCAAGGTAGTCAGTATCTTTCTAACGACTTTAGTGGGTGATGGATTGGACCTGTAAACAGCAGTTCCAATGTGTATCTGCATGAGGAAGTTACCTGTTGCTGGCAGTGGAGGACAATAATGGCTAACTCTGAGTCAGTGCTGAAAGCAGTTTAACTGTCATTATAGATAGGACCAAACTATGTTTGACAACATTACAGGCACTGTGGCTGTGCACTGTCAGGTATTGAATATAATTTGGTTCTGTCTACACATGCAGTTAAACCATTTTCGGCACCAGTTTTCAGAGTATGCAAGACTCCAGTGAATTCATAGGCAGCTGAAGGGGTTCAGCAACACTCAGAAGTGAGTCCTTAGAGCCCAGTCCTGTACCCTTTGAAACCAATGGTTTTGCTAGTGATTTCGAGGGGAGAAATGACTCGTGTGATAAGATGGTACTTGACATGAGCAAGGGTGGCAGAACTGGGACCTAAGGCATTACCATTTCAAGAAAATTGGTGTGTCCTTTCAAAGCCATTCATTTGGGCTCCAAAGTTCAGTGTGTTCCTTCTCCTCGTCAGCTATCCTATCTTCTGTGTCATATGAAAACTGGAAGGATTTTATCTGGCATGGCACGGCTATGGTGGTAATAGGAAAAGTGGCCAGAGATGATACACATATTTGGAGCAAACATGGGTCCAGTTTCAAGTTGGTAGCACATGGTTGGTTCTTGCTCTGCTGCACCCCTAGCTGTTCTGGGTCCTGTCACTCCTGTGGATCATCAAAGATGACTAAAAGAGCAGTAGAGTTTTTGAATTGCATTGATCCTGTCTGCACATTTTTAGGAAGATGGCAAACACAGAGCCCTGAAAAGGTAAATGTTTTACAGTTATCCATACAGGAAATAAATATTATTGTAGTCATTAAAAATTGCTAGTTTTTTAATGAAGATTAACTTCATACAGTACTGCAGATAGTCTGGATCCTAGTTCCTAGAAGACAGCTCTGTATAACACATAACCTATCTCTCTGTTCCAAAAGTTGTCCAAGTTCAATTAGTAATAGTGTTGTATATCAGGACTGAGGTGCATTAGCTAAACAACATGGTGGGAAAATTGGTACAGTGTCTATTTGGTTTAAATAATACTATTAAAATTATTCATCTACGAAAGCACCAAATTCACATACACATACATATTAAACATTAATAAAAATATTCACACCCCACCTGGGAAATAGTATTCCAAGTGACTATGTTTAGAGTGAATTTTTCACAGCCTAGTTACAAATGTCTCAGAAAGGAGTTTATAATGGAAATGGTGATAGGCTGTCAGTTAATGTATAGTGGTGAGAACGGCACTGCTATAATGAGAATGACCATGTGTCAGTTTAACAAATAATAAAATACCAGTAAATAGATGAGGCTTTAAGCCTATTCATTAGGCTCACTTTCTGATGAGTTAAAACAGACTTCTTGCTTCTGGTCGATAAACACCCCCAGGCAGTTGAAATCTGTCACGGATAAGGCTGGTGTGACAAAGTTTATTTAGTTCTAGAATACAGTAGTCAGAAAATGTAAGAAACCACATATGGTGGCATAGTTCCTCTAAGTCTGCTAAGTAAGAAGGAAATTTTCTGGTAAAAATTCTGATATGTTCAAATAATGTTTGTTATCCTACTAAAAATTAGATATCTGTGGGACCAGTTTTGAACAATGATACTGCTAAGAATATCATTACTAAAAAGTAAAACCATTGTTTGAAATGGTCCCCGGCTGGAGGGTTGTCTGGTGGGAAAATATTTTAACAGGGTTTTGTTATTAATGTGATTGTTCTCAAGATGTGACATCAATATTTAAATACAATGGAATGTTCACTAAGTGCATGTCTTTAATAGATGGTAAATGGTTTATGGCAAATTTAATTTAAAAAATCTTTGTTTGACTTCACACTATACCCATATTCTAGCACAATATTTGATCATTTAACAGAAAACTGGCAAACAAATTACAGTATTTGGTAGGCAGACTTCTGGGGGACCTTTAGAGCTGCTTCTGGTACTTGGGAGAGCTGCATTCTATTCCTGTTTCAACCACTTTGCCTGGTGGGTGACCTTAGAAAAGTCACTTTGACCTCTCTGTGCTTCCATTTCCTCATCTGTAAAGCAGGAATAATGATACTGCCTTCTTTGTAAAGTGCTTTGAGATCTACTGATGAGAAGAACTGTATAAGACCTGTGACTATTTTATTTTATTGACCAACTGTGTGCTCTTCTAGGTGCACAATACCAGGTCTCTGCCCTCAAGAGCTTACAATCCTGCAAAGCCTAATTCATACAGAATAGCTCCACTGAAGATTTTCAGTGGAACTACTGATGGAATAGCGTTTGCAGGATTTCAGTCCCCAATTGACAAAATACAAAGTCTGGGGAAAGAGGGCTTTGAAGAACACCTGATTAAGCAGTAATTGACTGGCAACTGCCAAAAGAATGGAACTAATGGAAGTATATCTATTGCAGAGTTTATAAATTCATAACAGGTTTAACTATACAACTGTATGCGGTTGCGTATTGAAACCTATTTTTATTTATAATTGTACAGCATTTTTGTGCAACATAACTAGTAAATAGTATGAATTAGTGTATTGGGTGCTAATTAATAGCAACGTACTTGCAGGTTACAGTTCCCTGAATAGTCAGATGCTATATGACACCTAGTTTTATGAACTGAAGTGTTTTATGATCCTGTATTTACTTGAACTTTTTTTCTCCATCTTGGGAAAAATCCCAACCCTGTTGAAGTTGTTGGCAAAACTTTCTTTGACTTCAGTGAAGCCAGGCTTTTACCCCTTGTGTTTAGCCAGCCACTTCTTAACCACTTTTTCTTCAGGAGATGAAGAGAATGATTATTGTGACTGAGAGAAATGCAGCTCCATGTCAAGTGGAGTGGAGGTCTTCCAACAATTGTCTCTCACTTTTTGGAACCTAAATACGCTATTTCAGTGAAGTGCTCAATTTTCTCAATTCAGCCTGTAACAAAGACCATGTGTATCCTGCATTTTGCAATGCTTACTGAAGCAAAATTTCCATTGATTTTATTGAGAGTTTTACATGAGTAAAGACTTATGGATGGGGTCCCTCAGAAACAGATGCAAACCTACTAACTAGAAGCAGCTCATGCAGCTACTGTGCCACAGTGCTGGTAGAAACTGCATCTATAGTTGTGGTTAATATTAATTTTATTTTAATTGCTTTCTCTACCAACATAATTCATGAATATATCCAAAGCTACATGTGTATATCGGCTAAGAGTGATATCGAAAAGTGGTTCCCTTAATTGCTCTTTTCACAACTATTAATTCCTGTGGATTTTATCATTATCCTGTGGATAATTATCATTTGGGTAATTAATTCTGCCTACCTAAATCTCCCTTAGGTGAAAAACCTGGCCCCCATGAAGTCAGTGGGAGTTGTGCCATTGATTTCAATCTGGCTAGGATTTAACCCTCTGTATTTCCAGCTGGATATGACTGGTGGTGGTTACAGAATCATAGAAGTGTAGGATTAGAAGAGACCTGGAGAGGTCTTCTAGTCTAGTCCTCTGCACACAAGGCAGGGCTAAATATTATCTAGACCACCCCAACCGGTTTTCACTTCCTGCTCTACAGCTGTTGTGCTATACAACTGCTCAGTCTTAAACAGTTACTGTCAAATGGTTCTGATGTGTGTTGTTTGGTTCTTTAGGCAAATTAGGACTCACTTTTTTTGGGGGGGAGGGAGGGAGGGACAATTTTTATCACCTTTCCTAAAGCCCCACATTCCCATCAGCTTTGGGAGATCTTTGGGACAAATGTTTTCCCATGTTTCTACCTTGTGTCTGTTAGGCGGTCCTTTCCCCTCACTGCTAGGATCTGCTCATAAGGCTGCTGTCATGTTCATGGCTCACGGAGAAATTATACACAAACGTAATACTCTTGTGGAAGGTTGCAACAGAACAGAACAGAAGATTACTTTATTCCTTAGATTGTACAATGATAACACACCACCTCCCAAAACAGAGAGACAAAGCAGGCTTCTCCTTAAAACAGAGAGTCACAACCCACCCAACCTTACTCAAGGCCATCTGTCTGCAGAAATGACTCTGATCGCACACATCCCTACAGAGCCCCCTTGCGTGCACACAGGACCAATAAAACCCTTGGGATCTAAAATGACAGCTTGTCATTTTTACAGCTTTTCTGCTGTCTTCTACCATGGTGGCTGCTT
The DNA here is from genome assembly GCA_007922155.1 of Mesoclemmys tuberculata. Taxonomy (NCBI): domain Eukaryota; kingdom Metazoa; phylum Chordata; order Testudines; family Chelidae; genus Mesoclemmys; species Mesoclemmys tuberculata. The sequence continues at coordinate 37,499,639 of ML675604.1, read as the reverse complement.
CCCTTCCCAGTCTGTAGCACCTTCAGACTCCCTGTGGAACAGGGAGTGAGGAAGGCTTTTGGCTTCTCCCATCAGTGGGTTATGGTATTGAGAGTGTTTTTAGTTTGTTCATATCTGTTTCTGCAGAGGTATGTCATTGGATGAAACATCACCACCTAGAGGTGTTGCATTGTGAGGTTAATATACCTAATGAGGAAGAGAATGTAGGAGTCAAATGATATTTTACTTTAGTTTATTGCCCTCTTACGGCCAGATCTTGATACCCTTATGCTGAGTTAAACCTTACTCCACCACACGTAGTCCTACTGAAATCAATGGGAATACTCCTAGTTTAAGTTGCTTCTCAGTGTAAGGATATCAGAATCTGACCCTTGTTGTGGTAGATTAGTGAGACAAGCATAAAAACTGGATCAGTTCTGGTAGCCTCATTACTAAGATATTCATATGTAAAGTAATGCAAAATTCACTAGCAGTCACAAGTCTTTAATAGCTTAGGCACTCAAACTGTAAGAGTCTTGTAACCTGCTGGGAGTTAATACAGCTGCCTCTGCAAATAAATGCATACCATGCAGAAAAATGTAAAATTCCAGGTTTTTTGTGTATATTTTATAAAAACAATTCTTAAATTTTTGTTTTGATTGGATTTATCAGTGTTAACCTATGAAGAGAAACCTGCATATAATGCAGCTAAGTTAAGTCATAAAAATAGAGTCAATTAAAATTAAAGGATTTTCTATTAACATTTTGTAATTTTCCTGTCAACATTGTGAAAGTGGGATGGAGTTGTGGTTAAGGCCCAAAACTGGGAGTTAGGAGAGCTATGTTCTGTACCTGCCTGGATCTTATAAGAACTTGCTTTGTGGCCTTGCACAGGTCATTTGATCTCTCTTTGCCTCAGTATCCCCATCTATAAACTGGTGATTATCTACATAGGCATTAAGGGCTTCTTCCTGCAATGTGCTGAACACTCTGGCCCTAATCCTGGAAAGCACTGAAGCTTGTGACTAACTCTACCCCACTGAACGTGCTTGAAGTCAGTGGAACTACTTGTGCTTAACATTACCCATATGCAACCCAGTGAAAATATTCACAGATAATGTTTTCCTACCTTTGCACTTTATTTAGTATTTATAAAGCACTTTCAGGGCCACAATATAGGTGCAATATAAGTACAAAGTATTTTAAAAACCTGATCCAATTATTTTATTTTATTACATAAATCACTGTATAATATTTGCAAAAATTGCTGCCTTTTGCATTAAAAGGGATGAAATTGGCATACCATCAGGGTAAATCTGTGTTGATAGAGGAATAAACAAAACCAGAGGGCTATTCATTAAATAGCAGCATTTTGTTAGGTCATACCGTCGAATTTTTCATAGTTCTTTGCTGACTGCAAAATTGCACTTATTTACTGTTTCACATCCAAAAGTAATCGAGCAATGCTTTGAAGTTTTCAGGCCAGGTTAGTCCCTGAAAGGCAGCCAACCCTGCTCCCAAGAAATTTGTGCTAATTGAGCAAACATCCCAGTAAGCTTCCTTTATTTGTCTACATTAAACACGTTTGATTTTACTGTTTGTAGTTTGTTACAAACCTATAAATGGTAAATTCTCTTCACTTAAACTAAAGAAAAACACCTTTTTGGAGGGATATGAAGCTTTATAAAACTCACAATATATTATGTTCTGAGACTGTGTCTGGAGATTAAACAACATTATTTGTTGAAAGACAAAAGTAAAGACTGTGGTGCCAAGAGAAAATGATCTCTCAGAAAGGAAATGATAGGTTGAATAGCTTTAGTTGTACTTTCACCTCTAGGATCTTGGTTTAAAGCCATCTCTGCTGTCCTTCACAAAATGAAGTAAAGGAATTCATTGAGGCTGTGAAGTACCATGGGACCATGCTATTGAAAAAATGCAAAAGGGTAACTGGCAACATAAAAAATTAGATGAAATTAGCATCTTTGACTGCATGCTTTCTATATGTTGCTTAGTTTACAAGGCTTTTTACTGTTGCACTTTTTGAAGACTACTTTTATAGAGGAAATGGAGGTTCAATGTGAAAGGTCCAAGCTGAAATGATAATACCACTTATGAAAACACAAAAAGCAAAGGTAAGAAAAGAAATATTGTGCACTTATTTCATTTGTGTTTCTTGGTGATAGCACATGCCTGTATGAAATATATTTTCTGAACATACCAATGCCTTGTTTAAAGATTTTTATGAAGTTTTGCTATTTAATAGAAATATTTTAACAAGCTTTCTAAATTACCATTTGTACTTCTATGCTGGAAGTAAGTAGAATGTTTGTCTCCATATGAATTCACACACCCTGTAAAAGTATTGTTAACTTACATCCATATTTGGCTTTTAGTTGTTTTTTTGAGAGCTATGCTAATTGGAATACAAATTTTTTTAAACAGAATCAACATTAATGTCTGGAAAGCCAAAGGCATTCAGTGCTAAGAGTGATAGAGAAGGCTGGAGCAGTTTGTCTAAATACCATTGTTTGGCAAATCTAGCCACAAATTAATTCAACTCATTTGCACCCCCACTCTCTCCCTTAGCCCTTTATAGAATCAGAGGGTGCTTGGGCAGTGACCAGCTGGCTTTGGCTTTCTGGGAATTTCCTTGGAATAACAAGAGAGGATCCTAGCCCCTCCTCACCAATCATGGACCAAGTTTTTTTTCAAGCTATGCCATTGGTCACTCCTCTGGCTCTGAGATATCTCATTGGCCAGTGCAGAAGAGTCACTCTCCACCCCCTAACAAGGCTGGGAGAGGAGCAAAGAGCCATTCAAGATCTTCTGCTACAGCAAGGTTTTCCTTCCCAACCATCATGTGATGGTCGGGGACGTGGCTGGGCCTCTTTGGCCTTGTCTTCACTGGAGGAAAAAAATTAGCACTTCCTATTCACTAGTTTAGGCAGCACACCACTCAGCTTGCTGGCTTTTGTGAATCCCATTCTTAGGTGCCCATATCCCTCCATGCATAAATAGGGAGCCTCAAGGCCTAACTCAGGGCTGTGGATTCTATTTGGTGGCAGAATGCCAAAATGTTTGGTGCAACACTGAAACGAAGTCCTTTCCGGGGAGCTAGTCCTTAGTGACCACCCCAGTGCCCTGGAAGAGAGCCAGTTCTCAAGTGTTATTATTTAAATTCCTTCTCTCCCGCCTACCCCAGACTCTACTATACTCATTACAGAATATATACAACCACATGAGCTAACTCAAAGTAAAAATCTAGCGAAGAAAAGGCAGTTTGTAGTTTTCACACAAGTTAGCAAATCAAGTTAAAAACTGGAGGGACATAGGGTTGAACTTGACCTGCTAACTCATGTGAAGACTGCACACTCCCTTGTCTTCACTAGGCTTTCACTTCAAGTTAGTTTACTTCAGTTAAGAACACACCTTTTTCCCTAGTAAAGACACAACATGTCTTAAGATATTGTATTGGTGTGTAATTGCTGAATATATGTTGTTGTTTTTCTGATTACCTGTTGTGTTTCTTTTCTGTTTGAGTCAAAGCAGAGTCACAGTCTAGTTTCTATATGCTCCAGTAGGTTAACATCTCTATGCGGAGGGCCTATGTAAAATGTTACAACAGGGTAGAAGCATTCAGCCATTTGGGTAGAAATAGTAAAGACAGCACAAAGTATATATCTTCCAGAACTGTGGGATTTGCTGTGTTGCTAGGAGCAAGATACTAACTGGCAGAGACTGCTGGTTTCTGCCTCAGTGGAAACTCTAACTCTCTTCACAGTGATGGCTCATATGGTTTGTGGTCCACGCTGTGGTGGACTGGCTGATTATCTGTCTAGACACCTGTTTTGACCTTGAGAGATGCAAATCAGAGTAGCTCATAGTTGGGCTGTGTGGCTATAGTCACCCTTTGCTGCAAAGAGTGTAGACATCCATCTCTTTCTCTGTTAAAATTTTTAACATTTCTGTTAAAATGTTCATTTTTTTAACAATGTTGCAGTGTTTGTACCATAAATAGTCCTTGTAGTTCAAGCTGGAAAACTGTAAAATAGAAGATTGAGGATTTCTAGCTATAGTAGAGAAGCGGCATGGGCTACGGACATTGACTTGGGAGTCAGAAGACCTAGGTTCTAGTCCTCAATTAATTATTCTCTGACACTGGACAAATACTTAGCACTGTTTTCCCTCCCATAATTTGTTTCTCTTGTGTAATTAGACAGTAAGCTCTTCAGGGTAGGGATTGTTTCTCATTATATGGCATACAGTGACAAGCACAAGGCGGTCCCAATTTTGGTTGTGTTTTACTGCAATAATAATAAAATTGACCTATGTGTCTTTTTCCATGAGCAAGAATAAATGTGTAAGTCCTATCTTTTTCTCCCATAACAATTTAGGTTCTTGATTCATTTCTGGGTTGCTCAGCATCAACATTTGATGTTTTTGAGACACCCCATGGGCATGCTATCAGCTATGAAAGTTAAGAAAAGACAGTAACTGTGTTACATTTATCAGTCACCTATTTCCCTCCACAAGATCTTCCATTTGGGGACTGAAGAGGGGAAGCTGATTCTAAGGACCTTCACTATTTTTTCCTGCTTTAAAAGTTCTGTCTTGAAAGCTCCATGAATGAGAATCTTCATTCCAGTTGAGGAGGACAGAATTCCTTTCAGAGCATATCAGTGCCCCTCTTTAATTATCCAGAAGGACTGCTGTTGAGTGACATGAAGTAGTGTATTTTTTCCACACTTTTCCAGCCCCAGCTGCCACAAGAGGTATGAGATGGGGCCCACGAGTAAGAACCAATTCCTGGTTTCCAGAATAATACTGTAGAACAATAACTATCTTGAGGCCACAAAGCCAGAGTTAGCGTTCCTTACATATTTTAAATTGGAAATTTCCAGTGCTGCAAATATGGCTTTTACAATACTTTAAGAGCTATAATCAGTATGTTCTGGGTGAAACATCATCCAAAGATATAGATATATTGAAATTTTCTCTTAAAACTGACAGTTATTTTACTTTTATGTATATCATTTTTTTTGGCATGTACTCTGGACAAACCTGCTCAAATAATGAGGCAAAATCCTGACTTCAGATTCACATGTGGGGTTCTCACTGAAGAATTTGGCCCAGGTTTACAAATAAATAAGTCACTCACTATTGTAGGGATGGGAAGGTCTTGCATAGGAAAGTGCATGGGAAGATGGGACATTTGAGTTCTGTCTACCAGAGACATCCCCTATGATAAGTCACTAACAGCACTTTGTGCTTCAATTTTTCATCTATGAGATGGGGATAACAATATTTAGCTACTTTACAAGGATGTTCTATGGCTTACTTCATTGATGTATCTTTTAAAGACCTGGAGCCTCTCAGCTAGAAGAAGCTATGTAAGGATGAAGTATTCTTTTATTAAAATTTAGCTTTTGCATCTTGACAGTTAAATTCTTGAAAGCTGACTAATGGCGATACAATTTTCCATTAATGTTGATGTCATTGAATTTAGCACAATATTAAAGCCTTCTCATTATAATTTATAACAGAATTGTGATTTAACATTATCTTTTCAGATTAGGCGATTTCCTTAAGGCATTTTACAGCATAAATTGAAGACAGTATAATTAAAATAAAATAGTGAAAGACACATCAGAAAAAAGGCAGTTGATTTTTTGAGAAACTAAACTCAATTTAAATCTGCCTTCATCTAAATGAAATTCTAGCAAATTCAAAATACTGTAGTACTAATGAAATATCTACTAATCTATTACTAAATTATCTTTTTTTTTTAATTATTCATGAGCTTTGGACACACTGACAGTGTTATTTGAGTGATCTAGTGAGTTTTTTTTTAATCTGGTATGGACTACAAATCCATCAACTAGTTCTGCATGAACTACAGATGTAATGTTTGTCATGAAAATATATTATATATTCATTCGCTTCATATATATAACATAATCACAAGGGAACATATACAGATAAATATCAGCATGTTATTATCTGAATATTTTAAATGTTACCACACTGGTGTTACCAGAGCCTACCTAATTCCTCTTCCCATGGGCATTTCTTATGACTAAGGCCCATATAATCATCTACATAAAATCATCATAGAGATCCTGATTCAGGAAAGCATCTTTATTGAGGATACTACTTTAGCACATTCTTATGGCCCCATTCCTGCACCATTAAAGTCAATGGGAGCTTTGCCATTGACTTCAATTAATGTAAGTGCTTTCCTGCATTGAGATCAAAGAGGACATCCTTCCTTCTGCTACTGCTCTATGACTGGCACAGAACATTAATTATCCTGGGGAAAATACAGTTCCACCTATTGGTATCAGGAGACATTTTGTGACTGATTTATTGGACTGAAGAAACAACCTTGTACACAGCGAACTATGGCCATGCGTAGTCTTTACTGCCAAGATGGCTGTGCTTTCCCAAAAGAGGAGCTCAACTTCAGACTAATTTCTTGAAACAGAGGGTCTGCCTTGAACCACACAGATCTGACAGGCTGCCTTACTTCTGCACTGCATGTCCCCATAATTCAATTTCTGCAAATTGTTGTTATTTAATTACATTCATTCATTACCGAAAAAGTACATGGCCCAGTACAGCTTACATAGAAGAAAAGATCTTTGGCCTCAGAAATGTGTGTATATATACACAGGAGCGAGCTGACTACCTCACCTGCAATCTCTCTCTTAAACCATCTCTGCTGTGACTATATTTTATCATGCCCAATCTCTTCTCTCAGAGCATTCAAATAGCTGCCATTAAAAACCCACCACAAGAATATTCCTGGTTTCCTATCAAAAGTATCATCTTTCAGAATTAATATTCTGTATCATATCATGTAATCATATCATATCATGTAAGCAAATACATGAAGATATGGAATATCAGTTTCACTGGCACTCATTAAGAATGACTTACATAACCAACAGGCATGTTTATATGACCCACACAAGACTTCCTCCTGCTCATGTTTAAGTTAACATCAGACCTTAACCATGGCATTGTAAATAGTGAAGCCATGATATCAAATATCTGCTCATGATAACTATCAGATAAACTGTATTTCCCAAACCAGGATATATAATAGGGGTGGCCAAACTGTGGCTTGTGAGCCTCATGCAGCTCTTTTACAATTAATGTGTGGCTCACAGAACGTCCTATGCCATTCCCCGCATGCTCCGCCTACCAGACTGGGCTGGGGAGCTTGGAGCTTCTGCCCTGCGGCAGGGTGGTGGGGCTAGAGGATTCTGTCCAGTGGGGAGGGAGGTTTCAGGGGATTCATTAAGTTTGGCCACCCCTGGTATATAACTTATGACTACTGATTTTTTGTTGTTGCATTTGTGGATAACACTAGCAATGAAACAATTATTTCCATAATAGATAAATTATTTGAAAGAGAAAAAATAGAAATTTTAGAAAAATAGAAAATACATTTGAAATAGAAACTAAACACAAGACGATGCCATTTGTTTGGAAAGAACTACATAACTCACCCATAAGTAATGCAGCCATCTCAAGCTCAAGGCAGTAAAACCTTTATTACACCTCATACAATTACAGTCCCTATTTATGTATCCCTGGTATACACTTTAAAGTTCATTTATCATCAACCACTGCTGCATAAACAGATCATAGAGTGAACTGACTTGTTTTCACTTGTTACTAATGATCTTTCACAATTCAGATATTTCCTCCTCTTCAATTTTGTACTAAAAATACTTAGGCAATCACATCCTCAATAACTCAGACAAATAATTATGTTTCCGGAGCAAAGATCGCCTACAATTTCAAGGCTGTCATAGGGTCCCACTATGTGACCCCAAAGTAGAAGTATTAATTTAAAAAAAAAAGAGCTCAAAATATAAGTATTTTCTTAAACTAAGTTAGAAGTGGGGAAAAGCTGTCACATAACAAGATACAAATGCATGGAAAATGAAGATGTGATGTAGCTGTTTATATTCCCTGTCTCTGACAATGTTAAATCCTCAGGCTCATCTACACAGCAGTACGGGACATTCAAAAGCCAGAAGGGCATACAAACTGACTGCATCCTTGGTCTACCGATCCTGAGTATGGTCAGCCAGTGCAGAAGGCGAGACGGAATGGATCTGCACCTGCATTGTAACTGAGAGGTGCAGCCCAGCCCAGGAATGGAAGAATTCCATGAGTTCCCTGCTCTTTCTTTCTTTTCCAGAGTGGCATTCTAACTCTCCTTATGCTTCTGTCCTTCCCTGCTATGGATGCAAGAGACTTTCCAAAACTAGAGGTGAAGGTTACCACTTGCTGCTCCCATAAGGGACATAAGGAAAAACTAGGATTAGATCCCTTACTATTTGTTTTTCAAAAATTAAACATCCGTCTTGCTGGAAGCAGTAGGGAATATGTGGAGGAATGAAGGTTCATGTCAGGACATCTTTCCTAGTAGTTCTCTTCTGTCCCTGAGCGTCCTGGATTAGGACAAGCTTCACTTTGGTGGGTTCCTTTCTCCGTTCCGTTTTGGAGATGTCTATCAGGAAATGCCCTCCTCATGTCAAATGGCCCATTCTGTTGCTTCTTGGCTGTCAGGTGAGCAGCTGGGGAAGACCCAGTAGGGATTCCAGGGAGGCACTAGACATAGTCAGTGCCTCATGCCATATATGGTCGTTTGGCTGTCTTGGACTCTTCCTTCTGAAGGGAGGAGTTGTGAAACCATTTGAGGTGTACGTGGCTGACTCAGCCCTGGTCTTCAGCAGCAGTCAACGGGAGTTATGCTGTGTCGACTGCTGTGCTTCCCTTCTGTGTGGCATCTTCACTGCACTACGTCGATGGGAACTGCATTCCTGTTGATGCAGCGCTACGCCACTTGAGGGGGTGGTTTACCAGCATCGACTTCTGGATCGATTGAGCAGCTCTTCACTGACCACTCAGTTGATCCAGATAGGTTGACCTGGCAGTGGCGACTTTGCCGCCATCAGTATAGACATACCCTCAGTGAAGATAGTTCATCTCTAAGGATACATACTAACTTTTGATGTAGAGGCTGGCAACAGATCTTGCAAGAGTATCATAAAACAGAATTTACAGAATATACTGCCCATTTACATTTTATATCTCTTGCTTAACCAGCATAGTTCAGTTGGTTGAATGAAAGTCGTGAGGCGTGAAATAGGAAAGTAACAGTGTCTATTTGGTTTATAGTTTTCAGCCTGTGCCTTGATATATCATATCAGATGGTGTATTACTTTTCTATTGCAAACCCCAACCCCAGTCAACATATATTATATTGTGATCCTTTCTATCTGTATATGCATGTTTAACTATATATACAATACATCCACCCCAAAGAAAGAGTTAAGGCATGTTAGACATGTAATCCTTTCATGTATTAGGTCCTGAGCCAATCCCAATTAAATCTGTAGGAAGGCTTTCCATTGACTTTAGTGGACATTTGATCAGGCCCTAGGAAAGAATAACACTGCTAAATACTTATTTATATAAATATATGGATGAGCTGCAGAATAATGTTCCTAGATTGTCAGCTCTTTGGATCAGGGACCAATTCAGCCTCTATGTTTATACAGTGTATAGCACAATAGAGTTCAGATCTTTGGGTTCTCCCATAGTAATAATAAAAATAATATAAAGGGTCTGGGCACTTTTACAGAGTGTAGAAACTGTGAAATGCCATCATATTCTGTTGATTCCCATTTTGGAATATGGTTATTACTTTGAAACAACAATAGGACAATTGTAGTTTTGGGGTTTGTTGTGCTGGATGTTTTTAGTTTTTAAAGGTCAGAGCATTATTTAATATTAAATTTTCCCTCAGAATTAACCTACTGCTATATATACAATATATCTATATTACTGATTTCCAAAGGGCTTGAAAGTAATTTAAACAGTTAACTTCCAACTGACCCCTATGATTCTCAGGTTGGAATCCTCAGAAAGGTTCACATCTGAAATGTATAGTGAAAACTATACCAGGGCAAGTACCTTTTAAACAACTAGAGGACTTTACAATAACCTCTCAAAGGGACTGATAGCTAGCCTTTATTGCCTGCACTGCTTTCTGCACATCATCAAACTGTAAATACTGAAAATAAACTATTAGCTTGAATTCCCTTTTTTTGGAGCTATAACATACAAGGTCAGAAATGATGACACCATTTTTAAAAAGTCTTTGAATAGTACACTTATGAGGGGAAAAGGAACTTGCACTATGAAATAAAACAGGTTTTCTGAAAACACTCATTTTGACATCACTTTTTGGAATCTCTTTATTTTTCGTTTTATAGGTTTCAAATTTACTGATTACGTTTTTGTGTTTCCTGCTTGTATTGCACACCACCTGCTAATAAATGACTGAAATTGGCTGAGATTCATTTAAATCTTTATACTACGAGAATAGAGTTCCATCAAAATTTCTGGAAGGGCAGAACACAGTTACACTGAATAATAAGAGTAAGGTTTACTGTCCTTTGGAATAGAAATGGTGGCATATCTTAAGCATTAAAAAATGTCCTGAAATTTTTACTTTTATAAAAGTGTGAATAAGCTTATGTTGGCTAGACCAATTCCTCTTTCCTGAATATAAATTACTATATTGTAATAGAAGACACAGAGATTACATGATATTATGGTGTAGTAAAAATACTCTTGGCATGAATTTGCATTTGTGATTATGGTATAATGAGCTCAATCCCACTAGCAATAAAATCGATGATTGTTTTGCCATTGACGTCACTGGAAGCAGCATCAGGCTTGATGATGGACTAATAAACATGAATGTTGGTTATGTAGATTATCCCAGATAAGTGCCCATAAACTTATTAGACCGCACCATGATGTATTTTGTTTATGCCACATACATGACAGAAAAACTATTTTAGATAATGTTAAAAATATTTATTGGTACTATGTTTCATATCCCTCAGAAGTTTGGAATGCTGTAAGTAGTTTCGGTTGAGATGCAGTACTGGGCAGAGAGCAACAGTTGTTACGCTGGAGGTAAGGCTGCAAATGACTTTGAATAAGTTGAGACAAAACGCTTTAAAAGAACACTGAACATTTTCAGAAAGAATCATTAAAATCTCAAGAAACTGTTAGTTCAGATAAAGTTGCTTACAAAAACTGACCCCTAGAAAGTGTGAACAGCTGCACTGGATGGATGACAGTAACGGTTTAACGAAACAGATTAAAACATTCCCAGTTTCATAAATCAGCAAAAGTACTTATCATTATTTCAACCTCTGTATCGTAGGTACACTTAAATGAAACCTAAAAAGGCTGTGCAGCCTATCCCGAAATCTGAGGAGTGCTGGAAGATCTGCAGGAAACCGTGCCTCCACATCAGCTCTGGCCCTGACAGCCCTTCCCAGTCCAACAACCCTACTTCCCTAGGGCCAGGACTTCACTGGAACTGTATTAACTGGCTACAGCTGCCTTTGGGATCCCTACTGGTAAGCTTAAAAGACAATTAAGGACATACTTTGGCACAGTATGTTGGACATGTTTTTAAAATGAAGTGTCAAATGTAGACACTCAAAATAAACTTGCCACTTACTAGATATGGTTTAATATTTGGAGCCAGAAAGCTTTATATTCAAGGATGTAATATCTTTTTGTATTTGTTTGGTTTTTTTAGAAGACAGACATTTAAATAACAACATCTTAAATTAGGAAATACTTGAAAAGTGAAGCTAAAAAACAATGTGTTATGTAATGCATTTAAAGGCAGAGTTAGCTCTTCAAGTTTACAATAACTAGCCAGTCGTAACCTGCTGTGGAACCCACAGCTGAACTCTGTACGTAGAATTACTAAAAAGGGTGGGTCACTTTCTTTTTATACCTGAAATCTAATAACCATGGTAAAAGAACCCCCATTCATTCTTTCTTTGTATGACTGTAAGGCTATGAAGCACCAATAATAACCTTACGTATATAGATCAGCAAACTCAGCCTAATGAACATGCTTTTGGATTTGAGATTTGAACGTGAAAATGTAAGACACTAGATTCCGGTATTTTTTTCATAGAGCAAATTAGGACCAGATATATAGGCTATGTGTTTGTACAGTGCGTAGCACAATGGAAGCATAGTCTCTGTTGGATCTCTAGGTTCATTAATAATAGTTATAATAAATAATAATTGCCAAAACTAGTATTTTGTGTCAGTTGTCAGATTTTTTCTTCAGAAAAGATAAATATAGTCTCTTTGCCTAAAATAGCTTCTTGTACAATGAAGCAGTGTAATTAAGTTAATTTGTCTTCAGAATTGTTTATAATAATTTAAAAGTGTGTATTGTTTTTAATAACGTATGTAAACAGGCATATGATCTGGAGCCATGTCATTTAAGGATATAATCTCATTAGATTTCACAAACTAAGCAGGGTTGGGCCTTTAGTTCTTGCATGGAAGACTTCCAAGAAAACTCCAAGTTATTGTATGAATTGGTATTTGTGAATCACTGGGCAACATTCTTCCACTGACTCTATAATGAAATGGTGCCCCAGCATGGCGTGAATAATCATAATGCTGTCTTTCAGATAAGATGTAAAACTAAGATTATGACCACTTGTGGTCATTAAAGAGCCTATGACACTTTTTGCAAATGTAGGAGTGCCTGTTCTGGCCAAATACCAACCTAGATAATTACATCCTGCCTGCTTACATTCCCCTGTTGCTTTAATAGGATATGGTATTATTTTTCTATTCTTCTGTAAAAATGGATCCCAGGACCCCTCCTTGAGCTGCCCTTGGCCTACTTCTTTCATGATCTCATGCATTAGCCTATGTGGGGCCAGTACAGAAACTCACTCAGTGGTGCATAAGGAGCCCTACGTGGCCATTTAGTGCCTTTGTGGGATTTAAGAGACATGGAGGATATTGTGCTTGTTCTTTGCACTAGGTGCCTGATCCAAAGCCTGTTGAAATCACGGGATGTCCTTTCATTGACTTCACTGGGATTTAAATAAGACCCTAGATCTGAACTTTACCCTCTATCAATTAAAATTGTTGTTCAATGTCATCTGTGGCACACATAGTTATAATAATTAATTTCAGTATGTTGTCAAAGACCTCTTAATAAAGAATATTTGTTTTGCTATGAAAAAAATTCCCTTGGGGCTCCACTTAGCAAAATGTCCTGAATGTCGCAAAACTGTTATTGTCTTTGGCTTGTCTACACGAACATTTAGTTTGCTGGTATAAATCTACCCTGCACTAGGCCTGCTATTCATTAAGTGTCCGTGTGGACCCTGCTGATTCGCACTAGCAGTTTCTTAGTGCGCTTTGAAGCGGGATCAAACTGCACTAAGGAACTGTTAGTGAGAGTCAGCAAGGTCCATACCCTGTGTGTGGCAAGCTAGTGCAGGGTAGATTCACACTCCAGATTGCCACACGCTAAATAATCATGTAGATGAGGCTGCCAATTTGCATGGAAGTCAATGGCAAAATTTCTATATACTTCAGTGAGTGCAGGATCAGGCCACTCAGGGTAAGTCTACACTGCAGTAAAACTCCCATGGCTGGCCCAGGTCAGCTGACTCAGGCTCACAGAGGCTCAGATCACGGGGCTGTAAGACTGCAAGGTAGATGTTCACATTCCGGCTGGAGCCCGGGCTCTGAGACTCTTGCGGGGTCTCTGAGCCCCAGTTCCAATTCAAGCCAAAGTTCCATTGCAATTTTATAGCCCCACAGCCTGAGCCCCACAAGTCCGAGTCAGCTGAACCAGGCCAGCCACAGGTATTTTATTGCAATGTAGACATAACCTTCATGGGAGATTTTCCAGAGTAGCAAATGAGCCAGAAATACATAATGGGGGAGGGTTTTTTTTTCTTCTCAATTTGAAACCTGTGAAAAACATAACTAATGCATACTGCATTGAACAAAGACCATGCATATTCTTTTAAATCACTTACAGCATACATTTTTATAGAGGGTGAAACAGATGGCTAAAAGCTTGCTTTAAAGTGATGTGTCCATTAAAACAACCAATGTTACTATGCGATTGTTCACTGTAACAGGGATTTGCTTCATTGAAGTAAATTGGAAGGAAACCAGACTTCAGAAAATCTTTGTTATAGGGATCAGCTACCTTGTAGTAGAATGTACTACTGCTGTTCAAATACAAACGAATGAATTGTTGGTACGTTTTCTTTCAAAAGCAGTTTGCTAATAGGATGGCTATGCCAGTCACTAATTTCATTCTGCATCAGGGTTGTCAATTTCAATTATTTCCTGCATATATGATTTTTTTTCCTTTGCTCCAGTTATCCTCTAAATTGTCATGTTCAAAATTCACTTGATTTTTCTGGCTTGTTTCTACACTGTGTCAATTTAATGTGTTGGGGTTTTTTTGGGGGGGGGATGGTGTTTAAAATGTTTTTCTTGCTGGATTTTTGAAGGTCAAAGAGTTTTCCAAGGCTGCTTATTTTTCTATGTGGCAAGTCTCCAAAGACCCCAAATATTGAGTTTTTATAATCTTGTTTTCCTGAGTAATTAGGGGGAGTTACTACTTAGCTTTTGGATTGCAGAGCTCATATAGAACCAATTGCACTAAGATGGACATTTTCCTACCAAATTATTTCAGAGGTAAGATGACTTAGGTCCAAATTTTCAAAATCAGGAGCCCAAATTAGGGTCCTAAATCCACTAAGCATCCAGAGACCTGATTTTCAAAGGTGCTGAGCACCCTGCACCTTCCATTGAATCAATGAGTTACATGACATAAGGATTGAAGAACTACAAAACTGTACACATTTTATTCCTATCTACCTCCTACCTGCATTGGATCCAATGGTATCATTAAAAGTAAAATGGCTTGCTCCTTCAGCTCGGCATCAATTTTCACTGAAAATATTCTCCCTTAGCAGTAAATTGGTTTTGTCATTCCCATTTTGCCATATAAATAATTGTAAAGCTTTTAAAGTAATTTTCAAGGACTGGATGGTCACAGAATTGCCACACCAATTATTCAAAAATCATGAGCCAGGCCCCTCAGAATCATGATTGGCTTAAAAATCATGAGTTTAAAAATATATTTTGAGTTCTTTATTTACCTTCTGTTTTTTATTCTGTTCTTTATTTACCTTCTGCCTTTTCAGGTTCATGTTTTCACCGTGTTCTTCACAAGGTGGGGGCTAGAACCTTACTTTTTAAATAATGAAAACTGAGATTTTTCATGTACTAGTACTATCGAAAGAGCTGAGGAAAAACACAAAATATCACCAGACTCACTATAAAATTGCAAGAGTAGGTGAGAAAGATGGAGGGGGGCAGAGCCGAGTTTTCTGTGCTCCTTCCACCCCTTCAGTGCAGGGAGTAGTCCTTGAACTCCCAGCACATAAGGATTGGGGAAACCGCACCCTAGAATGGACAGGGCAAGGGTCCCCTTCCACAATGGCCAGCCAGAGAGAAGGGAGACACTGCCTACTCTAAAATGGTATAGTGACAGGTGCTGTTGTGTGTATTCCCTCAATGCTGCCAATGTGCATGTGCACATCCCTCCTTCAGCCTCCTCAAATATATAGAGCCTTGCTTTCTTGATAACAACCAGAGAAGAAAAAAAGATTACAAAGCAAGGGCTGGTTTGTGGTACCGGTACTCGTGTTAGGTATATTACCTTACTAGAGGCCAGACTGTGACCTGTCCTGTGTATCATGAGTTCAAGGGAGTTGAGGAAGTCCAAGGTACTCCCTTATTGCCTTGCACACTACCATTTCTTCTTTCGTATGGCTTGGGTAGATAGCAATGATTGCAAATTTGTATCTAGATTTGATAGCCCATCGGAAGATTGGTGCAATTGAATTGCATCAGGGCATCTCATGGGAGATGTGGACAATCCTTCTTTAAATGGAAAATGAAGCAAACACCAGTCACAAACAAAACTCTGTCCTTACTTCCTGTGTACAGGGGACCACAGGATCTGCACAGGTCAGTATGAGGGGGTAGGGAGTGTGATGACTCTGCCAACACACGATATTGTGGCTTGCCCAGTGTGGTGGGGAGCTTATGCTGCACCCTAAAACAGACTTTGCCCTCAACAGAGTAGAGGGGAGACTGTAACTCTCAATCAGCAGTGATTGTATTGCATTGGGCTACTCCAGGGGCAGGCCAACAGCATGCTATGGGCCAGATCGCAGGTCACCTTGCCCAGTGTTGGTAGTGCCACTGATTTCAGGGAGCAAAGCACTACTCAACCTGAGTAAAGGTGCACGAGGGGACAAGGAAGAGAGAGAGGATTTGTCAACATGAGCAAATGCAGCCTCCAGGTGCCTGATTGCTCAGTAGCTAAATCCTTGCTCAGGCCGAGCTGCCTTCCGAGTTAATGGGAGTGAGGACTGAAGGCCGGGGGAAGGGGAAGGGTCCCTGGGGAGTTTTGGTTAAGCCTTGGCACCTGGGGGAGAGGCGCTCGCCTCTCGCTGGCCGATGCGCGCGAGCAGCCGCTCCGTCTTCACGCGCTGGGCCGGAATGCGAGGCGGGCCCCCGGCGGGCGAACGCGGGCAGCGGCTGGGCGCTGCTGGGGGGGCAGCAGCAGCGCGTGGGTGCGCGCCTGGGCGCGAAGCGGTAGGCGCCGGCGGGTGGGAGGCGCAGGCGCAAGCCCCGCTGCGCGAGCTGTGCCCGGGGAGCGCACCGGCTCCCCACGCGAGAAACCCACCAACGACACAACCTGCTGCTGGCGGCCAGGCCCGGGGCTGCAGCAAGCCATGGTCACACCGCTTCCAGCCCGCCCCGCGCACGCCTGCCCCGCGCTGCTGCTGCGCCCCGGCCCGGCTAGAGCCGCGCCTTCCCCGCACAAGTGCGAAGCGGCGCCGGGGGCGTTTGCCTCGCGAGCTGCGGGGCGCCCACCAAGTCCCCGCGGGCGGGCCGCCGCCGCTCTGCGAAGCCGTTGCCTTGGGGGGTGGAGGGAGGGAGACGCTGCGTGTGCAAGGGGGGGGGGCAACCAGTTGCACGTACTAAAGTGAGGCGAGCGCTTGCCTGCTCCCTTCCCAGCTCCCCCCCCGCGTTTGCAGCGCTGGGTTGCGTTGCGTTGGGTGGCGAGAGGGGGGTGGGCTGGGGTGGCGGAGAGCCGTGGAGGGGGATGTCCTGTTGTTTGGCCGGAGGAGCCGCGCAAAAGGGGAACCTCGCCTAGAAGAAGGGGCGAGAGGATCCCTCGCGAAGGAGCAGCCCGAGCAGAGAGGTCGCGGCGCGGTGTCCTTGCCCTGGGAGGTGAGTGTCGCCCCCCCGTGTGTGTCTGTCTGTCTGTCCCCGCGTGCGGGGGGGTGGGTGCGCGCGGGCCCGGGCGCCCTGCGCCTCCCTGGGGCCGAGGGGGGGTGATTATCGAGCATTGTTTTCTTCTCTTTCGGCGGCCGCGGGGCACGGCCCAGACGCATCCGCGGGAGCGGCGGCTGCTGGGCGTGGGTCAAACCCAAGCGACCCCCCCCCGCTCCCCTCTGCCCCCTCCCGCGGGACGGGTCCCCGCTGCGCTCCCCCGGGCTCGCCCCTCTCCAGGGGTCCCCCCGGCTTGCGTTTCGCCCTCGCCCGCCGCGGCGCCCTGCGCTCAGCCCGGTCCGCCCTCGCCGCCGCCGCGGTGGGTGTTGCCCCCGGGCGGTGCGCTCTCCCTTAGCGCCCGGCCCCGCGAGCCGGGCGGCGGCTGCTGGCCTGAGTGGCTCGAAGGCCACGCGCCAGCCTGTCCTCGCCACCCCCCGAGCGCTGCTTTTGCGGGCGAATTTCATTTTCTCTCTCGAGGCGCCTCCTCCCGTCCCCGCTCGCGGCGTTTGGTGCTCGGCTGGGCAGGGAGCGAGGCGCCCTCGGCCGGAGCGTGGGTGGCATCGGGGCCAGGGCAGGACACTGTAGGCTGGGTTTGTCCGAAGCTGAAAGTGCACCGGTTTGCTGGAGGCTTCTTGTGGCCACTTGAGCGAATCCTGCCAGCGAGCTGGAGAGGCAGCCTGCGCGTGGCAGGACAGCCAGCCTTTCCAGGGGGAGCTTGCCTTAACGGATGTCAACTGCTGGAGCCCATGCTTCGCTTTCAGCGCTGGAAAAACGCCTCTGGCTCGATCTGGTCGGCAGAACGGGCCATTTTGTTCAGTGGCACATCCTATGCCAGGCAGCTTCCCGACTCCCTCCGGCCCCCAGACTCTGGCAGTATTTAAATGGACTTCGCGTTCTGAATAGAGATCATTTACCTTTGCAGACATTGGAAGATAACTGCTGATGGGGCTGTCTAGTTTCAGGCCGGCAATAAAATCAGGGAAATATCTTAATTTCTGCAGTTTTGGGGGGGAGTGGGTGCTCTCCTTTTTGTTTCTCTTCCATTTTTTTTATATATATAGATAAAGAATATATATAAACGTATATATATAAACGAATGGTTGGTTTGCTTGTGGCTTAAAGCCAAACAAAACGGTGTTTTCAGGTTGCCCTCTCCCCCCCCACTCCACTGTAGACAAAGACACAGGAATAATAACCCCAACCTAGTGGGGTCTAGTTGTCCCTTTTGCGCCTGGGTGCGTGAGCACCGCATGCAGAGGGCTTGTGTTTTGGTTTGAAAACACTTGCACGTGGAGGAGAGTCTGTGTGTGTTAGTACTTAATGTGAGGAGGTAACAGGATTCTCCGTGTTTTAAACCCAATGGGCTGGTGGCCATTAATTTGCCTATCTGGCTGTCATTACGGACACTTCCCAAATCTGATACCTAAGAAAAACTGCAGGTTAGATTTCACGTTAAGGACTCGGAGTTAACAGTTTTGTTTCCCCGACTCTGTCTTTTTTGGCGCGGTACACAGCATCCATTTAATCAACAGAGTGGAATATTAATGAGGAGCATGGCAATTAAACCAATAGTTGCTTGGCCTTTATTTTTATGCAAAGGCAAGTGTTTGCCGGCCTTATGTTCATGTCCATTTCGGTGTCATGCAATGTAGAGATTCAGGTGCGCCCAGGCTTAAGCACTTTTAACAAAAGTGAAAGGGATTCCACGACAGAGGCTCTGCCAGTTAGTAATTGGCATCTGAGGTTTCATTTACATTTATGAAACTGAGTACTATTAAAAACCAAGTAGATACATCGTTGTTTTTCTGTAACCCTGTGAGCAATGTTCAAAGCAAAGCACATTTTTTATTCTGTAATAGTTATTTTGCATTGAGATCCCATTTAGGTAGGGTTATCTAAAAACAAGAGAGCATTTTAGGATGCACATTGAAACATTTTAAATCATAAGAAATAAAACCATATAAATAGGTTTTAATTTAAGCTCTGATTTGCATATAAAATAGTAGAAGCAGTAATGTAAGCAGACTAATTAAAATAAATGTTAACATAAAGCAATAGACAGTTCAGAATTAAAATTAAATTTACAGAGAGAAGTATATTTTCACCACATGTTATAATTACAGCATTTTTATCTGACCTCATTCTTCTCAAATTGATGTGATCTTTCACTGTTTAATATTAATATATATAGTTTTTATGTATTAAAGATCTGACTATATCATAATTTCAGTTCCAAATATAAGTTAATAGTAGTATTTTGTTTATTCAATATTTTTCTCTGATTTCTTAATACAACTCATCACTTCTTAGTGACCATATAAATCAAAATCCTAAAATCAATGTAGACTTTCTACTTTTTCTGCAGTGCACCCATACAATGCTGCAGAATGTAGATCTTTACCTACCTACAACTTATGCCATACTATAAATGATATAAAATAACTGGAATGCAAATGGACAACTTTCCCCCTGGTTCTTCCAGTACATTTGAACATTTAATGTTATCTGGGTTACATCTCAAGCAAACAAATAAAAAACCTTTCCTGTTTTGTGTTCAGAATGCTGGTATTCATGTTACCAACTGTTTTTTGAATTAATTTCAGTATCTTAAGAGGAAAATACAAGGTGAAAATGTTGAACAGTCACTTTGTACTTATATAACTATGTTCAAATGATATGTGCATATAGTTATAAAATAAATGTCAATATGTATCTTTAGATTCTGTTAAATTATTCTATTATATATTCAGTTGAGTGTTATGCTTGCAGTATTACTCTTTTATGTAGTAATATCTTACAACATCTTACTACCCATATGCAATAGAAATTTATTCCGATATGAGTGACTGAGATGATGGACAGAATTGTAGATCAGGTTCCCACTATCACTAAGTTCCTTGTTACCCATACTACAGTTCCTAGTTAAAATGTATTTTGCATGACTACTTGAAATACAGATCAAGACAGTGTCCTGTTGCATATTCTCAGCCTCTTATGCAAGCTTTGAAAGCTACTGTTAAAGCTGTGTTCCGCTCTTGGATAGCATAGTTCTCCTTTATAGTATTATAATAAAGAACTTTAAGTATCAGAATTTGGTTGAGAAGGGGCAAAAATAATTATGCACTTTGACAGGAGTTGATTATATTGAACAGTGTTCATTCTAATTTTCAGGTAATAAAATTTCAACTACTTTTCTCTCTTTAATAAGAAATTCAATCCAGGAAAAGAAATTCTGAAAACTTATATCTGTCAAGTGCTGTAGAAAGAAAATACTAATTATTTATGTGTTATCTTTTTTTCTGTTTTGAAAGTGAAGATTTTACGAACTCAGAGTAAAATGAGTCTCCCTTTTTATAAAGGATAGTTTATTCAGCGTAGTTCTACATTGCAGCTGCTGATCATATTTCATAGAGCTGTTAAAGCACTTAAAACCTAAAATTAGGTACCGTCTGGTAGTAAATATTTCAAATCACTCCTTGAAGAAATAAATAGAAAAGTGTGCTTTCAAAATATGAGACATTTTGAAGTCTGTAATCGTATAAAAGCAATCATGCTTTGCTTTTATTAAAAATAATACACTTACAACTTAAACCATTTGCTTTCCATACACAAAGTGTGTTTTTAATTTTTTGATCTCTTCTGAACTATCACCCTATAGAGAACCTTAAACTAATTGTGTTTGAGACCATGA
Organism: Mesoclemmys tuberculata; assembly: GCA_007922155.1. Lineage (NCBI taxonomy): Eukaryota > Metazoa > Chordata > Testudines > Chelidae > Mesoclemmys > Mesoclemmys tuberculata. The sequence continues at coordinate 37,478,713 of ML675604.1, read as the reverse complement.
TGAGGTATTTTGTTACAGCAGATAATGCTCATACCAAGAGGCATCAAATGAATTTCTAACATACCTGTATCTCCACTGATTACTTCTTACAGTGCTGAGAAGTAAAATGTATATTCAGTTGCTTGTTGGCATGAAAGTTTATGTAGAGCATTTAGTAACAAAAAGTGTAAAACTTATTAATTTTGATCCCGACTTGTGATCAGCCATTTAATATAACTATTTAATTCTTGTATTTTGCTTTTGTTTTATGGTAATTTTGTTTGTTTTCAGTTTGGAACATGGAGCCAAGCTCACTTATCCATTCATAATAATATAGTTTGGATTTTCAAAAAGAATGTAAAGCTAGACAGAAAAAGCAAACAATTTGCAAAAAGTTGTCAAGTGTTTTTAAAGCTTTATAAAAGCCTAGCAATAAACCAGGTTTAGTAGCAGCACCACACATACTAAAATGGCTTATGATGATACCCTAGGTTTTACTACATACTTTTAAAGTTCCCTATAATTTCTAGTCATCTCAGAGTACATGTTTATTGTGACTACAGCAGCCAATTTTCAATTAATAAACGTTCTAAAATTGTGCAATAGAAAAGCAGCTCTAATACCATGTGAATTAAAGAGAATGTTAAACATTTTAATGGTTGTTTCAAAAGTTTGTAAGTAAATGTGATAGGCATTTTTCTTTTTTAGTTTTAGTTATTGTATAAATGTGAGTCCAACTGTAACCTTTCCTGTCATTGAAAAGCGCTAATTGATCTTGCGGGTCCTGACATAATAATATAGTTTGATACTTGAAACCTTTCAGTTTGGTATGGCCCTTTAATCACCCCTGAGATTTCAGGGCATGGCTCTGCTGAAGATATAAAACTATTACCCTTTTTAAAATTCAATAAAAATGGTTATTCAAAGTAAACTTTGTATGTGTTGTCTTCCTTTTGAAGTCAGCGGGAGTTTTATCTGCTAAAACTCTGAACTTGACTGTTTGATTAGACCTAATAGTCTGCAATAAAAAATACTGTTACCTGCATTTACATACGTTTTATAATGTTGACATTTTAGATGTTAATATATAGAAATAGGTTGTTCGGGTTTTTGTGCAAGAGATTTTTGGCCAAATCCATACTTCTGTATGACAATCAGAAAGCAGAAGTGTTTAAGAAACCTGGCCCCATCTTACTTATCATAGCAATGTGAAAGCCCAAATGTGAGGAACACATATTTTGTGAGTATAAAGTTTAATTTTATTTAGAAAGCAAGTTTGTTTAATATTTGCATTTTTTAATCCATATTATAAATCCTTTTTGGCAATATTACAACTTATTTGGGCACCCACAGTAGGGGCCCCAGTCTAAAATAGCCATTAGACTTAAAACCTCAGAACTGGACTGGGTACATGTTCCATCTTTTGCTTAAATATTAAACATTTATATTTTTTATTAATCCTGTATTCAAACAGACTGGACATTTCTGCGCAGTCTCGTAACTGAGCGCTCACGCTGACAGATTTATATATACTAGTTGTCACATTTTTCAGCAAAATGGCCACTGTTAATGGTAGGCTCAAAAATGCCAAGTATAAGCGCTTCATTTCAAATTTTTGTCACATTCTGTATGGCAAGAAATGATTCCCAGAGGGGCTTTCAAAGTGCAGTGCTGAGCAAGGTCAGTGCAGCTTTTCTGTTTGTTTCTGCTCTCTAGAACAAGAATTAAAAATCATTGTGATTCCATGCTGGGCAGCTGTTTCTAGAAGTACAGTAGAACGAGGAGGTTTATGGGAAAATGGTCAATTGGTGATTGTGTGTAGCTGGAACATCACTTCTTGAGCCATTTATCTGCACAACAGTGGAAGTAGCTCTGTGTTTTGATTGCCTTATATTGTCAGACTGTACATTTTTTTAATTTCTCTTCCATTCATTAAAAAGACCTGTCATAGACACTGTCTTCTACAAAATACCTGCAGATAGGAGTCACTTCATACCTTCATAGCTCTCAACTTTTTAACATGAAGGTGAATACATTTTTAATTTATTTGACAATGTAATATTCATAGCATTGCACTCTGATACTAACCTGAGATGACCCACTTAAGTTGACATTGTCAGCAATGTAAAGAATTACTGCTGCCTTTTTTTAATTGGGTTGAAACAGAGAGTAAGTAGCCTGCTATTGACACATCTATAATTAAACCACAAAAATCTACATCAACAGATCAGTAAGGGTCTGATTTAGACCACAAAAGCAAAGAAATACAGTGTAAAGCTTGCAACTTTGAACAGAATTCTGCTTTGTTATATGCATATAATTATTGAAATCAATGCTTTTGCATGGATGTAACTGGAAACTTGATTTGACCCCTTGTGCCAGTTCCTTAGTGGGTGTAAATCTGTATTTGTATTGAAATCAGTGTAGCTATTCAGCTTTTTACTAATTGAGGAACAAACGATCTATATTTAACCCAGTGTCTTATGCCTCAGATATTGTAGTAGACATTATGTGTAAAGTTACATGCACAGTTTGGAGATTCTACAATATCTAAATAGAACAAAGTGAGTTAAAGATAAAGTTACAGTCATATCTTTGAATTTTTTTTTTTAGGGCTTTTCAGACTTATGCAGGAATATTTTATTTTAATACTTTTTTATAACCGTATTTAAAAAAGCGCAAAAGGGGTAACTGTGCCAATTACATCTCCGGAGCATTGGCTCCATTAGACATGGTATATCAACTGACTGTTTTCTTTTAATTTATTTTGCGTAATTTTGGTGCTCACAAAAGTGAGCAGTAACAGAATCAAGCATAGCGTGGGTGGGCTAATTGCAAATTTCCTTGCCAAGTTCAGTCAATGCATGTCAGACCCAACCTGGTATTCCAGTCCTGGTCCTCTTAAATTCAGAGAATCATAATTGTGCTAAAAACCGTAGTTGGTTTGTGAACTGGATAACTTTTTTCTAGGGCGTTCTCCAAATTCATTTTCAGTTTTCACCTAAGCAAAATTTGGATCTATGGTAGGTCTTCATAAGTGAACTGCTAAAATGGTAGTTCATTGTACTAGCTATATTAATATTTATTCCGTATTGATGTGATATAAGGAACTGATGGTCTATCATGTTAATCTGTCTTCGTTAATATCGCTTTCACCTCTCAGCCAGAAGATTGTGTTCAAGTACGATACCAGGAGTTGGCCTTATAGGTGACTCTGACACTTCAGAGCAATAGTATTGGAGGTGACTGCAACAAAAATGGTAATAATACCCTTCAGACGAAGTAATTCCTACTGATTTCTGGTATCTATTTAGATGGGTATTAACAATCCGTTAACTTGTTTACACATCAGATATTTTATATTTAAGGTATGCACGATTCGTGTTTCTCTGGGGGCTAGCTGATACAGTAATCAAATTTTGTCTTAGGCCACAAGTGAGATTGAATTTGGAATGGTCTACATAATCCCTGGGGGATACGTAAAACTGCGCTGCAGTTTTTGGCTTAGTTAGAAATCTATACTCAAGAAGTCACAGTTAGAATAGAGCTCAGAAATGCTTCAGAATCATGAGTAACTTGCTTTGGGAGAGTTCTCTATGGCACGTTTTGGAGGTAACACTTCTGGGAAGATCTGATATGGTTTTTTAGGTGTCCTTTTGGAGGTGACAGTCTGGGATTTGTCCAATAGTTGTGCAAGAATTTAGGTGCAATATCAGATGATGATATTAATTTTCCGTTTGGATTCAGTTCTGTTATCAATTTGTTCTTATGAGGGAAAGAAAAAGCATAATTTTTATTGGAAGAAAACTTTGTCACCAAAACTTGCAGCAACAGCTACTGATAGGGATCTTTTACTGCTGTCCCTGTGGAATTAAGTTGAATCATTTCTCAAAAGTGGCTGTTACTTGTCCTTCACCATAGAAAAGTGTTTAATTTATGGCAACTATTTTTTATTAGTCTCCACTGTTGCAAAGTATTAACTTACATGATATCATATTGCAGGTATGTTTCGTTTGCATATAGCATGGTACATCACATCATTTGTTCATTTTTCACGAGTGCAATCAGAAACTTTCTAGTGAAAAAAAAATTGTAATTGTCTGTCAGACATGTCATTTTATACTATGCTTACAGAAGGTACAAAAATGGCAAAGTGCATTTTAATATCAAATGCCCAAACCGTTGCCTGACAAATCTAATTTGATTATCTGTTTGCAACTTTTTATGTGAAGGTCTTTGAGGACTGACAATTTTTTAAAAATTTATGTCTAAAAAATTAATTTTTTTTTGCAACATGTTTACAATATGTTGCATAGCAGTGGACCCATTTTTCATAATAATAGCTTGTTGCATATTTAGTGCCCTTTCTTATGAACTGAAATTCACCAATGATGTGGTATATTATTATAAGGACATCCACGCTACTTAAGTTCTTCATAGGGGCTGCTCGGAGGATCTCCTAGGATCAGTGTGTCCAGTGAGGGGGTCCCATGTACTAACTTTGTCCTGGGGAAGGGGATTCTGTGCTGTGGGTCAGCATGGAAAGCCTGGACTGGAGAGGGAGGCCAGAACAAGCCTATTGGATCCTCATTTTCATGGATTCAGTGGCCTCAACATCCCACACAAGTGGAGCAAAGGAGCTGGTGCCACTGTGTCTGTTCACATAACAACTGGAGTAAAGGTGCTGGCATTTAGGTGGGGAGTGAATATCCCTGTCATAGCAACTCTGCTCTCTGCCTACATAGACCCTAAACATGATATTTGGGTTTTAAAGGGTGAAGTGGATTTTTCACCCATTGAACCTAAATCAGTCCTTATGGTTTTTGCTGCCTTGTTTTTCTTGCTCCCACGAAATTGATCTTTGACTACAGATCTACTGCAAAGGCCACTTTACACAAATGAGAACCAGGCCCAAATGTGCCAGTTGCACTATGCGTGTGTGTGAAACCTTTTGAAAAGCCCTGTAAATTTAAGAGAATATTATGTTTTCTGCATCAAAGCTCTGTGATGAAAAACAGTTTCAAATCCAGCACTTACTGATATTTTTATTAAAAATTCTTACAAATTTTCATTAGTGGGATTAGTTGGTACCCCAACCATTCTGTCATTTTCATTCAGATTAATTCAATGCCAATCTCGATGCTACTGCAACGATAAATAATGATTTCCCTTGTTTTGCCTCAATTTCTCTAAGAAGTAACCTATGTTCTCCAAGTGGTTTTAACAAGAATTACTTACCCTGAGACTGTTTTTATACACAGATTTTTACATTTCTTATAGTGCAATGCTTCATAGAGAATGAAGCATTTTTATTCCCAGAACCTCTATATCAGGGATACTGTCAACTAGTACTTTAAAACCTTAAAAAAAAAAAAAAGTTAAAAATAATTTAATATCTATAAACTGGAGTACCGCTGCCAATTTTTGTGGCTTTACAGTCACATTTTCCTATATTTCAAAATATTGTCTTCTCTACTGCTCTGTTAAAGACCCAAATAAACAACAGTGGAAACTGACTGTACAGGGGAAAGAGTGAAACTGCCATCATACAAAGTTGTCAAATGCTCAACGTAAAGAAACTACGAAAAGCAGAGATTTCTTTTCTCAACTTTAATTTCTCGTAATCTTAGGTGTTACTTGTAATAACAGTTTAAAAACGTTCATCCAAACCAGAGGATATTATTGTTAAATACCCTATTGATATTGTAGTATACTTCTTGAAAACAAATTGAATGTGTTCCTAGTATACTAAGTAGCTTTTAAGGTGAATGTATAGTAGAACCTCCAAGATAGGAACACCAGAGTTACTGTGTGAAACCCGAAGAAAGCATTCAGGCAGCAGTGCAGGGGGAAAAAGAAGCAAATACCTGCACTATACCATGCCTATGTTGCATCTTAAAGGTTGGCATGCGGAACAGAAGCAGCCTGGGGTCTGCGCTGTTCTGTGTAAGCCAAAGGTGCTGTTTCACCCCCACCGTGAGGGGAGGCTGTTTTCACCACCACCTCCATCAGGAGGGTCAGTCCAGAGCCCAAGAAAGAAGCTGCCACAGGGAGCTACTGAACTGCTCCTGCTGCAGTGAAAATCTGGCCTGGAGCTGGAGTGGAAGAATTGCGCTCTGGAGGAGTTTTAAAGGGCTACAGCCTGTGCACCAATGAGGCCCGTGCTTTGCCCGTAGCTGCACTTCTGGATCCTGCCAACACCTCTGAGAGTGCAAGGGGCAGGGATGGGAGGGGCGATGGCAGCGGGTTGGCACCAACCCCTTGCCACCTGCTGCCTCTAGAACGTGGCAAGGAATGCACAGAGCAGAGTGAGCCCTGGGGAGAGGGTGGCTGAAGACTGGGGCTTCTAGTGCCAATGATGCGGGGCAGGCTGCCCCAGTTCAACCCAAAGGCAAGAAATAGGAATAGGGCAGGGAGCTGCTTGCAAACCAGGTAGTGGTGCCAGGTGCGTCCTTTGCAGATTCTTCTCTCCCAGCCGCTGCTGGAATACACTGACTGCAGGGCATTGTGCCATAGTGTTTGGGTCAGAGTTACAGACATTTCAGAGTTACGAACAACCTCCATTCCTGAGCTGTATCTTTTGAGATTCTACTGCAAGTGGTGTTTTTTGGTTTGGTTTGGTTTTTTTTGTTAGCCATATAAAAGTTTGCTTTTGTCAGAGTTCATATCTATGTTTGGGTTCCACAGCAATTCTAATATGACATGTTGTGTTCTTATTCTAGAAATTACGGCACTGTCATTATAATTTATATTATGCAATCTATGAATTATACATCTAAAGTACTATCTTTTTTGTATTTAAAAATTTAATTTAGAAACTTTGAAAAGAAGTCAGAGAGATGTGATTCTTTTATTTTTAAGTTGATTGTGTCTGTTTAAGTATACATTGCAACCAATCGTTATAGTGGTTCTTTTCTCAGGGGCCTATTTAAGAAGAAGCAAAAATGTTTCACTTGTAGTCATTTAGTTTCAGTTATTTTAAAAAAAATATATGCAAAATGCCAAATCAAACTCCAGGAAAGGGGTGAGATTTTTACCTCTACACACTTTATTTACGTGCAGGTTAGAAAAATCAACTGATCAAGCATTCCTAGGAACACCCAAGATATGAAGAGTTTAAAATAAAAAGCTTCTATGGGTCCTAGATTTCTAAGACATTTTTACCTTCTTTCATTATTGAACATGCTGATCATGATCATGCAGTCATTGTAGATGTCAATGGGAGTTTTGTCTATAGCTCAAAGTATTTTGTTTGTCAAACTAAACAGTTTTTACTTCCAGAATTTAGAGATAACTAAGAACTATGTTTTTCTTTCCACAAAATTTTTCCTCTCCTGAAGTATGCCTTAAAATTGTATGGAGTAATATGACCTGTTATATTTGAGGAGTTTGCCTCTTGCTAGTCAAGTTCAGAATGGGGAGGGAACAAAATAATAAAAGATTTATTATTGGTTGCATTTAAAATAAGTACATAAGAGGAGGAAATGATTGAAAATAACAACTTTTTATTCTGTTGGGTAAGAACACAAACCTTTTTCCCCTCCCCCCATATCAAATTTTAGTCAGTGATAGGCAGGGAAAAAATCTATTATTTCTCTTTCATCTGCTAAAGACAATACCAAAGCTACTGTTTACATTACTTTAAATTTGTCCCTGACATATCACACTTATGCCTCATCAGATAGTTCTTCCTCAAAATTACTCATCCTACCCCTGCTCTGAACATGATGCCACTGGAAACTCTGAGAAAGCAGCATAGTGCTTTCCAGCCCCTTCAAAAGATTCTTTTACAGTGAAATTGTTATGATAGAACAGCATTTTTTAATCTTGTTGAAGAGTGTTCATTGCATTGGAATAAATAGCTTCAGTGTCTAATGGACTCAAAAGCTTTGGGCTGCTTCATGCACTTTGTTTTCATGAACGTTATTTTTAAAGACCAGGATAAGTTAACATTACAATAAATTACATACATATCATATATAATATACAGAAAACTAAGTAAAATAATGTTTATCGGTTGTAAAATAAGCATTTGAAAGTTAAGACATGCTAATGTATGATTGCTCGTGCATTCTTAATTCTGTTTCCCGTGCATCCATCCTGTGCACTGAATGAGGCAGGAATCTTTTGAAAAAAGTAATACGTGATCATGTAATTAGAGTGTATCGACCCACAAGGGTACTCTGCACTAAAAAGGGAATTATTCATGTCTTCATTATCTTCCCTAGGGCTCTCATTACTTTCTGATTGTCTCACAAATATTAATGAAATTATCTCCATATCACCCTTGTGAGATAAGAGAGGAGATGCTGAGGTATTCTTAATTTACAAATGGGGAAGCTAAGACAAAGAGACTTGCCCGAAGCCCCACGATGAATGAGTGGCAGAGCCAGGATTAGAATTCATGACCTTCTATCTTCTAATGCTATGTTAATTTCTGCAGACCAGAGTACTTTAATTCCAGATATTAGGACTATCTACAGCTCCCATTAATGTCAGTGGCAGTTGTGAGTACTGAGAACTTCTGTGTGTCATCCCAGGTATCTCATGTTGGGCACTCAGAAAATCAGGAATGCACAGTTCATAGCCACCTGTCAAACTTTTCTTTTAAGTGGCTTCCTCAGCATCATATAGGAAGTCTGTGGTAGAGATAAATCTCTTTGTGGCTATCACCCTTAACCATAAGACCATCTTTTCTCTTTACTTATTTCTCTGTCTTCATTCTTTACTCACCTTCCCATTTCTAGAGCAAATGAGGCATGGATCCTACAAACAGCCTACTTCACTATATAGCCCTGATTAATTCCCAGAGCACCATCTATCCTGTGCATTGAATGAGGCAGGGATCCTGTGGGAAAAAATAGTATATGATCATATAATTCATCACTATCATAATGCATACACGTGATGGGGGCTGAATTAAGGTTGTATGGGCAGATTGCTATGGTAGGAACCACAGACTTCCCTATACTTTTACTTTAAAAAGGTAATTTTTACTGAAGCGAGGGGTGGCACATTCTCCTCCCAAATTATCTGTGTTAGAGGGAAATGAAGAAAAGACGACAGTTCTGTTTTGGAGCTCCATTTACTGAAGTTATTCTGGAGGCAGTTTGAGACTCTGGAGTAGTCTGGAAGTGGAAAGGTGCAAGTAGTTGGAAAGCTATTTTGGCTTTCCAGTCCCCATGGATGAAAGTTCTGTGTTGCACCTCCAAGAAGTAGAGCACAGAATGCCACCCTACTCACTTCTCATCAATCTAATTATTTCATCGTAACCCTAACTTTCCGCTGAATAGAAGATTGCGATCAGTCACTATTATTGGAGAGATCACAACCTTGCTTCCTTCTAAGCTAAAATCTTTTTTTTTTAATCGTGTTACTTACCAGCAGTTAAAGGGAGTTTTAAAAATTGTTTTTCATTGCTCTAAACTTGTGTGTACATCACTAGGAAGAAACACATGTTTTTGCTCTAGATCCAGTTCTGAAAGTTGCAGCTTTAAACCTGATGAAGTGTTTTACACACTGAGATAAAAAAATACGTTTGTTGATCAGGAAGTCAGGAATCCTCCTAATTAAGACACTTCTTGAAAAGATAACATTTATATCTTGAAGCATAAAACACTTCATCAGCTGTAAAGCCACATCTGTGAGGACCAGACCAAGAAGAGAAACAGATGTTTTTCTTCTTACTGGCTTGTCTATGAGTTTAAAACCATTAACAGTTTTTTTAAAATAGTTAAAAGCAGTTAAAAACACTTGCAGTATAATAGGGATAACAGTACTATCCCTCTGTTTTTAAATCTGATTCTCTTGATAGGATAAACTACAAGATTGAATTGGTAACTAGATTATTGCCTCACAAAACAGCATGAGGTTGCTATTATCCCTTAATTTTATATCTTTATTAGGAGTAATTCAGGTCTTATTTGAATCACTGAATTATCTGAAAGCTTTTTTCCCTCTCTTAGAAACTGTAGAACAAACCCTAAAGGATATGGTTTCAATGCCATTGGTATATAGTAACCATTATAAAACTACTGAGTAAACAATAATGTGTTTATAGTTACTTACAATGATAGTTTTAACTTGGTTCAAAATGTAACATCATTTGGACTCTTAAAATATGAAGAGTATTAGAATATTTACGTAAGTATTAATTCAGATTTAATCATAACGGTTCACTTAAATTTTGAGACAACATAAAGATAAGCAACAAAGTACTCCTTACAGTGTCATATTACATTTGTCCAAAATTAGAACAGGTCTAACTACCCAGTGCACAAAAAAGTTTTGAAATTGGTGAAAAATATCAGGCATATTCAAAATAATACATCTTATACAAGTGACATCTCTAATTATACATTCTTGTGGTTATATTTCACTTGTAAATCATTCAGTAAAGTTAACTAATCAAGTTCTTTCCAAGTTCTATGTGGAATTGGCACATATTTATTCATTTATTGGCCAATGTGTGTCAGCATGAATAGAATTCATTTATGTGTATGTTTTTAGAAATGTATATACCAATTCTGTGGGTGAAATCCTAACTGCACTTTCGTTAATGGCAATAGGGGCAGGATTTTACTGTGTATATTTAAATTATTTAAAATATCAATACTTCTGTTTCTTTCAAGAAAAGGTGCAACAGCTATCTCTATTGACTTCAGAGCGGTTTAGATCTAGCCCTTAAAGATGTAAAAATGAGATCCATAGTTCTAGGTATTATGGACATGCCATTTATGATTCTATAGTTAAAACTGAGTTGAGTTTTGAACTTAAAGCAGGGATCCAACCACTTTGTTATGTATGATCAATGCAACATTAGTCTTGGAGTACGGAATTAATTTTCTAACTTTTTACAAGTAGTTGATTAACTAGTGTGTTTGGATCAGAATGGGGCAGATTTTGGAGGTAATAAGGAAGAGAAATGTAGAGAGGTGGAAGAGGCAGGTGGAATTTGAGGTCTGTGTGCACAAGACAATGTGGAAGGCAGGTGGGAGTGGGATACAGCCCACACTGCTCTGCAATGCTCTTGTCAAGTAGATGCAGTTTAACTGGCAAGCATGCTCACGTTGCGTTGTGCTACTCTAGAACAGCATAACGTAGCTGGAGCATACAGGTAAATATTGCCATAGAGGTTAAAATTTAAAATAAATTATTTAAGATTGATAATTCATATCTTCAAATCATTAGAAGTGTTATCTGGTAACTTTTTCTTTAGATTCCTTGTTCAGTCTTCATGTATTAAATTTTTTATTAAAAAAACCCCAAAACCTAAACAAAACAAAGGGCAAAAAGTTAAGTTTGTTTCAATGCCCTAAGTATGCATTTCCCGACGTTAGCATGTTTGGATTTCTTTTAAGTGTAACTTAACTCTGCGTTTCCTATGTTTATTATGCTTGGCTAGGAGATAATTGCAACATCCCCGTAATACATTTTACCCTAAATTACTGCTGCATACTCTCAACTTTAACTCTATGTTAGCATCATTTTTGTCTGGGAATATAGTATGGTAAAATGGCCATTGCTTCGTAGTAAGCAGTAGTTGTTACAATACTGATGTCTTAAATCACAAAATGGGCATACTTCAAATTACATCATTTGATGAAATGATGTGGGTTACTTGCTCATCCTATTGGAGAAAGTACAGACAGTAGATAATAGGGTAAGGCCTGTTATTCAACACACTGTACGGCACTGCCAGTTTCAAATCACTTTGTGTATTTTGTTTGATCCTAAAGGAATTTCATGGACCTTAGAAAGAGGATTTAATTCAAATTATATAACCTTTCTCTGCTAGACATTTCATGGTTATCATTAATGGGTTTTTTTGTTCTGTGTTCTATAACTACCTTTCTAATATTTTCACCCAAAGATTATCTTTCACTGTCTATTTAAACATCTGCTTGCATTAAAGATTTTTAGCTTTTTTTCTACTGCTGGGTTTTCAGAACTATTCTTTTTTGACAGGGACTGAAGAATTATTATTTAAGTGTGTATTTCTGTTTATGTATTTCAAATAGTTTCTGCTTTCCAAAGTGACACTGGGCATGCTGAAACAGAGTGTGAAATCCTGGCCACACTGGAGCTTTGCCATGGACTTTGGTGGGGCCAGGATTTCACCTAGACTGTTTAATACCAGACATGCTTTAGAAGTAAGAATTAGATCATGATATGTTTTTTCTCTCTCTTTTTTTAAAATTTAGACACCCCAATTGTAAATTAAAGGGAAGATACTTCTGTTGTGGGGGAAAAGAAAAAGAAAAGAAAAGTTTTACCTCCATGGACGACTCTCAGGATTTAAGTGAACAGTCAGTAAGTACTAATTCAGAAACGTATTGTCAAAGAAATTGCCATAGGGTGTTCTATATGCCATGATTAAAAGTATGCTTTCAGAAATTTCTCTTTGAGAATGGATGTGAGAATAGTATCTGTGCTAGTTTCTTTGAACAAAAAGACCCTGGGGGAGCTTCTTGGAATCTAGGTTCAAATCACTTTTTAGGTCAGAAGTGAAGTGAGTTTTCTGGTCTCACCTTTTGTCTATTCTTGCACATTACAAAATCATCACACAGTTCAGCAAGGTTTGGCAGAACTGAAATAGTAAGCACTGATGGCAACACTGAAGTACACTGGAAGAGCAGTGTGTAGAGACCTTGCATAGCATCTATCTGCATTGTGTCTGGCTCAAATCATTCTGTAAAAATATACTTCCATATTGCCTGTACTGTAAACTGACACACGCATGTAGGCTGTTTCAGTGAGGTAAAGATCTGATAAATGTTAACATTTATAGAAAATTAAGGCTGATATTCCTTGTCTTACTAGATATGAAGGAGGAAGATCTTACATACAGTAGGCCAAGCTCTGTTGTTCTATTGGCACATTCCTATTGAAATCGGTGTATTGCACTGGTATAGCTGAGAGCAGAATGTATGCTACTATCCAGGCCAGTAATGTGCGTTCATCAAGGAAGTGGTAGCTCTAACTCTGAATTTCATTGCTTTTACTTTGATAGATCTTTTAGAACATAAAAACATAACCATATTATAAGAATAACAAAATTTTTGGTGGGAGAATTTGAAAGCATGATGCATTTAATTTAGTAATAACAGGATCAGTGTGGACAAGGTTCCCTACCATAAGGATAAGAACAGTTATTTCTTAGGCTGCATTTTAATCTACCAACCCACCAAAAAGCATTCATTTTATTTCTGAATAATTACCCTGCATATATAATATCTATTCTAAATTAAATACATGGGACTCTATCATGCCTCAAAAACCTGCACATGAACCATACAGAGGGTGTTTCATAGTCTGGAAATCCATTTAAGGGGGGATAGAGCTGTTGGTCAGTTGAGAGGAGAAGTGGGCAGGCCAAGGGGGGAGGTTGTGCATCTGAGGTGCACAAGGCCAAGGGGGGAGGTGCAGCGGATCCCCTCCATAGTCCTGGAGAGAGCGGTGGCCAGGATAGTGCAGCTGCTGCTCTCTGGCCGCCAGGCCTGGCTGCACAGGGGGCTCCCCTAGCCATACACTCTCTGACCACCGTGCCTGCGGGGACAGGGGGACCCAGAGGTGGCCCACTGACTCTGCAGAGGCAAGCTCTTCTACCTGCGCCACTCCATGAGGCTGGCAGCTCCGGATGGCGTTGTCCGCCCCCTGCCCAGCAAGCTGGGGCTCCAGCCTGGGCTAGCCTGCGCCGGCAGCCCAGGCCCACCAACTTGTGACACTCAGATGGTGCCAGCTTGCCCTGGATGGTTGCCCAGCCACAAGGCCCGCGCTGCCAGTAGGGAAAAAATCCTGAGATTTGGCGGGTCTATCGCAAGATCACGAGTGAGACTTAATTTTCCTTGGAACTTGTGTCTTTTGCGATAAATTCATGAGAGTTGGCATGTCTGATATAAAGTCATGTTTTATGCTCAGAAGTGGATATGAGGCTTCCAAGAGAGCCCACTGCAATCCTGCGTGAGCGTGCAAAATTTTTCAGTTTGTCCTTTGTGTCTGCCACAGTTCCCAGCTAACAACTGTAGTGCACTATCTTAGACGACTTGACTTGGTGATCTCCAGGAAGGTGTTGCATTACATAGAAAGAATTTCTTCTTTAAAGAAGTGGCCTGAATTCCCTTGGCACAAACTAAATGTTTGATAAACAGTTTAATGAAGCAATCTACTTTTGTGTACAAAGAACTCCTTTTCCAAGGCACAAGTAAAGAGTATTCTGAACATATATTTGATTTCTTCTAATTAGGTTATTGACGAAGGCCCAAATTTAGCAAAGTATAGAAGTAGATGTGTAATTCTGAGCGTGACTTGTCCCATTGACTTCAATGAGTCTAATCATATGCTTAAAGTTAAGCGTGTGCTTAAGCACCTTGCTGTCTTGGGAACCATACTGAAAGTAAATACAATTATTTCCAATAGATTTTATTTGCATACTCTTCTGAATGATTTGTAGCTATGGATCATGTATATTTAATATCAAAGAACAGCTCTGGTTTCCTGTTTCCTCCATAATCTTTCTCTGAGCTGTGCCTCAGTACCTGGCTGCTAGACTTGCAAATGCATCCTCTTGAGTAGAAAAAAGAAAGAGTTGACATACATAAAATAGCACTAAAAAAGGACTCTGATTTGATTTGATGCAATATGTCTTAATGATGCCCTGCAAAACCAGACCCATTAAAATGAAGAGGCAGATTCTGCCCTCAGTTACACTGGGGGTATATCTGAAATAATTCAGTTGAGGACAGATTAAAATCCTCCAAACATAAGAGTTTTTTGGGGGGAAGAACAGTTAAGTTACACCAGATTTAGCTCTGTATATTGGAGGGCAGAATTTGTCCCAAAGGGTCTTTCATCAAGAAACTATGTAACTACTATGTATGTTGTTTATTTTGTGTATTTATTTATATATTACAATAAGTTGTCTTCAAATAAAATCTATTTGTTTATGGTTTATGCTCCACACTCAGGAAAGCAGTCAGCAAACATATATCAGAGTAACATAACCTGCATCCACACGGCAGAGTAGTCATGTTAGCAGCTTGGGTATTAGCAGCACTTGGGTTTTATCCTGTACCCCCTGACGGACCAGCCAGCTCAGATGTAAAGCCACCAGCACACTGAAGCACGAGGGCTTTTTGTGTGTGGATGGGACTCACGTTAGAAGCAACTCTTGAGTTAGTTCCTGAGTTAACTCTGCAGTGAAGACAAGCCATGAGTTTACGATCCAAGTCTTATCTACCTATGGGGTTAGCCCCAAATTACCAACTTATGGTGGTGCATTAATTTAGATGGAATGTTTGGGCCCAGAGAATCAGAGGTATTAACATGACCCAGTCACTGTCCACCATTAAACAAGGTTCAGGGTTTGGTGTCTAGAGTTCTCAGCCTGCGTAGTATCATGGCAAACACACCGTTAAAATCCTTTTAACCCTTTATTAAAGATAAGGAAAAGAAGGAAAGACCGTGAAAGCTTTTGAAATGTAAAGCATGAGGTAAGACTTTCATTTTAACAACGTCCCTTGTTCTCTTTCCTTTTAGCTGGAGAGAGATTTTAGAAGGCACCTTGTCCCTCCCATCTTGTCTGACATTCTCTTAGATGGTATTAAATGTGCTTTTGGGGAGAAAAGAAGAAGCTAGTAGAGCTGGGCTGGAGCTCTCTTTGCTACTGTTGTTAGTCCAATCCCGTTTTCTAGATTTATCATATCTAAGGCCAGAAGGGATCGTAGTATCATCTAGTCTGACCTCCTGTATATAACACAGGAGAGAGAACATCCCCAAAATAATTCCTAGAGCTAATCTTTCAGAAAAACATCCAATCTTGATTTAAAAGTTGTCAGTGATGGAGGATCCACTATAACCCTTGGTAAATTGTTCCAATCGTTAATTACTCTAAGAAAAATTTGCACCTTATTTCCAGGCTGATCCTTTCTAGTTTCAACTTCCAGCTATTGGATTGCATTATACCTTTGTCTGCTAGATTGAAAAGCCCTAATTAAATATTTATATCCCATATAGATTGGGGTCAAGTCATCCCTTACTACTGTACTTCTCTTGGTTCAGCTACATAGGTTGAGCTCCTTGAATCTATTAATGTAAGGCATATTTCTGATCCTTTAATCCTTTTTGTGGCTCTTCTCTGAACCCTCTTCAATTTATGAACATCTTTCTTGAATTTTGGGCCCCCAAGCCAGACACCATATTCCAGCAATGATTGAACCAGTGCCAAATACAGAGATAAAATAACCTTTCTACTCCTATTTTGAGAGTCCCCTGTTTATGCATCCAAAGATCACATTAGCCTTTTTGGCCAAAGCATCCCATTGGGAGATAAGCTGATTACCCACCTTGGTCCCAAATATTTTTCAGAGTCACTGAATTTTTGTGTCATCTGCAAGCTTCAGCTGATGATTTTGTGTGTTCTTCCAGATCATTGATAAAATTATTAATTAGCATAGGACCAAGAACAAATCCTGGTGGGACTTCACTAGAAACACTCTTGCTTGATGAGATTCCACATTTACAATTACATTTTGAGACCTATCAGTTAACCAGCTTTCAATTTATTTAATATGTGCCATATTAATTTTATTTTATTCTAGTTTCTTAATTAAAACATTGTGCAGTACCAAGTCAAATGCTCACACAAGTGTAAGTATCTTACATCATCAATGTTACCTTTATCAACCAAACTTATAATTGTATGAAAAAAAGATAGCAAGTTAATTTGACAGGATCTATTTTCCATAAACCCAGGTGGATTGGCATTAATTATATTAGCCTCCTTTAATTCTTTAATAATGGAGACTCATATTAGCTGTTTGTCATCTTTCCCAGGATCAGTGTCAGACTACCAGGCCTATAATTACCCAGGTCATCCCAGTTACCCTTTTTAAACATTGACATAACACTTGCTTTCTTCCAGTTATCTGGAACTTCTCCACTGTTCCAAGACTTATTGAAAACAAACATTAACGGTGTAAAGAGTTCATCAGCTAGGTCTTTTAGAATTCTTGGGTGCAAGTTATCTGGACTAGCTGATTTTAAAAGGTCTGACTTCAGTAGCTGCTGTTTAACATCTTCCTGATATACTAGTGGAATGGAAGGAACATTTTCATATAATGATGATAAACTATATAATCTATTTTTCCCCAAGTATAGAACAGAACTTAAACAGAATGAAACACTTTTTCCTTTTCTGTATTATTGCTGATAATTGTACAATTTCTATTGAGTAATGGACCAATACCATTGTTAGGATTCTTTTTGTTTGCAATATTCTCAAAAAAACACATTCTTATTCTCCTTAACTTTTCTGGTCATAAAGTGCTCCTTTGCTTCCCTTATCCATTTTCTTCAAGTCCTAGCTTCTAATTTATATTCATTATGATCTATTTTCTCTTTTTTCCATTTGTTATATTATTATTTTTTATTTTTCATAGCTGCCTTCACTTCTCTTAACTAGGCTGGTTTTTAACCAATACAGCCTTTTTCCTTAATTGTGGGATTGTGGCTTTTTGAGCATCTAGTAAAGAGTTCTTAAACTATTTCCAATCATTCACATTTTTATGATTAAATTCTTCCTCCCAGCTGATATTGCTAGTAATTGTTTTCAGCATTGAAAAAGGGGCTCTTTTAAAGCAGCAGGTGTTGTGTGTATATATTACTGTTTTGAACTTTATTCTGTGTACATATTAGAAATGTGATCAATCATGATCACTTGTACTTAAACTAGTATTAATTTTTAGTATTCTGCTCAGTTTCTCTTTATCTGTCAAGACAAGGCCGAATATAGAATTCCGTCATGTTGGTTGCAACACCTTTTGATTTGGGAAATTGTCATCTCTAAATTGTCATGTCTAGAAATTCATCAGTTTTAAATCTGTTTTGTGATGGCATGTGCACATGTAATGGTGAGTCTTATGCTCCCTTTAAAATGAAGTCCTGAATTTCAGCAGTTATCCAGACATGAGGCTTATGTGTGTACAGTAACGATGGCGAAATTTCTTCTCAGCAGTTTGAATGTTTAACCATGGAATGCTGTTGCTTCCTTCCCATCCCCCCTCTCCCCCCTCCCCGTTAATCTTGCTTTATTTTAAATATGGGGTAAATGTGACAGTATAACTGGTTTAAAACAATAGTGGGGAAACCTTTGTGAAGAGATCCCCATGCGGCTTCTCCCCTTTTATGCCCTTCTGTGGAGTGCAGGGAATAATCTGACCTAAATTGATCAGAATTAGTTGTTGTTTTACCAAATGTACTGTCTTTTAAAAATAGATATATAGCTTCTTTACATAGATTACTTTGTTTGTTGTAAGTCAACAGGGTTAATTAAATGTATTTAAATGGTCTCTCTAAACTACCATTATTTTAATATGAACTAATTTACTCCATAGAATGTATATTGTATCATATGTTTATTTTACCTGCCTCCCACTTTACCATTTTGGTTTAACATGAGTAGCTTTCTCTCCAAAAATATTAAACACTTCTTATATCTCCTTGTTTGTTTAAATCACCATTACATGCATCTTGGCAAAGCAAAGGAACACATGTTAATAAAAAAGATGCTAAGCAAATATCTAGAGAACTGAATTGTGAGTTCCATAAACAACATAAATTTTAGAGAGCAAACCTTGCCACACTCGAATACTTTTTTAAAAGAATTGCAACATTGTTCAAGTATGGGTTTTGAAAAGCTTTGGGGTGGGATTTTCAAAGCAGCCTAAAGGAGTTAGGAGTCTCAGTGGAAGTTAGGCACCTTTAAATATCTCAAAAGTAATCATCATATTTAATTATCTCAAAAGTAATCATCATATTTAATTTTTTTGTATAGTGAATGTTCTTGGACATTTTTTTGTGTGTTTTCATAAGCAAACAAGTACCAATTCTGAGAAAAACACATAGCCTTAGTAAATATATTCTCTCTGTAATGAAGCTTCGTAATTTCATTGGGATGGTCACATTAAATTAGTCTGTTATATGTAGAACCATTTCAACTTGCACATTTTTCAGTGTTTAAACATATAACATAAGAAGGAAGCTTGGAAGAAACAGCTTTAGAAGTGGTGTTCTTGTCAATATTTTTACAATCTCTGCAATCACTTATCCTCATCTAATTGTACTCAGATTTCATTTCTTAATCATGAAGCGAAATATAAACAAATCCCAAACTATCAGTTGGCAGTTCAATTCCTTCCCTAAACCTGCTAATCAGTGGGTATAATTTTAATATTAATGTGTTCCAAATTATTTTGCATTTAAGTGACTCAAGCCTCTCTGTTGCTGTTTCCCAGTATATGAACTGGATTTACAGTAGGCATCACTTTCATCCTATTGGACTCTGAATGACCAGAAGTGCTGCTTGCAGTGGTTTGGATTTTCTCTGGGTCCTCTTTAAAATCTCTCTAGTCTTCCTCCCTTTTCTCTCTCCAAACACGCTTAACATTTTTCATTATTTTAATTATCCTTTCTTATTGTATAATAACTGGGAAAAAGTACCGTGTAAAATCTTCAAAAAAACCTCTGACTTTTTGGGGCCATTAATCAGCCATTATTTTAGAACTCTGAAGGCCATGAATTGCCGTCCTAAGTTTGATCCTGGGCTTCTTCAGATTTCTCTCCTTTCACAATCTTTATCAGTTGCCTGGACCCTAATGTCCTAAATTCTTCTTCCTCCCACGCTGTCACTTGCCATGAAGTTAAAAGAGAGATTAGTTTTCACGTGTGACCACCTGGGAAGTTACATGGCTGCTGTAGCCTAGATCAGTGGCTCTCAGTCTTTCCAGACGAGTATACCCCTTTCAGAAGTCTGATTTGTCTTGCGTACCCCAAGTTTCACCTCATTTTAAAACTACTTGCTTACAAAATCAGACCTAAAAATACAAAAGTGTCACAGTACACTGTTACGGAAAAATTGCTTACTTTCCCATTTTTACTATATAACTATAGAATAAGTCAATTGGAATATAAATATTGTACTTACATTTCAGTGTACAGTACACAGAGTAGTATAAACAAGTCTGTATGAAACTTTAGTTTGTACTTTGCAAGTGCTTTTCATGTAGCCTGTTGTAAAACTAGGCAAATATCTAATGAGTTGATGTACCCCCTGGAAGACTTCTGCGTACGTGTACCCCTAGTTGACAACCACTGGTTTAGATGAAGCATGGCTTTGAAACTGATTTCCCCCCCATAACTTGCTAATTGCCAGTGGCCATCAGCTTTCAGGATTATTAACACAACAGGAAAACATAGCAAACAACAATTGAAATCATACACTATAAAAGTCACTTGGGGGCAATCATGGGCTTGTTAAGGACCCACTGTTGAAATCATGCCTTTGAAGTCAGTGAGAGTTAGAAATGTGAATTGATTTAAGAGATTTATTAGAGTTTCCCTGCAAGAAACATAGTTTATTCTGAAGATTGTCAAAGCAATCCCAGCAGTGGAAAAAATCCTTGTTGTGGGACTAGGAGTGGCTGGTGTGATCAATCATCCATGCTTCACAGGTTGACCATTTGTAAACCTTTTGCTCTTTATTGTTTTCTAGCACTGACAGTCATTGATTCTGCCAAAATTAAAGAGTGTATAAACTTTGTTTGAAAGTGCTCTACACTGATCTAACTCTGCCTCCCCTGAAGTTATGGGGAATTTTACGGTTAATTTCAGCAGGAAAGAGTTTGGCCAATGCTTTTGTAAATCTCATCCTAAATTAATGATCAAGTCTCTACAAAGACAGTGACTGTGTGTCTGTCTGCATTGGGGTGCAAAAAAGGTGCTTGTTCCAGTTTCAGCTGAATCCAGTTTCAGCTGTATTATAATCTGAGTTGGACTTTTACCCTATGTGGGTAATGCAGATAGGCCTCTGTTCCTGGATCTCATAGTGAGTCTCAGTGAAAAATCTAATGTTGAGCTCTGATAAGTGAAGCTGTGAATAATTGGTTAACGGGATATCCTGCAAATGCTAACCTTGCCTGAAGGAGCAATTTTCTTGTCTGTTTTGGAAAGTTTCTAAAGATGTTATACTTTGGTGTGTAAGTAGTTGTATGCTGATGAAGGCAAAATTATTTTTATCTGACATCATTGCTCCTTGGAGTGCCGCATATATATGTGTTAGGCATGCGCTTGAAGACAGTGAGTTGATTTTTATGTTTCCAAAATTTGAACTTGTGTAATCACTCTGATCCAGACATTAATACTTTGCTTAATTCTAGTATAATATAAGTGTGAAATTCACCAGGTGTGCAGGAACCTATTATGGGGGTTTCAGGCAGAGCTACTGTGCAGGAGGTTTATATGCACACTTAAAAAAGAGAGAAGAATGAAAGGTATATTTATGTTGCAGTAATTGGTGCTTTCACCTTCAATGGACTATGGGAAGCTGTGGATTTTGTCATTCAAGTAAAGTTCAAGGTAGTCTACATGCAAACTGTTAAACATAGAAAAGCCCACTGTCAGTTTCAGACCATATATTTGAACAATGTGTATTAAACTTATATCAAATAACACCTGAACACTAGCTAAATTTTAAGTTTTACATATACGGTTATTAATAATGTATATGTATGTATGATAAATGTATTCATTTATGGGAAACATTGCACACTTTGGAGTTTTTAGATGAGTATTCTAAATGCACCCCCTCCTCTTAAAAATATTGCATTTAATATTTAGAAGTACAACCTCAAATACCAACCCCCCAATTTAGCTAAACCAAGACTTTGAGTATTACCTGGTTCAGTGTCTGCAGAACTTGCTGCACAATCTATCCATTAGGACAGAATAGTTTAAATACATATAAGATTTAATTCAATATATGTTCTAGCTCATACATTGGGGAAAAAAAACCTTACAAATGTAACCCAGTGCAACATTATCCTACTGCATTTGTGTGTAACCAGCCTAATAGAAGATGTAAGAGGGCTGATCTACTCTCATTTAATCTTAATGGGGTTTTAACTCATCATCCTACAGATGACATTTAAATGTCAAGATTGATAACCATTTCACTGCTACAGAAAATATCAAATTAATCCATTTTTATAGATTTCTGTGTCATTAATAGAGGCCAGATACAGAGACATCTCATAGCTGTCAAGGGTTGCGGGATCGGTAAAAGCAAACAAGCCCTCTCAAAAGATTTAAAATCCAACTGTCTGTGGGTGGGAAAGAAAGGCGATACAGATACTCCTTATTGTTGAAAGCCTCAGTTGCTTCCTGGGTTCCAGAACCTTACACTACCTTTCTCACCTTCCTTGGATGCCAAAAGCCTCAACTGGCCTCTGCCCACATATTAGAACCTTCATCTTTCCCCCAGTACCTTCTGTAATGAAAAGATACATTCTTGGTACCAAAGTCAGCATCACACTGAAAACTGGATGGCAGTACAATCTAAATTTAATGTAATAATTAATACAGACTGTTCTATTGCTTGTGTTATTCATTTTCATATTTAAATCCATAGAAACCTCCCATTTTAATTTTCCTGAATCTGATGCAGAATACCCTGTTTCCTGCACTGGCATGCTGTTGAAACCAGACATTCTTGCCATAGAATTTAAGTCCAGCTTTGCCTCAGAGAATATGGGTTTAACTAAAGGTTGGTAATATCTCTGAGTTGTGCTATATTCTCCATTGTGCTCTGGCGTTCACTTAGCCTGAAATGCAGTGAAGAGGAAGGATGCCAGCTGGCTTTAAAAGGGCTACATTAGTTGGAGCATGGTCCCTTTAAAACCAGCCATTATGCAAGTACAATAGAAGTAGTTTTTCTACATTCTTGTACTTCTACCTTAGAAGACTCTGGAGTTTCCTAAAGTAAGAAGCTGACTTGCTGGCTGGCTTCCACCAGTATGTGATAGTTTCAGGGGACACTGTCAAGGCCTATGGAGAATTTGGGACGTAGTATCTGGTCGGAGCAAAAGTGTTCCATAATAGTTGAATTTTTCAGCTAACTTCTTGCTAGTGATCCTTTCATAAAGTATGAGCATTTATAAATTATACATCCAAGTAATGCACTTTCAAAAAAATTGATAAATCACTGAAATTAGTGAAATCAGTGGTAGATTAAAACAATGTTAACCATAAAGAATAAACCATAAAACTCAAAGAGGACAACATTAACTACATGATTGATAAAATCTTGTTGGAAATCTCCCCTTTATTATTCTATGTAAATACAAGTTTCCTTTCTTGGGATTTGAAACTTCATTGCCAGTAATAGCCAATATTTTCCCTGCATACATTTTTCAAAACTAGCCATTCCCTGTGAAAGGAAGAATATAGAGAGAAGTTTATTTTTCTTCATGGGTAGTATTTTAAGCTAATGTTCAAATGAAGAGACTCAGTTTGTGAGTTTTGGCTGCATGTCTTCTTGGCCTTCCTTTCTGTGTCTATTAAGTGCTAGTTATCTGGCACCCTGGATTTGGAAAGATTTAACTAGAGACACTACTGCTTAAGCATTTCAGTTTTAAAATTCTTTTAGGCAAGGCTGTTCTGTAACTGTTAGCTAAGAGAATTCATAAGGGAAGACCTCATCGATGCTGTTTATTTTACCAAAATAATATTGAATTTGAAATAAAATTGAATCATTGAAAGGCTTTTCTTTCCTTTTTCAACAGCGAGACTCCTAAGACATGGATAAAATAATAATTGTTCTAAAGAGAAGAATTAAAGTGTATGTCAAAAATAGCAGTTGAAGGACAGAACAATGACACCAACATTATGAATTATTTAATTATTTCCTGTAGAGCACTGAGAGCATGCTCTTTAAAGTACAGTACATGAAGTAAAACAATCCCTGTCCCAGTTTATTTATAATCTACAAACTGGACTGTCTACATACAATTTTGCATATATATGCATTAAATTCAGACATAAAATGTGGATAAAGTAAATAGGTGGAAGATCACTTCTTCCATCTTACTTTGTATGCATAATTGTTAAGCAATTAATCTGTAATGCTTACTTATTATTGAAAGGCCTTCTGAAATGTGAATTTGAAGGAAGAGATTTGAGTGGTCATTGAATGGGATCTGACATGATTTTCTTGACCAGTAAAAGTGATTTAAATATAGGAAGTTATATCTATGAGGAAAAATAGCTAAATATATAAATGAAATGCAATGACAACAAAGATATGTTTATATTTCTTCACATTACATATACACACTATAGCTACAGTAGTAACCCAGAAATATGAAAGACAGTGTCTTCCTGGCTGACAAGGAATATGGGTAACGTTTTAGACATGGATATTTGGCTGCATCTCTACTAGGTAATCAGCATTATTTTTCATTTGCTTATAACTGTTTCTTGCGTGAGAATGAGTCAGTAAATATGCTAGAGTCTGGTAAGAAAGACGTGGAGAGATACTTTGGTGAGGTCATGGGGTGACAATTTGGTGACAAGCACAGGGCCTTGCAGGCCCAGCTGCTCAGAAATATTTATACTAGAGTCATCTTATTCTCAAGCACCATCTTCGATAGCTTCTAGCTAGTAAGTGTCAGGTAAATTCCAGTTTTCCCCATCTCACAGATACTCTGGTTGTGATAAGTGGGAAACTTTTCTCTCTCTTTCACATTCTGAGAGCCACTGGTGCTTTGTAGAATAGTGTCTACTACACTACCGTCTTTCCCTCAGCCTCCTGGCTGCATGGAAAGAGGGTCAGTCAGTCTGTGCTACTCTACCCCTCCCAGTGCCAGCTTTAGTTTTGTTTTTCCTCCTAGAACTGTGAAATATGCAGTTAACCCACTCCTGCTACCATGCCCCCTCCCTCCTCAAAAGAAATAACGCCTGTGCCCTACTTGTCCAACCTGCCAAGATTCAGATATTTTGTACACCATGTTTACATACCACTCGGTATTAATAGAAATGAACAAGACAATTCGTTTTTGTAAATAAATATTTATTTTAAAACAAACTCTATTCAGAGTAACTATTATAACCCCTTCTCCCCCCCCCCAAAACAAAAAAACAAAAAACACAGCCACTCCCACTCATGCAACTCAATGAATCAGGGCAAAACTCGTTTGGTGTCTCTTTAGACTGACTTGTCAAGCATTGTATTTACAGCTGTCTACCAGTCATCAGAGTTCCTAAGGATCTTGGCTCACTGAAGACAACATGTAGTTTTTGAGCAGGTTTAGTTTTGAAAAACCTTGTTCTGCAGAAGCTACAAAAAAGACAGTCACAATGTACAGTACAGTACAGGTGTGTATTGTGGCAAACTGCCTGCTGCCCCCGGTGGGTCTCATACTTTACCTTCCTGTTTCTGGTAAGGGCGCCCCCAACTACCTCATCTCCCCTGGCAGTAGCGGAGCTCTGTCTCCTGGCCTGGGAAGGAACCTTCTCCGCCAGCTGCTCCAAACCTTCTGGCAGCTTCCTCTGTATTTGTTTCCCTCCCCTTCTTTAGGGAAGGTAAGGTTTAAATACCCCTGGCCCTGCCCTTCATTGGGTCCAGGTGCCTTTAATTGCCCTGCTGTGTTTTCTCTTCTGCTGCAAGGCAAAGGGTTTTTAACCCTTTCAGGCCCTCATACCGGCCCCAGCACACCCTTTTAAAGCTGTCTGGTCTGACTTCATCACAGTATGTAAATGTAGGGCAGACCATGCTTCAGAAAAAAATTCAGATTTCTAGTAGTTATGAAGGTGTGGTCTGTAGCAGTGCTTCCCAAACTGTGAGCTATGGCTTCCCAGTTTTTGGTGAGGGAGCCATGAATGTTTGGGGAAGAAACTTAATCAATATGACCATTTGGGTTTTTTCTAATTAAGATACTATTAAAATAGGATCTAAAAAATCAGCTGTATTTTATCTAAAGGTTTGCATCTTATACTGCAGCTGTGGGCTGGAAGCCTCTCTCTGCCCTCCGCTCTTACAGGGGGCCTTCAACAGAGAGACTCCCTGTAAGGGGGAAGCATTCAGTAGTTTTACCAGTAGCAAACGTTTATCTGAAGAGAGATGATTTTAATAACGTTAAACAGAAAAGGAAGAAAAGTAGACAGCAGGATAAGAATTATATTGTTTGGATTTTTGTGTCTCGATATTACTGCATAAATCCATAGCCACAATATGTGTTTTGTTTTCACATGTTAGCATGAGGCCAGGGAAAAGACAGAGACATTTAGAAACCAAACATCCGGAATTCATGAACAGCAGCAGTGGGTTTTTCTTCAGAGCAATTAAAGCGGGGGCGGGTAGGGAAGAAAGTCATTTCTAAAGAAGCAACTGTTTCTAAAAAAAGCCTTAGAATCTTACGTTGTGGCCTTGAATTATGATTGGGGAACAAGCAGCCATGGCACTGAAAACGGTTCCTGTGTCAAACAATACCATCCATCAACACACTCATCACCTTGCAAAAAACATCCAGGACCAGTTGATAGAACAAGTTAAGAAAAATCAAACTTTGGCACTGCAGCTTTAAGAATTCACAGACGTAGCCAACATGGCGCAGCTCCTGAGTTATGAGAGATTTTGTTAAAGCAGGGACAACAACTGGAAAACTTTTATTTTTTTTGAAGAAATCCCAACTTGAACATCTGGTGAGGAAATATTGCATGTTCAACAGCCACGATTAAATTCATAGTAGATGAAGGTCTTAATTGGGCTATATATGGGGGGATACGCATGATGGGGGGTAGCCATGTCAAGAAAGAACAGTGGGGTTGCAGCATATGCACAGTTCGGTCACATTGCATGGTTTATTGCTAAGATTTGGTATCAAAGAAATAGCAGCCGGAAGTACGTCAGGTCCTCAACATTCTTAACATTATTAATTTTATAGCGAGAGTCCTGTGGCACCTTAAAGACGAACAAATTTATTTGGGCATAAGCTTTCGTGGACAGAAACCCATTTCATCGGATGTATCAGGTTTCTGTCCACGGAAGCTTATGCCCAAATAAATTTGTTCGTCTTTAAGGTGCCACAGGACTCCCGCTGTTTTGCTAAACACAAAACTGCTAACACAGCTATTCTTCTGGGATTTATTAATTTTATAAAATCCCAGACAATGAACATATTTTAGTACGTTGTGTCAAAAGATGAGCTCTGACCACAGTGAAGTCAGGTGGTTTTCTTGTGGGAAAGTGTTACAACATATCTTTGAATTGCTTGATGGATTTTCCTCCTTGGGAAAACCGATCTTGTAGATTCTATGTGTAGTACTGATTTCTTGACCTTGTTAGCTTACCTGGTAGACATATTTGGCAAAGTGAATGCACTGAACCTAACACTTCAAGGTAGGAATACAAATACACTAAAAGAGAAAATTGGGATTCCTAGAGAAGCTTTGCCACTGGAGATGCCACATTGAAAAGGAAGTTACCAAGGTTTCCAGTGTTATCACACTTTAATAGCAATTTTTACTTTTTTTTTTTTTTTAAGACCAAAACTCATGTGTCTATATTGTATTTCCTTTTAATGAATATTTCTTTGGAGTTGAACATGAATCTCCAGATACCAATTAGATGTGAAACCTGGTCTTGGTAACAGTTGACTCTATTCCACTCTTAAGTATCTCGAAAAAATCTCTTAGAATTGTCAACTGATCACACACTGAACACCAAGTTTTCAAATCTAACAAATCAGGAATTATAAATTTCTGTAGAAGGAGAGAATGAGGAACTCAGTGGCGAAGCTATGGAAGTGCTGCTTCCATTCACTTCCTGCCAGTCTGTGTTTTCAGCAATGATTTCTGTGACAGCTAAATAAAGAAATCGTTTAAATGTGGAAAACAACTTACGTTTGGTACTATCAGAGATTCATTCAAAACACTGCACAACTATACTGTTGCCATTAAAATCTTAGGCTGTTCTGAACATGCTAAAATCCGTATTTTCAAATTGTCTGTTTTAAAAGCATTGATTAGATCAGATTATATAATTAAATCAACTATATATAGTTGATAAAAGTTACAAAACCATCCAAACTCTAGTGTCCTCGTTGAATCTAATATCCTGAACACTTGATTTAAAAAAAAAGGAAGGAGTAATTGGTTGTGGGGGACGTTTTAAATTATCTGTAAGGCAGCGTCAGTATTAAAAAGTTTGGAAACCACAGGAGTAGAGGATCAAAGAACTGCTTCTCCCTTTGTCTTCTCTCTCATAGGCCTATGCAATATCAGTTTAGTTGGAGAGTCAGGCTGAATTGTCCTCGTAGCTGCTTGGAGTACATGTTAGCGATGTACCCTGATAAGTGGTGTTTGCTTGACTTTTCCACTCTGGGAGAAAACGCCTCTATTTAAATTGAAGCAGCACAATCTCTGGTCAAACTCAGCTATGTTTGAGATTTTGGCATCCATAAACTCCACTGGAACTTGAGTTAGCTCCCAAGGCGTCTCATTTGACATCGTATCACACATGCTATGGTGAGGTTATAATACATTGCAAGTCATAAAACTGAAGACGTCAAATTAAAAGGGGAAATGGAGAAATGATCAATTTTAGCAATAAAGAGCAATAGAGCAGTGATCAGTGGAGGGAAAATGACAGTAAATCATTCTCTTGTTTTTAGAGCTGACAAGACTATTCGGCACAAATAAGAAGTGAACATTAAAAGTGTGGTAAAGAAATATACATATAACAGTATTTCACAATGTGTTGGTGTTCTGTCCAACAAACACATACAGGCACACACTGGGCTTGCATTCTTTCCTTCAACTTTTTTTGCATTAGTTTTGCACCCTGGTCAATAGCATGATAGTTACTTTGATAGAAGAACATACCAGAACAGAGGAGGAATTGCCATGATTGTTGTACCCAGTACAGATCACATATAACAAAAAAATGAGAGATCCCTTTTGAACACACAGAAATCTAAATCATCTTGGTAAATGTAGACTTTACAGAGATCCTTAGTAGGTATTATGTTAAAACCAGCATCAAAATTACTTAGTCCCTGCAAAAAGGGCTTCTCCCCATCTTACTATGGAAACACTACCACACCCACAGTCTCCTGTATGTAGTTTTATTGTGCAAACTTAGGTCAAATTAAAAAAAAAACCCATACAGTTCCTCAACTCAACCTGGGCTATAGCTTTCTGGGCTTTCCTCCCTTTTAGTTCTCAGGTTCTGTCCAATTCTGCCTCCACTCACAGGGGACTTGGGCAGCCTTGCTGCTCCTGCATGGCTGCCTCCCCTCTGCAGGTTTCTGTTTCCAGGGAGCAGGCCTTGAGAGCTCCATCTCCACTCTCTCTGCCCTTTTCTTGACTGATTTTCAGCCTGTCTCACCCAGCTTTCTCCTCACCAAGTCTCCTCCTTCAGCAGCCAGTTTCATCCTGTAACATCTCCTTCTACTTTCCAAAAAGAAAAGAGTAGAATAATTTACAAAGATGAAAAGGTTTATTATTTTGGGAGACAGGCATGTATTGTGTATTTATGGCATGTCTTGGATCCTTTGTTCAGTAGTTACATTTGAAAAACATCCAACATCTGAGGTTCTACTGAGAGCATTACAGGGTATTTCCAGTAGCCCATGACATTCACTCTGGCCTCATAAAGAGCCAAATCAATGAATGGTGAGTTTTGATAACATTTAGATTCTTTTAAGACTTAGACTCTATTCAGGTGCACACAATTCCATCTTTTTAAATCACATCAGACAGAATCTTATATGGACTGTATGTCACCAGAATATCAATTTATTGTGCATCAACCACATAATCTGAAGGAAACCTATCTCGTTGTTGTCAGCAGAGACAATAGACAGTCATTGGATATAAAATGGACTATATGAGAGATGACATAATTCACCACCGTAAATTTAATATCCTATAAGATGCCCAATGAGGATTTCTATATTTTAATCTATTAATCTTCAACTATTTTGACTAGTTCTTCTGCTATTCTATATAGAGTTGAAATATTTTATAAATGGTCATTCTCTTTAAGAAGGAAATATTATATATGGTGCTAAGATTTTCTTTCTCCAATTCTGAAGAAAAAAATATTAAGTGGTTTTTATGATAGGAGTCTCTCTTTTATAAGTAGATATAATCTGTTTTAGTAAGAAGTCTGTACATCATATATTGAATAGTAGCTAAGTGTATAAGATCAATATTACCTTTTGGTTTAAGAGTTATTGCTGCTCTGGGACTTAATTAATTTGTTAATCCTCTTTTTTTTAAATGATTTTTAAAAATCATTCATTAAAATTAGGACCACCACCTGTTCTTGGAGCTGCCTGCTCTTTGGATATACAGCTAAACAATGTTTCACGTATGCAGGGAAAAGGTGGCTTAATGAACTGCAAAAAATCTCTACATCATATGATGAAAGGCAGTTTCCACACTTGCTCAGTGTAAACACCTTAATATGTAAAGATTCAACTGGGAAAAAAGGGTTGGTGTTGGTTTTTTTTAAATGAGCTGGGTTATGCAGTGTTAAGCAAAAACCCTCACTGTGTGAGGAATGATCTTATTTAAATGCTTGAATTATAAGACAGTGTTGAATATCCTTAAAATTGTCCTTTCCTCATAAATATCTGAGGTATTTAAATTTAAAATGTAGCATATCATTAAGGCACAAATGAATGGGTTTGTGTTCTCTTCTTATTAGCATTAAATAGATAATTTTATGTTGTTACACATTCAGTGATTAGCTCTTCAAGGGAAGGGGAAACATTGACAAAAGCCATGGAGGTTTGATGGTGGTTGTCTTCATTCTAGTGTTGCATCCTATACAGAGAAATTGGTCTGGGAAAGAAATTAAAAATTGACAAGTCTGAAGGAAAATGAAAATCTAACCTGAGGAGTTGGATGAAAGTTCCATAGCCTATTTTCATGTAATGTGGCTTTAAGAGATATTGCTTTTGAAGATTGTGGGAAAGGGAGAGTCAATATTCCAATATTTGGGGAATTCTCTCGCTGCATAGAAAAGAGGCACTGTAAGTCATCCTTTTTTGGCATAGTGAAAGCACAAAGTAAAAAACATATGTGATTGCATAGCATTGTGATTTGACATTTGATGCTTGAAAGGGCTTTCAACAATAGTTGCATAGTGAAAAGTAAAAGCCTTTGGTAGCAGTAAGTCAGTCTATGGTAGCAATGCTGAATTGGTATGCAGGGATCTCAGTACCCTGCTATTTCTGTCCTATTTACTTGTCACGTTACTCTGACTTGAAAAGAATCTTGCTTCACTTTCTTAACTACATCTGTAGTCATGTTTACATGTTCATATTATACACCTATTAATTAAATTGAGTTAGGTTGACTGCTAACTTCTTAATTTCTGTGTGCAGCCTCATCAAGGACTCTTCTTTGTGTTCAATTCTGTGAAAATCTGTTTTCATGTCAGTTCAAGTCTTGCTTTAGTCAGTATGAACTGGTAGTTTATTATTCAGAATCCTTTAATGTTTTAAACTGATTTCAGAAAATAGCTGCTTTGTAATTTACATGAACTATTGAAAACTTTTCATAAACTACTCTGTGCTAGGGTGACTGGATGGTAAAACACTTGGTTTATTGTAAATGTTTGTTGAATTTGTTACATCGAGAATTTACTATATAATATATTTACTAAAATTTCTGATGTTTTTGAAGGCTAAAAGGAATTAAGCTATTGCACTATAATTCATATTTCTATATTAAAATTTAGTTGTCTTGCACTGAGAGGAATTCAGAATCCAGCTTGAAACTCTTTGGCCCCAAAGTGTTGTGAGATGAAGGGTATTATTAAACTCTGTGGCTTACAAGATAAAAGGTTCAAATGATTCTCCTGTAATATACTTTTTTCAACTTAATATTTTACATGATAGAAAATCAACAGGAACTAGACTAAAAAAGCAATATCTTTTAGCAAAGCAGTCACTTGATACTAAATGAGGGGTCTGGTATTCCCATACATACACATAATTACCATTTTTGACTTGGTTTGCTTCAGAACAGACCACAGGATTTTCCAGCTTGCTGATAATAACACACAAAAATGGTAGGATAATGACATGCAGAAATCACAGCCAATCAAAACTTAGCATTTTCAGTCTTGCCAACGTCTGCTAACATTTTTTTCCCATGTCTGCCCTCAGTTTGCTTCTTGCTTTGTTTAAAGCAACATCTTGGCAACCCCTGTTTGTCTGCTGTTGGTCTTTGGTTGTTTAAGATTCCTCATCAGGGAATCAGCCTTGAATGTAGCAGAAAAGGCAAACAAATACATTTTGCTTTCAACTGCAGCCATTGGGAGAAACTGCAAGTGGATTTGTAGCCTACCTGCACGTTACAGTGTATGATTTTAATTTCCTCAAAATCCCAGTTTACAGCAACTTTCTTTGGCTGCTTATGGGCTTCCTCACAGCCCGGAATTCATAGAAGCTTAAGACTGGAAGGGATTTCACAATGTCCCTGCATCCCTGTTCTTAAAGATCTCCACAGGGATTCCATAAATTCCCTTGGCAACCTATTCCAGCATTTAACTAGCTTTATAGTTAGAAAGCTTTTTGTAATATCTAACCTACATCTCCCTTGCTTCAGCTTAAGCTGATCACTTAGTCCTACCTTCAGAGGACTGAACAAAACAGAACTGCTGAAATTCCAGAGCTCTGGCCACTCCCCACCCATCCCCACTGCATCCTTATGCCTGCAGCTGCCCACGCACTGGGAAATTCCCCATGGTACCACTCAGCACCCTTTTTGGCACCCGTACACTGCTGGACCAATATAATAGGAGACTTAGTATGGCCTACACTGTGGTCACAGGTTTCTAATATGCCAGGCTCATGTCTTTACTAGTCACATTGCATTTCGGAATGAATGTGCATGGCTGTACTGGGGGACCACAACATCATGCTCCCCTCCAGATGTATGTCAACATAGACATGAAAGCTTACATTCTGGAGCACAGTGCTTAGTTCCTTTACTCAAGAATGTTGTACTATGGCCCTGATTCAGGAAAGCACTTAAGTATGAACTTACCTATGAGTGTGTGCTTAAGTGCCTTCCTGAAAGGGATGCTTTCTTGAATTGGGATCTATATGAATAACTACTGTCTTGGCTGAAATCTCCCACTTTGGGCCCACTGGAGGTGGAAATTGCAAGCCAGAAGACATGGTGGCCTAACTTTTTTGAGAGCTACAGAATGCTGGCAGAACAATAGTTTTATTCCAAGGCTTCTGGGAGCCCCATCGCTCCTTTAGGCTATTTCACTTTTTCATAAAAAGTGTGCATCGGGGGGAGGGGGAGGGAGCAAAATTATATATATATATTTACCTTAAAATTGTGGTGTTCAGTTAAATCCATTTGTTTTGAATTAATAGTTTGTAATTGATAGTATGTACAATTAAAATTAATGTTAGAAAGCTTGATACCATGAACCCTATTAAAAAGCTTCCTTTTCCAATTGGAAAGCACTTATCTACTCTTTGTTTTTAAAATATAGTGCGTTGAACTTTTGTTTTTAAAAAAAAAAAAACTAATTTAGTTAGTTTGAAGATCGTGTGATTAGCTGCTCAGTTATATTCATAGGCACAAACCCAGACCTCTGTTCTCTTTTGGAAGTGTTACAGCTGAAATAAATTTGATTTTACCCTTGATGATTTCTATATATTATATAAATTATGTATTATTGATTTAACCCTGTTGCCTTTTTTAGCTTGAAAAAGTCAGATTTGATTTTGTTAGATGAGATAAAATTTTATTATTTGCTGTGAATAATTATTTGTACTGACATAGTATTTATAAATTAAAAATGATTTGCTTGATGTCTAATTTGGGAGCGGGAGGGTAAAATATACATTAAGGTAATTTCAGTGTATTCCTATATTTCATTTTAGGACCCTGTTTTGCACTTTAGGAAAAAGTGCATAGCAATCATGAGGGCTGTCTTGTTATATTCAGGTCGCACATATATTTGGACATTAAAATTATGTTCTTATAGTAGTAAAATAGACTATCATATACACATTCAGTAAAAGAATTCACAGAATTAAAACTTTGAGTTCGCAAAGATAAGGATCCTGCACAGTAATTAGGCTTTTATATTTTAATTTTGTGCCTTTCTGAAAGCTTTTGTATGATTTTTCTCTGGCTGCTCCTGTATCAGACACATGGATCATTCCTTTTAATGTATCACCCAGACATATCCAGCTGCTATTTTCAGTATTTCCCTGTTCAAACAGGGACATTTCACCTGATGTGCTGTGCGCTCCTTTTTTTTGTTTTTGTTTTTCCTCTCTCTTCAAACATGCTTGGCTTCATGAGCTTTGCTGAGGAGATTCCCCTAAGAGAAGAACTGTGAGCAAAAAGGAAGAGGGTAAAAAGATGATTGGGTGCCATGCTTGGCAGTCCTTTTTAATCTTGTAAAGTTAATGTCATACAGGGTGTGAGTGGAACTCTATACAACTTTCTGACTTTGTGGCAGAATTTTTCACTGAAGATTAGGCTAATATTGACTGGCTTAAATTCACCATCCCTGTGCTTAGTCCGATTAAAGTACAGGGATACTTGAATGTTAAGATGGAAGGTATCCCTTCAGGTTTCACACCAGTACTAGAGCCAGTCAACAGCTGCTAATATATGCAATGCAGCCACTGTGTCCCCTTTCCTGACCTCTGTGGGAAGGTTTGTTTAGGTCAATATAATTACAGATCCACCTGCCACGTCCCTGCACACTCCCTCTCTCCCCAGCCCACATTGTCAACAACCTCTCCCCCTTCCATTTTACCTTGATGAAGTCCCCATTACTAGATTCCCACACTTCCTTAGAGCAAAATATAGCACTACAAAATGCGGGGGCTACCGACTCCTCCCCTTTCATAGCCTGTCTTCCTTTAAATGGTAGAACGGCACTGGTTTTGCTGCTCTTCACACCATGGATGTTTTTTAAAAGGAGGAGCAGTGACATGTAGACCTCTGTGGGAAGAAAACGGTTAATTCTAAAGCCCATTACCTTTCCAAAGTTATTACAAGAGCATTAGAACAGGGGCCTTAGTTCGTTAATTTCCCCCCTGAAGTAGTAGAGTTTGAATAAAGATTATCTGGAAACAATTAATGGAATCAGAAAGAGGAACATTCTCCATCCTGGAAAACTTTGAAAACAAAATGTGAAGCCACTCCTACTGTTTCATCCATTTTTTATTTTTCTATTCTCTAAGACTTAGCAATAAGGCAAACAAGGAAACAAAACACTCATGAGCAACTCTTTCCCCTTCTCTCCCTCCCCTTTCAGATTCTGGGAACCTAGAGTCCTCACTTGCTCCATTGGCTGCAGAGGAAGAAGCATCTCATCTTTGTTCTTCAGAGCACGTTAAATAATTTAATAAGTGCAAGTGATTAAGACATTAAGAATTAAAGTAGCTTCAGAATCAGCCCCTGATATTGAGGCAGCATTGCCCATGTTTCTAGATGAGCACACAAGTGAAAAGGTCTTATCTGTTTCTTCTAGACTGGTGAAGCTCTGTTGGAATTTAATGGACTTCAAAACAAATTTTTAGAGACACCATACAAAGTAAATATCGTAAGACCGTAATGCCTTAAAATGGTGCTCTAATTAACCAAATATGGTTTACTATTCCAAAAGTGTACCTCTGAAAAATGGCATATATTTGAAACATACATTTTACCTAAAGACTCTTTGGAATAAAAATAGATAGCTTTCTGTGCTTGTCAGTACCATACTGACTAAAAGGTATCCAGCACATTTTTTCTTTATACTTTAACTCCTTATCTAAACTAACCTCAGAAATTTCGAAGTAGAAACTTCTGATGAAAATGTTGTCTCTAGCATCTAACGGGAAGACTATCTATACTATGAAGGGAAAATGGGAAAATATTTACACCAATAAGTGCATATTGTAATTTCATTTATAGCCAGTGGATGCAGCTTTAGATTTTGCATAAAAAAATGCCATTTAAAAAAATAGACCAACTGTTAATCACCTGAAAATGTTACTTCAAATTGTGATTGTTGGTCCAGTTATATTAAAAGATAAATTTCAAGGAATGGAATCTCAATCATTTTACATGCTGATAAAATAATGGGAACTTTAATCAGTGTTAGCTCTGCAGTGGGAAAATGTGTTTCTTACTAGCATTTCTTATCAAAGGCAAGTTGGTCTTCCCATGAGTTTGTGTGTTGCAAAAAAAAAAATTTTTTTTAAAGTTAGTTCTAGCAATCCCCATACAAATAAGACATATTATTTATGTCCTGTTTAGAAGAATGGCTGATAAAAGCCCTTTCAAATGTGTCAGTGGAACAAACTATCTATTGAAGCCAGACTTTTTTCTTGACCATGGGTCTATAGTTATAAACTGGGATGGGGAAATCTTGTTTATGACATCTCTAGAAGTTCATTGTCTGGAGGCACTAATGATTATTTGGAGATCTATTTTGGCTTTAAAGACATGTCCCTTTATAAAAGGGGAATGAAAGAGTGGGGAGGTGAGGGACAAGGAAGCGAGGCAAGCCATTCAGGTGTGAGCTTCTAGAGGAATTCTCCCTGAGTTAGGCACTGGAACATTAAAAATGAAGGGCTAGATTTTTTTTCATGTGCCAAAATTCGACATGGGTTTGGAGCGGAAAGGTGTTTACAGTAGTGTTAGTTATGGGTCCCTAATTAAGCACCAACCCAACCCCTCAGTGAGTTAGAGCCAAGGGGCTGCTCTATCTTCTACCGCTGGTGTAAAGCCCCTAACCTGCAGTCACTCTAGTAATGTACATCTGTTTAACCAAGAACATCCACAGTAGCAGAGGTATTGATTGAAACTAGGAATTGTCACTGTTAAACTATCACTGTTCCACAGATTATTGGTAAAATTTACCATTGACATAAATTGGTTAAACTTGATTGAATTAATGTAGTTTCCCCTGCTTAAATCCATGGTAGTTTGGCCATGTGTTACTGGTCCAATTTACCACCCAACATGCAGTTGCCTACACCTTTTGACTTGGAATATGATAAGAGAATACTGAGAATTGCAGATATTTAAGGTAGTCATCCACACTATATTTGTTTCTAAGTTTGCGACATCCAGTGTCATATAGCAATGGCTGGAACGTCTTCTTAACTTGGTGTTAAATCATCCATAGCAAACATTCCAGAGTTCCTTCAGGACAGGCTAGATAAAGATTTGGCACTCGGCACCCCAGCCCAAATTGAAGCCGATAGGAGTACTCATGCTTACGCTTCAGCACGTGCATACATACCTTGCTGAAGACTAAAAGCAGCCATTTATAGGAATGGATAGAAAAATGGACTAAATCTCAACCTCTTGCTCTCAAATTTTGTTTTAAGGCAGCATTAAATATTAGATCTAGGGTACAAACCAGTTCCTCTCTTTGGAGTACAAATTGGGTGCTGAAATATCTTTTCCATCCACCCCCATTTGAAACCCTTTTACGTATTAGCAGGCTGGCGTCTGTGTCCAAAATGATAATTTGTTTTCTAGAAGTGTACTTGGAAGAGAAGGATTATCTTATGAAACCACTTCATCATACAGATCTGACAGTACAATTCCATGAGTGAAAACTACACTGCACATCTCTGTTGAAGATTGAACATTAATGTTTGATCTACAGCCGTTGCGTGCACAATTCTCACTGATCTTCATGTATGTTACGTATGTCACATGCTTGTGAAGACTGCAGGATTGGGCAGTTAATTTGTAATGTGTGTCAGTGTTTAAATGAGACCTCTCTCTTTGGCAGAAAAGTTCACTTCTGTTTTTTGTTCTCTTGTCATCTGCATGTCTTTCTAATAAATAGTATTTGATGTTCTATGGATGTGTCTTAGTTACTGAATAATACTTCTGATGTATGACACGCAGGGTGAATAGTGCAAGCATAAATGTGAACAAATTGAAGTGGTTTTTCACTGCCTTGCCAAAGTGAGAGTTTAGGAGAAATGGCCCGTCAGTCTTTGTCTTACTTAGAAATATCTGGACACAGAAAACAATTTTAAAGTTGAATTTTTCATTTCCTCTAAAATGTAAGGTGACAATATTTATTACAAGCTAATGACAAGCTTGACTTCTTTCATTTGTTTTAAAAAATGCTGGCCAAACAACAAAGCATTTAAATTAAGCGGTTTTATTGAGCAAGGGTATGGTTAGGTTTCATCAAGCAATTCTGTTGTTTACAACAAATACAAATGCTGCTTCTTTGGACATCTAAGCACTTTTCATGTGTTTTACAATGTTTGTTTCATAAGCATACATTTTTACATCACCTCTGTGAAATGCCTACACAGTTTGGGTGTGTGGAGTGGGATGGGGCAGAGGTATTACAGCCGCTGAGGTGATGTGATGCAGCTTGAATGTCTCCCTCACAGGTGTTTTGCAGTCACAGAAGACTGCTGGAATCTCCCAGATCATAGAGATTGCAGCAGCTGCCTAGTGTAGAGGCCACAGTACTTAGAGATGTACCTAGCTACCTAGGACACCACTGCCCAGATGGAGAAATACAAGAGAACGTTCATCCTAGTGATCTGGTTCTGGGAAGCTGGTTTGATCTCTGTGATCCAGGAGATGCAAGCAGCTGTTTTGTTCAGGAACCCAGGCGGAGGTGTCTGACACTGTGAATCTCCTGGGAAAATTTGGGACCTTTAAGAAGCCTGAAGGGCCGAATCAGCATCCAGCCAGTTGTGGCCTCTGGGATGCTTAGTGAACAGAAAAAGAAAAGTGACCTTTTGGGGCAGCAGGGATCAGGCATTGGAGCAGAGGGAAGGGGTGTTGTGGTAGCAACTGGCTGCAGGGGGAATGCAGTGGGTAACAGGATCTGATGGGCAGCCTGAGGTAGCGTTCTGGGGTCAGGTACAGTGGCCCTTGTGGGGGAAGCTGGGGAAGCATAGGGGAAAGTAGGCCATTAGGGAACCATGTAGCAGCATCTGATGGGCAGCCAGGCTGGTAGGCCTGAGAGACCAGAGCCACCAAGGAGTGGCTGTACCCCCCAGAGCTAGTGCTGGGGAAAACACCATCCAAAAGTTCAGTTTTTAAATGCCCCCTCTTGTAAGTAGCATCAGTGATAGGGCTGGGACAGGCCCATATGCAGGTAGGACTCAAACAGGGCAAGCTCTTACTAATAAATAATAATTTGTGATGGTCTGCAAGACTGACAGCAAACCAGACAATAAATCTGTGCTATGATGGGAAGTGTCACAGAAAGCTATAGGTCTCTGTTGTTTCTTTTTATTTTGTTAGTTAAGATAGTTGTGGGTGTTTGGTGGGGTTGGTTTTTGTTTTGTTTTGTTTTCTGTTTTTGCTTTTTGTTTTTACTGAGAAAGGACTGGCTTTAAAAAAGAGGGGAGTAGAAGTCTAGAAGTTAAGAACTTTCTTTCATAAGGGACTATTGCCAAGCTGTTTTAGATGAAGTTTTTTTATCAGATAATCTCACATCTTTATAAATAAAATGTATGAAAACTAGCCTTATCATAAAAATATTGGTTCAAATAATAAATTACGACTGACCTATTTTCACCTACATATGAAGCCTCCCACAGATACTAAAGGAAGCTACAGAGAATGAAATAACAAGTGAAGAAGCTTGTTTTCTCCACATAACATTTCATGTTAGTTTTTAATATAATAAATGGAAAATCTATTGTTTGTTTGTGGTCTCCACAGAGATACCCATTAAAGGTAGAAGAGCAAGGCAAGTATCTAGCCTTACCATTGCTTATTCAAATTCTGAATTTGCTAGCACAATTTCGTAAATTATGTTGAATTATTCCTTGAAATGGAAATAACACACATCTAAAGTATAGTCTTTCAAGACTCAGATTCCAATCTCCAAACATCTTTTTTGGATCAGGAGTATTAAAATACACCAAGTGATATAATTAAAACCAACATGTCATAATCAAAGTGTTGTTTATGGAAGGGTAAAGGTTTTATAATGCATCGTGGCACTAGTAGAACTGAAAAAATAAATATATGAAAATAAACCTCACTGAATTTTTTCTTTTTGATTTCAGATACAAATTTAGTGATGAGGGATAATATGTATTTTGTGGCTGATGAGATAGGTTTAGCTCATGTTTACAGCACAGAAGTATATGGTTTATGCAATATATAAAAATTAAATTACATAAGTTTGTGTGGTTTTAAAATTTGCGTACAGGCTTTTTAGGGATCAGAACATTAAATATTAAACCACTTTCCCATAGTATGTTGTGACATTGCCATTAAACATTATTTCCTTTTTTACTATATGCAGCTATTTAAAAAAGTATATTCACAGTCTGCTGAAAAAAGCTGAGTAGCTTCAGCATTTGCAAGAACATAAAGGTATCTCTTTCT
Source organism: Mesoclemmys tuberculata (assembly GCA_007922155.1). Taxonomy (NCBI): domain Eukaryota; kingdom Metazoa; phylum Chordata; order Testudines; family Chelidae; genus Mesoclemmys; species Mesoclemmys tuberculata. The sequence continues at coordinate 37,438,522 of ML675604.1, read as the reverse complement.
TTGATGTATATGTGCAACTTTCCACTTCAATGTAGTTTTTCTACACAGCCAAAGTTACATACTAGCCACTTTTTGAAACATTTGAAAAAAATATAATACTTGTGTAATAAACTGTTTTCTTTTTATTTTAAAAGATACAGATTTTGAGGATTGTGTATTTTATGTATAGGAAAGGAACAATAAAGTTAGAGTAGCAGAAATCAATGAAAAACAAAAGATGTGTTCCAAAGCCCACTGAAGTCAACTTGTCTTTCTGTTGACTTCAGCTGGCTTTGGACCAGGCCCAAGGCCTCAGTCTTACAAAGACTTGTATAGGATTGAGGCTTTTATTGTTAGTGCTTCTGGAAAAGAATCCTGCCTCATATTCTGTTTAAAGACTAACAGAAGTCAATGTTAAAATCAGCACAGATTATTAGGAAGTACAACTGAACATTCCCCTTTATTTTGCATCTCTAGAGAAAGATTGTGTTCATTAAGTTGGAAGTTATTAATGTTAATAGTTAATAAATACAATCAACTTTTTTGAAATAGGAAACTGAGTTTGCTAAATAAAAATACTATTTACTCTGCAGATTGTAAAAATTCTTGAGCAAGTGTTTAAGATAATTGTGTGCAAAACATTAATCCAACTGGTTGAGAATAGAAGTGGAAAGGGAAGTGCTTTTTATTTGGGTACTGCACTTGCAAATGTTGATTTTTATTTTTGTGTGTGTTTGCATAATAATTACATGTGTTGTTTAAAGAACTGAATGCAGTGATACAGTTAACAAATAAGTGACCATGGTAACAAGTATTGTAAACCGTCATATTTTTACAAGAGTAAAACACACTTGTTACTTCCTAAATAAATAAGCACTCACATCTATTAAAATTGTGTATTAATTCATCCTTTCGGGAAAGGTGTATTTAAACCTAAAAGGGAGTAATCCGTAGTCAGAGTAAATAGCTGAGGGAGAGACAGCGGAGGAGGGTTGCTAATGTACCTACCATGCTCCAATGCTGTTGCTATAGAAATCAGTAAGAGATTTGCCATTGATTTAAATGGGACCAGGATCAGGTCCTTGCACAGGTGATGAACATTCAAACATCTCCTAGGCCCAGATCCACAAAGAGATTTAGGTGCCTAAACCCTAGTTTTGGGTACCCCTGTGATCCATAAAACATCCCCTCTGCTGGAGTCAGACAGCTTAGGTGACTAAGCCATTATTGGAGGAGGAGGTGGGTTGTGGTGCCTCCCTTATAACTTTTAGCCCAGAGATTTGCACATTCACCTATGATGTGGGACACAGGTTCAACTGCCCCCTCTGACTAATGGGGAGAAAAATTTGAACATGAGTCTCCTACACCTCTTAGGAGAGCGCTCTAACCACCAGGCTAAACGTTATAAAGGAGCTGCTGCTATCACCAGCTCCTGCTTCAAGAATGGCTTAGGTACCTTAACTGTTGACTCCAGGAGAGGGGATCCTGGCTGTGATTCTCTTGCTTGTGTACACATACTTGCGCTAGCTCTCATCCAGCTAGCATGTGTATAAATAGCAGTGTAGCCGCAGTTCCACTGATAGAGGCAGCGGAGGCATGGCTGACCCATGCTGACTACATCCTTGCCTGAAACTGATGGCTGCCACTGCCTCCGTCAGTGCCACTGCCGTTACACTGCTACTTATACGCATGCTAGTTGGATGAGAGCTAGTGCAGGTCTTCGTAAACAGCCGGGGAATCACACCCCAGTGTGTAGTGTAGACGTAGTGCCAGTGATTGTTACACAACCTGTAACCGTGTCTGTTGCCTACAGGAATAGGAACAATGGTGAATTCTAAGTTCCATTATGGGGTTTTGTTGACATAGACCTATAGCAGAGCCTGAATGGTTTGAGTAGCTATCAGAACCCCTGTTGTAGTGACAGCTTCAAAATTTAAAATTTGCTATTTTTAATTTTATTTTATGTGAGACCTTTAGTAGGCCCTGAGAAGAAAGCTACAGGTTTTTCTTCTGGGAAATGTATTGTTAAAGGAGTCATCTTGTGGATGAACTGCTGCCAAAAGCATAGTAGTTTTACCTTCAACATACTTCTCTTCTTTGGTGCATTTTAGTGATCATGAACTTTAGCATAAGATCATGAACTTTAGCATAAGTGAATAAGAATTCACTTATTCTTTAGAAAACCAAGTAAGCCGTGGCAGGTTGTGAATTAGCAGGTTACTGGCAGTGCCTCAGGCAATTTTAGCAACCCAAAATCAGCACCATTAGATTATTAATGCATGCCTTTGCATGACACACTACTATTACAGTTGATTCCTTAATTTTTTATTTAATGGTACAAAAATCTTTTAAACAAAGTCTTACTAGGTTCTATGCAAGGTATCCTTTTACTGTGAGATATAACACCTTAGAGAAAATAGAAGAAATGCTTTTTCCCCACTGTTTTGAATATTTTTGTCATATTTTTTGGAGAATACTTTTTGGATATGATCACTGGCTTTATGAGAGGCCCTCATCACGTCCGTCCTCCTGGCCCCTATTATCATGGCTGTCTTGGCTTCCTATTCACCTGTGGTAGGTGTTTCCAGTGACTACTTGATGTCTTGCTTTCAATTGAGAAAACTAAATTAGAAGCCCATTTATTTAGTTACTTATTTTTTTAATAGAAAGGGAAAGTTGAAAGTAGGGATTGAGCCACTGACTACTAATCAGCCTTGAAGCATTGGAGCAGGCAGTTTATAGCTGTCATTTGCTCTCCCTGAAGAAATCTTTCTCTCTCTTCTTCCTCTTCTCGTCTCTCAACATTCTCTCTCCTCCTCACCTAAAATCTTAAGAATCTGAATTTGGAGTCTTAAACTAGCTCAGTTCAGGTCTCTAATCTAAACTACAATTTTAAAACTGCCTGGCCACCTTCAGAGCAGTGATGAGGCTTGGAAGATAAGCAAAGTTTTCCCTTGAAGTCCTGGTATACCATGTCCCCCAGGGCATTGATGTTAGAAGTCTTGTGTGCCTGATAAATTTGAAAACCCTTTTTAAAAAACATTGCCAAGTGCCATCTTTGTGTCCAGGTCATCATTCATGTGTGTCAGTAGCAACAGTAGTGAGCAATGGCCAGTCCTGCGGGTAAAATGGCAAAATCTGTTAATTGATCCACCTTGCAAATCTGTGTCATCATCAGCATTATTTAAAAGATGGCACAAATGGTGACATCTGGGAGCCAATTCATCATTTAATTAAATTATCCTGTAATGAAATCTGCCATAATGAGATTAATTTTAATTATTTATCAGGAGCTGACATGGGCACAAGGCACCATAAATAATAAATGAGAGCTGTGTCTGCTCAATTTCTAAGAAAGGACCTACTTTACAGCAGCAGTGCTTTTTGTGAAGCTGTGCTGGGTTTTTGCACTGTCAGAATTGTTGAGTTGGTTTTCATTTCAAAATATAAAGAGAATATTAGTCAACATACATAACGGCAAGTTTGATGTTTTAATTTTGAATTTGATTCAGGGATTTTATTATTAGTCATTTCCCTTTTTCCAGAAAGCAACTTATTTTTTTATGAATTTGACATTCAATTTTAATTGATATGAATAAAAGATTTTAGAGAGAAATATTGTAAATATTATTTTAATGTGGTAGTGCCAAAGTGTGCTGTGCACTTTCTAAGAGATGACAGTCTGAGCCTCCATATATATATATATATATATACATATACACACACACACACACACACTCTTGTGATTTAGCTATAAAGTGTTTCTCTGGGAAGTATATAGGGGCTGATAAAGGAGAAATGAATCTTTGTGGGTATTGGCCACAGACACTGAGTGATCTTTGGAAGGCCGTACTAAATGTGGGGGTGAAGTAAGGGTGGCATGATACGATATTACTGAAGGTGTTGCCTTCAGAGCTGGGCTGCTGAAGAAGGCAATGTCACCGCCAGAAGCAGCGCAGAAGTAAGGGTGGTAATACCATGGAGTATGCTCCTATTGAGTATGTACAGTGATTTGCTATCACTTTTTTGGGGTGGAAGGGTCATCACAGCCTAAAATATTTTCAAAGGGGGGCCCAGCAAAAAAAAGTTGGAGAACCCTTGATCTAATCAATGGTGGAATAGTACAGTGCAGTGCTCTGAGGAAGCCTCTGAAAGACATGACAAGAAATGTGTATTTAAAACTTTGAAGTTCCTAACTGGATGACCATTCTTGTGGCTTGTGCTGGTTTAGGACAAAAATGGAGAATACTGCCAGGATATTTATATACAACGTAAGTGTTGATGTGAGCATTTTTGTGAATTAATGAACTAAGCAACATATAAACTGCAATTTAATTAAAAAATGAACCCAGCAAAAAATATCCCAGAGACGTTAGAGGCAGTGAAGCTTACAGTCAGACAGTTACGAAATGGTAAAACACCTGATCTTGACAATGTTTCATCAGAACTGCCAAAAAGTGGAGGCTCAGATTTAAATAACTGGCTTCATAAAATTGATTTATGTATGGAAAACTGGTCACATTCCAGAAGATTGGAAAATGGGCTGCATCATCCTTTTTTTTTTAAAAAAGAGAGCCATCAGCAAACTCGAGTTATAGGGGAATAACACTGGTATCAGTCGCAGGGAAAGTGTTTATGATCATGCCACTGAACCAGCTGAAATATTGTCTGAGCCCCAAAATGACAGACAACCACTGTTGTTTCTGTACAGATTATTCTACAATCCATGCAATATAGACTCCGTGGAATGGTATTGTAAAACAACTAGCACAAGAAAAGGAAGTTCACATCACATTTATAGACTTTGCAGCCACTTTTGACTCCATGCATCGATTGGCACTGTGGATACTGCTACCCCAGTATGGAATTAGTGTGCTTACGGGAGGAACTGTACTGTGAAACATTTAGTTGTGTAAGGGTCAACAGTTGTATTACAAATTGGTAGAATCAGGAGAATGCCAGGGATGTATTCTCTCACCTGTGTTAATTAATGTTCTAATAGGCTATCTATTGACAAACCTTCTTGAGCCAAAGAAGGAGGTGTGAAATTCAAAGATTCATAGTTAGAGGATCTTGAGTATATGGATGATATTGCCCTAATCGGAGGGACTACTGACCAAGTACAGATAATGCTGTGAAAACTGAACAATCTAGGGCAGTGGTCACCAAACGTTTTTGGTCTGTGTTGTCCTCCCCTCTCTCCCTCCCCTCCCGGGACCTGAGAGCCAGGACCAGGAGCGTGGGGGGGGGCTGGAGCATGGCCAGGAGCTGGGGCTTGTTGGGGCCAAGAGCGCGGCCAGGGGCCTAGAGTATGGCTGGGGCCAAGCGCGTGGCCAGGGGCCTGGACCATAGCCGGGAGCAGGACTGGGGCTGTGAGCTGGGCCCATGGCCGGAGCTGAACTGGGGACAGAGAAGGGTTGGGTGATGTTCCCTCCCTGCCCCACAGCCCTGCCGTGTCCCCTTGAACATTCTTCCAGGGGGTGCACACCACAGTTTGTGGAGCATTGAGCAAGAGGATGCAAGATTAGTAAAATCAAAGTTGTGTGCCTCTTATAAAACAGAAATGAATGACCTGCTGATGCTGCATGTGGATGGCAATGACATTGAATGGGTGAATAGTTTTATCTGTCTGGGTAGTCCGTTGACAACAGGAGATTCAGTATCTGAAGAAGTCACATGTTGGATGGTCTTGCATCAGTGGCATTTCAGTGTCTTCAGAGGCCTCTGTCTGGGCTAGGGTGATCAGAAAACAAGTGTCAAAAAATTCAGGACAGGGTGTGGGGGGTAATAGGTGCTTATATAAGAAAAATATTCCAAATATCAGGACTGTCCCTTTAAAATCGGGACAATTGGTCACCCTCATCTGAGTGGCAGATGTTCTGTGTGAGAACTAAGATACGAATGTTCAGTGTGGTAGTGAGGATGACTGTTACGTGGAGCAGAAATACGGCCACTAAAACAGCCAAGGAGAGGAAACTAAACAGTTTTCAGTGTGTAATGTTACGGCATATTCTGCATGTTTCTCGGTTTGATTTTGTCACAAACAAGGAGCTACTTAGATGATTCTAGCAAGTTGGAGTCTTGCCCAGTTGGGGAGAAGATGGCTGCAATGATGGGGTCATGTCCAATGTGCTCGAGTAGGTATGTTTCTACAGAAGGTTGATAGAGCTGAAGCTGAAGAAAGAAAGTAGAGCACGAGATGAACCACAAAAGGTTGGAGGATACAATTTTGAGGGATGTAAGAAGCCTAAATCCTCCCACACTGGCTCCTGCTGAAGGAAGAAGACTTGCAGTGGACCATGCATGTCCATTCTATGCCCTACCACAGCTACATTGTAACCATATGAATCTGGTGGTGGTACATGATCAATAGAATCCAGTGCTGAAGAAAAACCACACTGAAACAGTAAGAACTGTTCCTTCCCTATGTTTCACTGGCTTGGGAAGTGGAGGGGAAATGTGTGGAGGTGCAGAAGTAGACAACTGGGGTGAAATCCTGGCCCTATTGAAGTCAATCAGAATTTTGACATTGATTTCAGTGGAGCCAGGATTTCACCTTTGGTGCCCATTTGCACATTTAGGTACCTTGTCCAGCTAGATTGCCACATTATCAACATCTAATCAGGTTCTTCAGTGACACACAGGAATTACCTACCTAGTACTCTAAAAATTAACCTGGGATGAGAAGTATCATGTAGCCTGAAGCGGATCCACATTTGCCATGCCACCCGCCGCCGCCGCCTAACAGAAAACCCAAACAAACAAAAACCACAAAGGTGATTAGGAGAGAGTAGAGGACTCTAGTGCTGCCTTTCTGCAGCAGGTTTGTTTCCTTCCCTCCAGCTCATTTATTAGACTGGTAAATCATGAAACCACACTCCCAGCAACAGATAGTGATAGGAAGAAAAGCATTAGAAATTAGGCACTAAAATTACTTACAATCAACAATTTTTGCAGTGCTGGAAATGGTGTGTAGACTAGGGATGTAAAGATTAGTGTAATCAAAAATCCATTTCAGTGTTCTAAAAATAGAACGTTTAAACGGTTAAATGCTGGTGTGTGCGGGGGTAGCTGCAGCTGGATAGCTTTTGCTGGCGGGGAAGTGCGGAGCCCAGTGCAGGGGTGATAATCACAGCTGCTCCCGCCCCCCCCCACTGGGCTCCACACCTCCTCCCCTCGCAGGAAGCCAGCCCAGCTGTGACTACCTCCCCTCCCTTCACACAGACACTGGGCTTGGGCTTCTTTGCCAGCCCAGGTGCCACTCCCCTCTGCTTCCCAGTGTAAACGGTAATCAGCTGTTTAAAATATTTAAACAGCTGATTACCATTTAAATGGTTAACCTTTTACATCCCTAGTGTAGACAGGGTTGTTTGTTCCTTAATCTGTGCTAAGATTACCAAGAATTTATTCCCTGGAGCAAGGGACTTTGGAAGGGGATAGGGTGACTCTTTAGGTTGTAAATTCTTTATGGCAGGGTGTGTCATTCATTATTTGTTTATATAACACCTCAAACATAGGAGCCCAGATCTTGGTTGGGGTTTCTAATACAAATAAAAAATAGCAGTGAATGATATTTGAGGAAAACTATTTTTTAAAACACTGATTAAAAAGCAAACAAACTTTGTTCCTAAAAGTAGTTATAATTTGACTAAAAGTAAACGTTGAAGACATGGAGGAAAAGAAATAAAAACCCTAAGAATGTCCTATTAAACAGTACTCTGGTGTACAATGGTATATAAAATATACCAATATGTAAAATATAATAGATATTTTACCCTAATAAGCTATTCCTGTTTGCAAAAAAAAGTTAGTAAAGATTTGCACAAGGCCAGGATCATAATTAGTTGTAATATCAAAGTCAAAATGAACAGTGCTCCCCTTAGGTCTTACAAAGAAATAAGTATCTATCAATCAATACCTTGTCTCCTAGTTGGTTTATTAGCAAAGTAACTTGAGAGTATTATTAAACTTTAGAATAGCTGATGGCTTTTTTTGGTCTGATAGATTGTTAGAAAGTTAAAGCAGAAGTAAAAGGAAATGGTGTGTAGTGGGGAAGTTCAGTGGGAGGAAACCTGTATTAACATGGGCGTTTATCAGATCCATGTGTAGCACACGCAGGGCCTTTGAGGAAATCTCTCAAGCACATCCTAAGACATACTCAGTAATCTAAGTGTTATCCACAGAAAAATATCTCTTCATGAATAATATTAAGGAGAAAGACCTCCCCTTTTCTCCCCCATTACTACAAGTAGACTCTCTTAGGCACTACAGCTTTTCTAAGAAACGAGAGGACCCTGCAATGGCATTCCAGTAAGGAAGCCATTTTCTGGTCAACTGCAGGATGGCTAGGATGGGGCAGAATTGTTCTGCTTCAGATGGTATTAGTAATCACGCTTAGGGTACATCTACACAGCAAAAAACATCTGTGTAGTGAGGTTCAGAACCCACATCAGCTGACTCAGGCTTGCATGTCTCACTCTGTGGGCTAAAAATAGCCATAGGCATTCCAGGTCATTAGGTTAAGCTCTCTTTAACTGCCAAGAAGTGTCTGTTCCCCCAAATTAGTAGGTGGATATAAACCCTGCAGCTTTAAACAGCATTTAGACTTATGCCTTTGTAACCTGTTTCTAGGTTAAAAGGTCCAGAATGGATCTCTTCTGGAGTTTAAAGTAGTTACTGTTTTTGAAACTGCCTTTACAGTAGGCTTATCACCCTTGCACAGTGTTTCTCAACCTTTTCGATATCAGGGACCAGCTTTCTATGCTGTGTCATGGAGATCTCAGGGACTGGTGCCAGTCTGTAGACCGATCATTGAGAAACACTGCTCTAGCACATGGATCTTCTGCTTTTGATCCGATTAGGTCTCTAGTTATTTTATTTTTGGTTTGTCCACATTTGCAGGAGGGTATAAGGGTAAGGGTGTCTGAGTTGGTGTCACGAACATGCAGAGAAGCTGGAATGTGTAAATATGACCAATCTAGACTACGCTCAAACCTACACGTCAGAAAGTAAGGTGGTCCAGGTTGGTTTCATTACATACCAAAGAGCCAGAAGAAGGTGTAAGTTAGCATAGGAGATGGACTAATTATTAATTTATGTTCCTATTACATGCTTTTTCTCTTATATCTTGTCTTCCAGCCATTCAGCATGTCAGCAGCACCATCTTAAGCCTAGCCTACACTGCCAGCAGTGGTTGATGGGAGATACGCATGCTACGTAATACGTTGAGTATCTCCCATCGACACCCTCCCGTCAATGCAGCCTGACTCCTTTCGGGGAGGTAGATTAGTGGCATAGGCTGGAGAGTCCATCTGGGATCGATTGAGCAGGTCTCCACTGAAAGCCCATCTGGGATCGATTGAACGGCTCCGTGCAGATGCCATGGTATGACACCATAAGTACATCAACAGGAGATATGCAAGCTACATTATGTAGCTTGTGTATATCCTGTTGACTTCTGGTGATGGTGTAGCCCAAGGCTCAGAGTCAGTTAAACTGGATGAGCCAAATTCAGAGGCACTATGAAATGGGTTTACAAATGTGTACATGGGTGCGTATGTAAGTCTAAGTCATAACATTAGATTCACCCTTGGAGGATTCTAGAGGGAAATTTTGGTATCACGAGAGTCAAGAGACTAAAAACTGAGCAGTTGAGTGGGAAAGGTATTTTAGTTGGACTGCTTAAAGCTCTTTTTGGTCTGAAGGCAATGGCAGGCTCCCATAGGCTTTAATGGTTTAGGATCAGATGTTGTTGTTTTTAATACTTATTTTACTTAAATAATAAATGAACATTTTGGAGAAAGTGCATCATTGTGAAAGATTCAGTACCCCAACTCTTTCACCTAAAGTGTGAAAACTCATAATATACTTGCTCTGCGATCCCCAGGAGGTTCTCCATGGAAACCATGGAAGGCTGGGTTTAACATTCCTGATAGTTTTAAGATTTTAAAAAAGTTAAACTCAAACCAAAAACACCACACACAAAAACATCTGAAACATAACTCCCCCAAAATCCAGTTGTCCAACTTCAGAAAAAAAAATTGCAGGTTACTTTTATGGTAATCATTGTTAAAGGTGCCCATGTTAGTTGTTCTTCTAAAAAGAAAACAAGACTGCTTCCTAAAACAGATCTGAGTTTGAGGAAAGTATGTGAAGCAATACGGGACAGACATCTGAGCTCAAGAAATCAATCCTCAAAACAGACTAATGAAACTGAAATATGAATATAGTACGTTTCCTCATTGAGGATGTAAGCAAGTAAAATGCTAGCAAACAGTCTTAAATGACTAAACTTCACTTACAGTCAGCTTGGATTCGAAGTCTATTTCTAAACTATCTATGAAAGCTTGAATTTGAAGAAGTGCAAATCTGAAGTAGTTGAAGAAATGGAATTTGTTGGAGAACTTTTTTCCCTAAATCCTTACTCCCTTATCCCAATAAGCATTCCTTGATCACGAGTTCTCAGAGGAATGACTTCTAATCACCATATCAATATCCTCAAGCAAATCCAAAGCTTGATCACAGTTCTTTCAGAATTTTTATGAAACTTTTAATAATTTATGCTTCCTTTTCAAGACTCTGCCTGCTGAAGATTTTTTTAAGAACTTGGATCTCTTTGGATTGACATGAAAATAGCTGTAATCAGACTCACTCAGAATGACAAGGATGTCTTTACATGGGTGAACTTTAGGTCTATGTCCTTCCTCAATGCAGATTTCAGAATTGTCCCTGAAGCACTTTCAGGTAGTCTCAGGAAAGGCTTGCCTGCATTAAACCACCACGGTAACATTTCAACCACACACAACCGAGAAACCAGGATACAATCTCAAAGATGCTTCCTTGCTACCAATTTCTGCTTAGTTAGCATTTGACATAATTGATTATCCTTGTATATTTTCATCTTTAGGAAATTTAGATTTGGCTGATGTTTCATTAATTGGTATATTGCTATATAGTATACAATCCTCTTGTTTCAGGTACTGTTATCAACCCCTACCTCCTTTACACTGGAGAAAGGAACTAGTCAGAATTGCACTGCCTTTTCCTTTCTATTCAGTGTAGCTTTGGAATCATTGGCCATGAAAACCCAGTTTTTCTGGTACCAAAATTAGGATGTTTTCCCCTCAAAAACCTACAAGATTTAGGTCCTAAATCTTCAGTCTTCATAGATGGAAAAACAAACTGTGAAAAACTTACTTTTTAAGCTAGTTTTAAATTCCCATTCTACTCAGTCCCAATTTTAAATTGCCAATGAACTGAATTAATTGTACCTAAATCTCCTCTCTGACTTTAAGAAAATGGCTTTTATTAACATTGACTTATTTTCCAAACCAATCTCCTAAAATCTGGGAATCTTTGTAGCGTTCTTTTATGGTCCACGTATCGTGAACATTGATCCCTACATCTCTACTCTGCACGTATGAGTTTAGGAAGATTTTCTATAATATCAGTCTTTGCTTCATCTTTATTTATCTTGATAAACCTGCAGTTCCAGTGTATCTTTTTTGAGATTGGGTGACCAGATCTGTACGCAGTATTCAAGATGTGAGCGTACCATGGATTTATATAGAGGTAATATGATATTTTGTGTTTTATTATCTATCCCTTTCCTAAAGATTCCCAACATTCTGTCAGCTTTTTTGACTGCTGCTGCACACTGAGTGGATGTTTTCAGAGAACTATCCACAATGACTTCAAGATCGCTTTCTTAAGTGGTAACAGCTAATTTAGACCCCATTTTTTTATATGTATAGTTTGGATTCTGTTTTCTAATGTTCATTACTTGCATTTATCAGTAATGAATTTCATCTGCCATTTTGTTGCCCAGTCACCCAGTTTTGTGAGATCCTTCTGTAACTCTTCGCAGTCTGCTTTGAACTTAACTATCTTGAGTTGTTTTATACCATCTGCAAATTTTGCCACCTCATTGTTTATCCCTTTTTCCAGATCATTTATGGATATGTTAAACAGACCCCTGGGGAACACAACTATTTACCTCTCTTGCTTCTGAAAACTGACTTTTTATTCCTTTTTTTTGTTTCCCATCTTTTAACCAGGTTCTGATCCAGGAGAGGACCTTCCCTCTTATCCCATGACCACTTTATTTGCTTAAGAGCCTTTGGTGAGGGACCTTGTCAAAGGCTTTCCTAAAATCTAAGTACACTATAACCACTGGATCACCCTTGTCCACATGTTTTTTTGACTCCCTCAAAGAATGCTAGTAGATCGGTGAGGCGTGATTTCCCTTTACAAAAACCATGTTGACTCTTCACCAACAAATCACATTCATTTATGTGTCTGGTTCTATTCTTTATTATAGTCTCAGCCAATTTGTGTGGTGCAGAAGTTGAGTTTATCAGCCTGTAATTGCCAGGATCGTCTCTAGAGCTTTTTTAAAATTTGGTGTCATGTTAGCTATCCTCCAGTCATCTGATACAGAAATTGATTTAAATGATAAGTTATATACCATAAGTAGTAGAGTTCTGCAATTTCATATTTGAGTTCCTTCAGAACTCTTGGTGGATACCATCTGTCCTGTTGACTTATTACTGTTTAATTTATCAATTTGTTCTAAAACCTCCTGTAATGACACCTCAATCTGGGACAGCTCCTCACATTTGTCACCTAAAAAGAGTGGCTCAGGTTTGGGAATCTCTTTCACACCCTCAGCTGTGAAGACTGATGCAAAGAATTCATAGAGACTCAGTCTACACTTACCTTCCGGATTCAGCAGCATCTCCCGTCGACTTCGCTGCGTCTGCTCCGCATGCCATCCACACTGCGCTGCGTCACTTACCGGGTTGGTTTTCCTATGTCGATTGCTAGATCAACTGAGCGGGTCTTCAGAGACCACTCAGTTGATCCAGACCAATTGATCTGACGGCAGCGAATTTGCCGTCATCAGTGATCACCCAGCCTTAGTTTCTTTGCAATGGTCTTACCTTCCTCCAGTGCTCCTTTAGTATCTTGATCACTCAGTGGTCCCACCTTATGTTTAGCAGGCTTCCTGTTTCTGATGTACTTACATTTTTGTTGTTATTTTTTGAGTCTTTGGCTAGTTGTTCTTTAAATTCTTTTTTGGCCTTCCTAATTATTTTTTTATATTTCACTTGCCAGAGTTTATGCTCCTTTCTGTTTTCCTCAATAGGATTTAACTTCCACTTTTTAAAGGACACCTTTTTGGCTCTAACTGTCCTTTACTTCGTTGTGTAGCTACGGTGGCACTTTTTCGTCCTCTATGTTTTTTTAATTGGGGTATATATTTAGTAAATTGAGCTTCTGGTATGGTGTCTTTAAAAAGTTTCAATGCAGCTTGCAGGGATTTCACTTTTGGCACTATACCTTTTAATTTCTTTTTGACTAAGTTCCTCATTTTTGTGTAGTTCCCTTTTCTAAAATTAAATGCTACCATGGTGAGCTGCTTTGATGTTTCTTCACCCCCCCTCCCTCCCCAGGAATGTTAAATTTTATTATGTTATGGTCAATATTACTAAGCGATTCATCTCTTGGACTAGATACTATGCTCCATTTAGGATTAAATCAAGAATTGCCTCTCCAGTCTATTTGGTTCCAGGACTAGCTGCTCCAAGAAGCAGTGATTTAAGGTGTCAAGAAACTATATCTCTGCATCCCCTCCTGAGGTTACATGGACCCAGTCAGTATGGGGTTAGTTGAAATCTGCCCCTTATTATTGAGTTCTTTTTATTTTTATAGCCTCTCTAATCTCCCTGAGGATTTTACAGTCAGTGTCACCAACCTGGCCAGGTAGTTGGTAGTGTAGGCCTATTCCTATATTCCTATTATTCAGGCATGGAATTACTAATCCATGGAGATTCTATGGCACAGTTTACTTCATTTGACTCTGCTCTTCATTCTCAGATAGTGCCGTTTTCCCATCAGCTATTCTGTCCTTTCAATATGTTTTGTTCCCTAGTATTGCTGTGTTCCATTGATTATCCTTATTCCACCAAGTTTCTGTGCTGCCTATTTATCAATATCCTCATTAAACATGAGACATTCAAGTTCACCCACCTTAGTATTTAGATTTCTAGCATTTGTAAAGGAGCACTTTAAAAATTGTCACTTTTTATCTGTCTGTCATGAGATGTAACTGAATGGGACTCTTTTTCATTTGACTAAAACAGCGAGAGTTCTGTGGCACCTTAAGGACTAACACATTTATTTGGGCATAAGCTTTCATGGGCAGAAACCCACTTTGTTGGATGCATGAAATGGAAACTTCTCATCAACTCTTGTGAATGGCCTCATCCACCCTGATTGTATAAACCTCGTTAACACACCCTCTGCACTGTGATGTAACTCACCCTTCCTTGAATGGGTATATATACCTACCAAACTGAAGCTTCCATTTCATTCATCCAACGAAGTGGATTTCTGCCCACAAAAGCTTTTGCCCAAATAAATTTGTTAGTCTTGAAGGTGCCACATAACTCTCGCTGTTCTGCTAAAAACGGACTAACCCGGTTACCCCTCTGGAACTTTTCATTTGACTGTTTCTCATCAGATCCTACCCATATCTTATCATATTTATCATTCCATATGCTGTTCTACTAGTCCCTCCAAAAACCTATTTTCATCTGCTTCTGGGTCATTTTTAAAAAGGAAAGTGGTTCATCTCTGGATCTTGTCTGTGTTCCTCTCTCAAGAATTTACTTTGAAGAACGTATCCCTGCTGATTTTTAAAACCAATCTAGTCATCTGTGGATGTCACTTTCTGTTCTCTGTATGGTAAAACTTATAGAATCCATAAATTTGAACTTCTCCGAATTAAAAGACAAATATCAAGTTTAAGAATCTCTCATTTTTTAGAAGAATGTTATCAGTAATGGGACAGAATTCTTCATCTGTTGAAGATGTGATTGAGGTGAAGGGTTAAACCTCATGTATCACCTATGCTGGAGCTTGCAGTGGAACCCTTGTAGGTACGCTGCCCTCCTCACAGGGTGGCCAGTTCCGAGGCTCTACCAGCCCTTTTACACTGTCACAGAAGTGTACAAGGGCTGTAAGAGTGGGGAAAATTCCTACCTCAAAGTAAACAGCTGAACACAATCTCCAAACAAATATAGAAGCAATAGAAAGGATGTTCCAAGAGGATACGAAAAGTACTGAATGCATGAAAAGACTTCTCTATGAGAAGAGACCGAAAAGTTTGTGACTTTTTCGTTTTGAGAGGAAACAAATGAGGAGTAGATATACTAGAGTTAGACACAATACAGTATGGGTATAGAGAAGGTAAATGGAACACTCCTGTTTACCCCTTTTCATAATAAAAAACCAGGAGACATTCAGTGAGCTTGAAAAGTAGCAAAATTGAAACAGATAAAAGGAAATACTTTTCTACACAATGCATAATTAACTTTTAGAGTTCATTGCTGTTTGATATAATTCATGCTAAAATGTTGGTGGGATTAGATAGACAGATTGGATATTTGTGTGGATAATGAGAACATCTGCAGTTACATTAGACAGGCTAGAATATTTTTTAGATGAGATATAAACACTTACCTTTCGAGGTATAAATAAACCAATAGCTGATGGGGTTAAGATAAAACTTACTCTGTGGGTAGGTGATCCCACAATTTACTGAACAGTAGAGACACACCTTCTTCTGAAGCATATGTTACTGGCCGCTTTCAAACATAGGTCACTGGGCTACACCGACCAAAGGTCTGATCCAGTATGGCAGCTTCTATTTAATAATCCAGGGAGACTGAAGCCACTGATCTCCTGGCTGACTTCTTCAAAACTGAGCTGTCAGCTAGCACCAGAATGCATAACTTATTGAGCCAGATAATTTTTCTTTCTCCCACTGTCCACTGCCCCCACTCCTCTCTTAAATAGACATGACAGTTCTCGGAGCATTGGTGTACAGTGGGAGCAGAATCTGTGGAGAGCTAGATGGAGAGGAGCCCGTTTGCTTGAGCTCCCTGCCTTCATGAGCAGTTCTGAAGGTCATGAACAGACAGGGGAATCCTTCTTGACGCCTTGCATGCTGTGTCCTGCTATGCTGACTTTTGGCTGCATTGCCCATTATTTCCACATATACTGCATATATGGCAGGATTTGTCCCAAAGTAAAAGATAACATGGTACTGTTTTGTTTCACTGTTGATTTCAGTTCATAATGGTAACTTGCACCTTTCCCTTCTCTTCCACACATCTTAGAATATCTCAGCTATTACTTAATATTTCCAGCCACTTCCTTGAGCTATTGTTCGGTGTGCGGTTGTCTTTGTTGTAGCTTCTATTAATGCATTTACTTATTTTCTTTCTTCCTTTCCTTTGGTTTTGTCCATCTTTCTCTGCCTCTTTCAAAGTATTACCTCATCAGATGGTTTTAGGTTTCTAAACAATTGAATCTGGTGCTTAGGTTCAGGCCCATCTCTAATTGAAAGTATTTTGAATTATATACTTGTATTAGAACGGTTACAAAACCACTGGAACAGTATTTTAATATACTAGTTTTGTATGTTTTTTCAAGAATATCAAGGTGCATTTTGTATATTTCTAGGTTTGTATGAGAGATCTAATTGATTGGTCTTAATTATGCATTACTGTATGTTGCTTTTCTGTTTTGAGGACATAAAGTTTTGCAAAATTGAAAAATAGAATACAGTTGATTGGAAATCTGAGAAACGAGCCTACAGCAATGTTTCAAATTAAGGCCATATTCCTGCAAAGAATTACATGTCTAACCTTATGCACTGTGAGTAATCCCATTAAAGGCAATGTGACTATTCACGAGCAAAAAATGAGTACATGTGTAAGTCTTTGAATAAAGTGTATTGTATATACTTATTTGTACATAAATAATTTTATTTTTAAAAACCTAGTTTAATTAAATGTGGCTCTCCAAACTTTTTTGACGGGCACTTAAAAGGTATGAAAAATATAGTTACACATGTATGTGTATGAGAGAGAAAGCAGGAAGGGGAGGGGGGAAGAGAGAGAGAGAGAGAATATCTGTACTCATTTTGTGCGACCAGTGACTGGTATCAAAATACCTACCTTCAAAGCTGAGAAAAATCTTTTGGCTTACGAGAAGGAAATACCATTAATGTTTTTTGTCTGTA
Source organism: Mesoclemmys tuberculata (assembly GCA_007922155.1). Taxonomy (NCBI): domain Eukaryota; kingdom Metazoa; phylum Chordata; order Testudines; family Chelidae; genus Mesoclemmys; species Mesoclemmys tuberculata. The sequence goes on along the minus strand of ML675604.1, from coordinate 37,421,451 downwards.
TTCCATTAGGGCTTGGCAGTTGGTTTCCAGTTTGGACAGATACTTTGTTCAAAAGTAACTCGGTTTCCCTCAAATTCTTTCATTTTACGTATGTTTCCCACTCAAAACCAAAACAAACAATAATAACAAGAAAAAACTCCTTAAAACAGACGTCTGTAGTTTGTGCCCCGTCCTGAAAATTTTCACTGTTTGATTGTCAGCCATGATTAAAAAGCCTGTGGAATTGAAACCTATTCAGCACCAGGATGATGAAGCCTGGAAAACACTTTGTGGGAAATGTTATAATTACGTCTGTGTAGATAGGAGAAAAACGGATTACAGATTTTTAAAAGTGACGCTGTTTTTCTGTTTCCGATTTTGAAACACATTATTCCTAATCCGTGTTACAACTAAGCGGTGCATATTGTACACCACCTTTATTAAAAACTCTGAATTATGTCATTAAATGTTGTGATTTATGACTCTTCATTCTTCAGTTACAGTGTACAAATCCAAATGCCCTTTTGATGGTTCATCTGCCTGTATACCCTGTTATTTCCACCTAGCATATCTAGGACTAGATTTTATTCCTTACTAAAACTAAATAATTAATTCAAATGTATGTGCTGCTAATGAGAAATGGGTTATGATGATGCAGAATGTTTGTTCTCCAGTGATAGTTGCTGTAAAATGACCCATCTGTAAATTGGGGTAAAACTTCTGCAATCCTATGTTTTTGAGCAGGTTGGTGTTGAAATCTATATCCTTATCCAGATTCTGCTCTCAATTACAACAGTGCATCCCTATTGATAGTATACTTACATGACTTCAGTAGGATTGTACGAATGTAACTGAGAAGAGAATATGGCTCACTTTATTGTAACTTTTTAATACATAGAAATGCTGTGTAAAATATGTAGTTAAGGGCCAAATTTTCCTCATACATAGGGTAGCAGTGTGGATTAACATCACTAACTCAGAGAATTATTTGGTCATAAGTGGACTTTAATAGCATTGTGCTTCAGTGCTAATTTTAAGGTAGAATGCTTACAAAGTGCTATAGGAGTCTTGCATATAGAAGAGTTCAGAAATGTAAAATTTGTTGTCTAATGTGTTCAAAAAGCATTATCATTTTTACTTCTTACTTTGGTAGTTTTATGAGGGATAGGTTTAGTACAGTACTTTCTCTTGATAAAGCTGTGCTTGGAAGCCAAGAGCCACATTCTGCTCTCAGTTATGTTCTTGCATCTCAAATGAAATTAATGAGTTTGCCTGGGTATAACAGAGAACAGAATGTGCCCCTAAGTGTTTTGTGTCTTGTAAAGGATTTTTAACATAGTTAGAAACCAGAATACAGTAGCCTTAAATTAGAGGTTGCTTTTAAAATGTTACGAAGAAAGAGGATTTTATTTTAGTTGAGCTTTAGGCTATTGTTGGATTTTCCTGATGGAAAAAAGTAATAAAGGACTGTAGTGTATCGCAGCAGAAAAAGTAGCAAGTTGTTGAAAGCAGGATAATTTGAGGATATAGAGATGTCACTTCCTCCCTTTGCTAGGCTGTGAAATTCTTTGTAATTCCCATTGGTAAAACTGCCAACACAAACAACCCCCCCCAACTTCCCCTAAGTTCTTTGATGAAGCAGAGAAACATATAATTGTAGGGAATGCCTTTATCAGCGAAATCCTGATATCTGCTCTTAGAAGCATCATGGATAGAGCAGAAATGTTTTATGAGGATCTAGAAGGAATATAAAAAACTAAGCAGTAATGAGAAAAGGTTGATAGAAGATGTTCCCAAGCAAATGTTTTTTCTAAGAGACTTTAACAGAAGAATTGGACTTTAAAAAAATGTAGAGCATTTTCTCGTCTTGCAATTGCAGTATTATTAGTAACTTTAGAGACCAAATGATTACAAATACAGATTTCTGTGTGATATCTTAAGTTTTTTGTTAACTATTTAATTTTAGTGAATTTTAAGTGAAGTATCTTACAAAGAAAAAGGTTGGGAGATCAGTATTTAGCTTAAACTCTCAGCAGTAACTGTTTTATGATATGATTTATCTGTTAACACATGGTCAACCTCAAACATAAATGTAATTCTGTGGAAAAAGCTGTAAAAAATTCCCTTTATGAAAAAGCAGCGGTCTATTAACCTATCCTTTCCCCTAATTTTTAGAGGAATTTTATGAGAAGGTTTCACTGTATGCTCTTCATAACAGCATAAAAAATCAGCAACAAGAAAAAGGCTATTCAGTACATGAAGCTGTTTTCAATCAAGGGCCGTTAACAGTCCCAGTTAAGATAGAGAGAAAGGGTATCTTTCTCAAGTACCAACCACGGCTCATAGCCAGACTTCTTTCCACTGTACTATGCTGTGTGACTGAGGCATTAATTTTTAGTTAAAGCTTCATTGCATTGTTTTTATGCAGCACTGTCTGTCTTCTTAAATGATAAAATAGGCATAGCGTATACCTTTTGGAAGCATTGCTTTTTCTATAAGGTTGTTTAAGGGCCCTTTTGTAGTGCTTTCAAAAGTTAGTGTTCCTGTTTTTAGTGACTTATTTTTATTTGGGTGTAAAATATTGTGCAGTGCTGAAGCTTTGCATATGAAAAAGAAGCCAAGTAAATTTTTCTACTATGTATTTTGGACATGGAACTTCAAAAGAAAAAGAAAAACATCTAAGTGGAAAAACAAATACAGTGAGACCTGTACAAGGGACCACTGTCATTAGTGGTCTTAAAAGTTTAAACTCTTAAAAGTTTGCCCCAAATATTTAATTCATTTCACATAGTGAGTGCAATTCTCCTCCACCTTTCTTAGGAAGACCACCTCTGTTGAGCAACTGGTTTTTGTTAGTCTCTTGAGATGCCCACTTAAGACAGGGTTCACTGTAAACGAAGCTATACATAGGATAATGTTTAAGGGCTCGTCAGCCATCTTGGCCCATGTTTGAAGAAGGTCTCTTGAGTATTTAATTCACACGCTTTTAAAAATGCAGATTAAGTGCTACTAGAGACATCCAAATCTTATTTCAAACTATTCTTAAACTGAACTGACTCCTTTGTGCTGCTCAAGTGACACAGAGAAGCCTAAAAACGGCCAGAGCTGGCCAGCTGAGAATTCTCCTGATGGGTGGTATGGGGAGATCTCAGATGGTATAAAGCTGGCGTAGGCAACTCCTGCACCAGTTGGTCTTCAGGCCCAGTAGTAGGGGTGTGTCAGGAGAGGGAATGTTGGGCGTGGGGATAGAGTGCCTCTGAACTTAGCCAATTATCTGATGCCTTGTGGTCCTGTAGGCACCATAGCCAGTTGCTGGAAATTGCTCTCATGCTGCTGTAACTCTGGGCCCAGGGACAGTGCAGTTTGGCCCTCAGTAACAGGGAGCTATAACCAGCTCCCTGATGGCCTCCCCCATCTGTGCTAAACAGAAGAGCATCTGGTCCCGTAAGATTAGCAATTGTCTAGTGAGAATCTCAGTATGCTCAGGCTTCTGTTGTGTATTTTAATTGTAAATTATGGAGATGGCAGGTTCATATTTAAGTTTGAGTTTTGCACTTAAAAGCAGGGATACAGCCTCTTGATTTTGTATGAAAAACATGGTATATTCTCCCACAAAATAACAGAGCTTTTTTGAGAATATAGTAAGTTTTCTGAGAATATAGTACGTGTTGCTTCTATTTCTTTTCAAGGAAATGATAGTTTAGTCTAATTGATCAAACAAGACTACAGAAAAGTGTTTAATGCAAAAAATAAAGTCTATTATGTCCAACGGAAAAAATGGAGGGACTTCAGATGGACAGAATGTAAATTACTCAGAGTGAAACTTGTCCAAGACACTAGCACTAACCCCGTACTCTTACCAAAGTCTCTTTGGACCGTTAATGATTAAAAATGATCAAGATCTCAGGCTGTGCATTAAAACATTTAAAGCAAAAAAGCTCTGTAAATTCTATCTTCTCTTCCCCAACCGCTTCAAAATATATTGAAAAATAAAATTGTCCTTTCAGCTTTCATATGTATTTAATAATCCATCCCTCTTATTTATGCAAACTTGATTGTCAAATAAAGCTGAAAAATTTATCTTCACTTTGATAGCAGTTTTTAATATCTGTTTCAGTTCTCACTGGTAGGCATGCAAAAATGTGTTTTTTAGGCTGTTCAGTTAAATTAGCAACAGCAGCAATAAGACATCATGCTGTGATCTTATTAAATTTCACATGCTAAAATGAGTCAAGATTGGCCATTACTTGATAGGCAGATCATCAGTGGACACTAGGATGTTGGAGAAAGTGATGCTGGTGGTGGGATAGGTGAAACTATCTTTTGAGTCAGACTGAATCAGTGGTCAGCATATGAGCAGGTGCAGTGCCGCTGGAGGCATTGACTTTCAGAAGCAACTCAGGAGAAGTTGCAGAAATATTGTACTAAATGAACAGAGTAAAAACAACAGATGGTAAAATCTTCAGTGGATAGATCATGTCTTCATGCACCTAGTACAAGAAGGCCCTGATTATCTTTAGGTGTTTGGGGCACATTTAATAATAATTAGCTTTATTTAGTGGGTTGGAATTAAATATTTTTCTACAGCTTTACCTTCAGTGTCTTCTAAATCTGAATCTCAACAGTCTAACCTATTTTTTAGAAGAAATAATCTGTACAGTGTTTTCACAAAACAAATTCTTGAAACTTGATACTTATTTCCAAATGGCAGTATTGTTTTAAATCATCAGGATTCCTTTCAGGAGAATAAATCCAGGTTAGACGACGGCAGTGCGTCGTAAAATGCAAGCTGAAATCAAATGTAAATTTGCACAGTCTGGAGACAATCATTATTTTACTGAAAAAAACCTGTCATTATGTTTTAAAGTGGAGGGAGATTGCCATGTCTCATGATTTTTGTCATAAGTTTTGTGATAGTTTGTTTGTTCTTAAAGACCCAGCTCACGAAGTTGTGTGCTTACATTAGAATCTGAGCCTTCATTTTTAAAGAGTAAGTTTCTGGCCCTCCTGGTTGAGGAGAAAAATTGGAATATGTGACACCTAAAGATTCAAAGGTCCCATATTTATTATATTTCATAATCTCAGGGTTTTATATCCAATTTCATGATTTTTTGGGGATCTCACTAATGGTCTTTGAATGTTTGGGATTGGCAATATTGGGACTGGCCTTTCTTCTATATTAATTTGCATTTCCAGTGCACAGTGCATGTGTGAGTGCATGTACATGTACACAAAACATTTTGGGTGGTTTCAATGTTTGTAAATTTTGATATATTATAATGTGTTTTTCCATGTGTTCAGTAATTTATTCAGTTTGCTTCAGATTTTTACAGAGTTCTTTTGCTTTAAAGAGGACATTTTGAAAATAAGATAAATGTCTTGAAAATAAGAAAAAAAAACATTTTGAAAGTCTGCTGAAAATTAGTGGGACTTGGGCTTGCTTCTCAGTCACTTAGGTGCTTTTGAAAATTCCTCCTGTAATAATTAAGTGCACTATGGGGTGCTCTTTATCAAGGGAAAGGCAAAAGTATACAATAGTGATAAAGGACTTGGCGAAGAGATCATTCATTGGCTCTGCTGCCAGCTCTCCTTTTTCCGTATAACTCACAAAAATCCCTCTGTGATCTCTGTATGGTGTTGCGGTTGTGTGAGAATTAGGGAGTTGGGCAAAGTGGTGGGAGGTGACAGAGATCGTGGGCAGACTCAGCGTGATCTCTTCCTCTTCTGACTGCAGTGATGTCCAAGCAAATATCCATGAAGAAGCGAATACTTAGAGTAGCAGCACAATGGGGTCTGGGTCCATGACTCGGACTCTCTGGTGTTACAGTAACCCACATATTGTATTAACATTAACAGTAAAGATATTTATTTAACTCACCCTCTGCATTTGCAAGCAAGCCCCTGCAGAGAAGAGTTGAGATGAAGCAAATCTAGAGGCAGCATGGGTTCCCCAAGATCATGAAGATCAGCTGCATTTGTAGGTGATGCCTCTTCCATAACTATGTCGAAAGCAGAACAAAATCACAGGGTTTTCAGTGGACTTTTCTCCCTTTTGTGAGCTTTTCCCAGGAGAGAAAACGTTCAAATCTAAAAATCCATTCACCCTGTTAGATCTTCCTTCCAGCTCTATCTTTTAAATCTGTTTAGTTGCATGTTTATTAGTGTTGGATCAAGCTTTCAGATCTGATTCTCATTTACACTAGGCCCCCTTTACACCACCCTGTAAGTATAAAGTGGCCTTAAAGTGATTGTAAACTTTTTATGGAATGATTTATAATCATTTTAAGGCCTCTTTTTGCTGCCAGACAGTGTAAAGCCATTTAGCATAAATGAGAATTAAGCCCTGTACCTTCTAAAGTTCTCTTTATCCTACATTTCCAAGCCTTATTAGAATGCAGAATCAAGAGTCCAAGAAAAAGATGTATTTCACAGTGAGATTTACTCAGTTTGTAATATTATTGACTACTACAGATTTTTCCTCCCAGTTAAATGCTTCTGTACTCCTCAGTCACTCTCCTCAATTTACAGCAACTGGACTGCATTGTTTAACCAAATATTGATTCAGAGTGTGAAAGTGCTAGGCTTTCTGTTGTAATATGTTTTAATAGCAATAGTCACTTTTTTGAAGCAAGTTTAGATTTTGTTATGAAACAACGGAGCTTTATACTGCTGTGTGTTTTGTTTTGACACATTATGAATTTTGCTTCCTATCATATGCTGGAGCCTGGACGAGTCAAATCTGCCCTTAGCATGGCTAAATGGGAGCTATGTATATATTTCATGGTAGAATTTGGTACATTGTATAACTTATCTTATTTTCGCCTCATCATAAGCACTTAGCGCAAATAGCTTCGAAGTGTGTGTACTTCTTGTGTCCTCCAAAAGAAATAATGGAACTTTCCATGGTTCCATCACCAAATCTGATATTCTATAAAGATGTGGATGTAACAATTGTCTATAATTTATACAGTGCTGCATAGTACTGTATCTAATTTACATAATGAAGAATGGTGGTTTGGTGGTATTTTTTCTTTTCTTTCCTTTTCCTTTCTTGCAGTCAAACAAAGACCACTAAGATACAAGATATAAAACAATCGGTAGGATAAGTGAGATATTCTGAGGAAAATTCCAAATGGCTCCTCAAAATAAATAGGATTTGTATTAGACTGACTCTAATCCGAATGTTTCAGGTTCCAGAACTGATTAAAAATCCAAACCAATAAATATTTTGTGTGATATAGAGGATGATTTGTGTCCCTCTGTAACTTCTCTTCTCTCTCTCTTTTCCTTGCTGAAGTATGCCTCTAGGGCAATGATGTAAAAGAAAAGGGAGGACTTAGCTTTTATGCATTCATTATGAAATGGTTCCTTCTTAGTAAATTCAGTTTTGCAGGTACAGTAATTTCACTAATCATGGAGATGCTGAAGTGATGGTTTTCCTAACTTGTACAGGGGAGGAAGCTTCTTCTAGATAACCAGTGACAGAAGCACTATTGGCATTATTATGATTATCACGACTTTGTCTACAATTGGATTATTCTTTCTATACGTTTGAAAATATTACCTTTCAATTTTTATTGGGCCAAAAATTGCCCCAATCATTCAAGGCCCCAAAACAATGGGACTATCCTGATTCTTCTGTGCTGGGAGAAGGCCAAATACCCATGTGCTGTAGTAGTGGGCTGTGTAAGTAATTGCACTGTTGCTCTGTGCATAATATCAGGTGGAAGGGGGGACCTGATTCTGTTGCTCACTAACTCCCAAGGAGCTTCCCCTGTGCAAAGTCCTTAAGCTGGTGCCTTTGCACCAAGCACCAGCATTTGGCCCTTAATTCACAGTGTCCATATATTTCCCTGGATTTCTGCCTTCACTTTCACAGCCTTTTCCATGGTAGCTTTTCTTTTGTTTTTTATTCTAATGGCGAAATAAACCGCAAGTGCTTACTCATGCTGTAACTTCAACATCTGAGATTTTGATTGTTATAGCAGTTAAGAACAGGGATAGGTCTAATACTAATGTCTAAAACAGTATTTGAAAGCCGATTATACTCTTCCCAAAACTTTTCATATGCTTCAATGGATTTTCATTGTCACAGAGGCAGGCCTATATTATACCACATAATACAATAAAATGAGGATTACTTGGTCTTTTAATACTTGTGATAATTACAGCTGACAAGCACCTGTTTAAGGAAATGCTCTGTATTCTTAAGTACACTGGGTTTTTAAAAATCTATACAATATTTCCATGAAGCTCTCACTAGGAGTTTTAAGTACACAAAACAGGTATCTGAATGTTAAGTATTTATTGCAGTTCTGGCAATCCTTTCTAATAATAAAGAGTTGGAGCTGTCAAATGATGGCACAAGTATCCTAATCTGAAATGACATAGTTTTCTAGCCTAGTTCATCAATCATGTTTTATTAGCTTTAACAGAACCAGGCTGCTATCTGTCATTTAAATGTTGTAGTGGTGACAAAAACTGGTGCCGAAAATGTGCTGCAGGTGTAACTTTCACTCAAAGACTATTTCCAAGCAGCAAGTTGGTTTATGCTCATGTGGGGAGAGAGTGCCATCTTCAGTTTCATGTGTCCGTTTAAAACAGCACCGAACATTTGATTTTGTCTGGTGGCAGAAGGTGAAAACACATATAGCTGTATTACTTTGGAAGAAAGTCCCTTAATTAAAAAAAATAATACACCAATAAAGAGTTTAAATATGGCACTCTTTCTTACATTTTAAAATACAGTTTATTTAGACATCAGTTGGGACACGTAACTTGCAATACAGTAAAACTCTGTATTGTGTGGGATCAAGAAATAGCTTTGTTTCCATCTTTAGGTTTTTAAGGATATGTGCTGTAAAGAATAATAAAAATGCAGAGGGAAAATTGCTAGTTGATACACAAAACAGTAGCAACCAAATTTTCATTTATTGTGTGTATAAGACATGAAAATTATTTTTATTTACCCTGTTGTATTTTTTTTATACCTTTTCAAGTGCACCCGATTCTCTGTATTCTTTAAGAATCAAATTGACTTTGTGGTGTTTGCATTGAGGTTCTGGCACTTGACCTTTGTTTTTCTTGGCACTTTTTCATTTTACAGCAGAGCCTGAGGATACTCCCTGTCTCCTGTTTCCAACATGTTAACATATTCAAGTAAATATTATCTAGTGCAGTCACATACATTATTCTTGGGAGGAGTATTTTTTAAACGTTTTAAAGTCCAGATCAAACAATGGAATTCATTCTTCTTGTGCCTGAATTTCTTATATTTATAACATGAATATTTTCTTGGCAAACTTACGTGCTTTGCCTAATATAAATCTTACAACCTTTAAAATATGTTTTGTTATATTTAAATGTAAATATATAACAACCTTAATATATCTAAATTGCTTGTAGTTTGTCAGCTAAATTATTTCATTTGTATATATTATATTTTAACAGTTAAAGTTGCCTCATACATTAAGGAGCAGATGTGTCACAGCAACAGCAGGCAAGCAGAGACTAGGAAGGTGGTTTCATTAAAAGAGCCTTGGGATAAATGCAGCACATTAGATACCCACTGAAAGACAGGAGCTGTTGATGGGGGTGACCTCCGAATGCAAGTCATCTTACTATAAACAGAAGAGTGTGGAAAGCCATTGGTCAGAGCCAAGCTTGTTTACTATCCAGATCTCCTCTTAGTTAACTTAAATAACTGAACTGAGCTAGGAACAGTGACAGTTCAAGGGAGAACAAAGTGTCTTTAGGAAGAACAAAGTGTCTTTAGTAGTTTCTGAATTTAAGACAATACTGATGACCTACGCAGAGTTTCCTGGTCCTGAAATTGGCTGCTCACGTTAGATGCCGTACAGTGGAAATTAATTGGTGCTAAACATAAGACACCTATATTTTTTCTGGAGGCTAAGTTTACACAGTTGGGGAATTTGTTTCAGTTCTTTCAAGGCAAATGAGGTAAGTTTATGATGGATTTTATGTGACATTGATATGCATGTAGTTTAGTGATAAATTTGAGAGATAATAGTGGGTACTAATTGCACAATCAGGTCTCATTAAAAAAAGGACATCCTTTGTCCTCTGCAGTTAGTTGTTTTGAACTTGGCTTTAAGACAATACATTTGGTGATAGTGACTTGAGCACAGTAGTTGAGCATGTAGCTCATGACTGTGAGTTCCTCAAACGCTCTACCTTCTTATATTTTCTCAAAAAGCTACTTTTCCTTTTTCATATGGGATTGTTCTTTAAATTCGGTAGGAAATAAAATGCCTTTTAGATAACATGCACTGTAAGTCTCACACTTTATATAGTCTGTAGTTTATTGCTTTTTTTGACTAAATTTAATATAAGGAATGGTTAAAATACTATGACAAGTGTCTTGAAGGGAAATCTTCATTTTTCAGAGCCTGGGCAATAAAATTCATTAGCTGTAATTGGCAAAAAAAAAAATTGTTGTCAAAACTAAATATGTATGTACATGAAGTGAAATTATTTATTTATTTTACATTTTAGTATATTTCTAACATGATTTCATATTTGTTTAGAACAGAAGATGACAAAGTGTATCATACTCATGTGTCAATGCTAATCTTTCTTTAAAAGGCTAGCTTTTACCTTTCCTATAGTGGTAGGTGTCATTCGGGAGCAAAAGTGTGGAATTCACATTTGATTGTAATGTTACTGCTTTGTGAAATCTTTGAGAACTTTTTATGCGGTTTGTAATAAGGTAAATACTTTCTGGAGAATGAATTCTGACTGTAGAATGGTGTTTTACATAGGTCCCTGCTTACTGTGTTGCTGTACATCATGTCCAAATGCATTTTTCTACCTTTAAGTCAGAGTAGTAGGCGAGTACAGCAAAATTGCTGCTCTGCTGCATTCAGGGGCCATGATGCGAGTTGGCATAATGATTACTGCTTCTTAAATGTCTGTTTCATTCAAGAGAATCAGACTGGTTTGCTCTAGGAGAACTGTTTTATTATCCTAGTAAAGGAAACAAAGTTCAGGGGAGAAAACTACTCCTGCCCACCTGTGAAAATTGATTTACTGCTACTGGGAGCTGTATTGTTTAGGGAACCTGTTTTGAAGAAAGGTATGATAAATTATTACAGCCAATAAGTTCTTCAATTTAGTTTCCAGGGTCTGGTTAACACCAAGTAGCAGTATCCAATTACATGTTTCTTTTCTTAGATTGCTCACTATTTTCTGAAATATATTGGACTTGAATGCCTTTTAACTATCTCACCACCTTTTTGTCACTGTGATTTTTGCCTTCTGAACTAAAATAAATGAAAATGCTAGAAAGATATATAAGCAACATATTTTTTTAATTCCTTGCTTAAAAATATTAGCTTTTCCAAGCATTTTTTTAAAAAAGTTTTCTTTAAGGCAAGTATTGTTTGTGTGCAATTGTTCAAATGCTTAGAATTACTTAGTATATTAAATGGCTTAATGAATTAAATAGCATCACCACTGTAAGTTATGGCCTGCAAGTGATCTCAAATTTAACTTTGGGGAAATAATGTGTGTATATAAAGTAATGCAGCTGTTAAAGAAATACAAAAGCCAAATGACTTCATAAATATTTGTTGAGCGAGATTTAATAAATTGACCTGGGAGTCTATAAAATGCAGCGCGCAAATGAGAGGATACATCCTAACTATCTCTTATAGGTATGCTAACATAGCCTGTTCCTTCTCTATTTTCTGCAGCTTTCTTTCCTTCCTCAGCAAATAAATATATGTACATTTTATAAGTATTAGAATGCAACTTTGGGTTGCTTGAAAATGGCAAGCTGAAAATAATTAGCATTGTTTACAATATGCAGTTTTCAACTTCAGAATAAATACTAACTTAGTTCACATTGTAATTGTACTATAATATTGTATTTTTAAATGAAATAAACATGATAGTACGGCTAAGCTACATTTGTATATAAAATGCATATACATGGTGAGTGGAATTTTAATATTAACTATAGTTATATTTCCAACTAACAAAACAGTATTGGATAAAACCAAATTGAAAAATACATTCCCATAAAACCCTTAACAGGAAGCTTTATATTCATATATCACTGCCTGTGTTCCATATGTTCTGTCATTTAATGTAATATTTAAGAATTAGCTTAAAAGAGTAGCTAAATGAAATATATTTTGTAAGAAAACTGTAAGACAGTGTCTTGAAACATAATGAGGATTTAAAAATACTGTGATATAATCATTCTTTTGACAAAAGGATGCATTTAATTCTTTTTAAAAGTATTGATTAAAAAGTACAGTATTCATATTGTGTGTATAGAATTTAAAGCAAAATGTCAATAAAATCTCAAAATGGTGGAATTCAGAAAGATTTAATGTTTAAGCTGAAACTAATTTGTGAGTTTCTTAATAAATATTAAGGTTATATGTATAAAATATATATATACATATATCATGTGAATAAATCTCTGAATCATCAAAATTAAGACACTTTAGGAATATCTATAACCTGGATACTTATTCCTGAAATAAAGTAACCATGGCTGGTAATTAAATATATCTAGCAATAAAAAGTTTAGAATGCAAAAATAATTTGAAAATCTCTTTTATGAACTATGGTAATCTGTTAATATCTGTATTAGTGTATGCATTTGAATTATTTGTATGCACATTTAATTTTGATATATAAAAATTTGCTTTTTTAATCAAATGAAAACAGGTAAAAGGTTTTGTTATATTTTTAAAATCAGTCAGTCAGATTTTTGTTGTACTAAATTTTGCTTTGAGAAAGTTGTAGAAGCAGTTATATAGATATACCAGGTAAGCTCTGCATTCAATTAGAGTCAGGACTAGGGAGCAAAGATATACATTATTCTGAATGTTCAAAATGTTAGCTTCACTAAAGCACAATTTAACTTGATTGATACTTGAGTTTTAAAGCAAATAAGAACTAATTTTTGCCTATGGCAAAAAATCTTTGAAGTTTCATGCTTGTGATGAAGCTTGGATTAGTTAAGTGGTAGAATTCAGGCTTGGACTGTGACCCTGTTGTGCTTGGCAGGTTGTGATAAATGGGAGAATCTTTCTTAATCTTGTGGCCAAAACATTCCAACATCTCATGCAGAATAAAAGGATGTGGAGGATTTTTCAAGTTAAGTGTGAGAAGAAGGAAACTCTTTTCTCTGTTTAAGGGATGAGCATGAGTGCATACTGTGTTTATTTTCTGAAGTAGTCAGATACGCTTGAGAACACCGTGGAAAAAGCTAATGCATATGAGTGGCCAGATACTTTATCACTGTTACATGTTCAGCGGTCTAGCTGTCAGAAACATGTCCTTTAATATTAAACTCAGTGTTTTCTGTTGTTTTACACATTATCATGTTCATAATCCTAGCTGTTTTCTCATTTTCTAACTGCAATAGTTTTCTTGAAGTAATAACGGTTAAATGTATAAAATTGTACAAAATGAAGTGGAAGGATTCCTGATTCAAAATAATTAGCCTTTTGATTAAAGAATCTACAGTAGGATTGAAAATATGAACAAAATAGAACAAATCTGAGAAAGAACATAAATTAATTGCTGTTGGAAAGTTTGTTTGACTGTCACTTTTGAAAGATAAATACTTTCAGCATGAAAATATTTCTGTCCAGAGTGTTAAACCTGGACATATTAGTGTAAAGCAACAAACCAGTCAAATTTCCAAACCTAAAAAAAAAAGAGAGCAAGAGAAATACTTACATATGAACTGAAACATGATATGTCGAAGCATCTTGTGGTTCTTTCTGTGGTATTTTAAGTGCTATATTACCTCTGATATAGTCCCTGTTGACTAATAATGAAAAATGTACCATTAGTTGATGGTCTGAGATTTACTTACATATTTCATACTGTATATACAGATATTAATGAAGGTGTCAAAGAGCTATACCACAGTTAAAAGGAAAAATGACGCTAATATTTCAATGTTTCTTAATTGTGGCTTTATAGGCTGCTATACTGCTTTAATGTGCGTGCACATAAAATGTAAATAAGAAAATAATCTACCATATTTTGGGGTGTTGCATATCAGTGAGCATTAGTTGTGTATCCCACCCATGAATAAGTAAGATGAATGGCAATCTATTATATTACTATAAGATAGATATTTATATTTTTATATTATAAATTATATATAAATTGTAAATGGTGTAAATGTTTCCAGAGTATCAGATTGGTGCCTATTGACTGAATGAGTAATATTTTAACAAGTCAAATTACAAAACTCAAATACAATATATCATAGCTATGTAATGTACATACTTCTATAGTATTTAATATCTGCAACATATAATAGGCTTATATAGGTACGTATATATTTTATGTATTTATTGGAAAAATTTTTAACTTGCATTCCCATGTGTCTTCAGGCACTATAGTTCATGTGAAAATTATATAGACTGGTTTGATTAAGCCCTCTCAATAAATTAAAAAAAAAATTCTGTTGTACAAATGCACATGATTAGTCCTTGCACTTAATCCATTTCTCTTGCGAGGCTTCATTTGTTAAAGTTCAGTGTGACTATTAGTGATTCTAGTTTTTGATAAGAAAGGATATGGGTATGACCTAACAAAGTAGTTATCTTATTTAACTAGCAGTTTATTCAGCAGTGAATTTTTTAGCATATTTAATTGAAATGGTTTGTTGAAATTTGCAGTTATCTGACATAGTTTATTAATATGACAACAGCTGTTAGAAATTATTGGTACAATACTAAACAAATTAGTGTCACCAGTGAAGAAGAACAGAAATATGTCAAACTGAAGAAAAGGGACAGCTGTATACTGCCTGTGCACTGGCAATTTACTTCGTAATTTTCAAGGTAGAATATAATGTCTACATATTTATTACTTTCTCCCACCACCGCCATATTTTCCCCCATGGTGAGCTCCATTGATTTTTAATAGAACATTTGTATACATTTTGAGAATGTTTTTATTGGAATGTTTTTATAGTGTTGTCCAAAAATGTAAATATTATACAGCACCCTGAGTGCTTCAGTAGGGCTGTTTTTAGAAATAAAATTATTTATTGGTATTTTAAATCCACCAAATTACATTACTGCAGTGTTATATTTCAGACAGTAAGCATGAAAAAGTCAGGAAATTCCAAAGTTAGTTTATCAGAGGTGCTGAGTGCCCATAATTCCCATTCAGTGGTGTCTGAAAATTAAATCTAGGCCAGAAGTGTATAATGTAGTGGACCACAGGTACAGGGGACTGTTCTGTTGCTCTACTTTGTCCTCCTTCAAATCCCTCCTTATGTCTCACTCCTGCCAGGATGCCTACAGAACTCTGCCAGCTGATAATGGGTAGGCAGGTGGTGAGCTAAACTGTGTACATATTACATGCTCGTATTACGGTTACCTCATCCCCCTTCTCCCCAGCCGGTTTGTTTGTTTTATCCACCTGTTGCACCTTGGCATTAACCAAGGCCCTGATTCTGCAAAGACTTATGTACATGGTTACCTTTGCACACTGTGAGTTGTTCCAATGAAGACAATGGGTCTACTCACAGTACATAATGTTACGCAAGTTCATAGATTTTTGCAGGATTGAATCCAAGATTGAAAATTCTCTGGGGTAGGGACTATCTTTTTACTAAATGTGTGTACAGCACCTAACACAATGTGGCCCCAGTCATGAAGTACTGTAATTCAACAGCTATGCTTGCTACTACTAAGTTGGACAGCTGAGTGCGTCCATGAACTAGCCAGTCAAAATTTGAGTGGAATGGGATACTTCTTGCCCAGGCAATTAATAAAGTTAGAGGAGTAAAGAATCAAAGGGCCAACATCCACAAAGGGACTAATTGCCTGAATCCCAAATTTAGGTGCTACTGTGAGTCACAACCCTCCCTCCTCCTCCCCCACCTCCAGTTGTTGCCTAACCCTGTAGGTGTTGAAACTCACTAAGTGCCTAAATTTCTGCCTCTGGGCATGCACAGGTGCTTTCTCAGGCAGGTGCCCCAGCACCTATCTCATGGCTAAGCCTCAGTGCAAACCTCAAACCAGGGGAAGATAGGTGGGATGACACCTGTCTTACTCTATGGACCCAATCCGTTGGTTGTGCTCAGCACGCCTATACAAAACGGCCAGAGAGGAGGGGGAGATGGGGGCAGGTGAGTTCCCCTAACCACTTGGCTAAAGGTTTGTAAGAAGTTACAAGTGCGCTGCTGCTGTTCTTGCAAGAAATGGCTTAGGTGCCTTAGCCACCACAATCTAAGACATGGGCTTCTGGCTGTGGATCAGAACCAGAAATAAGAACTTCCCACCTGACCGAACTTAGTGCCTGCGTCTCTCGTTGGCTAATTTAGGCAGTTTCCTGTCTTTAATGTTGGCTTTTATGGATGCCATTCTCAGGGGTCTCTTTCTCCCCATTCCATTTATAGGAAACCTAGGTACCTAAACCAGGATTTGTGAATTCCAGTGGTTTTTCAAGGCTCCTACAAGTTAAATGTTGTGGATTTGGGCCAGGGACTTTATTTCATTTCATTTGGAGGAGGGAAGGACAGGCTGTGTTATATGGTTCTCTGCTTCAGAGGATAAACGCGGACACTCAGGATGCTTAAGTAATCAAGGCTCTTCAATTCAATGTTTGAATTAAATTAGCAAAAATCGGCTGTTTTCAGTGACAGGTTTTTTACTTATAAGTCTTAAGTAGTTGAAACAATATTTCGAACATAGTCCACCAGAAAACTAGTACATAAGAACGGGCATCAGACCAATGGTCCATCTAGCCCAGTATCCTGTCTTCCAACAGTTGCCAGTGCCAGATGCTTCAGAAGGAATTAACAGAACAAGGCAATATACAGTGACTGCACCCTCTCATCCAGTCCCAGCTTCTGGCGGTCAGAGGTTTAGGGACACCAAGAGCATGGGATTGCATCCCTGACCATCTTGGCCTATAACCATTGATAGACCTATCCTCCATGGCTTATCTAATTCTTTTTTGAACCCAGTTATACTTTTGCCTTCACAACATCCACACACAATGAGTTTCACAGGTTGACTGTACATTGTGGAAGAAGTGCTTTCTTATATTTGTTTTTAACCTGCTACCCATTAATTTCATCGTGACCCCTGGTTCTTGTGTTCTGTGAAAGGGTAAATAACACTTGCCTATTCGCTTTCTCTACAGCAGTCATGATTTTATAGACCTGTGTCATATTCCCCTTTACTCCTCTCTTTTTTAAGATAAACAGGCCCAGTCTTTTTAATCTTTCCTCATATGGAAGCTGTTCTATGCCCCTAATCATACCTGTTGCCCTTCCCTGAACCTTTTCCAATTTTAATATATCTTTTTTGAGATGGAGCGACCAGAACTGCATGCAGTATTCAAGGTGTTGGCATACCAAGGATTTATGTAGTGGCATTGTGATATTTTCTTTCCTATTACCAATCCCTTATTTCATGGTTCCTAATGTTCTGTTAGCTTTTCTGACTGAGGTTTTTGAGCAGATGTTTTTAGAGGACTGTCCATGGTGACTGCAAGATCTTTTCGTTGAGTGGTAATAGCTAATTTAGAACCCATCATTTTGTATGTGGAGTTGGGTTTACATTTTCCAATATGCATTACTTTGCACTTATCAACACTGAATTTCATCTGCCATTTTATTGCCCAGTCACCCAGTTTTGTGAGATCCCTTTATAACTCTTCGCAATCTGCTTTGGACTTAACTATCTTTAGTAATTTTGGATCATCAGCAAACTTTGCTACCTCCCTGTTCACCCCTTTTTCCAGATCATTTTATGAATATGTTGAACAGCAAAGGTCCCACTTCAGACCCTTGGGGGAACCCACTATTTACCTCTTTCCATTACAGCAACTGACCATGTATTACTACCCTTTGTTTTCTATCCTTTAACCAGTTACTGATCCATGAGAGGACCTTCCCTCTTATCCCATCCCAGCAAAGTGCCTTTGGTGTGGGACCTTGCCAAAGATTTTCTGAAAGTACAAAACACTATATCCACTGAATGACCCTTGTCCACATGTTAATTGACCCCCTCAATGAATTCTAATACATTAGTGAAGCAGTATTTCCTTGTACAGAAGCCATGTTAACTCTTCCCCAACATGTTGAATTCATCTTTGTATCTGATGATTCTTTTCTTACTGTAGTTTCAACCAGGTTTGCCTGATACCGATGTTAGGCTTATTGGCCTGTAATTGTGAGGATCACCTCTGGAGACTTTTTAAAAAATCTGTGATACATTAGCTGTTCTCCAATCCTCTGGTATAGAGGCTGATTTAAGTGATAGATGATATACTATAGTTAGTGGTTCTGCAATTTCATATTTGATTTTCTTCAGAACTCTTGGGTAAATACCATATGTTCTTCCGGACTTATTACTGTTTAATTTATCAATTTGTTCCAAAACCTACTGGACTGATACCTCACTCTGAGACAGTTCCTCAAATTTGTCACATAAAAAGAATGGCTCAGGTGTGGGAGTCTCCCTCACATTTACTGCAATAAAGAGAAATTCAGAGACTGATGCAAAGAATTCATTTAGCTTGTCTGCATGCCATGTCTTCTTTGAATACTCATTTAGTACTTGATTTTCCAGTGGTCCCATTGATTGTTTAACAGGCTTCCTACTTCTGCTGTCTGTATACTTTGTTTGCTGTTAGAGTTTGTGGCTTTTGCGAGTTATTCTTCAAATTATTTTTGGCATGCCTAATTATACTTTTGCACTTCACTTGCCAGAGTTTATTCTCATTTCTATTTTTCTCAGTAGAATATGACTTCCACTTTCTAAAGGATGCCTCTTTGCCTATTTTACTCTATTTTGTTATGGTGGCATTATTTTGATGCTCCAACTGCTTTTGTTTTGTTTAATTTTGGGAATGCATTTAATGTGAGCCTCTGTTTTGGTGTTTTAAAAAAGTCTCAATGCAGCTTGCAGGCTTTTCACACTTGTGACTGTTCCTTTTAGTTTCCATTTAACTAGCTTCCTTATTTTTTGTAATTCTCCTTTTTGAAATTAAATGCTATTAGATGGTGGGTTTCTTTGGTATTTTCCCCACTACAAGGATGTTAAATTAAATTGCATTGTGATTGCTATTACCAAGCGGTTCAGCTATCTTCACTTCTTCAACCCAGATCCTGTGCTCTACTTAGGACTAAATCAAGAATTGCCTCTCCCCTGGTGGGCTCCAGGACTAACTGCTCCAAGAAGCTGTCATTTAAGGTGTCAAGAAACTTTATCTCTGCATTTCATCCTGAGGTGACAATATGGGGACTGTTGAAATCCCCCATTATTATTGGGTTTTCTGTTTTTGTAACTTCTCTAATCTCCCTGATTATTTCATAGTCACCATCCGGGGCAGGTGATCAGTAGTATATACCTACTGTTATACTGCTATTATTCAAGCATAGAATTTCTAGCCATAGAGATTCTATGGTACAGATTCATTTAAGACTTTTACTATGTAGGACTCTATGCTCTCTTTCACATATAGAGCCACTTCCCCACCAGTGCAATCTACTCTGTCATTCCCATATTTTTTGTACCCTGGTACTTCCATGTCCTATTGATCACCATGGCTCACCCAAGTTTCTGTGATGCCTATGATATCAATGTCCTCATTTAATACCAGGCACTAAATTCACCCATTTTAGTATTTAGACTTCTAGTGTTTGTACACATGCACTTATAAAGTTTGCCAATATTTAGTTGAATGTAGAATGCGACTCCTTTTTGCTTCACTGATTCATTTAAAAAAAATAAACATATAAAATTAAATTTGAAATTGATAACCTATGTTAGGGCCTACATTTATCATCTATTCAAAACATTTAAGTTAAATGCAAAAATATTATTAAGCTGTATATATTTGCTGCCAAATTTTAAAGAAAGTCAAACCACGGAACTGGTGGAAGTCACTGGCTAATAATCTGAAACCAGAATTTGTTACAGTGCTAAACCAGCTGTTCTGAGCAATAGCCTGTTCTCCAGATACAGAAAGAATGTTTCCTTCATTTTAGATTACTCAGTTAATTAAGTTCAATGACTAGTTCATTCAAAGTTAAGAAACCAATTGGGAGTCAAAAAAACAAGAAAACTTGTCTCTCTTCCAGTGTATGAATAAAAATTGGGTGTGAGAAGATGAATTCTGCTAGGTCTAAAACTTTCTAGGACATGGTCACCACAAACAATCACTTCTGTTCACTAACTACGGATAATATTTCCTTTGTTTAATAAATCAGTCAGCTTTCACAAACTTTTTCCCTTGTGCAGTCAGCACACTTAAGTAGTTTTATTTATTAAAAAATAATTGAATGCTATTTTGTGCATTTTTATCTGTATTTGAATTTCCATTCAAATAAAGCTTGATATAAATCACAAATTACAGAATTGCCAGCTAGTAAATAAATGCATCAGTCACCATCTTCTAACATATTAAAAATATAAAAATTAAGAATCTGGATAAATGTAAATTAAGCTATACAATTGCAGAAATAAATGTGTATTGATAAAGCGTTAGCAAAAAGAAGCACATAATTTAGTATAAAGGTTATATTTATTGTAAATCAATATGTTTTAATGGTTACTAGCCACTGAGAATTATCTTTTCTTTATGAAAATAACTAGATTAAACAAGATTAAAATAGATTAAATTAAGGTTTCCTGCTTGCTGTTTTAAATCATGATTAACACAGGTAATTTAAATCACTGGGATTTAAATCAATCTTCCCTATCCCCCATTTTCTGACACCAACACCCCTCTGCTCCTTCCCACCCACCAAGCTTCTTTTCCCTCTTGCTCTGTTCCTGTCCAAACCCACACCCTGTCCTTCCCACTCCTGCCGCCCTCCCTCGGTATCCAGTAGCCAACCCCCTGACTGCTCCTTCCCCTTCTGCTCCTGTCTTCCCCCATTTCCCCAGCTCATGTCTCCCTGTCTGTTTGCATCTACATACCCCTCTTTGTCTTGCACTCTAGCGCTTGCAACCCTCTCTTTCTTTCTGTTCCTCTTCTCCCTCTGTTTCCCCTTCCCCGCACTTCCTCAGCCCCCTCCATCTTAGTCAAGCTGATTTCTCCTTCTCTTCCATGCTACCTGGTTCCTGCAGAGGAAGATTTGAGAGAAGGAGAGAGAGAGTTTCCTGCTCTCAGTTCCTGTGCCTGTCATCACAGCAGAAGCTGGGAGGAGGAATTGTAGGAAAATTTCTGCTCAGCCTCTGCAGCTCTGGGGTGGAGCATGATCTGTGCAGATGGAATCTTCAAAAAATGTAACTGCCAGACTCTAACAAGTCTCTACTTGCTATGTGGAAACTGAATTCCTTTCAGAGGCTTATAACTTGTGCAAATTTGGCCAGATTTTCTCTGGAATGGCAAAAGGCCCATCGCTGGCACCAGAGCAACCCCCCTGACAAATTTAATGTACCTGCTCCAAAGTATGGAGACTCAGAGCTTCTCAGGAAAACAATTGTACGATTTTTTTTTATCATGGGCAACGTGTTTTCCCTAATCTCATGTTTGAAACATGGACCATTTTAGTTCAGACTTTCTAAAAAGTCAGCCTGAAGCAAACACCAACCATTGAAATATTCATCCCAAATGGTTAGTCTGGCAGAGTTGTAACTGCTGAAAACAGGGTCTTATAATTCCAGATATTGACTCTATAAAGTATTTGACTCAGAGTGTGAGAACTGAAAATGTATTTTTTCTTTTAATAGAAACAAAACAAAAGTAACAAAACAAAAGCCACATTCTTAATGTATATAAATGCTCATGTGGAGTTAATAAATATTGGGTATCATGAAAAAAACAGAAAAGCAAATTAACAAACAAAAACCAGAAAGAACAAGGAAAAGAATATCTGTAGTCTTTGATAATCAGTTTTCACAATGATCCCCTCTACTTGCCTCAAAATGTAAAATATTTTTATGTCGAACAAAGAGTATTTTATTGTACTGCTGGGGCAGTTGTAGAGAAAAAATTGTGTTCGTTCCTTGTAACCACTTGAAAGAGCATCCCTTACACACACCTCTCTTAAGAAATACGTTTTCTATTTATTTTATTTTTTTCTCAGGAGAAGAGCCCTTAGTTAGCTGCACAATCTAGATTACATGAGGTCCCCAAGGCAAAGGCAAGTATATGGTGTACTCATACTGCACATTTCTTCACACATTGATCATAGACGCATAGCACCATCTATACTAGATTTATTCAAATACTGAAACAAATTTCATTTAAAATTTCTGTTACTCCTTATTTTGCATTTGTTGAGAGCCTTTCCAACCTCACAGAGCATACATAATAGAAGATGGTCTTTCTTTACACCAGTGAGGCCTGTTTTTCTGTCACTCTCTTTTTATGGTAAAATAGTGTTTTGTGGTTTTTAACATACATTGCAAAAGAATCATACAATATTTCAATGCATTGAGTTATTCTGTAAGGTATGCTTATTGTATATGTCCACAGCACTGCATTCAGATAGTCCTAGAGTATAATCTATGTATCCTTCAGCTCATGTGCAAATAATAGTTCCACCATCAAAGGCCATGATATTGCTTTTGCTTGTTCTGTTGATCCATTGATAATAACCATTCTTAAAGACTCAGTAATGGACAAGTATTGTATAATTGATAGTTAATACGAATGAGAAGGAGATAACAACATGTGGCCTGCAAGTGTGTACGAGTGTAAGAATGGCAGTGTAAGTAGTTTAATCGGGAGTTCCTTATCAATACTAAACTGCGTAAATTAGTATTTTGAAATATGCATTCATTTTATATGCAAAATGGAGGCAGTCTTTTCCTACCAAGTTAATTTTATACCTGTATACTGAGACACTCTGTTTATGAAACAACAGTCGTTTTATCAAGAGAAAAGGTTAGTGACATTTCAGTTTCTTTTAACTATTTTGAATTTGTGTTCTGAAAAATTCTACTGTAGTTTGGATTTTTAAGGTATTATATTTGTAAACGTACATAGTGGACTTCTGCTGCTAACATCTTAATGCCAATTTTGTGCATTATGTACAGTACTTGTTACTTGGTTGTGCACTTGTGTGCCAAACTTACACCTTGATCACATTGCTTATCTAATGTTTGTTTAATAAACAGCAAAGTATAGTGGACAGCAGCTCTTTGCAATGGTATCTTTATCTGAATGTGTCCAAAGCCCTAGTGATCTCATTTTACTATGTAATGACTTGTTTCATTTTTTAAGCTGCACCATTACTCTTGTTGCAGATCTTCACTGCATAAAGCCTGTTGTTCTTTTTGCAATTTTAAAAAATCCACACCCTGAGAAATAAGTAAGGTGACTAATTCATGTTTGCCGGAGTGAGGTTTATGGCAAAAATAGAACAAAACAGACATTGAATCAGATGGTTTTATTTTGGTTTTATGATTATTTGTAGCTGACATCTGTTACGGTAAATGTGCTGTTAAAATTAGCCCCAAAATAAAATTTCCATTATTGCTACTGAACAGTACTTTATATAAATTACTTGTATGTAGCATGATTATTCTTTAAGTTCCAGAAGTCAAACAAGGTAAAAATGGCTGTCTCTAGAATCATTCTTGTACTTGCACATCTTTGAGTAGTGTTGAATGGTATCCATTTAAAGTCTTGAAAGATGAAGTTTTTAAAAGTGCTCAGTGTTGGCCTAACTCTACTCCCATTGAAGTCAATAGGAGTTTTGCCATTGACTTTGATGGGAAACATTTGGTACCGTTGAGTGTTTTTGAAAATCCCACCCTAACTGTCACAGATGTTCTTTTTAAGACAGTGTAACAAAAGGAAGATTAGAAGAACCCTTTGATCAAGGTGCTTTAATTGTAAATGCTCAGTATTTGAACATTTATTGGTACCAAGGAGAGTGTGCAGTAAGTATAAGTGATATTAAGTAAGTCACATGTCTGTGGATGGGCTTAGATGGTCTGAATAGAAGGAATTTTGATATCTCACTCAAGTCATTAGATTTCACATTCAAACACATTTCAGCAAAATGCCTGTCTCGCTGAAAGTGCCTGAAATTTAAATTACCAAAAGGTGCAAACTGCACTACTCCAGAAGACCCCAACAGCATACATGGCTTGAAAAAAGAGTAGTTTATATTTTTAGTTGTAGATGGTTTTTTTCTTCTTTCATTGGCTAACAGCAGTATATCAGAAAGATTCATCTGAAGGCTAAAATACAATATGTATAATTGCATATTGCGGATTATGTTTGAAAAATCTGTACATGATATGTAAACTTCATTGACACATTATGAAAATACATTAAGCATATAGTTACCGGATTCAGAAAATGAAAATTAATGTATGAATTATTTAGCTAACACTGCACTTTGCCCTAGAATCTGGTGTTTATTATTGTGAGCTTTAGCAGGAAACAGAAGCAGTATCAATTGGGAAAACATTTCTTTACTGAACTGAGAACAGTATGGCTTTCTAGTTTGTAAGTGGGGAAC
This sequence comes from Mesoclemmys tuberculata, assembly GCA_007922155.1. Classification (NCBI taxonomy): domain Eukaryota; kingdom Metazoa; phylum Chordata; order Testudines; family Chelidae; genus Mesoclemmys; species Mesoclemmys tuberculata. Next base: position 37,397,021 of record ML675604.1, on the reverse strand, counting down.
CTGGTTCTTTGGTTTCTTTGTTCCTAGTTAGACTACTCCCAAGCTATTTTAGCTGAACATTTTACATACTAATGGAGTCTAGGGAAGTGCAGTTGGCAGCTGTTCATGGGATAATAATGAAACACACTGTTTAGTACTGCATACTGCTGCTGTAAAATGCGGGAAGTATTTTATAGATATCATGGTGAGCAGAGCTGTATCCACTTTATGCGGTGGAAGTGCGTGAACTGTGAGTGAAGAAGTTGTGTTTTCATATGAGAGTAACTGGTAATCATTTTGCTTTTGCAGGTAAAGAAAACGTGCACAGAATCAGATGTTTCAGAGCCTCAGAATTCCAGGTAAAGTAACTAAAATAAATACTTAATGAATAGAATATGGTGATGTGAAGTAATACTGAAGCTACATAGCAGAACGCATGAGAGATTAGTATTGCAAAGAGTTAATGAGTCTGGCTAGGTTACTTTTAAGTGTATTTCATCCCAGACGTGTATTGTTTTTTGCAGTGACTGATATGAATTAAGATTGGGGATGGATTGGGGGAGGGGGCAGAGTTTTGACAGTGCGTTAATAGTGATTTGTCACCTTCAGTTTTTAGAGATAATTCCATACATAAATACATAAATATAGTAGTAAATGTCTCTAGATCCATTTTTTTAAAAAATTTTTATCATCCCTTACTGCACCTATGATTGTTGCCATTCATTTAGTATTATCATTTACTTTCAGCGTCGGCAGATCAGTTTTTATTTGGATAAAGATTCTTTTACAAATATTTTTTTTTACTTGTGGAAAATGTGCTACTGTTCATATGTTGGGAAAATACCATACATTTTTCAAAAAGAATGTTTTTAAATGCAGTGTTTCTTAATTTTATGTGTAAGTAGAGAAGTAAATTAATTTAACTTAAATGAGGTCATATTCCCTGTCTATATTTTGGACTGGTGAAGCAGGGATTACTGCAAATGTGTCACCCAGTATGTACATTCTTGGTGATTGTTAAATTCGTAAGTCGCAGGGCATTGTTTTGTCTAAGATTTGTGGTGTGAATCAGTTTGTAGGCTCTCCCTGTCATATTTCTGTTTACAAGAAAGATGTTTCAATTTCACAGAGATAAAGAAAGTCTAATAATGAAAAGCGAAACACAGAATTATCCTAAAGCAATGTTAGCAATGTCTGATTGAAACACAAAAAAGCTAATAAATTAAAAATTACTGAAACTTAACTCTGCATATTGGCTTTAATATATGCGTTATCTCTGACTGGTTGGGACCCAGTGATACCTACGGACAACAGAATAGTTGTGAATAGTGCCAAACAGTATTCAGAATTTCTCTGATTTGCTTTTCACATTATTCAGTTTCACATGCACAGCTTCCATTGGGTTCAGTAGGAGTTGCACACATAACTGAGCACAGAATATGAAGCCTGATCTTGTTTCCATTGAAGTCCATGGGAATTTTGCTATTGACTTCAATGGGAACTGGTTTGAACCTTTGATTCTGAGTTAATAATAATCTAATATATGTTTCATCACCCCAGCAACCAGTAGTTTTGATTAACAATTAAGTTACAGTTTTAAAAACCTCACAGCTCAGTACAAGTACTTTCAATAGCATCAGGGCCCCGATTCAGCAAAACACCTGAAAACATGGGCATAACTTTAAGCACGAGCAGTTCCCAGTGGGACTCTTCAGATTTTTAAAGTTAGGCACATGCTCAACGGCTTTGCTGGATCAGGGCCTTATATGGTAACAAATCTAAGGGCACTTCATGATCCTAATATGCTTTCATAATCCTTTCACCATTATGACCTTTCTGTTGAATGATAGTTACAATGATTTGTTATAGTATATAAAATAAATCTATAGATTATTTTTTTCTCCCAACTGCAAAAATGACTCACATTATGAATGATCAAATCTGTAAATCTGGTAAGATTTCATTTATCCAAAAAAGGAAAATTTTGAGTAAAAAATATTTTTGTGTCCCCTTTATTTAAGGAAACATATTTTAAACCAGATACAGTTTAAGTAAAAGGAAACGCTCCTGGCCTGAGAGTTTATAGTGCTGTGTATATAGGTAGAAGCAAGTTTTTATGCCAGAGTTTGACATACAATGGAACTGTGATCTTAGAATGGAATCACTGACAAACCTTTGACTAGAGTGGCGCTAGAGGGCACCGCTGTAGCCCGCAAAGTTTTAAAGCCTGGAGCAAGGTAATTCTTCTCAAAATAAGTCTTAAGTGAAAACATTGCACATAAAATGAAACATCAGCATAAAAATGAATGCTGGAGACACATTGCCTTACGGAATGGCTCCTGGCTTGGGACTTAAGGCCAATATCATTCATTTATTTAGCTAGCTTTATAGTGTGTTGGTTTTGGATATGAAACTATTACAATAAATGCAGATGGATAGTGTTTTTAAAGTAGGGAAATAATTAAATTGGGTGTGGGAACTTTGTCAGGAGAATTCTTGGAGTGACGTGTGTATCAGCAAATTCTTTGTCTTGCTTGGCATTGGTTCCTCTTTTAGTAAGAAACTTTCAAGATATAGATGTGACTGGTAAATTTGGGCAAAGGAAATCTACTAACCTATGCAATATGTCAGGGCAAATAGTGCCTTACAGAAGTATCCTGCCATATGTGTGATAAAGCTCAAACATCAATGGCAGTCATTTCTCATTTATACAAAATGATTGTCAACTTTACAGATGTTTAATGACACATGCGCAGGGCACTACAGTTATAAAATTTGCACATATGACAGACGGAATGATTTTCTCTGAGCATAAAAATGCTCAAGAAAATGTGCAATAATCTTTAATATCTCAATCACACACACATTTTGACCCATGTATTTTCAAGCAGGACATGAGAATGCATACATTCAAATTCTGTGAGAATTTCCTGGGAGTTGATTGGCTAAATCTCTTATATACTATTTTGAAAGTGATTTCCTTTATCTCTATCTAAGTATTTATGTTGCACCCATTGCTGTGGTATCTGGTGATATCAGTATTATGAAATTCTTTCCTTTTGTTTTAAAAATTAAATTCTCTATTAGAAGGTTTGATAGCTTTCCAACATAATAAATTCCTATCATTTAAACGTGGAGCCCCTGTTGTTAAATTGAGAGAGAAGGTATGACTTGACAAAAGACATGCTACCAATCAGTGGCAGAGCCAGAAATAGCACATAGGAGTACTGACTCTGAGTGTGTCGTTCTAAACTCCAGATAACATGAGCACATGATCAGATTCATCAGTCACTAATTTGGGAGATGTGGTTCATGGGTGCAGTGTATATAATATGCATCTGCACACTGTACATTGCACTGCATTTTCTCATATTCTCAGGTTACCTTACTAAGGGTGTGATACTGAGAGGTGCTGATTACCTTTTCCCCATGTTGAATTTAATGTAATTTAAGAAAATGTGAGGTGCTGTGCTATGCGTGAGATACTTGACTTCATTTTTCCCGGGGAGAATTTGTAGAAGCAGCTTGAGCCACATTTTGTTGATACTGTATATCAAAGAACAAATCTAATCCTACAAATAATATTTATGTATCACTTATATACTGCAGCACTTTTTGTCTTCAGTGTTTTACAAACATTAGTTAATATTAATAATTTTCAAAGTTATGACTTTTTTAAACCAAGTTGGATGTCTGCTAGATCTAATTATTCCCTCTCTCTCCCAAAACCAAACCTCACAGTCAGAAGTATAGTTACTGAATGAACAAAAGTTGAATATTTCACTCATTTCCTATCTCAGATTCTGCAAACTGGTAGCTTAGTAAATATACAAAAAGCAGAGCCCCGTGCTGTCCTCTGTGTTCTCACACCCATGCTCATAAAAGAGAGTTTAATCTCTGTAGCATGGTCCCTTCTGCCTAGCCCAGGGAAGCTCCTCAACAAAGACTTCGTAGTATTCTAGCCCCAGTCAGTGTGGGCTCTTCTGAAATCTCCACCCTACTCCATAGATGCCCCTTTCCTCCCCAGTTATGTTATTAATCTCCATTTAGTGGGATTCTAGAGAGAACTTGTGGTGCTGGAGCCCTTAGAAGCACGACTTCTGCAAGAGCTGACCTGTGTCATTTGGACTTGTGCCACCAGCTGATCCCTTGTAATCCACTGGAAAAGGGAACAGAGCACCTTTTTCCTCTCTGATGGAGAAGGGGCAAATCAAAGCCCATTGACAGAAGAATGAGTAGAAAATTCAGAGAGCTGAATTCAGGTAGTTTTTTCTCCTTTGCATGAGGTAATTCCACTCCAGGGAAGAATGGAGGCCATACACTTTATAGACCCCAAGGGAAAATATGTAATGTGTGAGAATGGCATCTATGAATAAAAAGAACACTTGAAGATTCTGGGAAATCATTTTGTGCCTGTAGATAGAGGTTAGCTGACCTTAAATTACTTCTAAAAATACATACACATGGTTAAAAAACAATCCCCCAAAACATGGCTTCTATTACCCACAGAAACATGGATCTTTGTGTTGGCAAGGTGCAAGGAGGCACTATGGTTCACAAAATAAAAGCAATAATTTTTATGCATATCTTTAGTTATAAACTGATAGATCAATTGCTTAATAATACATACTTTCTCCCGATTTATCCTTTTCCATTTTTTTTATTCAAAAAGTAAAAGAAGGGAAAAGAGAAATTGCTCATAAGAAAACCCCAGCGAACACTTCCGCCAGACAAAACAATGCAACACACTCACAGGCAGGACTGGATTTCCAATTAGGCACAGTAGACACGTGCCTAGGGGCGCCAGCATTCCAGGGGCGTCAAAAAATGGCAGATTACCGCACAGGCCAATGGGGCCCGTACACAGGGGCCCTGCCAATTGGGGGTCTCACACAAGTGCTGGAACTCTGGCCCTGCCTTCTGCTCCTCCTCCTTTCTCCAGAGGCCCCCCCAGACCTCAGGGGTGAGCATATTTCCCCCCCTTCCATGCAGAGCTGGCCCAGCTAGCCCCTCTTTCCCTCGTTGCTTCCCCTTCCCCATGTGGAAAACACAAAGGTCAGTTGTAGGAGGGGGGTGGGAGGGACTGAAGATGCTGTACCTAGGGGTGCATAAGGTGCAAATCCAGCCCTGATCACAGGCACACTATCAATTATATCACATACTCTCCCAGTTAGACACAGCCCATTTCTGACCATGTGGTTACTTCTGGTATACATGTCCAACAGAAACGGCCACCAATCTCTAGGGAAACTAGGTGTATGAAGAAACACAACTGCCAGCCAAACCACTCATGATGTTCTGAATAGAATCTAGGATTTTTTATATCACAAACTTAGGTCTGCAATACTTCCCCAAAATGAGAGCCTCCATTTGCTATCACAGTAATAGTTTCTGTGTGTAGGCTGCACCATCCATCCATCCATCCATCCATCCATCCACAGACACACACTAAAGAGGAGCGTTTAGAAAATCTAGATTACTTTTTCTTGTTCTTTGCCCATAAAGTTTCTTGAGTGTCTGCTGTGAGAAATATACACCTGTTTATTTTGTTAATTGCCTAAATTTCCTGCCAGCTCTTGTTCTCTGGGTATGGTATGCAGTGTTCTCCAAAGCCAGTAATTAACACTGCTTTGTTAATTAGCTAATTGGTTTGGCTGTATTATTGACTAGTAGTAAGAGCTGTACTGTTTAGGATCCTCCCTTTAGACCTAAGCACATTGTGTCTACGCCTTGGAGCAAGTGTTATCAATATAGAGTGAACTGTATTTACAATGTTATGAGATGTATTAATACGGTATGAGCCTATTACCTCTAAGTGTTTCCCTCTGCATAAAAATAGCAGCAGCTCCTTCTGAGACTGATGAATGAGAACAATGGATGCTGTTTGTTGCTGAGCACTTTTGAAAATCTGGTCACTAAATGGGAGCTTTAAGATACTGAGATCTTTGGGAAATCTGGCCCTAAATGTCCAAAGCAAAGAAGCATAGGGTTACCATAGCAGAAAGCACTGTGACTAACCATGGAATTATGATTTGATAGAATTATTGTATGATATTAGACATCACTTTCAAATGGAGGATTTACTCTGATAGATAGGCATAACAGGCTCACTTAAGTTTACTGAAACAGACTTAATCCAGAATTGCAATGATCTTTAGGTTTCTGTCATAAGAATCTTTATCTTATTGTAATATCCTGTAGTACAGTACACTGCACCCATTTACCAGACTGAGAGCTCACCTTGCAATTTCTAAGTCTAAATCCAAGCAGATCTCCTCTCCAATCTCTTTCCCCATGGCTGTTGACTTCCAACCCTAAATACCATAGTGCTGGGACCCAGTTGCTACCTCCAGACTTTCTATTCTGTCATCTGATCTGCACTGCATTATGGGGCACACCAAATCTCTGCGCTTGCCAGTTTGCATGACACAGAGGCTTGGAGCAGCCTAGTGTCTCTTGCAATTGAACACAAAGCAGGTAACCCATAAGTTTTATTTACCAGATGAAGAAGAGAGTTGTAAACTTGACCACCAAGCGTGGGGTGGAGAGTTATCAGAGTGCCAATGGCAGTCTCCGGAAATACAGGCATTGATGATGTTCCCAGCCTTTTGAAATCACAGCTGTAACAGATAACATAATACCGGTTTGGAGTTACTATGTGCATACTGGTACTTTAAATTCCAGGTGTGATATCCTATATAAACAAGCTAGTCCACTTTCTCTCCTCCCTATTTTAAAAGCTAGTACAGTACTAGCTAAAATTATTTTTTCTGTGTGCTGTGTTTAGTCTTACTGAGGCTAGATTGGCTCATCTGGGGCTCATCCACATGACGGAGTGTGCTGCTACAGCAGTACCAGCAAAGCTCCCAAGTGAAGACTCAGCATATACCAGAAAAAGAACTTTGGTTGGTGTATTTAATCCACTCCCCAAACAAAACATGCTGTATCGGCAAAAGGACTCTTTTTATAGGAGTGTGTTTTTTCACACTCCTACCTGACACAAGATACACTGGCACAGTGTTGTAGTGTAGACCTGGCCTCAGACACTGTCTTGAGTAAAGGATGGTGCAAAGCTGCACCAGCCACTGGAAACTCAAGGAAGCTCCTTGAGTCCCTCCCTTTGTTTCCCAATGCACTATTCATCGCCCCACTTCCTGTCAGGAATAAGGCCCTGGCAGCCTACTGAGCACACCTGGGCTGCTGTTGGAATGCACACCTGATTGGCTGAGGAAGGTAGCAGGCTTGCTCTTAAGCCCAGCAGCAGTAACAGTTCCCTGGTTACTTAAAGCATTTGCCTACAGCTGTGAAAAATTCCTTTGGCTGCTTGTTCTCAGCCTTGCTCTAGTTCTGCTCTTGCCTTGTTTGAGCCCTGCTCCTGCCTTGCCTCACTCCAGGTAACGTGGTTGTGATCCTCAACTTCAATTCTTGACTTCAGACTCTGGCTCTGACCCTTGGCTCTGGTGTCTGGCCCCATATGTGCTGATAATGCAATTGTCCCTCATCATTTTGCAGTACCTTCAGTCAGGGGTTTGCACTCCCCCTTCTCCAAGGTATCCATGCAACATTATAACTCTTTTGGAGCTGATTCAGTGCGAGGAGAATGAATAGCACAGGCAATGGCAGTGAAAGGGTTGGTTTTATTTTTAGATTAGTGTCTCCTTTTTTCTCCAAAACGACTTAATTCCAAGAGGGAATAAATGCACCATAAAAATATTTAGTTGCCAGGAAAATAGTTTAGCAACAGTCAAAGTTGGTATATCATGGGTTTGTTCTTTTTAAAGAAATGTATAAGCAACAGATAAACCAGTACAGATGTTTTGTATGAAAAGTTGGTAATAGAATTAAGTAAGTTGAAACTGAAAGGCTGATGTAAGTGGTTGTGAAAAGTAGGAACTAATGTTTTCAATCAGCAATAGGGCCTGACTCTGCAAATACTTCACAATGTAGTGTTTACTTAAATGGGAATACACATAATTGTAAATGCTACACCCATCAATAAGTATTGGCAGAACTGGGCCCAGATTTCTCAGTCGGGATAGCAGCTCACATAAAAGAATCAACATTTTCCCTTTTTAAATTAGTGTGGAATGAGGTTTCTGTTAAATAAGTACATTGTGGAATGTATAGATTTTAATTTGTAATTGATTTCTGTTTATTATTTATTGCAAGGTCAGTGTAAGTATTTAGTCTATCCTATTTATGAAGTGTGAGTCCATCAAAATAATGTAATTAGTGAGAGGGTTATGCAAATGTGCATAGTTCAGCAAACCATAACATCTGTGACAACTGTATTACCAAAAAAAAAACCCTTAAAATTTTTGTTACAACTTCTAAAATAAGGCCATCTCCATAAAAATGTCAATATCTTAATTTATATAAGAAATTTATAAAGAACCAGTTTGTGTGCTACCTATCTTACCTATTGGCTGTCTTCTGACATACTAAGAATTTAACTTTGGAGTTTGTCTCGCTATTATTCTGATGCAAAGCCCACTGCAGTCAGTTGATGTCTTTCCATTGATTTAAACTGGCTTTGGATCAGGTCCCAAAAGAGTTCTATAAATATATATGGGATAATTACATAAACTACTACAACCTATATAGAATACAAAGAAGGGGGATAGATGAATCATGGAGACAAATTTGAATGGCTTGTGTTCACAGATTCATGAAATGTGTGTCCTTAATTACAATTTTTGTGATGCAGCCTTATACTTTTGATGTTTGTTGCAAAAGAAAACATGATTTTTATTAAAATTATGCACAAAAATCTCTCTCTCTGCACCTTTAATAACTTGTGGGCATGATTCAAAGGTCATTAATGTGAATGGAAAGATTCCCATTGACCTGAGCGGACTTCGGATCAAGGCTGGTAAAATTGTGTAAGAAACACATGCATGCAAAAAATGGACGAAGTTTGACAAGCTTTTTTAATCCCTGAAAGTTCTTCAGACTTACTTAGATATTTATGTACAATGGGGCTACTCACGTGGTTTAAGTTAAGCAGATACTTAGATGCTATGCTGCAGCAGGGCCATAGTGCTTAGTATTTTGCCATATTGTCCTTTTTAATAACATAAATAAAGTACATATGATACACACACACTTCAAAATGTTCCCCAAACACCCATTACAATGTTACTGTCACCATGTCCAATCTGAATTAGGGTATGTCTACACATCAAGAAGGGAGTGTAGGGTATGTCTACAGGTCAAGCTGGCTAACACCTCCCTCCACTTGTGCGGCTGTGGCTATGCTCTATCATTAGCATGCAAGCCTGATCAGAGCAAGCTGCAGGTATAGCTCCTTGAGCTGAAAATCACATCCCCTAGCTCCAGCTGTAGCCATATGCTCAGTCGTGACCCACAGGTGAAAGGCATATTAATCCATTACACTTCCTTGAATCATGCAGTACATTGACATGCTCCTCTTTAGGAGGAAGATCTGTGGGTAAAACATTTTACTAAGTAAAGTGCAAAATCCCTTTCATTCAATTAAAAAATAAAATGTTATAAAGGGCTCAGGGTGCTTCAGCTTTGCTGCAACCTCACCTTTATCTTACTTCCTTTCCTTGTCTTTCAGCCCTTAACTCTTGTGATGTTTACATGTTCTGTTGCTGGTTGGTCTGCTTGGCTCTCCCAAAAAGGATCAAGAAAACCTTCTCTGTTGTGCTGGGCAGCATCACTGCTATGTTTATAATTACAACTTTTTTTTTATTTAATGAACTGTTCTGTCAGAAAATGTACAGTCTGCAACAATCTGTTTGGTTTTCTGGTTTTGCTTTTTAAGTTTTCCATGAAGAACAATTTAGGAACAGAAACAGAACAGTGTAGTTCAGAGATTCTCATAATGTGGGTTAAATCTTAATAGAGAGAGTGCCTTGTAGACGCCTCCTGTGCAAAGTGGCAGAACGTAACTTGGACAACTACAGCAACAGTTTGTGTAGTTGAAACAGTAGTCTTGTTGAAATTGGGTTCTTAAAAGAAAGAAAATGGATCTGTGGTTATGGTGCCATTCTGAAGAGTAGGGTAGTAGAGAGCTGTTTACTGACCATTATAGGATGAGGATTTACTTTCTGATTGATTATTTGTCTGCCCCCGTCCCTACTTTTTAAAAAATCAAATCTTACCAAAGCTGTTGATTTGATTATTCATAACTCTTTTCATTTCACCTGGCCTACTTTAATTCAAAAGTCTGAAAAGGTGAATACACCTTATTTAGAGTTCATTAAAATACCATATATTTAAAGTGTTGGGAAGCTCTTGAAAACTTGTTAGGATAGGGTTAGGTACTATCTTCTGAGCAGAGGAATAAATCCTAAAAATGTATTTTAAGTAATCATGTTTATTCCTAAGGTGGTAAGAGTTTCAGCAGTTTTTTATCATAAAATTGAACTGCAATTTGATCCAAGAAATGGCAATGTTAGTTCATAAAACCAAGCAAATGTAATCACAGCGACAAGGAGTTCTCTTTCTTGCTTTGCTCCCTTCCCTCACAGTCTATTTTTTGCCTTTGTGGCATCACATTACAGCAAAGCATAGGAGAAGTAATTCATACTCCATGCCAGCTTCTCTGACCTTCTTGGATAATCCAAAATATACTTGTGCCATAGACAACTTTAAATAATAAATGTATGCAGTTCCAATTACTTTCTACTCCAAGTCCAATTAAGTGGATTCTTAGTGGAATTTGTGTATTAAACAGGCATTAGGCCTTTTATGTATATTTACATGAAAGAACATACTTGAATTTGGATCTTTCTTCAAAGTTTGGTTTGGATTTCCAGTTAAGAAAAACATTCTTTGCTGATTCCTATTTTTCTGTGTGCAGGTTTCTGGTTGATATTTCACATTCTAGTCACACATTTCAGCTACTATATCTGCCAGTCTGCTCTAGGTACTAAACTAACTTTTAATATCCCAACATTTAAAAAAAAACCCTCCTGTTTACCACCTTGCTGTATCCTGATCAGACATCAGAAAATGGAATCAATGGGCTACAGATAACAAAAGAAAAGAGTAGAGTGATCCCAATACATCTTCAGTCTAAAGAAAAACCATTCAGGAATATTGAAATCAGATGCAACCGTTTTTAATTATTATTTTAACATCTGTGTCTTCTAGTTTGTTTCATGAATATGTATATTTAAATAGACTTTTAATTTCTGGGTACAATTTTATTTATATTTTTTAGTTTTCTTAGAAAGTAGGCAGTGAACTGTCACATTACTTTGCATTAAAGCATGGTATACTGGGGCACTCTTTATACACTACTTAATAAGATTGCCATTTTTCATTGTCCTCCACTTTGGATGGCAGTCAGGGATCCAGATGACAACCTGTGGAAGATATTCTTCAGGAGGCAGCATCTGGCTCCCTGGCAGATTCCTCAAGCACTTCTACTAATGGGTTTGGATTTGCCCATGGGTCTTTTATGTGGTTATGTTGCAGATGGGCTCTCTGCACAGCTTTGTCCTTTTGAATGCTTTTTAAAAAAAACTTTCATCCCATTTGTAGAATTTACACACTCTTTTTCCAATTCAGAAGATTCTTTATGAGTCTCGTAAGATCCCTGTGCATGATTCTTTATGTAAGAAATCCCAAAGCTTTCCAAACATCCAAATGTGCACCTTGAGTTGTGCTTGTGATTCTGGATTAACTTCTCCAGTCCCCCTGCCAAGTGATATAATTCAGCATCATCTTAGTCTTTATTATTGTCAGATTTCTTTGGGAATTACCCTAAGCGATCACTGTTAGAGCAGAGTAACTTTACCTCCCCTTGAAGCATGAAATATACTTGGCTTCCACTAGCCTGCCCCCTTTGAAAGTCTATGTTCAGATCTGGATTTGGTTATAAGTGAAAATGAGTGTGGTGGTCTTAGCCTAGTCCATAGGGGATCCTTGTCTGCTGCTCAGAAGAGGCCTTTACGGGAATAGCAAAGTTGTTGCGGGTCACGGCTGCTCGCATGGTGTAAAGAAGTACACAAGCACACAAATAAAGCAATTCTGTCAACAAACCTTTCAGCTTGCATGTTCAGAACGGTGCAGAAGGCACCGAGCCAGAACATTTTGTCTTGTGAATTTGGTTTACGTTCTGCTTTGATTTACAGTTGTGTGTGTCTTTCATTCTTTGTAGCATGTTCTTTATTTTCTTCTCTTTTCAGTATGCAATTATCAGTTTTAACTCAGTAGCTAACTAGAAGACCACATTGGTTAGAAATTTGTGTTTTACTCCTGTTCTCTTTTGGACTTTTCTCTACCCCCCTCTGTTCTTTAGTTAAAGTTTGAAAATAAAAATAGGAAACTCGTGGAATACTTAGCTACTTGTGATTTTCTGTATCTTAGCACTAATGAACCATAGTAATTCCCTTTTTGAAGTTTGTGTACTGTGTTGCATGACAAGGTGGGTGAGGTAATATCTCTTATTAGACCAGCGTCTGTTGGTGACGGAGACAACAAGCCTTTGAGCTCTACAGAGCTCTTCTTCAGGTCACTGAGCCTGAACAGCATGGCATAACAATGGCATTTTAATGTTGAATGAGTAACAATAATGAGTTAAATTACAAAACGCTATTATTATTATTTAACACTTACGTTACAGTAGTAACTAGCTGTCCAAATCAGGATCAGGCCTCTCTGTGCTACGACCTATGTAGACACACAAGACAGTATGGTCCTAAGCTCACAAAGACTGCAATTTAATGGTACTGTTCACATGCATAAAGTTCCTCAAGTGCGCAAGTGTTTCAGGAGCAGAGCTTAAACAGGAACACTGCAGATATGTTTCTTTTCTTACGTTGCTGTTCCCAGGATTGTACTAGATTTTACATAAACACAATTTTTAAGGGCTAGACGATGAGTTTGACTACACAAACAGGACCGTGAGGGCTTAAGAACTCCCTTACAGCCTTGCACAGGGTGCTTGGACCTTAGGTCCAGGTGTGATGGAGTGATGGATAAGGAAGGGCAAAGAGGGGTTAGAGCCATCGCTCTATTCCCATCCGTACAAACACTGCATCTCAAATGCCAACCAGCTGAACTGATGCAAGAGGTGTCAGTTTTGCCGCTGGTATGGGCCAGCATTAAATTACCACCTTGCTCCCTTCCTGTGGATCAAAGGAATAACGGGTGTGTTTTTTAAAAGTCCTCAGTTGCAAATGTTTATCAGCTATTAAAAAAAACTGCTTCACCCAAAATCAACTACCTAAGGATACATAAAATCCATGAATACTCTTAAATTGTAAAATGACTTGGAGAAATAAAACAGCTAAGCAAAATTAAATACAATCAGTCAATACTGAGTATAAAGTATATGTGCAGCCATCATGAGTGTAATTGTCACAGCATCACAGCCTAGTTGCTAAGACTCACTAAAAATTATTTTAAATGCAATTATTAATGAAAATTCTATGTAATAAAGTCCCTACACTCCACCAAGTATATAGATAATGAGCTGCCCTTGACTACATGGAGGGATTCTGTGAGCCACATCTGATATATGTGGATAGCCAGCATGCCCACATGCCCTGTTACACTTTAATACCAAACATAAATGATTTGATTGTGGGCATTTAATACACTAAGCAAATAGAAAGTTGCCTTGGGTTTTTTTTAATAGGTATAATAGTTGCCACTGCCATTAGAGAACAAAAATGATTGCTTTTGACACAGAGTTTTCTGGGGCCAAGCATAAAGTGCTTCACATGAAGCAGTCTCTGTAGAATTCAATTATTATTGGTAGCAAAGGTTCAAAGCAGGTTTAACTTTTAAGGGGAACTGGATTGTTAAAAGTGTGATGTGTTAATATTTCCCATGTTAAATATGCTTGCCATTCTCTGTATATGATATTTACAAAAAAATGATTTAGTATGTTTGCTTTAAACAATGGAGTTGGAATAGGGTATAAAAACAAATTTGGTAACTGCTGTGGCAAACATTATATTGTGATAAGTCAGCCCAACTGGAAATGCATAAAGTTTTGCAAGTTCCTTTGGTGGGGGAGGAAAGGGAGCTGAATCTGTGGAGAATAGGCTTGAGACACCCCTTAGGATAGAGGAAGAGAGATTTCCAGCTCCAGTTTAAAGTGCAAGAACCATTTCAATTTAGGGAAAATCAGGGACCCAACGTCCACATGCAACAGGAATTAATTGTAAAAGAGGAGATTTATTGAGTGAAATCCTACCTCTGTTAAAGTTAATGGCAAAACTCCCAACCACTTCAGTGGGGCTAGGATTTCACCAATTGGCTATAAGAATTTGGATCTGATTAAAATGATTTCTCAGATTGTCCTATTTGATAAAATGAAAGCTATTGAATCAATATGTCACCATCACACTCACAAATAGACCATCTCAAAATACCAGATTCCTCAATCCTCCAGCATATTCCATTTCAGGCTAGAAAGGGAATCAGTATTTATGTTCTCTCCTGACTCAGGTAGCAGAAGAGTCATCTCCAGAGATTACTATTTCTTTTGTGTGGAGGTGAGGAACCAGGGGCCTCTGAGATCCTCTCTGTGCCATCCCCATAGGTCAAGTTTCATGGCTACCCTCCATCTCTAGCTAAGCCTGTTGTTGAAACTAACTATTGACCAGAGAAGGGCACTCCAATGTGTCATCTCATGGACCTCTACCCAGAAGGAATATGCTGCCTCTAAAGAATTCTCCACCCCTACAGGAGGCATGTAAAAACTCAGGGTCATTCCTGTGATCCCAGAACGGCAACAAGTAGCTCTGAAGATTTATAATTTCAAGGATTTAAATGTCTAAAACAGCTTGAAATATAGAAACTAAGTTATGGGCTCTCTTTTCCTTATTTATGCCAAAACTACCCCCTCGCCCTTTTTTTGTTGTTACTACTCTGATACCACCAACTCATTCCAGCTGTTAATCTCAGTTGCAGTTAAAGGCATGCAAAAGGCAAGTCTCCTTGAAGTTTCACCAACTTGTGAAGTAAATTCAGTATTTTTATAGGATGCAGAAAAAATGAAATAGGCATCAGCTTTTACTCTCTCAGATATTGTGGCTCTTCAATATAGTCTTATAAGAGACAGTCTCAGAATGTACTAATAACCAAAGAACGTTTTACCCGCTACACATACATAGAAAAAAATGAAATATTCTTGATTGGTCAAAATTAGACTTTAGAAGTACTAGAACCTATCATCAACTCTTCCTATAAAAAAATCCTGGCTGTTAATCCCCATTAAACCTGAGAAGAAATCACTTGATGCTTCACTTTCATAATTGTTTGTCTATTGTAAAGACTGGCTGCCCATCAGATGTTCAGAAAAAATCCAACTTTATGCAGAAGTCTAAATTTAGACACTTAACCCCATAACTATGTGCCTAGATTCACGGCTCCATATGCTGAGCTTCACTAGAGTAGGGGGAGGGAGGAAAGACAGATAGTTGGGTAAGGAGCAGCAGACCTGTCCAAGAGGAGCACTTTTGAACTTTGAGCAATCTAGAAGTGGCATGTCTGAACTAAAGTGTTTAAATTACTCAAGTAATTCACTACTTTCTTGGGGAAACTGTTAATCCCATTATTTAGCGTCAGTTTTCCTTTTCTTCATTTTGTCCTACTCCTCCTACTTATCTCTTAAATGATTCCTCTCGCTTCATTACATTTACACCTTTCCAATATTTGCAGGTGGCTATCAAGTCCCACTTTGTCATCCTTTAGCCAAGCTAGCCATATTTATTTTTAAGCTTTCCCTTTTTAATCTTTTCTGGATTCATTTTGTTGCTATTCTCTGTATTCCCTCTAACATTATGAATTTTCTCAGAATGAGGTATCCATAAATGCATGCAATAATCTAGGTACAATCTCCCTACTGCGTATAATGGGGACTATTAGTAGAGTTTGGCTCAAATAAAAACCAAACCGAACCAAAGTTTGGAAGTTCAAAGGTTTTTCTTTTTCTTTTTTTTTTTCCCCTTCATTTTTCATCTGTGGAAATGCTGGGGTGCCATGTGAGCAGCTGTTCTTTTGGGAATTCAAGAAGTAGGATGTTCCAGAAACATCACAAAATGAACCTGTTCCTACAGAATTTCTAGCCCAGTTTTACAGTTCTTGGAATATTGGAAAAGGCTCTGAACTTTTGGGTGAATATCTAAACCAAACCTTGTGAGCTTTCCCCATCACTCTTCATCTTCTAACTTATTTAGACACATTACGTAATATATAACCCACAATTTCACTGGATTTTTTTCTGCCATTTTTCTTTGAAAGCTCATATTTAATATGCAGTCTACTTTCACCCCAATTCTGAGTATTATTGCTTTCCAAGATAAGGAAGATCTACCGAAGTGTCAGGCCAGCACTTCCTGCTCTCACTAAGTAGGTAGTGGTTAGTTTGCTAGATTCTCTCTCTTCTTCACCCTGAGATTGGGAAAAAAAAAATTGTCCATTTCTATAAACTTAAGGTTTCCTACCTTGACCTACCAAGAAAGTACTGCTGCTTTCTCTGTCGTACATGGCAGGGCCATAAAGGGAAAAAGACCAGAAAAGAAACCGAGGACTATCAGCATTGCTGATTATTTGTTTTCTACACAGTTTATTACTTTATTTACAAAAACTACAGAAATCACTGTGTGTTTATCACTTTTGAAAATCTGACCACTTCATTTAGGTGTAGGGTGCACAGCTCTGTTGAAAATCTGTCCCTGGCTTCCTAAACTTTGGATCCAAAGGCTTGTATTTAGACACCTAAATAAGGCTTTGTCTACACTAGCTTAAGGATGCGAGAAAATTCCGAATGACACAAATTTTGTGAGCATAAGTGTTTGTGTGGACAGTGCTATGGCATACCTATCACCACTTGTTTAAGTGGTTTTATTACGTCGATGGGAAAGAGCTCTCCCACCAGCTACACAAGTGATCTTACAGTGAAATAGCTGTACTGATACAGCTGTGCTGCTGTAGGTTTTAAGTGTAGTTGGGCCCTAAGTGCTCTAATTTTCAAAAGCGCTGCACACCCAGCAACTCCCAGCAGAACTGTTGTCTTATCGGCCCTTTTGGAAATCAGAGAGGTTCATATTTGGGCACCTAAATAAAATTAAGAGCCTAATTTTAGGCACTCATTTTTAAAATTCTAAGCTCTTACGTCTAATCTTTCTTGTGTTCATGTGCAGCTCTAGTCACACTTGAACTGGAACACAATGGTCTTGGCCTGAGTTCCTCCTTTCTGTGTATCCCTTTGACATACGTGAGATACGTGTTTTATGACTGAACCTCTAATAATATGCTGCATACTATCAAAAGGTAAAGACTTCGTTAAAACCCCAAATTTGAACAAAATGTCTAGCAAAAAAAGGTTCCACGTTATTGGTCTTTTGAACAAAGCAGCCTGCCAGTGTACACAGCTGAGACATAGGGTTTTTTTATATTCAGGAAGCCTCTTCAGCATAGAGAACATGACATTCCAGTGAGCTGAAAGTTCATATTTAAGTTTCTATATTAGTAAGCTGTTTTTCTAGAGCAGTCCTGATTTTTATTTTGTTTTGTTTTGGCTTTTGATGAATGATCTATGATACAGTAGATCTAGAAATATTTTCTGGAAATGAATTTGAGCGTTCCCCACTAATGTGGAAAGTCAATTAAAATTAATATTAGTGATTTTTTTAAGGTATGGTAGTTTTCAGTAACTGTAGGTTATGAAAATCTGACAACCCATTCATATGTCCATAACAAATGTCAACCTCTGTTTCATCCATCAAACAGAAAAAGAGAGTTTCAGCTTTTCTTCCCGTTAAAAACTTTTTTTTGTTTGTATTCAATGATATTTCAAAATATTTCATTTGGTTTTCACACCATACCTACCATCATCATAACCTATTGGACATTTCAACAAGTTAATCAGACCTCCTCCTATTACAATAGCACAAGCCATATCCTGGACTAATAAAACCTTTGGCCTTTGATCAAATAATAGTGAGAAAAGAGGAAAGTGTAGAGTCAAAAATCTCACTCTTATGGACAAGGCTAGAGTGGCACAGTCATGACTATAAAGGTTTAGTCACTAAGTCTAGAGGAGATTGAGAAAGGAGCCATAGTGATATTACAGAGAGAATAATTTTTCTCAATCAGTGAATGGCTTACTGAGACCTAATACAAACCTGGCTTCGTTACTCTGCCTATTGTTTATATTTACATTTAAGCAATTTGCATGAACTCTTGCATAAATTGGAAGTTGGAATCCTATCAAGTTTTTAATATAAAAATAATACTGCTTACGTGACTTTTTTCCTCCTAGATTCTGAGTCTAGGTAGCCAAGAGATTGAGAATGATCTAGAAAGAAAAGAAGAGGAATAACCACAACCAGAGGTTGTTCCTAGGAGGATCATCTAGAGAATCTAATGGGAACTCAGGCCCTCCACAAAATAAATAGCACTACTGCAAATTAAAAAGACATGAAAGAAAAAAGGGCAATACCGATCTTCAAGTTATGGTACAATATACCACATAGATCCTTACTACAGTATTTTTATTTCAGTCCTATGCATATAGCTTGTTCACGTGAAATTGAACTTGTGAATTTCAGCACTCTGAACTTGATAACATTTGAGTTCATAATGAATCATTACAATCCTTATGAATATGGATAAGATCACTGCAAAGCTGGCCTATATGATGGATTTAGATCATTATAATTAAGAAAGACTTGAGGAAAATTCTAGAATTGCACTTCTTTATTTTGCTAGCTTGTTCCTCTAAATATTGCTCTTTATGTTGTGTAGGGTGTGAAATGACTGAAGGTATCAAAGTGGCACTAGTTGCTGTGGCTCGGACTGTCACCTTATCATCATGACTATCATTCTCTTTGCTACCTGGGCTCACAATAGGAAAAGTTCACATAGCTAGAACGAAATGCCAAATAAGCACTATCCTTTGACATTTATGTAGCAGTTCATGCAAATGGCTCAGCAGATACTTTCTGAATGGATATAAACAAATTGTCAGACTGATTGTGACCTTTCAACAGCAATTACTGCTTGGAGTGAGTGATGCGACCCTTCAAAAGCCCATCCCTGAAGACTGCTACTAATCTTTAAGATCTTTCTCCTTTTTTACCTCAAAGATTCTCTGTTTTCCCCAACTGTAGTGCTTTTGGTGGCCAAACTGGAAAAAAATCTGAGGAAAAAAAATTGTTTCAGATTGAATGAAATTTTTCTGTACCCAAAATATTTTTTCTTTTGTTGCGTTTTTGGGTGTGTGTTACCTCTTTAAAACAAACCTTGCTAAATTTCTGAACAAAATGTTTTGAAACAAAGTCAAAATATTTTGTTTACAAAATATCTCAGCAACTGTTTTGACTTCTAAAATGTTGTTATATTTGGTTGAAACTATTAGCCAAATTCATGAACAGTTTCTATCTCCCTGAAACTGCATTTTTGGGTAAATAAACTATTTGACAGAAAAAAATTCTCCCAGCTTTACTCGTATGTGCTTTGACTCGAGTTAAATAATTTAGACATTATAGTGCTCAGTGTTTCCATGTACAATCATCTGTATTATCATAGCATGACTTTAAATTCTTTACTGCTTCTTACCCTATACAAGCCCTGACAAAGTTTGAGTTAATATCTGTAGGAGAATGGGGAGTGGGCCCTTATCAGTGTTTGGTGGTATTATGTGTTTTCTCCTCTAGGCATACAGCCAGAACTGACACCGTGCTGTCAGTTGATGTGCTTTTCGTGGTTAGTGCCAGGGTGCCAGGGTGACAGTAAACAGAACAGCAGCAGAGTTGGTATCAAGCCCTTCCCTTCTATTCAGATTTGAGAAATGATGGAAGAGAAGAAACTGTGCTGAGCCTGCAAGGGAAAGCCAAAGTCATTTCAATGGAGAAAATTTTGTGTTTATCAGTTTTACTGTTCCTCTGTTACATTTTGCAGTAGCTTGAGGCTTGATTGGTTATAGGCTTAAACTGGAGTTATATCAGTATCTTGAGCCACAGCAAAACAAGGCACGTGCAGTTTATGATCAGTAACAACCTATATTTTTCCTTTAATTTATTCTTTTTATTCTGTTAGTGATATACTAATTTGATTTAGGACTTGCAGCTCATAATAGTGTACTAAACCAAAAGAAAAGTCCATTTCCTGTATAGAATGAATACAGGTAGTTTTAACTGGTGTACTCTGTACCAAGTCAGATGAGAGAGCCACCCAGAAAATCAAAGCACTTCCAAAAAGCAAATATTCCTGTTCTAGAAATAATACAATGACTGGGAATGTAATACCTTAAAGAATCATTTTGAGGTTCGATCATCATAATTTACTCATGGCAATCTATGTGATGATAAATTTATATGTATATCCCCACACACAAACCTTTGTTAATTTTGAGTTAAGGTTGCTAAATAGCACAGCCTATCAGCATTAATGATTAAAAAAAACAAGGAAATAAGAAGTTAAGTCCCACAATATTCCATCTGCACTCAATGGGTCAGTTTTCCTTTATCAGCCTCAACTTTTTCCCCTTCCACCACCCAGTCTACCCACATCTGTTCACCCCTCACTTAGATCATGTTTATTGTCTGAAATGTTCATGTGCTTTGATTCATTGAGAGCTGGTGTGGCTTTCATAAATTACATTGTACGTGGCATGTATGCATATGTGTAAGTGAGGTTTAGTGTGAGAAGCTTTTTCCCCAGTGGTTAGGTAAAGTTGTATGAATGGGTGGTCTGTATTGTTTGTGATTGTTACACATTTAGATAAAATTTACAGAAGTGAAATCTGCATGTGCATGAATGTTTGTTATATATTTTTCTCAGAGTGAAGGCTGTATGTTGATCAAAATAAAGATGAAGAAATATGTTATCTTTGCTCACCAGGCACATGCTCAGACCACATCTGGAAAATTTTGACAAAAAAGTGAAAGTTTGATGGAAAAACAAAAAATTGTGTTTCTGTTTTTCATCTAAATTGAGCCTCTGGTCAGAGAGCTGGGCTGGCAGCATTAGGAAACGGAAGTAGTTGACAGATCTGAGCAATTCTGTCAGCCAGCCTTCATGTAGTTCTAAATGATCATTTTAAATAAAGGGAAACTCTTGGTTTGTTTAATTTTAGAAGTTCAAAAGCAGCCTGTGTCTGAAATGTTATAAGATCATGTTTTTGTGGGAGAGAAGTTTGAATTTGTGGGAACTCTGGTTGTAGCTAGAGGAATGTAAAAAAAAACATCATACAAATTTAAAAATGGAGTGTTTTTTTTTAATGTTTCTTTAGGAAAAGTTAAAGATTTTGATTTAAAAATGTAGCGAATTCAGTTGTCTTCTAAGGAGTTATTGTGACAAATTTAGAGAATAAAGTAAATTATTTAAGTGTAAAACAGAGTCCTTTAAATTCACTTTAACTTTGGAATTGCTGCCAGGAGAGAGTTTGTGCTTGCAAGGGCATTTTATTTAGAAAAAAGATTTTGTTTGTTTGGTTTAATTTTAAAATATTTTATTTAGATTAGGAAATAATAGTAAATAATATGGTGTGTTTTCTGTCTTCCTTCACAGTTTCATAGTTGACTTATGTGTGCTTCAGAACTTACTGAGAAAGTAATTTGTATATACAGTAAAAATGTGTTGTGTTTCAAAACCGATATATTTAAAAAAAAGCTTTAGCCATTAAATGATCAAGTTAAAGAAGACACAATTAGGGCAAACGTGGTGTCCTCCTGGAGGTCTTCAACACCCCTTAAGTTGGAGAAGGGCTTGCAAAGCTTGCTCTAGGTCTACCCTATTTACTTGTCAATTTAAGTAGCTAGCACTTTCTTAAAATGGCTGGTGTGTATGTATTCCATTTGTCTATACTTTTAACTCGCTTAAAATTGCAAATGGGTGTTTGTTTTTTGCGGTAGAAGAATGTGGCAAGAATTAATTTAAAATTGTACTGAGAGAGAAAAAATTGAATTTTAGCAAAGGAATATGCCAAACAGGTTTGAACTTATTTTTAATATATTACATACAAATAAAAAGCCCTATGTTTAAATAAATTCTACCATTGCAAAGTCAAGCACTCAGATATTAGGGTTCTTGTACAGTCTTATTTTGGCCTCCTTGTTCATGTATGTTGTGATAGTTTTGCTCAAAATCACATAGATGCTCTGTGGCAGAGCTAGGAATACAATCTTCTTCCAGTGCCTTAAAACCATAAGAGAATAGCCTGTGCACAGAATGAGGCATGGGTCCTATAGAATAAATAGCGTTCGATTGTATAATTAAAAATTGTGCCATAATGCATGTATGCAAGAGGAGCAAATTAAAATTTCATGGTCATCCTTGAAATGCTGACATTTCCGAAGTTTAGGGTGTTCAATTTTGCACCATTCTCATCCTTTAAATTTAATTGTCTAGAGTTTTAACAAGGCAAACTGTAGTAACAGAAATTCTATCATTTGGAACTACTTTGGTCCACATAGTCATCAGCCGGGTTTTGAACTCAAGTCTTTTCCTTTGCAATAGACCTTATCACTTGAGATAATTGAGTAATTGCTAGCAGTAGTAAGCTGTTATCTTCTCTGTAGACCAGTCACAAAGGAGGAAGTGACACTCATGTTGCCAACTGCTTACACATCTGTTTGCTAGACAGTAATGGAATGTTGGGAGTCCAGAATTCCTGGTGCCTAATGCTGGCTCCAGAAGGGAGCGTGGTTTAATCAGTACAGATGATCTAGCCACGCATGTAGTTTTGTCACATTTATTCATTCTGCAAAGGCTGCCATGTGTGGATGAGTCTTGGGTCTGCCATATTAGTGACAGGGTTCTGTTCCTAGGTCTGCCTGAAGTGACCTTATGCAACTTCTCAGTTACCCTATCTGTAAAATGGGAGGCATGGTAATTGCTTGCATCTTAAGTTAGAGGCATGAGGCCTTGCTTATTGTAAGGGCTGTGAAGTACACAGAATGGTGGAAGAGCCAAGACTAGGAATCGGGTCATCTTTTGACTCCCCGCCCTGGGGTCCTTTCTAAAGGCTGCTGCTGTTGGGTTACATGTAGTGCTCAAGCTAACTGGGGGCTGGGAACATGTTCAGTGCAGATGGAATGTTCAGAGATTTTTAGCAGCAAGCCTCAAAAATCCTCTGCTGAGCATGTGCAAATGGAAATTTTCATAGACTTATCATTAGCCAAACCTGGCTTTTTCATGGTGGCAGTGAAAGATGCCTCTACCCCCTTCCCATGTTTCAAGTTTCTGATCCAAACCATGAACGTGCTAATGCTCATCATAAAATAAAAGTCAGAAAAGTTCTAATAGTAAAACTATTCATTCCTTACACTACTTCTCTGGAAACAGTTAATCCATTTTTGCTGAACCGTTACAAAACAAAATTCAGGCAGAATCCAAGCATGGAAAATTTAAGCTCAAATGGTTAAGAGTGGCAAAGTTATAAGTAATTGAAAATACATGTTTATAATGAAAAGTGCTAGGCATCTTTAACAATAGATATCACTGTGCCTATAATGAAACAATTTACCCACTAGAAAGCAGGCTATAGTAAACAACCATATACGTTTAGCAATACTAATATGTACTTCAGACTTCATTCATATTTTTCTTTTACTGCAAGAAAAACATACTGGGCCCACGCCTGCTCCTGCTGAAGTCAGTGGAAGCAGAAATCTACAAAATATTTAATTTGAAAAAAAATAAATGAAGATGTTGAAATAATTTCATCCTTCTTTTCCTTAGAAATTCTATTTAGAACCCCTTCCCTGTTTTCATTAACTAATATGCTGTACGTTTACCATACCCTAGCTGAGATTTTTTAGGTTAATGCTGAGCAAGATGTGTCCAGAAAGGTGAATGAAAATCCATCACATAGGAGGTAAAAATCTAAATTTAAAGTACCATAGTTGGAAGTATTTAAAGATGCTGCTTGCTTGTTCCTTGGAGGCAAAGACATTGAGGGTAAATACAAATATATGTAAATAGTTTTTATGAAATAACTTTTAAACATTTTGGGACTACTCAGCGAGCACAGTGACACCAGCATAAATGCATCTTTTTCTTATCCAAACACAATTCCTACTCATGCACTGACCTTTTTAATGCACTTATTACTTTTTAAAGCATATTAGCAAAGTGTGGAGCAATATACTCTTCAGTACATTAGATGGCATAAATATGTGGAATCACAACCATCCCTTGTTATAGAAAACGGGTGATCTGTTTATATTCTCTGGTAAACAAAAAACAGATAGGATAACTTTCTGTTTAAATAACTCTGATTCATTTCAGAAGGAAAATGTGTTTGGAACCTTTAAATTACAATATTTGGGAAAGTTTATTATTGTACATTCTGGAATATTACTGAAGTGTGTCCTTGTCTGAGTGTGGAAGAGAAAATAGTAGTTTCTACCCTGACTAGCAAAAGAGAAGAACTACTATGTGTTTCCAAGATGGAAACATCCATCAGGTATCTCAAAGATGGTGATTTTTGAGCCGGAAATCATGACATTGCCCTAGTGAACATGTGGGGAGAATTAAACTGGGTGTGCAATGAAATATAAGTAGTTTATCTTGGGTACCCTCTTGCTTTTTTAACCCATACAAGATGGAAACACTGAGACTTTCTTTAACCTTTTACTGCATAGCTTCACTGTACAGAAAACTGCTAAATAAAGCTGACAGAACAGTAAATCACTTACATTCATTTTATTTCATCACTGATCACATTTCCGGTAGATAATAAAGGTAATGCTCTGACAGATGTATGGAAATGGATATACAGTTAGATAATGAAATCTGGGTCAAGACAGTTTAAATCTCAGTTCATGCCTTTGCATTATTGAATGTTAGTATAAAATTCTTACATGCTGGTGCATGACCTCCTCCCTGTACTTATAAGATTTCCACTAAACATGTAGGCTGTTGCTGGGGAGAATGCTTTGCCAAAAGAACTCTGGTACATATAGGGCCCAACTTAAATACTTTGTCAATGGGATCTTTCCATTGGCTTTAAGGGGCTTCAGAGAAGGACCTTAATACATTGTCCCAGGTGTGATATGATGTTTCACAAAATGGGAAAACAAAGGGCATTTCAGGTCTCATAAGTCTATGCCTTGGGACCAACATACTTGAAGTAACAAGAATATTCACCAACTTATTTCTACTCTTGGGAGCACAAAATGAGGCTACCCTTTGACAGACGAGACAAGTTCAGACAGCAGGAGGCAGAAATTGTGTAGAACTTTTTTCCTACAATGTGCAGGAGATGAGCATGGAGAACAGAAAGCTCCAAAGAGAAATTTTCAATTAATACATCAAGGGCTAAAAAAAAAATTGGCCACAGTATTGATACAGTGGTCCCCTAACCCACCCACACCAAATAACAATTTAAATGGGAACAGGAGTCCCTACAATCTCCCTTGCTATTCTACCACTCTTATACAGAACTGAAAAATTGGAATCCCAACGAGATGCAAGATGACCTCTCTATTGGCCTTGCTAGAATGCATATGGTAAATGATTTTTCTCTAGCAGCTGGCCTTTCAACCTCGTGAATAGTAAAGATGTTTCTGGGGGGAAATGATCCATGTAATTTGCAAATCGAGGCATTCTGTTTGTGTTGTGAGAGAGGCAGAATGTCTCTCAGCTCTCCACCAGTTTATAGGTCTGTCTCCCTCCCCTTGCCTGGGCTGTGACATTAAAAGCTACAGTGGGCTCTAAGTTTGAATGAAAAATCTAAATAAATGATACCATGTTTAGGAAATCATAACTCTCAAGGAAGCATGGAAATAACATGGAATGAAAAAAAATACATAAAATAATTGAATTACATAAGCTTCCTATGGTACATGACAAATTTATTCTTTCTGCTGTCGTCATATTCTCATTTATTAGGGACACGGTCACTTGTGGTAAGCATACAGAATGAGGAGTGGGGGGGGCTTTGGAGATTATTTTCTTGGCTTTGCCAGTGACTTACTGCATGACTAGTCTATTTCATTAATTTCTCAATGTTTCAGTTTCCTTATTTTTAAAAGGAGGATGGCACTATAGCTACCTCCCGTATAGGTGTATTATGAGACTTAATAAATGTTTATTAATTGCAATGTGATATTTGGTTGAAAAGTAGAGAGCATCTAATTCTAAGTAACTTATATGTGGTGTAAAAATGATGCCAAAGACTTCAAAGAAACATACCTGGGTTATCAATCCAAGTATATATAATTGTCTTTTAAAATTGAATTATGTTATCAAATTGTTTTTAAAAATTCCAGCACTACAATAAATTTGCTGCTCATGGTCAGTGTGTTCGATTTCTTTGAGTATAGCTTTCAAGTCAGAGTTGCTGATGTTTCATAAAAGTAATCATTTAAAAGTAAAAATATGCTTTATATGGTATTTCACACTGAATAATTGTTGTGGCTCTCAAAAAATAATTAGTGAATACATTTAAACTTCATTTCTGAAATGTTTCGCTAAGAGTCCTCATGGAAACTACAAACTTTGGTAACAGTATTTTTGCTCATAAAAATCTATAGGTTTGTTTTCCAATTCAGTATTTTTGTTCTTTTAAGACACACGTGCTGATATTTAGATTGTAAACTCTTCAGAAAAGGAATCATCTTTTTGGGAGGATGTACAATGCTTTACACAATGAGAGCTCAAACCTTGATTGGAGCTTCTAAGCATTATCACAATACAAATACTGAAATGTTGTTAATTTATTATTATTATTTATTATCATGATGTCCCTCTGTGCCTTCCTTCTTCAACAGATCTATGGAAATGCAGGATCTAACAAGTCCTCATAATCTTGTTGGAAGCAGTGATAATCCGGGTAGTTCCAAACTGGATAAATCTAATCTCAGCAGCTCGTCCATCACAACAAATGGAACAGGAGGTAAGTGTAAGGCAGCAATGCACAGAAAGTTGCTATGTGTCCTTTTGCTATTTTTAGTGCACTTTTTAAATGTAGCATTTCAATTTAGTGATGAACATAAGGCCAATAGATAGATATCAGCCTCAAAAAGACAAAGTTGAACAACAGAACATTTTAAATTTATACAGTTGTTTCCGTTCAGTTTGAAACTGAACAAGAGAAGACATTGGGCCTGGAGACCTAGTTGTCTGCAAGTATTGAAAGTATAATACAAACTTGTATGTTAAAACCATTATTTTTCTAAAATCTTCTTTCTTTATTGCTCGAACTATAGAAATCCTAAAAAAGACTTTGTGAGGTCATCTAGTCCAGCCCCTTGCACTAAGGCAGGACCAAGTTTATCTAAACCATCTCTGACAGGTGTCTATCTAATCTGTTTATTAAATTATTACTGCTCATTACTTAGATGATCATTACTTAATGATTACTGCTCTGCATACGGCTGTAAAAACACTTATTGTGGTTTAGATAAATCTGTTTTCGGTGCTAATAAGGGATTATGCTGTCCTTGGTCTAGTGGTCTAGTCAGTCCTTGGTCTGAATACAACACTATGCCATGTGAGCAAAGATATCAGAATACGAGGTGAAATCCCAGCCCCTTTGGTGTCAATGCGTGTTGTGCCATTTATGTCAACAGAGCCAGGATTTCAGACGTGGTTCTTAGATTTTGTACATTAGTGGGCACTACGTTTGTGTATTAGCATTTCACACCAAAATCTTTATAGTTCGGTTCTTTCTTCCCACAATATCAAAAGTATTATTCACTTCTCCATGTGCCAAAATTTCATTAATGGCTATGAAAATGTACATGTGCCCATGGAGGGAGCATCAGTATACAGCTCTATCTTTAGGATTCAATATATTCATGTTTAAAACCAAATACCAATGTTCCAGAATAAGGAAGGTCTTCAATTAGAATCATGCCTCTTAAGAGCATTAATAATTGTATCTGTATATTTTACTTGAATAAACCAGCAAGAATAATACTCACAAAAGCAATATAGTGCAGTTAAAGACTAGGCTCAAAGTGCAAAAACACCTACTGGCACTGAAGAATATTCATGTATATTGAGCAACATTCAGACAATGAACCATTATACCATTCCCATTCTCAGGAGACAACATGACTGTTTTAAATACTGCAGACTGGTTGCTGAGTTGCAGCACTCCCTCTTCTGCAACAAGTATGAGAGACCCTGGTACAGTGCATGTGTGTGACTGTGTGCTCCATGACTGCTGTGTTACGTCTCTCTGATTTTGTTTCATTCTTTCGTTCTGTGGTTTAGAACATTTTTATGTGAGTTCCTACTGCTCAGAGTCCTTTTGTAGAGCTGGAAAAACAGAAAGAAATAGCAACAAACTTTTGTTTTACCATACTTGTTAAAATTCTTGTTACTAGTGAACTGGTTCAGTTGTCCTAGAATTAGGTTAACTGTATACATCCTCATAATCTGATGGCATCCTTTTCGGAGAGGCTGAGCACCCACAACCCTGATTGACATCATTGGGAGCTACAGATGCTCAGCTTCTCTTGATGCCAGATTAATGTTTTTTTCCACAGAGTGTCCATTTATCTTTTTTGTTTGTAGGTACTTTTATATGGTTACTTGAGCTCAAATAGAGGTTGTAAAATATACCATTATTATAATTTAAAACATACATGGTGTCATAAAGGTATTGGGCACTTTACAAACATTTTTAAGATCCTATAACCACTCATTCCTTTCCTCTGATTTGTATTATTATTATTTACTTTGTATTGTGGGAGCATCTAGGGGCCTAATCATAGATCATCCCCCTACTATAAAAACATAAGAAAATGATGGTCCCTGCCTCAGAGAGGTTACAGTTTAAATTTAGTTTAAACGTGGATATACATGGTAGTAACTGTTCACAGGATTGGGTTTAGAGGCAAGCCATGGAAATAGATATTTTCAAAGGAGCATCAACCTAGACTCTTAATTTTGCAATTGCAGTTTTGTGCACACAACTGTGCAACTGGTTTCATATACAAATTAGCTACACTTCTGCTCAAACAAAAATGCAGGATTTTGCATTTACAATTACATTTGTAAATTTAGGGTATGCCATAACTGGAAAGTTAACTCAGGCGCTTATGGTTGTTACCCTAACCACACATACAGCTGTCTTTCAACCCAGTGCTCCCATCCCAAGTTAGCTGACTTGTCTGGAGTATTGGCCAATCATGGAAGCTGCTTTCACTGAGATTGGTAATCCCTCCCATTTGCATTGAGGACCCAGGATAAATCACTCAAGTGCTGGTAGTTCTCCAGTGCCTTCCCACATTTCCTCTTATGTGCCTAGGATAGACAAGTTCTCCCACAATTCACTGTGAAAGAATCAGAGTGGCTCAGTTTACTGCAGGACAGATGATGATGGGATATGCCTCCAGAAGTCCTTCAACATACCTGAGTGAGTGCAGCACCAGTGAGGACACAAGAACATGGGTTGTGCTTTGCGATGTGGCTGCTCACACCCAAGCGAGGCTAACACAGGTGCTGATCACGTAGGGTGGCCACCCACACAGTCACAGAACACTAAATGTTCTGTCACTTCTGGAAATGGCAGGGGTCCACCCCTGCCTGAATGACCCTGCATCAGGATGACCTTGGACACGTGATGGATACGAGATCACACCACAATGGGACTCCATTTTCAAGAGTGCCTGCTTCCCTTTCCCCTCACTAGCTGCGCACCAGGTCACGCTGGCAGGGGCAGAGCAGCACGTTGTTCAAAATGGTAACCCCCATCCAGTGCTGTACAAAACCACATCTGGTTTTGTTCCACTACCAGATAGGTACAAATCTCTAAAAGAGGACTATCCTGTATAAAAACCCTACGATGGCCTCCCTACGATCCCCTTAGTTAACTCTGTAATGAAGACATACCCCTAGAGACTGATCTTGAAAGTTTGGATGAACCAAATTTTCAAATCCTTTCTATGAAGTTGGATTCTCATGTTTTGGTCACTCAAAGTTCTTTGCATTTACAGATGGAGGCTTTGCACGTGCAAAATCCTGCATGCACAATTTTGGAGGTCGTTGTTGAGGCCCACTGAAAATACAGCCCCAAATAGAGTACCCATTTTAAGTAATGAAACCCATTGTTGTGTTGTGTATTGTATAATTTCAAAATCTCAAGATATTGTGTAGAATTGTGCTTAGTACACACACATTCCAACTGTAATCCATTATTTAGAAAGGCCCCATTCTGCAAAATATGACACGCGTGCATAATTTTGCATGTTTGGAGCCAAAGTTAGCAAGGTTTTAAAAGTTGCCTTTTAAAAAAAAGAAGTTTGAAATGACTCTACATATGCAAGTCAGTTATTTGAAGGTGTTATTTGAATATCTTGTGTGTGGCATGGAGGCGTAGGCTGTGCCAGAATACATGGCTTAATATGGGGGCTAGACATGTATGTGCGACAATAATACTTTCATCTTAGATGAGTTATTCCATAATCTGTTGTTTGATTAGGTACAGCTGAAGGAAAAAGTACATTGCCACACGCAGCTTAATTCCTAACTAAACAGCAAGGTGGAAATCCAGTGGGCAGATACATGCTATCCTGGGGGGTGCTCTTCCTACTACACAGAGTACCCCTTTGAATCTCAGGCTCTCAGAGGGCAGGTGGACCATTACATCTGTGCTTTTTTAGATCTGTGTCTGGTTGGCAGGGATTCTCTCTCTCTGTGGTGTCCCCACTGCCTAGCTGCATCTGTGGTTGTATAGTGTTTGCTTGGCAAACTTGGCCACCCACCTTTGAATTATGACATTGGCTGTGCATGGCTGCCTTTGGTCTGTTCCCTGCATGTGCTTCCCCTCACACCCATCAATCTCAGATGTGCTGTTAACTGTCTTTCTCTGCCAGCCCAGTTAGCGGGGACCAGAGCAGTGCTGGTGATAACCCAGCCCTTCCTTGGTTGCTCCTGGATTTTATAGTAAGATGTCTTGCACTGGAGTCATAGACTCTGTTGCCGTTCTAGTCTGAGTATAGCATCCCACCCTAACTCCTACAGCTTGGCTATCTTGATTTTTTTCCTAATCTCCCACTTCTGGTTTCAGGAGATATTTTGTGTAGCCTGGCAATTTCCATTGGTCTTTGAATAATATCCTCACTGCCTTCTCTCCATTATTACTGGCGTCCCCCCCCAGCAATTTAAGGTTTTCTAGGAAAGTCCTCAGGTTTGGATGTTAAGTGAAAGGTGGGCATCATTCATTCATCTGGCTAACTGTCTTGGACACCTCTCTGGACTGACCCTTTAAAGGATCCATACTTGCTTGTTCTCATTGACCTCTCCTCTCCTGTCCTCTCTCTGATCCCTGGTTGCTTTCAAGTATAAGGGAGGAGCACAGTAGTAGAATCTGCCACCCTCTGATTGTTTATACCATTTTGCATTCTCTGTCCTTAAAATATAGCTTAAAAATGGAACTTTGTGGGTCATTAGTTCCAAAATGCAGGTTAGACATTTTGGTCATCTTAAGCCATTAACTCAAGTACATAATTTATGTTGTAAAAGATGTGTTGGGAGCCACACTTTTTAAACTAGTCTTCACTGTTAGTAACACTCCAATATTCTTCCATCTGAGACATCTTTTGTTTTTGTTACTACAGTTCTGATGTTTAAAAGGGGGATAATGAGGAGGGATTTGATAGCAGCCTTTAACTACCTGAAAGGGGGTTCCGGGGAGGATGGAGCTAGGCTGTTTTCAGTGGTGGCAGATGATAGAACAAGGAGCAACGGTCTCAAGTTGCGGTGGGGGAGGTCTAGTTTGGACATTAGGAAAAAGTTTTTCACTAGGAGGGTGGTGAAGCATTGGAATGGGTTACCTTGGGAAGTGGTGGCATCTCCATCTTTAGAGGTTTCTAAGCTGAGGTTTGACAAAACCCTTGCCGGGATGATTTAGCTGAGGATAGTCCTGCTTTGAACAGGGGGTTGGACTAGATGACCTTCTGAGGTCCCTTCCAACTCTAATACCCTATTTTTAAAGCATGGATTATAGAATATCTGATTTATACCCTTTAAAGCAGTAATTCAAAATGATAGTTTGTAATTCCAATCTTTGTCACCCTGCCCCTCTGCCTAGGGTCAATATTGTAGCTGTGTCAGAATGTTGTGTGATGCCACACACGCTATTATATGTTACAAAATCTAGGCACAACAGTGTGTTCAAAATGGTGTGAGCTTATAGCTTGACCTCAACTTTGACTTTTTTTTCTTTACTTTTAAAGTTAAACCTTTTTTAGGTTAGTCTAATGCAGTTTTTTCATGGTTTAATTATGTGCAACATGAAAAACAAGGACAGTACTCCAAAATTCTAGTCCTGCAGAGAAAATATTTTGATGAATTCCTTACTCTGATAAAATCTGAATGTAATAGACTAGCGCTATTTAAAATAGAGGATATCTCAAAAGATATTTTCCATATGCGTTGTTGAGAAAATGTAATTCTGACTTGCTATTGTCTATCACATGAAATTAATTGGAGAGTTGGGGGAATGGAAAAGAGTGATTGTTTGACAGGGGGAGGAAAACTTGGTGAATATTTGTGCCTAGGAAAGGGTGCTGCACATCACAATGACTGGGGTTAAGCATCGTTCAGTACAATACTTTTCATCTGAGTACTTAGGCCCCGATTCAGTGAAGCAGTTAAGCACACTCTAAAATGCTTTACTGAGTATTCACCCATCTAGCTACGAGAAAGGAATGATGTTAGATAGTGAGGTAGTCAGAGACAACTGTGATGGGGGCCGTATAATTCCTTCGAGAGGGAAGAGGAGGGTTGTGGCAGTCATAAAGGGAACAGAGACTGCAAAGAAGACCAAATTAGCGAGTTGCATATGTTTTCATATATGTAGAAAGGAGGTGTAAGCCTCTTCACAATGAACTCAGGGATAAGTGTTCCCTTTGACAGCACAACTGTCATTTATGCAGCAGATACCCCGAGGTGGCATTATCAACAATGCAGGGCAGTCTTTGCCTTATGGAGAAAAGCTGTCCTTAGTTTCTCATATGTATTGTATTTCATATAAACATACGTTCTCCCCCCAGTGCAGGCATACATCTTTTTGTTCCAACTGCTTTTTCATTGCAAAAACTAACCATTATCAGTGCTAACAAAAGTCAGTCCATTTCCCCATTTGTGTTTGAATGCTCCATCTCTTGTATATTATTTCAGGACAGAGATGTGGTGAAACATAGGATTTTGGTTTAAAAATATGTTTTTTTTAAAGTGCCTCTTAAACTCTGATGCTGTGGAGCAATTTCTGTGGCCTTCTTAAGGCGTAATTCTTTCTTGTGAGCACTTCAATATCCGTAATCTGGACATATGAAGAGAAATCTCCAGGCCTCTATTTTCCAGTAGTGTGCACTGGGGAGAAGGAAGGCCATTGGTAGGAGTAAACTATGTTGACACATTTCTCCCTTCCTACATTGTGAAGCCAACCAGTTCCACTGCACTTGTTCAGGTTACCCATTTCTTGGCACCCTGTAAAATGCACAGCTCATATTAAGATAATTCTCATAAATAATCAAAGTAAATTTCCACTGTCCTTGTTTGAAATTTACACATATATACAGTGTCCCAGATTCCATTCATGTTTCACATGTGGTCAAGTATTTTGTATGGCGTTGTTGTTAAGTATCATTCATCCAACTCACCATTTGCCTATGAAAGATCCATTGTGGATGGGGAACAAAGACAGGAGTGTGTAATATCAAATAGCTATAATAGATTCCATAGCGTGTTCAAGTATAAGCCACCAAAGAATTTGAGTAAGATTTTGAAAGTGGCCTAAGGGAGTTAAGTCCTCAACTCTCCTTGGCATCTAATTCACTTAGGACTTGTCTATATGGGGAAAATGACCCTCAGAACTAATTATACTACTGTCATTCTGCTGATAAATTTCCCAGTGTAAGCCCTTAACCTCTTGTGAAAGTCCAAGCTTTTTTGGTTCTTAGAATTAAAATACATGATATACTTCATGTCTAGTAAAATATACAAGACCTGATTCTCATTTTCACATAGCCCCTTTTTTACCATGCTGGCTGTGTAAAGGAGCCTTAATGTGAATGAAAATCAGGTTCCAGTATCTGTCAATTGGCAACTAATATATACTGTAAATATGCGCATCTATTTAACTGTCTGAGCATTCTAAATGTTAGTATGATGCAGCTATAATTTCTTATTTTCCTGGGGAAGCTTAGCTTCTAATAAAACTGAAAGTCCATGTTGTATACTTATTTCTTAGCACATTAATTAGAAACTGGCTTTTCATGGCTATCATTTGTGCATTCTTTTATTTTTTCTTTTTCTTTGGAGAGAATAGGTCACCAATATTCAGCATGGTTAGTTTTGAGGTAGAAAAAAACGCTGTATAGGCAGAAGGGTAAGCCAACAGTGTGAAAGCAATATGCTGCCAGAAGAGAACAAAAACATATTGTACTGGTTCTCAAGCATAACTATTTTAATGTGCTATATACTCCTCTCTCCTGGTTTTTGGGAATGGCTAGAATCAATTAGATTTAGATTGCTGTAATTACCTGGATTAATTTCAGTCTTTAAAATAGATACATAAATAGATGCATGTGTGGCCATTTCAGAAAGTGCAGTAGCAGATTGTTCTCATAAAATTCTAAACTTTTCAATCGCATGTCTGTTCTAGCAGGACTGCCACTCGTGACACTGGCATGAGGTCTCTGATGTAAATTTAGAAGTAAAATCTCATGTCTACTTATTCTTCTATGTAGTGTCTCTTCTTGCAGTCAAAACAGAGCCCATGAACAGCAGTGAAACAACAACTACAACTGGAGATGGATCGCTTGACACTTTTACTGGGTCAGGTAAAGCCATAATAAGATCACATGTTATGAGATACACACTAATGTAGCATTGGTAACCTTCACTAATGAACATGTCAGTGCATGGAAGACATCTCTTAAACTTTGTGAAAGTTATAAAGTACTTTTTAATATCAGAGTAATAATACCATTTGGAAAATACCGTAACTTGAAAGTCTCCCTAAACTATCTTACTCATGGCTTTAAATGTAAAGTATCTGTTTTGATTCAGTATAAATACCCTTATCTTCCCAGTTAGTTTTTGGGAAAAAACACAAAACTTTATTTGTAAGTAGCTGCCTGGAAAGTATTAAAGATTAATGAAGTACAATGAAGTATGTATTGTTTGCATTATAACACAAAATTGGATCTTGGTCATATTGATGATGATGCAGAGGAGAGAAGAATTATAAACATCAGTTAACTTTGGGCCTAATCCAAAGCATACAGAAGCCAGTGATCTGTGATCTTAAACCATCTACTCTGTGAAATTTACATGAGTAGATGAGTACATGACATTTGCTCACTGTGGACCACAGTCTGAAGTATCTGCTATGCTCAGGGACCCTGATTCAGCACTTAAACACACACTTAAGCCCAGTAAAGTCAATGGGACTTAAGCATGTGCTTCAAAGCTTTCCTGAACTGAGGCCAGAGTGAAGTGGCTGAAGCCAGTCTGAGAGTCCCACCACATGCTCTCTCTTCGCATGTTACGCCCTATTTTTCTGCCTTTCAGGCAATAGGCAGTGCATAGGAGCTGTGCACGAGGCTGACCAAGCCCTGCAAAATGTAATGTATTCACTGCTGCACTTGGTGACCTGTTTGAACACTGGAAGTGGTGAACAGGCAGACGGCTCTATGGCATACTCCAGGGCAGAATTGTGTTTATAGTGTAATGACAGTTGAGACTGCAGAGATGATTCTATGATAAATCCTGATTTTTTCCAAAGCTTAACGTTTTGACTCTTGGAAATCACAGGGGATGAAACTTGCCAGCCAGCAAGCATGCATGCAGGTTCCTTTTTCATAATTTTCCAATCAACAGTACCTGTGAACTTGACTTCAGTCATTAACTTATCTCATAATATAATTGCAAGATTATATATCCTACATGAGAGTCAAGTAAAGGTTAAGTAGCATAAACGCCACGTATTAAAATAAATAGGTAACATCACACCTCTGACTCATAGCCTAATGTTAATGTTGAAAGAAACAGCACAGTTCTACTAAATTTAGAGTTAAACTGTTACAGACCCCTTAATTCAGCCTTTGGAATTGAAATACATACCATGTAATCTCTGAGGATTCTACAATGCTCTATGAAGTTACCACTAAAGTTAATATTTTTCTCACTGACATGGCTTAACTGTAGACAAATTATCTTGTGCACCACTTCTACCACAATATGATGACGTATCTGTAAATAATTGGTTTTGGTATTTAATATTGTGTAAAGTCTAGGGAACTCTGATATTGTAGAGGACAATATATGTGCAATACTAGTGTGCCGTAGATGGGACTGCAGGACACTGAGAAAGTATAACTCAGAATTTTCTTGCTTGGATAAATTTGCTTTGACTGCAGTGTTAGTTCAACATACATTTTTGTGTTTAAATTGCTTGGAGAGTTAGGTGAATTTGAGAATTGTTAATAATTGTAATGGACTAGCAAGCAACTTCTAGGCTTTCCATCATTATCCCTTTTCAGTTAATATTTATTATTCACAAAAAAACTGTTAGAACATTAAGATTGCAAAATCAAGCATTCAAAAATTAGGTAATGGACAATCAAGGTTGCCACATAATCTGTTTGTTTCCCTTTGTGCACATGCATTATGATAGTGTTTCCTGAGCAGATCGCTGTACTGTTGTTTCCACAGGACCCCTGCCTCATTCAGTGCACTAAATGGCTTTGTCCATACTACAGTTTTGTCAACAAAAGTCAGCTTTCATTGACAAAACAGTGGAGGTGTGCACACGCTACAATGCTTCTTCTGCCGACCAAACTCCTGCTTTGCCAACAAAATAAAACCACCTCAGTAAGAAATGTAGAGTATTTTGCACCACAATTATATAGACAGTGTCAGTGTAGATACCGCACTTGGTTATGTTCCCGAAAATGGCCTCCAAAAGGTATCCCACAATGCCCATTCTGACCAATCTGGTCAGCATTTTGAACTCTGCTGCTCTGCCTCCACATACACAGGCATCCTCCCAGCCATTTAAGGCCCAGGAATTTTTGAAATTCCATTTCCTGTTTGCTCAACATGGAGAGCTCACATCGCATCTTCACATGGCGGCTCCACACAGCAAAGGCTCTTCTGCTTGGAGCATACCAGGGCTGTTGGATCTGCTGCGTATATGGGGAGAGGAGGCTGTGCAGTCCCAGCTCTGCTCCAGCTATAGAAACGTCAATACTTATGATTTCTCTTGGCATGTTGGAGAGAGGCTATGAACAGGACACTCATCAGTGCCGTGCAAAGCTCAAGGAGTTGAGGCAGGCATACCAGAAGGCAAGGAAGTCAAACGGTTGCTCTGGTGCTGTGCCAAAGATCTGCTGCATCTATAAGGAGCTGGTTGCCATCCTTGGCAGCGACCCAACCTCCAACCCAAAGAGCCCCATGGATACCTTGTTGGAGTGGGAGACGGTGGACAGTGGACTCAACCCTGAAGATGAAGTTGCAGACGAGGAGGTTGAGTTGGAAGACGAGATGGGACAGGCAACAAGGTCATCTGGTACCCTGGCAAGCCAGGACTTCTTCTCGACCCAGGAGGGTTTGAGCCAGTCCTAGCACTCTGTCTCTGGTACACACAATGCAGGAGAGGGAAGCTCTGGTAAGTGATCTTTTTGAGTTGATGCTGCTCAATTATATGAGGTAAAGCTGTCCTCTGCTTTGTTATGTTTTAGAAGTGGGTGACCAGAATAGAAATGTTCAAGGCTAGCTGTGTTTGCATATGCTTCATGTTCCCCTGTGCAGCTTAAGCAGTGGGGTGGAACAGTATATTATTACACACAGAGATTTCATGGGACTCTTCCAGAGAACTCCCTAGAAAGCTTTCCTGGAGGTACTCTCCAATCCTCTGCCGAAGATTCCTTGGCAGAGCTGCTTTGTTCCTTTCCCCTTTTGCAGGAAACTTTCCTGTGCCAGTTGGCAATCATTTGTGCAAGGACCAAAGCAGCACACAGGCGAGCAGCATAGGGGACCTGGTCTGAAGCTGCTCGCACGGAGGAGATGCACTCTTGAATCCTTGCTTACCATCAGGTGTGAGCTATTGGCTTCAACGACTTCTACTTGTGGACAATGGTGGCTAGAATTTAGAATTTTTGTCCCTGGTCACCTGCAGTTATTCCCTTAAAAAAACACATAGACCCTTTCCCCATCTTGAGCACCTCACCCCAACCCCGGGTCAAACTCATCATGTTTAGGGCGTTGCTGAGCTGTGTGCTTACCAAGGGACAGTGAAAAACTGATTCCTATTTAAAAGAGGTGTATTTTATTATAATGATTCGATGCTGTGAGTGCATTAACAGTCATGCTTCTGTTTGTTGTTTCTTGTGCTTCTGCAGATGTGGTCTTTAGGGGAACCCACTATCCACTAGCAGAGTGCCTCCGTAAGATAAGGAAACAACCAAAGAGGACCAAGGAGATGTGTTTGGAGAGGTGCTCCAGTCCTGAGATGCCAAAAACTAAGAATTCAGGGCATTGAGAGAGACTTTAAATGAAAATTCTAAAAGGCAGGACAGAAAGGAGAGCCAGGAGCGAATTTCCATTGGCCTAGGATAAAAGTGATGGAGGACCAAACAGATGTTGAAGTCCCTAATCATGCTTCTGGCAGAACACACACATGCTCGTCCTGCCCCCCCTGCAGCTGATCCGGAACTGCTTGCCCTGCCCTCCCAAACTCCTCCCACACATTCCTTACAACCTCACAGCCTGTCTCAGTACCCCATTCCCTCCACCCCTTCACTCCACAACATTCCAGGAAGGTGGCTTTCCACATCCAAAAATTCTTCAGCCTCTGGTCATAATCCTAGACCTGCATAACGATGCAAGCCCAGCACTGAGTGCTTGTTTCACGAGCCCACAAGCGACGGTCCATCATGTGCAGCTGCTCCCTGAATGCCAAAAAGCAATCTGGTATTCTTTTTCCATGGAGCACAGCAGCTCAGGCACTTCTGACTCCTCTTCAGAGTGGGAGCTCGTGATATACTGCACGACCATCCGCAATGGGTTCATAACAGTGACCACCACAGTGAAGAGCAGTGAAGGATCCATCTTTTCAGACAGAGATGGCAGGCACGCAGTAAACGGGGGCCGGTGAAAAATTCTGCAGAACATAGGTGGAAACCCACAGAATGATGGAACTAGAAAAACTGCAGGATGTTGCGCCCGCACCTCTGATGCATTGCGATCCATTCTGTCTTCCCACAAGTCCTGGCAGCACAAGGTGGCGAGTTATACAGTGGGATAGCTGCCCACAGTGCATTGCTCTCACTGTCAATGCTAGAGCACCACCCATGGATGCGCTCTGCCAATAGAAAGTGTTGTGTGGACATGCACAAGCAATGTAATTATAGTGCTTTTTGATCATCAGCGCAACTTGTGTAGACAAGATCTTGATAAGCAGCTATTCAGTGTTTTTGTTTTTCCTCATTGTTCAAAGTGTGGCCCCAGACTTTATGTACTGCACACTATTCAAACTCTGCTATGAAGACAGAATTATTCATTTCCTCCTGGACTTTTCTATGGTGCTCATCACTGTAAAATTTGAGCACCTCACAAAAATTCATGTCTTTATTTCACAACACGTCATGAGGGAAAGTGATGGTATTATCTCCAGTTTACAAATGGGGAGTTGAGGCATATGGGCCTGGATCCTTAATGGTATTAAGGTGCCTAACTTCCAATCCACTCAGTGGAAGTTAGGAACTTAAATAACTTTGAGGATCTGGCTAAGGCCATTAAGGACAAAAGTATCCACTCATTTTGGATGTCATAGTAGAGAAGCCGAGGGCCACTTAGCTGAAAGTTCTTAGCATTCTGCAGCACTTGATGTGTTCAAATCACAGCTCCCCAGGGCCTCCGTTGCAGCTGTGAGTGTGCAGCACTTCTGCAACTCAGACACTAGGTTGACACATCAGGCCCCAGGCAATTAAAGAACACAAGTAGTGACCACCTGTGGAAGAGCTGAATGATTTGTCCAGCCTCACACACAACCTCTATGGTGGAGGCAGGAATAGCATCTAGTTCCCCTGTGCTGCATTCACCTGTCTTAAGCTTGAGATCTTCCTACCACTACATGCCTTCCACCTTCTGCAACCAATAAACCAAGGGCTCCAATACACAATGGTCTCCATCACTACACAGCCCTGCTTCATCCTCCAAGTAGTCCATCCTGTGCACTAAATGAGATGGGTTCTGTGGAAAAAAAATAGGTGATCACTATATCATAATGCACATACACGAGCAAGCTGAATTAAAGTTGCACAGGCAACTTCAACTCTGGTATTTCCTATCTTTTGGGGGTTTGGATTTGCAATCTTAATATTCTTAACATATGTTCAGTGTGTGTGTGCAATTTTCTTGGTGTTTTTTTATATATATAAAGTAAACTGAAACATCAGAAGTTCCATTTCATGGCATCATATTTACACCCATCTGGGGCAGCCAGATTCCCATCTAAAGATTCCACCACACCGACCTCTGCCACTTGAGCTAACAGAATAAGTGGTAGCAGTAGTCAGTTGTCATTCTCTGTGTGGACCAGCACTAGAGGAGCATGGGACATTTTGCCAGTAGGTTTCTCAGATACTTGCTGACAGCAGAGGAAGATTGAGACTCAGAAATTTTGGGTTCCATGTGAGGTTCTGAAGGGGAGTATGCTGTAATGGGCACAGACTCTTCTGCCTGTGCTCTCAAATGACCTCCTTTTGCCCCATCCCCTCCAACCTGTCCCAGTCCTGTCTCTTCCACTCCCCTGGGTCCCTGTCCCAGGCTCCATGACTGTCTCATCAAGTCAGTCCCAGGCTCCACTCCTCAAACTACTCATCTCAGTCCCATTCTCCTTACCCAGCAAATTCTAATCTTCTCCATGCTACTCATCCCGGTCTCCCCCAACTCCCAGTTCCAGTCTCCTTGCCCAGCCACTCATAGAATATAAGGTCAGAAAGGACCATTATGATCATCTAGTCTGACCTCCTGCACAACGTAGGCTACAGAACCTCACTCACCCACTCCTGTAATAGACCTCTAACCTGAGACTGAGTTATTAAAGTCCTCAAATCCTAATTTAAAGATTTCAAGGTCCAGAGAATCCTCCAGCAAGTGACCGTGCCCCATGCTACAGGGGAAGGGGAAAAACCTCCAGGGCCTCTGCCAATCTGCCCTGGAGGAAAATTCCTTCCCAACCCCAAATATGGTGATCAGCTAAACCCTGAGCATGTGGGTAAGACTCACCAGCCACCCAAAAAAGAATTCTCTGTAGTAAATCAGAACTCATCCCATCACAGGCCATTGGACATATTTACCACTAGTAATCTAAGATCAGTCAATTGCCAAATTAGGGTGTCCAATCATCCCATCCCTGCCATACATTTAGCAAACTCAGTTTTGAATCCATCTAAGTTTCTTGCCCCTATTGCTCCCCTTGGAAGGCTGTTCC
This sequence comes from Mesoclemmys tuberculata, assembly GCA_007922155.1. Classification (NCBI taxonomy): domain Eukaryota; kingdom Metazoa; phylum Chordata; order Testudines; family Chelidae; genus Mesoclemmys; species Mesoclemmys tuberculata. The sequence goes on along the minus strand of ML675604.1, from coordinate 37,355,641 downwards.
AGAACTTCAGTCCCCTGATGGATAGGAACCTTCATCTATTTTCAAGTCTAAACTTCCTGATGGCCAGTTTATATCTTTGTTCTTGTGGCCACAAAGGAGCTGAACATAAATAATCCTCTCCCTCCTTGGTATTTATTCCTCTGATGTATGTATAGAAAGCAATCATCTCTCCCCTCAACCTTCTTTTGGTTAGGCTAAACAAGCCAAGCTCTTTGAGACTGCTCTCATAAGGCAGATTTTTCCATTCTTTGAATCATCCTAGTAGCCCGTCTCTTCACTTGTTCCAGATTGAATTCATCTTTCTTAAGCATGGGAGACCAGAACTGCACATAGTATTCCAGATGAGGGCTGATCAACGCCTTGTATAATGGTACTAACACCTTCCTATCTTTACTGGAAATCCCTCACTTGATGCATCCTAGGACGGCATTAGCTTTTTTCACTGCCATATCACATAGTCATCCTCTGATCAACCATAATGCCCAAGTCCTTCTCTTCCTCTGTCACTTTCAACTGATGCATCTCCAGCTTATAGCAGAAGTTCTTATTAGTCCCTAAGCTCATGACCTTGTACTTGCCACTATTAAATTTCATCCTATTTCTATTACTCCAGTTTACAAGGTCATCCAGATCTTCTTGTATGATATCCCGGTCTTTCTCTGTATTAGCAATACCTCCCAACTTTGTATCATCCGCAACCTTTATTAGTAAGTACACTTCCACTTTTTGTGCCAAGGTCAGTAATAAAAAGGTTAAATAAGATTGGTCCCAAGACCGATGCCTGAGGAACTCCACTAGTAACCTCCCTCCAGCCTGACAGTTGCCCTTTCGGTATGACTCCCCTTTAACCAGTTCCTTATTTACCTTCCAATTTTCATATTAATCCCCATCTTTTCCAATTTAACTAATAATTCCCCATGTGGAACCATATCAAATGTCTTACTGAAATCTAGGTAAATTAGGTCCACTTTGTCTAAAACATCTGTTACCTTCTCAAAAAAGGAGATCAGGTTGGTCTGACACAACCTACCTTTTGTAAAACCATGTTGTATTTTGTCCCAATTGCCATTAACCTCAATGTCCTTAACTACTTTCCAACTTCTGGCTTCTCAGTCCATCTGTCTCTCTCTACCCCACCCTGGCATCCAGACATCATTTCACACCCATCTCCCGTCCCCCACTGGCTCTCAGTCCCAATCTTCCCTCCTCACTCACCCTCCTCCCCAGCTCCTTGCTCAAGTCTCTTTGGCCAGTCAATCCCAGTTCTCCCCCCCATACTACAGCTTCTCTTCAGATCTGTCTCCTATCTATACCCTCCACACTTACCTTCTGCCTCCTACCCTACTGGTTCTCAGGCCTAGTCTCCCCACATCCCAACTCCTAGGCCCAGTTTCCCATTCTCTCTCCCAACCCCCCTACATTTCTCCCCTCCCTACATATCCAGCTTTTGCCCCCTCTGAACTTGAATCAGGCAGCTTCCTCTGTCAAGCTGTCTGGCCCAGCAGGGGGTCATTGTGAGCACAATCAAGACCTTCTCTCTGCCCTCATTTCAGGTGTCCTGACCCGGACCCTAGCTGAGTTTGCAGCAATCCAGACCTACAGTTGGGCTGGAGCATTCTCACTGCAGATGTAATTGACAGAGAATTTAGCTGACAACATTTAAAAGATCGCTATTGACTGTGTGTGCGCTGTGATTTTTCAAAGTCTTTTAACCTGGCAAAATGTAGGTGGATTTTCATGGGGACAACAAAAGATGCATCCCTAACACGCATGTCAAATTTCAAGTCCCTGTTGCAAAACATGGCTGCACTATGAACAGGTACCCAGAATGTTTTAACGTGGCAAAACAACTGTTTTCCCTAGCTTTGTTCTTGGACCATTTTGGCTGACACTTTAATAAAAAAAAAAAAAAAATCCGCCTGAGGCAGACTCCCAGCATAGAAATTTTCAGCCCAAGCAGTTAAACTTTGGCAAAGTTATAAGCAACTGAAAACAGGTTTTTAATAACAGAAAATGTCAAGAAACCTTAATAGCATCCAGAGGACCATTGTGCAGATACATAAAATATGTTCCCCAAAGATCTTACAATCTAATTTAACATACAGATTGGTGTAACAAACTATCAGAAGGAATTAAAGAGGGAGGGTGAGAGTAATAGTGAAGAGAACTTGGATTATGTAGACTAGCTATGTGCATGATTAAGTGTCTTCAGGACATTCACAGATGTGTTGGGGTTTTCTAATATAAGATATATGTAAATAAAATAAATATATGTAATACTTTCTGGGCACCTATATTTTTTTCTATCCCAATACAGACCAATTTAGGTCCAGGAAAGGAGGAAAACAACTAATACAATATTATTTGTACAGTCATTAAGGTGAAATGGAAAGAAACTGAAAATACTAAAAGACACATTCAAGAATATTTTTCTTAAGTCTTTCTGAATGCACATAATAGAAAGATTGATGTGCAGAGCTATTTAATTACCTCATGCATTTTGCTGTAAAATTGCTAATTTCACTGAGAGATTTGATAAGAAAAAACAGTTCATCTACTGTAGCTGTTTTAATATTTATTTTGTACCAGTTACAGTAGTATGATAAACCTGTTTTGTTTCTCAGAGTTGGTCAATTAGCTGGATCTCCCACTTCTCAAAATACAGTTCAGTAATAAGAGAAAAAAATGGTCTGATATTTCATCTAATTACATTACGTGAAAAGACAGCAGAAATGCAATTAGTGGATCATTAAATTTCATTAATCTGAGAATCTACAAGATCACCTTGTAGCTGTTTTGTCTTAGGTCTTGTCTACATTTAGTACTTATGTCAGCAAAACTTTTGTGACTCAGGGGTGTGAAAAAACCACCTTCCTGAGCAACGTAAGTTTTGCCAGCATAAGCGCTTGTGTAGCTGCATTATACTAATGGGAGAGATTTCGCCCATCAACATAATAAAATCAGCTCAACGAGCATCTCCCTCCAACTTAGCCCTGTCTACATGAGCGCTTATGCCGGCAAAACTGATGTTGCTCAGGGCGGTGTTCTTTTCACATCCTGAGTGACAAAAGTTTTGCCAACACGAGTGCTTGTGTAGGCAAGGCCTTAATAAAGAGGATTGCGGTGTTGTAGGGTGACTGACTATCCTTCAGAAGTTTAGAAAATAAGAAAACTTGATAGTTTTATAGGCAGTTTGCTTTGATATATGCTTTGAATACTTACACATTAAAATTTTATGAAAATTGTTAGCACAGGGTCTACAAATTATTAACCGATGTTTCCTAATTTTCAAGCTAACCTAATGTCCATTAAAGAGGAATTAATTCTTTTCCTTCTACAACATTTTCCTAGGTATTCTAAACATGTTTAAAATAACTTAAGAACTATGAAATTTTGCTTGTGTTCAGAACAGTAGATTTTAAAGGCATTCATTAGACTTGGATGTAGAAATAGATCAAATTTCATAAAATATTTAGGAACCCAAACCTATTTGTCACTTACACAATTCTAAAAGTTGGTTTGCAGTACCCTTATGAACAACTCAGGAAGGATATACTTTGAAGTACAACTATGATTGATTAGACTACAGAAATTCCAGTGCTTCGTTGTGTACTACTTTAATCTTTTGAACAGTGAATGAACAGCAGATGGCCTAATAAAGACACTCTGTATATTTGCTCAGTATGGATTTGCTCTGAAGGGATTGGTTCAGCACTTTAGAGTACATATATTTGGAATACATCTGTCTTAGTCAAGACAGATGGTTAAAGGAAAGTGAAACTTCCAAATTCTTGGAATTATTCCAATTTGGGTGCTGCTTTTGATTGAAATTTTAATAGGATATGACAATCATTCTGTAAGCTTTTTCGGAAGAATACAGCTGATAGTATAGGCATAAATAAGGTTGAGAGGACTGAACTGGGATTTGTTTTACTGACATTTCAAATAAAAATATTGCCACTGTCTTGCTCTAACTGATCTGAAGATAAGTAGATAAATTTGTTTTCCTGGGCTGTCAATTTGATATCTTTCACAATCGCTAAATTCACTAAAAAACTCAAACATGGAAAAAAATATTTTGCAAATTGTAATTAAACTTTCAAGTGTCAGGCTTTTAAATTAGATTTTATAATTTTTTCAGTCCTATATATTATACATTATATCACATGTTTTTTAAAATGGCAATTTGATAATACATTATAGGACGTTTCACTTAGTGAAAGCTTCATGACTTGTGGATCAAATATGTGTGAAATGTGTGCAGAAATATATTTTAAAAAATTAAAAATGTGCTGCATGCTGATATGGGAAGAAAATGGTTTTTAGAACATGGTTTGTTTGGCAGTTTACTGTATGTCTTCAGTTTGCATATTAAAAATATAGTAGTTTAGTCTTGATGAAAGGTTATGCTGTATTAGTTAAATACAAATGTATATATGTTAGCATTCGTTATCTCTGCAAAATTTTTGGTATGTAAATTAAATCCATGTTTGTTTTTGGTAAGTGTTGCGCTCTTGTTTTCTGTTTTGCAGTAATAACAAGTAGTGGCTACAGTCCAAGATCAGCACATCAGTACTCGCCGCAGATATATCCCTCCAAGTTAGTTACCACATCTTTTCTAGCTTATCATAGTAAATGACCAAGATTTCAGGCAATTCTGTTGTTCAAACTTTCCAATAATGGAATACAGAATACACAATAAATAAAGAAAAGTAGCAACGAATGGCTACATAGTTAAGAATTTGACTTGATGCTGATCCCCATTAGCATCATTTCTCTATTTTTTCTCTCACACAGTTGGTGAAGACTTTGGTCTGGCTCTTAGATACGAAGTTATGCAGTTATATACAAGATATATAATTGATTTTGGACACAGATGTAAGAGCAAGATTGAATCCCAGTGGTCAAATTCTCAAACATAGGCACCTAAGTTGTACTGACAGAATATGCTCAAACACATGGAAGCAGGCACTTGATTGGGGAAAAAACCACAACTGCATGTGCAAAATGAGTACTTGAATACATAAGTAACAGTGCATTAAAAAGGACAACTTTCTACACATAGGCATTCCATAGTCAGTATTGTCAAGCATTCAAAAAATTATGAATCAGGCTCTGCAAAAGCATGTTGGATTCTTTTTACTTATCTTTTGTTTCTTAAACCAGTAGGGGATCATGTTTCAAGCTTTTCTCTGATACTGTAAGGGCTAGATACTTACTTCCCTTCCACACACTCCCCCCCAAAAAAGAAAACCCCCTGAGATTCTCATGTAGTGACACGACTTCAAAGAGCTGGGTCTTTGACAAAAGATCAAATACTGTGAGAGTTGAGATAAAATCACTAGAGTTGGCAATGCTGTAAACTGCACGCAAGTACTCATTTGCATGTGGCATTACCAGTTTGGTGCATACATGTTTATGATTGCAGTGTGAAGTTTGTTTGCTCCTACATACTTGACAGTGTGGGGTAGGAGGCTATGTTTGAAAATTTGGCATTATGTTTCTAAAATGAAAACGTTGAAATGTTAGCAGATTATGCTTTCTGAAGTTACTTTATTTTATTACATTTGTATTCACGTCATATCAGCAAATATTAAATAAGATGACAAGTAAATGTCTGAACTATGCATATTAGAGAGACAAGGTGGGTGAGGTAACATCTTTTATTGGACAAACTTCTGCTGGTGAAAGAGAGAAGCTTTCAAGCTTACACAGAACTCTTCTTCAGGCAGCTACAACAAGGAACTAAGTGTAGTCTTTCTTATTTCACTTACAAGGGGATTTGGCTAACAGTGCATCAGATATTCTTGTCCAAATATATTACAAGCTCTTCCTCAATTTTTGATTTACTGTAATAATTTTTTGGCATCTAAATTAAAGTGTAATCTTTTTCTGATAGCAACTGCTGCCAACTGTGCAAAAGTAATTAGAAAAAAAAAGCAGAAGATAGTATTTGATATTAAGTCATAGCTTTTAATGGCCAGGTTTCAGTTACAATAATTCTTCGGAGTGTGTTTGCTCAGCAATCGGTCCATAAAATCTTATTTGACTTATTAAACATTCCAAGACAAATGTTTCTGAATACATTTCTGCAACTTTGGAAGGTAAACATTTTAAACCTGATTTTATTCACTCTTCACTCTTTATTCAAATGTCAATATTCATAAATAAAAGATCACTTTTATTTCCATTCTTTTTTCTGTAACCCAAATTTTCCAAATGGTGAAAGCCTATCTTGTTATTCAAGTATTTACTGTAGGCATTTTTAATGCCATTCTACATGGGCTCAGTCCGTCTCCCATTGAAGTCAGAGGGCCAGATCCTTAGCTACAGCTGAACTGCACGTAGTACCAATTTGTCTATCTTGGCACTCCGCACTCCCCTGACCCTGCTGCCATTGTCTCTAGGCCAGTTCTCCTTCACTGGATTAGAGCAGCCTGAGGGCATCTCTGATTGATTTATGCCAGATGCTCATTGCTCCAAGGCGGGGGGGTCAAAATCATATAGAGCTATGTTGGCAGTGGGGTTATCCTCCTGGGGTTAGATACAGTAGCTTTAAGGTTATATCGTGCTGGTTGTGTGGTACAAAACATGCACATTGTACCAGAGAATATGACCCAGAGAGTCTCTCCATGTACTTCAGTAAGGCTAGATTGGATTCCAGAAGAGTAATTCTTCTGTAAGAGTAAGACAAAGAAACCTGTTTGTAGACTTCTTGAAACTTTATTTTATTGTTTGCAAAGTATTTGTTGCCACAGTAATGTTATTTTTCCTGATATTTAGGCCCTATCCACACATTCTTTCTACACCAGCAGCTCAGACAATGTCTGCCTATTCCGGACAGACCCAGTATTCAGGAATGCAGCAGCCAGCAGTCTATACAGCCTACTCACAGACAGGACAGCCTTACAGCTTACCTACTTATGGTATTTTATCTCTCGTTGTTATGCTTTCTTAGTTAGAAGTAAGATTGATTGTCAACAGGAAATTCTTTACTTTTCTCCCCATCTGCAAGTAAACATTTTGAATAATCAGTTGAAAATTCATTTCTCACACAGATTTGGGTGTAATGTTGCCAGGCATCAAGACGGAAAGCGGGCTTTCACAAACGCAGTCACCACTCCAGAGTGGATGCCTCAGTTACAGCCCAGGGTTTTCCACACCACAGCCAGGCCAAACACCATATTCTTATCAAATGCCAGGTTAGCAACCAACATTGTCGTCTTTCCTCTTTCATTTCAATGGCACTCCTCAGGAGTGAGGTGTTGCTCAGTGTGAACAGGACTGAAGTAGGCCTTTACGTTCAAATGTTCAAATTTAGGTGCCTACCTCACATTAAAATAATTGAAATTGACATACAGGCTGATATCCTGTGACCTCACGAAAGGTATTGGTTTTTTTGATTTAGCATTTTGGTGTGCATTTCTTTGTAAGAAACAGTTATCAAAAAACCAAGGGCCAGACCTGCAAAAGTATTTAAGCGCTTAAAGATGCAGAAGGCACCTAGTGGGATTTTCAAAAGAGTCTAAATGAGTTCGTCACTTAACTCCCTTTGAAATCAACAAGAACTGGGGACTAGATTCACAAAAGGATTTAAGTACCTGACTGCCATTGAGGTATCTAAATTCCATAATCAGGTCCCCCTGGGCTTCAGGAAATCCCCGCTCAGCGGTAGGTGTCTAAACTCACTTGACACTTAAATTTTTGCCGTAAAAGTTCCCTTGGCATCTATGTTTCTGCCTCTGAGCATGTTCACTGCAGCTTCATGCCAGGCATTCCACTGTCTGCACTCCAGGGTGAGGCACAAAAGCCCCAAGTGATGCACAACTGGGGGGGTGGGAGAGTAGGTGGTAGGCATTCCTCCTCCTATCTTGCTTGCAGGACTATAGGGAGTTTACACAAAACAGCGGGGAGAGGAGGCCTACTCCCCTCAATTCTTAGCCCAGAGGATAGGAGGGTATTCACCTGCAATGTGAAAGAGCCTTGGTTAAAGTCCCTCTTTTACTTCAGAGGGAGAAGGGATTTGAACTGTTTTATGGTAAGACTGGATGGTTAGAAGGTGAACAAAGTAATAAATACATATAAGGAAAGGAGGGGGAAGAAAAAGAAAAGAAATTTACATGGCAGTTGGTTGAGGCACAGTAGTAAATGTGAAAAGGTTTTCTTGACCAGCAAAACCACATCTTCTCCAAGTTTCCTTGAAAAGTATGAAAAGGGAAAAATAATTTGGAAGCAGCATGTCATCTCTGTTGAGTATTTATAATAATGTTTTATATTTTAAAGTGAGAATCTCAGTTGTTTGTGCTTCTAATCTGTCTGTATTGTACTGAGAGAGATTTTCTTTTCAATACACAAATATATTCTTATAATGAATTATTTCCTTTAACTTTAGGTTCTAGTTTCACACCCTCATCTACTATTTATGCGAACAATTCAGTCTCAAATTCTACAAACTTCAGTAGTTCACAACAGGTATGAATATCAACACTTTTATATGTGCAGTAGAAAAAAAATATTTTAGGTGATCAGACAATTGCATAATATGACCTATCTAGGTTAAAACAGGACTATTATGGTTGAATGTTTTATAGGGCAGCAGTGTACTTTAATATATAATCAAAGACTGAAATCTTCATGAGAAAAATTGATCAACCTTTTCATTTAAAGTACATAATAAAGAAATCAGTTCACTTAATAAACTGTCTTTACTTTTCCAGGATTATCCATCCTACACAGCTTTTGGCCAAAACCAGTATGCACAGTATTATTCAGCATCAACATATGGAGCATATATGACCTCAAACAACACGGCTGATGGCACCTCTTCATCATCATCAACCTATCAGCTACAGGAATCTCTCCCTGGCCTGAATAGTCAACCAGGTACAGACCTTCATCAAGGTGAAAAACTTTTGTGTATTTTATCCGATCAGTTTAGATGTGTGAAAGCAGAATTGCAAAAGGCCAACATAGGTAATTTTTAACCAAATTGGGATGAACATGAACTTTTACACTTATCTTAGTGTCTCTAGAAAAAGATATTTTATTACGGACACAATCATGAGACCTTTTTAAAAACAAAAAAAGAACATGTAATATCAGGTTAGATATTAAACCAACCACAACCAAGTAATTTTGGCAAACTGATACATGTATCTTTGTGGGAGTGAGAAAAGACAACAATCAGGTACCTATCTTTGAACATCAAAAACTATTGTGTTGTAGCACGACCTCTCTAATTCACACTCAAAAAGGCAATCCCTCACCAGCCCTCAGCAAAGATTTAACAAGAGAATGGGGCTGAGAACTTGAATTACTGACACCTAATAATAATAATATTATTAATAATATGTTATTAATTTAATTAAATAATAATACCTAGCACTTCATCCATAGATGGATGAAGCTCTTTATCGTTATCACCATTTTACAGATGGGGAAGCTTAGGCATAGAGTCGTGAAGTGACTAGCCAAAGGTCACCTAGGAGACCAGTGGCAGAGCCAAGAATAGAACATACATCTCCCCAGAGCCAGTCCAATGCTGTATCCACTAGGTCACACTGCCTTTTCTATTTCAGCATATTTACTAATAGAGTATATTGTGAAGAACTATCATAAATAATTAAAATCAAACTACAGTCATTTCTTTATTTAGACAAGCACTTATTAGTGTGCTTAACTTTAAGTATGTGCATGCCTCATTGGTAATTCACAAAATTCAACAATTCACAATAGAACTATCAGGTATTAATATCAATCTATTACAATTATATTAAAATAGTTAAGGTTGTAAAGTGAAGCACTCAGAAGCCAGGACAAGACCAAATTAAGTTTGCCTGACCAATTATGCACCCTTGAGCATATGCATTACAGTATTTTATTATATAATCACACATACCTTTTTTACAGGACCCCGTCTCATTCAATGCACGAGGGGGACGTTGCTCTGTGAATGAGGCAACTGTTTAGTTTTTCTTTTTATCCCCATCATTCACCCTGTAGCTTCGTGCCTGCTTCATATACTGCACACCATCCAAACACTGCCGTACATAAGGATTGCTTTTCCTTCTTTGTAGACTTTTTATGGTGCTTATTATGTTAGTAGGTGAGCACCTCATAATGCTTAATGAATTGATCCTTGCAACACCCCTGCAAAGTCAAGAAGTATTATCCTCATTTTACAAATGTGAGACTGTGGTACAGAGAGATTAAGTGTCCTGCTCAAGTTCACATACAAAGCCTGAGAAACACAGTAAAAGACCCCAGATTTTCAATGTCTCTGTCCATTGCCAAGTGAGCTTTATTTGTCTTCCCGGGGACCCTGCTTCATTCATCATACACTGTACAATTTCTGCAGTGTGGACCTGATCCAAAACCTATTGAAGTCTGTGGGAAGGTTCTCATTGGCTTTAATGAGTTTTGGATCAGTCCCTGAATGCAGAAGAGGTGCACTGGACCCTAGACCAATTCACTACACAAGGTTGTCTCATTCTTTTTTAGTGAACTGAATGACAAAGGGATCCTGCAGAAAAAAAGTATGCAGTACTATATTATAATAATTAATATGCAGCAGGGGAAGGAGTTAAGGTTGTGCAAAAAACTTATGGAGCTGGCAGCACTACCTACTGTTGAGATTGCTTGACACTTCCCATTACAAGACCCTGTTTTCAGTTACTTATAACTTTGCCAAACTTTAACGGTATGGGCTGAAATTTCCCGTGCCAGGTGTCTGCCTCAAGCTGAATTTTTTTTGGAACGTGTGTGTTTATATAAAATGGGAAAGTCTATTTTGTTCACTCCCTTGGTTCTTGAAAGTAGCTGAACTATTTTGGCACAAGCTTAAAAATTATTAACTCCGGGACTCAGAAGTTTAAATTTAAGACGAAAAGATAAAAGACTACGTTATAATCAACTGAAATTAGAACACTTGAGGAATGAACATTTACTGTAGATGCTCCACATATAATTAAAAAAGATTCTGGTGTATGTTATAAGCATTCGTTGCATTCTTTCAACATCTGCATGCTTCAGGATGTTTTATACTTCCTGCATACTTAACAATATTTTGCAATGAGTAGATTTGCACATTATCTCAGCTTGCAGCTGTGCTTCTTACAAGTGATCTGTTAGCATACTGTATTTGCAAAATCTCTTTATGATAGTGTTTTATAATCTGCACTTAATGTACTATAGAAAGGAACTTTATGCGAATTAAATAACTGAAAACCATAATGAGTATGTAAGGCCGAAATAGTGAGAAAGGTTTTTATATTTAAACACATGAGCATGTCTCCCTTTTAAATAGCTTATGTATTTGAACTTGTAAATCTGCCCATGCACTTCCCATTTCTGTGAAGTGTTGAACCGGTCATGTGATAGTGTGCACAGTGCTACACCCATTTTGAAAATACCTTTGTTCTTGTGTGTTACTTTAAAAATACACTTGCATAAATGGAGTGCAGCATTTTGAATATTTTGCCCGTAGTTTAGACCTGTGAACACTACTGATACACTAGGTCACATCTCAGCACTCCAATAGCCTGGATCAGCATGTTCTGTCTAAAGAGATTTGTTGGCTGGGGAACCATGGTCTACACCATTTAAAATCTAAGATAGATGCATCCAGGTGCTTCACTCTCCAATCCTGTCTGACCAGAGGATGTGGTTTCTTTTCCTAAGCAGAGAATCCTTAATCTAGTCAAACATATATAACTCCCAACTCAACAGTCAAATCCCAATTATGATAGTATTTACTGAGTAGAGAGAGAAGATAACCAGATGAAAAAAAAAAAAAACCAGACATTTACTCTTACCATTGAGTGAAACAACCAACAAGAAGCTGCATGACTGCTGCAGGTCAGGAAAGCAATTACTACCATAAAGGATTGGTAGTTGTGTTCCTGTGTGCTGATAGTAGGATCTCAATTTACGGTTTCTTTCTTGGAGCTGTCAGCTTCTCTTGGCTTTTCTCCCACCAGTCTGTGCACCTGAACCTTCACCTTCCAGTCAAGGACTGACCCTTACTTAGGGCTATATCTTTAAGTCACAGTCCTGTCTTGGGGGCAGTATGGTAGCCCAATGTCTTCTTCCCATGCTCTCTAGTGTGAGTGAGGGGTGTACTGGTTGCCCCTTCCTACGGGAAGAGTCAGCCTGCTCCCCCTGGTGCGTTTCACGTGCTCCAATGTGCCCAGACCATGGCTCTGCCTCCCGTCTGCCTTCTTTGGGGTGTACAGTGCGTCCATCGGCAGGTACAGAGAGACTAGGGAAGGGAGTGGGAATGCTCCTGGTAACCCAACCACCACACATCCATGTATGGATTTGTTGTTCTTTATTCAGATTCTTTGTTTCACAGACACTTCACTGCGTGGCCGTATGTCAATGCACATTTATGCGGATGTATCGAAACTTATACTCCTCACACTTTGTGGGGTTGTCCTGTAAAGAAAACCTGTAATTTCTCCTGGAAGTGGAATTATAGCAAAATTCCTGTGGCGAATGCACAGACGATGTTACTAATGTATTCAAGCACAAACATCCCATCGAGAGCAAGCCCAGAGAGAGCCCAGAGACTTGCAAACAGTGCTGTTCTTCCCTGATGCTGTTATAAACAAGGTTTTCATTTGTAATGCTGCCTGGACCCTAACTATGTTCTGTGACCAGTTTAAAGCCACGCCCCGTCAGTACTATACTGCGTTTTAAGTTGTGGATGGGGTGATGTCACATTTGCCTGAGGGGGGTTTCTGGTAATGGCTTGCAGAAGGAGGAAGGTGGCATGCAGCTCTCAGCAACCTCTTCCTTTCAGCAGGGAGGGGAGCCCAGCTGCCTGTGGAACTTGGGAGATGTTACTAGGACATCTTGGCTTAGAGGCAGTAGCTGCAAAAGCTTCTGGTTACTCCTTCACCTGCAGGATGGAGAGGCCCAATGAGCCCTGCTGCTAGAACACGGGAGTAATGGTGCTAGGGTCGGCCTGCGCACAGGAAGGAATAAGAATGTGCACAAATCAGTCTGAGTTGCCTTTCCTTCTGCACACTAGCCTATGCAGAAGCAGTGCACATTGGGGTTTTCACTGTGTATGCTTGTCTTCCCTCCCAGAGGGGTCCCCCTTAGCATCGACTGGGCTCTTACTCTCTCTCTTCACTTCGGTCACGGAGGGCTTAGTGGCATGGAAGGCTTTGTGCTGGCCCTGCACGAGTACACAAGCACCCCTGTGTCTGCAATAACAGGCCATACCGTGTTCATGCTTAACACTTCCTTGTCACTTTATTGTCTCTATACTCACAGTTGCCAGTGAATGAAGTTTCCCAAACAGATTCCTTAGCTATGTGTTGAATATAAGAAAACGTAAAGAATTTCAAGCATTACAATTAATACTTCCAACTTGAGTGAACTGCATTAGGAATTCCTTATCTCTAAACAAGAACACGCATTTTTCATACCTTCCATCTATGACCAGTTTGCATTTAGTTTCTGTCAGATCTGACACACGTTCTTACTACACTACAGCTCGGTATTTTGGTCAGGGTTTTTTTTAAGTTTAAAGAGTATACTCATTTCTGAAGCCGCATAAGGATAAAAAAGTAAGTTTCTCCTTTAATATGGATGAGCCTACTGTTTGTGAAAAGCAAATCCAGCAATTAAGCCTACAGTTGTTCAAAAACCCATGCACTACTTACTGACTTCTGCAGTTCTAAAATAGAAGCATGCCTTGCATTCAAGTATGAGACAGCTGGTCGTTCTGATTTAGAGATTAGCTTAATGAAATAAAGTTGGCTGTAAATATCTAGAACTTACAAGGTACAGTGATTAGTTACAGTACTGATTAATGGATAATTATGCAATCATGTACAGTGTTGGTCCAAGAAGAAGCCTGGGGCAACTGGTAATGACTAATGTTAAATGAAAATTGTAAATAGCATTCAGTTATTTACTTCAGCTATTAGGAACTTTCTTAGAAGATTTAGAAAGACTTTCTAAAATTATTTTTGGAAGAACAAAGTAAATTCAATAATTGGGAACAGATGTTTTAATATGTGACTTCCGAATTGAATCTTGATTTTTATAAAACATTACATTTTTCACATACGTTAAGTTTTCTTGTGTTGAAAATCATTAAAAGGTTTAGACAAGAGGTTAGGGTTTTTTTCTTTTACTCTGTTTTTTATGTAGTGTTGGAAGAACTAGGAAATAACATTTCCCTTAATAAGAGTCCCTTCCTATAATACTTACAAATTCAAAACTGTTAAAGTCAATGGAAGTTCTGGTTGTGCAAGCAATCCAGTTTTAAGCTGTCGTTTTGTCTGTTTCAGTTAACCAAACTTATTTTCTTCTCTTTCATATGGAGGACAAGCAAATACTCCTTGACCTTATTTACTTCCCCATTACCTTTAGTGCTTTTACTGATATTGGTATCGCTCAGGAAATACAACTGGTTAATTAATCAGAACTCCCTCTCCTGTCTAGTTCTGCAACAGCAAAGCAACAATGCAACTGAGTCATGATTAAGTGGAAGTGATTTTTTTCTGTTTAATTTCCCGAGTATGTATAAAACTTGCATGTAATGCAGCCCTCCCAAACCAATGCTATAGAAAATGTTTTTCTATTAAATTCTTCAGGTATTTAGAATAATTGCTATATAATCTTATTTCATTTTAATAGAAGTCTGTTGGTTTCGTTTCTATAGAAATTTTCTCTGAAGATAGTCTCATAGACAGTATGTATGTATGTAGAATAAAATATTAAACTAAATACAGAGACATGGATTAATAAATGATACAATAAAGAAACACTTTGAATAAAACTTATTTTCTAGGGCTTTCAGAAGTTACCATTATTGTACTTTGATTTTTTGTTGACATTTTGGGCAGCTGGGGTGCGGTTTAGTAAGAATCAGTATTTATAAACTACTTGCTTCTTAGTTCACCTATTTGGGTATTTTGCTGGGGAAGCAATAAAACAAAAAAGCTAGACTTGTATGAAGTTTTGTTTTTATCTTACAGGGGGAAAAAAAGAAATGTGAATGAATGTGCATTATGTAGGAATAGTTCTGCTTTGCATGAAATGATTGTATCTACTGCAGCAAATCATTGGAAAATAGATAAACAAAATTATTTTCATTAGAAACTCATGGCATGTATATACAGATGGATTTCCATCTCTTCAGCTGTGCATAATTGAAGATCTGTGTCAAAAACTTCAGATCATAAATGTGGTATTATCATTTGTGGGAGCTTTAAGCAGTTTCATAGATTTTAAGAAAGTTTATAATTGTTTTAATTCCCTCACATGACCAACGGTATTTTTTTCCCAATCAAGACATCATAAAAACATCGGAGAAACTCATTGTTCCATTTTACTTATTTAACAACCTTTAGCAGATCGTTCACTAAGCAATATAATGAACTAAATGATTTACTGAATGGCAACAAAAAGAATTATTTTTACTAGAAATATGTCAATTCACTCAATCCAGTGTCTGTAATTCCCTGGGTCCTCGCTGTTCCCTTCTTTAAAGATAGGTACTGTGTTTGCCCTTCTCTGTCCTTTGGGACCTCAGCTATCCTGCATGAGTTCTCAAAGATAATCACTAATGGTTCAGAAATTGCTTCAGCTAGTTCCTTAAGTACCTTAGGGTGAATTTTTTCAGGCTCTGCAAACTTGAATACATCTCATTTATTTGCATATGCTTTAATCTGTGCTTTTCCTATTCTGGCCTACGTTCCTTCCCCCTTGTTTTTAATATTAATTGTTTTAAGCATTTGGTCACAATTAACCTGTGAAGAATGAAGCAAAATAGGTTTTGCACACCTCAGCCTTTTTGGTGTCATGTGTTACTAGCTCTCTTTTCCTGTTGCTAAATAGTGGACCTACATTTTCCTTTGTCTTTCTCTTGCCCTTAATGTATTTATAGAACCTCTTCTTGTTGTCTGTTATGTCCCTTGCTAGGTGTAACTCATTTTGTGCTTTCTGATTTTGTCCCAACATGCCTGTACTATTCTTTTGTATTCATCCTTAGCAGTTTATTCATGTTTCCACTTTTTGTAGGATTCCTTTTTTGATTTTTACCTCATTAAAGAGCTCCCAATGAAGGAATCTTGGCCTCTTACTGTTCATCTATCTTTCCTTAGCATTAGGAGAGTTTGCTCTTGTGGCTTTAATATTGTCTCTTTGAATCTGCCAATTCTCCTGAATGTCTTTTTCCCTTAGATTTTCTTCCTATGAGACTTCACATACCAGGTCTTTGAGTTTGCTTTTTTGAAGTCCATTGTGCTTCTTTCACTTCTTCCTTTCATTAGAATCATGAAATCTATTATTTCATGATCGCTTTTGTCCAAATTGCCTTCTACCTATCTTTCTACCTTCCACTGGCTACTTCCCTCTTCCTTCCAATAGTCTCTAAAAATATTAGTATCTCAGTTTGTAAGGCATGACTATATACGGTGTAGAGTCATTGACTGGCCAAGTTTGAGACAAAGCTTTTGCTGATTGTGGCTGGTGTGTGGACAATGATGGGGACAGAGTTCAGGTTGCTTGTGTAACCTCGGTATGAACATGTTACTGAATTTGTGTGGTTTGACCACAGCTTTTTAAAAGGTTGCCTCTGTGTATGTGAACTTTAAAATGTTCTTATTTTGACCTATATGACCTGTCCTTTCTCATGGCATATAATGTATATAGGTGCAAATGGCCTATCTTATTCAGTTGTGATCCTAATAAAAATGTTCTTAGAAAAGAAAAGCAAGAAGAAAAATAAAGGAGTTGCCAGTTGAACTTTTATATTCCTAAATATTGAGCTATTTGGCTTGATTGTAAACTCTGTGGGGACAGGGACCATCTTTTTGTTCTTTGTGTGTACAAAATCTAAAGTATATAATTAGCTCCTAGGTACTATGGTAATACTATTAATAATAATTAATAAATAATAGATCCTGCCCACACTAAGTCATCCTTGACTTAGGCTTCCCAAAGCCAGCTGTCTCTCTTTGTTTCAATCTGTCCAAAGTGAAAAGTGGTTCATACTTCCCTCCTCAGTTTTATGGCACTCCAGCTTTTCAATAGAATAAAAAAGAAAACCTTGTCATTCTGAATGTGAGGCAGGAGCTTTGTCCCTTTCCTTGTCTGACTGATGCATGCATCAATGAATCAATCAATAATAATAATGAAATTATCATTAAGATGCCAACTCAGAACCTTGTTTCATACCAAAAAAAACACTAAGCATTGCATTCACCATTACAGTAGGGTACTTGGGAAATGTTTGTACCTGACTTGTAATTTGTTAGAGACAGGGTGCGTGAGGTAATAGCACTTATTGGACTAGCTTCTGTTGGTGAAAGAGACAAACTTTCGGGATCCACAGGTCTTAATTCAGGTATGGGAAAGGTACTCAGAGTGTCACAACTAAAGACAAGGTCGAACAGATGTTACATCCTTCAATGTATTTTAAAGAACCATCTGTAGCGAGCAGCATAGAACCCAACAGATTAGAAAAATGGGACGGCGTCCTTGAATCAGTTGAACATGTTAGATGATGTCAAGCATAGCTGTACTCCATTACTGTTGTGAAACATAGGCATGAAATCATTATTAAGGAAGACAAATGAGGAGGATTCATGTCTTTTCAGATTTAGGAAACTGGCTAAATTAGGTATATCACCAGATGTTTTTGGAGGTTCACTAGTAGTGTTGGGAAGGAAGGAGGATTTCTGGTTCCTGGGAGATGGGATGGAGTAAGTCCCAAACAATCAGTCCTAGATAGCTCCATTCTCTTTCCCCAGCCGGCCTTCCCAGTGTGACCTGCCTTTTCCTGCTGACAGTTCTCAGTTGACCGCCTTCCGTGTTTGTGACCAGCAGTGGTAAAGTGGATTACATAGGGAAATGAGGCTGAGAAGAAGGTAGAGGGATGAACTGGTGTGGAGCTGGTAGCATGTGAGGGTGGATGAGGAGATCAGGTTGTTGCTCTGGCAGAGAGGAGGAGACGGTTGGGGA
Organism: Mesoclemmys tuberculata; assembly: GCA_007922155.1. Taxonomy (NCBI): domain Eukaryota; kingdom Metazoa; phylum Chordata; order Testudines; family Chelidae; genus Mesoclemmys; species Mesoclemmys tuberculata. The sequence goes on along the minus strand of ML675604.1, from coordinate 37,337,656 downwards.
TTCTGGTACCTGCAGGAATATCTAGGATGGGATAAGGATGTTGAGTTTCTTGCTGGTGCGGAGAGGAGCTGAAGTTGAGTCTTCACAGCAACAGAGGACTTGGGAATCTGTCTAGCTGACCTCCTAACATTGGGAAGAAAATATCCTCACCTTAAATTTAAAAAGAAGCATGACATGGCCATTAGTATGGCATTTTAGAAAGCTTATTTTGATGCTTCACTATTTTGTGTATACATGTATATTGGTGCATTTAAACCCTCTCTACTTTTCTAAAGAGATTTTTAGAAGTTTGTCTTTGGTAAAGTCAGAATGTATTTGTAGCATCTTCAATTTCATGTTACGTAAAACTGAAACTGAGAACTGCTCTTCTGTATTTTATGTTTACAGCATATGTGTACCTTGTGTTTGGGTTGGCATACAAAGTGTGCAGAGAGCCATTTTTAAAGCTTTTATGCCTTATTTAGAAATTAAATACTGACTTTTTTCCATGAATGGTTGTATTTACAGGGGAGTTTGACACAGTTCAGAGCCCCTCAACACCAATCAAAGATCTCGATGAGAGAACGTGTCGGAGTTCTGGGTCAAAGACCCGGGGTAGAGGGCGGAAGAATAATCCATCACCCCCTCCCGACAGTGACTTGGAGGTATGCCCTTTGGTAACTGATGAATGGTAACCTGAAGATTTCTTCTAATGAAAAGTAGATTCAGCAAATTAAAGCTGAAGAAACAGTTTAAAGCTTTAACAAAAATGTCATGAATCATGTGTATCATTAATTGAAAGCACTAGATTTCTAGTGGTTACTTTAATTTTATACAATATGGGGCATTAATCCTTTATACATGAATACACTGAAAGTTAGCTAACAGTGTAAACAAGCTACATCCAGGAATTTTCCAGTTCTAAGATTATCTCTTCTAATTTAATGTGGAATAGATCCACGGAATAATTCAAGGTTTCTGTGTTCAGATTTTTTCTGATTAACTTTTATTTTGTGTATTGTTTAACTTTTTTAAAATAAGAAAATTTATTGATCCAATTATCGACACATTCAGTGTAAAAATATGCATTACAAGAAGGAATGCATAAATGTGATACATAATGTATCTGGCTCTGATCTTGCAAACATGTAAGGACTAATTTAACTTCATCTCTGTAAGTAGTGTCATTGACTTCATAGTTATGCATCATTATTTGAGAGATCAAGGCCTTAGCAAAGAAATATATTTGAGTAATGTACAAGGTGATGTTTTAAAGCATAAGTGTCCTCCTATCAGTGGAGTGATTAAATTCTTGTTACGCCTGTGTTAGCAATATTCTGCCATAGTGTGACAGAAGCAGAACACTCATTGCATGCATGGTATATTCCAGCACTAGGATCAGATAAATATTCTGCACATTTATGCGATGTGCCTCCTCTCATGCTAGTATCATTGGATTGCCCCACCCCCTGTGCATATCTCCATGTCACCAGAAGACAGCTTTGTTTTTTGGCTGTTCCTGCCCCTGCATCTCTACTGGAGGGACCAGACTGATATCACGAGCTACAGTTAATCTTAGATGCAATAGCTTTTTGTACAGAGGGTGAGGAATTTTATCCTGATTTGGGACAAACTATCTTTGAATTTTTTTTGTAGTTTTCCACAAATTAATTTTTTTTAAATTAAGTGATTGTAATTATTTACATGTATGGGAAGATTTCCATTTATTTTTCCTTTTGTCCTGAAATTTACGAGTGAAAATTAATCTAACTGCATCTTACCAACACTAAGAAATTTCCTTTAAATACTAAAACAACAAAAAAGTTCAGATAAGACATTTTGTCAAAAAATATAATTTAAATTCCCTATTCTGTGTGAATTTCTGTGGCATGTAGAACTAGCAGCAAGAGTTATTTATCTGTATGGGAGGAACAGAAAGTCATTGAAATCAATATGAGTTGCATATAAGAATCTGAGAGAGTAGAATTTATCCTTAAATGAATAGCTATTTACATCAAAGTTATTGACCTAGAATAGCTATTTACATCAAAGTAATTGACCTAAAGTACACTGATATCTGTAGTATGTTAGAGACACAAGGTGGATGAGATAATAACTTTTATTGGACCAATAAAAGATTCTATGGTATGTGACATATTTGAAATCTTGTAGAGGTTGTAAAGTAATTAAAAGTTTAGAAAGCAATTGAAAAGCTTAATGTCCTCTGTGTTTTTTTTAATAGATTTTAAGGTACACTGTTGATGCTGATTTCCAGAATAAACATACTCATTTAGGGCTTATTTAAAGCACAGGACATGACTGCTTTGATTTTTGGATCATAAATCTTATTTCCTGATCACATACTGATTTTGTTATCACATCTATTTTCAGCGTGTATTTGTTTGGGATTTGGATGAAACTATCATCGTTTTTCATTCGCTGCTTACAGGATCCTATGCACAAAAATATGGCAAGGTATGTGATTCATGAATTCAACAGTAGATTCAGAACACTGATAACCCTTGGCATTTTTACCGTGCTTTTCATCTTCAGTATGCATTACAAAACCTAATTAACATTCATATGCCCCTGTGAGGAAGGGAGGTGAATAGTGTTAACTCCATTTTACAGACTGGGAAACTGAGGTAGAGGAGTTGTGATTTACCCAAATGGAGCAGCCAAGGGGAGAGACATGGTGTCTACCCTCAGGTAAGAAGTGAGGCCCACCAGAAATAGAGTTGCTGAGGTAGGTGCGACAGCTGTGAGGAGGAGGCCTCATTGAAGGAGAGATGCTGAGGTTTCTGGTGCAGCTTTGAAAAGCTGTTACAAATGGGTAATAGGTTTGGTGGGAAAGGGGAAAACTGATTAATTTGGCAGCAGGGCAGGGGAAAGGAGATGAATAAAGTGGACAGTGAAAAAGAAAACAGAACTGACGAATTTGCAGGGAAAGGGAAATGTTAAATCAGAGTAAGTGAGTAGGAGGCAGACCTGTCAGCCTCCAGCTCTAGGGTGGAGGCCCTGGGTTTTTTATGAGTTCTCTGATTCTTCAGCCTTCCTGCTAAGTCTCTGGTGTTCTTGGCTGGCTGTTGGGTTGGGGAAGGCCACTGGCTGAAACGCCTTCTGCTGCCAGTCAGTCATTGTTTTCAGTGTGCACAACTATTCCCCTCTCTGCCGCGGAGAAATCCAAAGGTGGCTGGAGAAGGGGCCTGGAGCAGGGAGCAGAGAGCAGCCCGCAGTGGAAGAAGAGAGAGGAAAGGGAGAAGCAACCCAGAAGTAGTAGCAACATGAATTTCCTCACCTACTGAGCCAAGGAACCCTTTTCAGCCTGTGTCTGAGGAACTAGTGGGGAAAGGGAAGAGATCTGTGCATTTGGAGGAAAAGAAGGTTTGAGGAGCTAGGACACTGAGGGAGAGAAGGAGATCTGAGTCTGGGTAGGGAACCAATGGGCTGCAGAAAGGAATAGAATTAATGGACCAGGAGGCAGGAAAATGAATGCAAATGAGTGGAGAAGGAGAATTGACATGGAGAAGACTTGAACGTGGGGGCAGGATTAATGGAGCGGTGAGGTTCTGTAGTGGGGCTTCTGCTCCGAAGCTTCAAAACATGCATGAAATAAATTTTATGTAGATTTTCCTCAGGGTTTTTGCTGCACTGATACAGGCAGGTCTGGTGGCAGAATGAATGGCGATGGTTTGGGTGGGGGGGGGCGGCAGCTGGGAAGATGTGTGGTTATCTGGGATGTATGAGAAACAGGTGTGGGGCTGTGTGTGAGAGAGGGAGAAAGAAAAAGCATATTTGGTGTGAAGGATGTTTCTATTAATAAAAAAAAGAGGAGGCAAGAGAGTTTGGTGTTAATGTTCATGTTTTTGCCGGGGTGTGTGCAATAAATAGGTATGTATGAATGTGCGCATGGGTATGTGTGTTTGGAGGCATGGAGTTGTTTTTCTTGGTATTTATTCAAAGGATGGGTTAGTAGATTTTTGCCTAAGCTGGTGAATTTCCATGTCAGATTTGGAATGCTAAAATTCGGCTCTGCTACAAATAACACTCGTTTTACATCTTCATGGTGTCACATCAGTGCATGTTACATTGTTTTGCCATTTATAGTACCGTACACACTTGTCCAACGCTATTTTTACAGAAGTATAATTCCATTGACTTTGACAGAATTACTCCTGGTTCTTAGCTCTGTAAGTGTGAGAAGAATCAGACCAAACATGCAACCTGCATCATTTTTGTCATCATTGAATGTGGCACACAGACCTCCATGGGAGTTGCTATATTTGGCCCAATGATACAGCTACTTGAAATTTTAATCCAAGTGTGCCTGGGGCGCTTTGGATGGTATAACTATTCTGATGCAGTATTTTTCTCTATCTCAAGTATTAAAAGTTAAGAAAATATTTATCATTGTTGGTGCAAAGCTTTTTAAATTGAAACACATTACAAATCCATCAAGACTTTCTGGGCAACTTTGGAAACTATTCTCGAGACAAATATGCAGAAATATCTTGGTTTTTTTCCCCTTATTTGTAGGGATATTTAGATGAAAACAGCATGACTGCTTTGTAAAAGCTCATCTGCCCCTGCAATTTATTTCCCATCAAAAGCCAGCATATATGGTCATGAGTAATTATAGCAACCAGCTGTAATATCAGATAGAAATTATGAATTTATTTCCACAGGTCAGGAGTAAATCAAATGAAAGTGAAATTAATTGAGTTATGCTACTGAGATTAGACTCGGTATCCAGGTCTTCAAGTGATGATGATGCAAGAGAAAGAATTTCTTAAATAAAAGATATCCTGTTTTCATACAGGGTAGACATAGTAAAATCAAAAGCATAGGGATACAGTCATTCCCAGAATAAATACAAAATACGGCAGACATTTTCCTTTCTAGAATAGTTATCTTCCTAGTATTATGGTAAACATATTTAGGATGATGATAGATATATCTATCAGTGATTCAAATATATGTAGTAAATGCCTGTCTAATATTTTGTATGATGTTGCTGCATATATTCTTTTTTTAATAGAGAAAGGAAGACTGGTTCAGTGGTTAGGGCTCTTGACTGAGGCTAGGGAGACTGTGGTACAAGTCCCTGCCTGGCACAGTCTTCCTTGGTCAAATCACTTAGCCTCTGCGTGCCTCAGATCACCATCTGTAAAATGGGGATAATAATCCCTATCTTGCAGAGGTCCTGCAAGGGTGAATACATTAAAGATGGTGTGGTGCATAGATATCATGGTAATGGAGGCCATATAAGTACCTCAGATCTAGTTATTCATTGTTCATTGTTTCAAAAACATCTTGGCATTGATCTTTTCTTGTGATCGTGCTACTCCAGTGGCACAAAGTTGGCTTAAAGTCAGTTTAAATAACCTGTGGAGAATTTCCTCATCCTAGGGAAATCCCCAGGTGGTATAGAATCAAAGTAGTTGTTCCTACACCTCCCCCTGCATTGCCTCCTAGTATTGGGGACATCACAGCTCTAATCTTGCCTTGATGTCTGGTTTTAAAACCATCAAAGTACTTCACACTGCATGCGTTGATTCTCAGCTGTTTATAAATGTTTTTTCTATACATTTTGTTGTCTATTGTTTAATACAACTATTTTTTCTCAAAAGAGAAGACGACAAAACGGGAGAGAAGGGTCTCTAAAATTTGTTTTTCAAGGTTTTCTAAATGTCAGTGAGTATTTAGCACGAGGCTGCTATAATGAGGGAGAGCATTTTATGGTGAACAGAGTGCTCAAATTGCATTTTGATGGTGTGAAATGCTGGGATTTTAGTGGTATTTAGATGGACCGTTTCCAGGATTTCACCTTTGTTCTACTATTCAGCATTTATTCAGGCTGAATGTACAGATGGACATACACACACACACACGACCTCAGATATCCCCTGTCTAAAGAAAGGCCTGCCATCTCTTGTCTTCTCTTTGCTCTATTTCTTGCTATGAGCAGGGGGAAACAAAAAAATGTTAATAATTATCTTTTAGTGCTTACAGCTCTACTGTCATTATGACTGTGAATGGAAATGCAGCATGGAGTAGAGAGCCCATTTAACTCAGTGTCACAGTCAGACTGGCCAACTATTTTCATGCAAGGTTATATGGGAAGGTCTGGATCAGATGAAGACCAGCTAGAAAGGGAACAGAAGAAGGACAAGGATCAGATCAGACTGTGTATTTGGTAATGTAATGTAATGTCAGATTGCGTGATCTAAACCTTAGACTGTAAGCTTTTCAGGGCAGCAGCTGTCTTTACTTGGTAGTTGTGCAGCACAGTGTGATCCTGGCTTCATTTTGGACTTCTATATGGTACTGTAAACACAGAATCATAGAAACGTAGGACTGGAAGGGCCCTCAGCAGGTCATCTAGTCCAGTCCTCTGCACTGAGGCAGGACTAAGTATTATCTAAGCTATGCTTGATGGGTATAACATAAATATCAATCACAGCAAGAACAAGCTGTGCCAGACTGAATGAAGATGTTTTAACATTATGAACAAGATTGTAAATGTTTTATTAAAATATAAGGCAGATTGCTTCTCCATAGGCTGGAGTCAATTGGAAGGGTAGCTTGACGTTCTCTCCCCTGAAGTGAGAAAGGCTTTGCATGTCTGAGTTTGGTCAGTCTAGAGCTACAGAATACCAATTATAAAGCCAAAAGTTCACAATTAAGTGATTTTGTCTGATTTTTTTTTAATTGGACTTTCCAGAGTTAACTTAAAATAATTCTCAAAATATGTCTGTCTCTCAGCTTGTAAGGACACTGGGCTCCTTCCAAGCAGCAGCAGTAATGTACTTTGCTCATCTCATTTGTTGGTGCTCTTCATGCACCATAAAATTAATACACTTCTATTTTTAATTATTTACTGCAGTAGCAAATTATGATCATTGGCATCTGAGCTGTTATGTTATGACCTGTGTGTCTGATGATGGTTTTCGCAGCTGAGCACCAGCTGGCACATATAGTTTTCTACAATGCTAAACTCTTAAATAAGGATTTGTTGATGTGACAGGACATGTGTTAGGAGACTGTCATCATCTGTTAAATTTTATGAGGTACATTCCTGTTCTTTTATTAACAATATGTATTCTTTGTTCCACTATGTCCCCGTGATTCTCACTGTTTTGGAGCTGATTAAGCTGTATTAGGAGTTTCAGAGTGTTAGCATTATCAACTTGGTACAATCATTTATTTCCCTAAGGTCAATCCAAAGGGCAGAGATGCGCCAAAAATACCATAAGTCAGAGTTCAGGCTGGTAATAAAGAATGACTGCCTTTCCAGGCACTGCAGAAGAAAAAGCCTTAGCTCCCCAAATAGAGAATTCAGGATGATGTTTTAGACAGCCTTAAAAATAAGTGTAAAATGTGACCGTATAATTCAACAGGTTAAACCCTACCGAATATATTAAGAGAAAAGTAAAAATTCTGCTCTGTGTTGAAAGTGTACAGAGCCTACCACCTCTTTTAGTCAGATAGTTAAGTTCTGTGACAATTTTTGAGTCAGGTGTGAGTGAGTGCCAAAACGTATTAAGCTTTTTTACTACAATTCTCTGTTTCTTCTGGTTCATCTACATCTCTTCTACATGTTGCCAGTTAACATCTCCTTTATTATTATTCAGTGTACAAAAAGCTCACGGGATAGATGATTGGATATGGTACCTTTTACCTTTGTTAGTTGGTTCAAATTTGGCCAGCCTTGTTTGTGATTGAAACTTGGCAGCTGTTTTGATGACATATGGTAACAAGTTAGTGGTTTCTTAGAGCACAAATGCCCAGAGCACAGAAATCACCACCAGTATTAACACTTGATGATCACCCTTTGATGACAGTCCCTGCAGAGAGCCCAAAAATAGAGAATGGCCCATGAAGACCACGCTATCCTCTTACTCTCCGTGACTGTCCCTCCAGGTCAGAGTTGAGTCACATTAGCTTGGAGATACAAGGATGCTATTGCTCATGGGCTAAATAGAGTATTTCTATCTTCTGTCTGCCATCTTTCACCAGCAGTAACTCACTTTAAAACAATCATTCAGCTGCATTGATTGTTTCCTGTATTTCTGTCAGATACCTCAGGACCTCTCATTTTGCTCTCTTTATTCACTCTCATGGTTAACACCCTACTTTAATCCAAGGAGAGAGAGAGACAGGGACTCCAGCCTCCATAACACCCTCCCAAGAATGAGTCTCCTCAGAGAGAGAGAGTTGGACTTAAACCTGAGGCTCCCGTTTGACACTAGGAATGCCATTAGGCCAGCAACATTAACATTTAACTCTAACATTTCCTCTTGTGAGGCAAACTTTTCCTCAGGGACAGTGCTATTCCTAGTAAGTTCAACAATACTGCCCTTTACAGGTGTATTTTCACACCATTGTTCAGCAGGATGTTTTAAAGAATTTCATATGTGCTGATTTTATACATAACTAAAGAAATTAATATAAAATAGCTTGTTTTCACTGTATTTGAATACAATAAATAAAGTGATTCTGTTAGCGTTTTTTGCCAACACCTGCTCTTCCTGGTGATTTTGAACATTATGGTACCACTAATTAAACTAAGAATTTTGGACTTTATCTGGACTCTATTTGGACTTTATCATGATTCTCTCCTCTTCCAAAACATATAAATATTGGTTCTGCTGAGATATTTTTACTTAGCCTCTGAGGAGGCATTCCAGTGGATGGCTCAATCTAGCACAGAAGTCCAGACAGTCTGGCTCCAATTTATACCCTCTACTAACGTAACTAGAAGCATTGGTATTTTGGATATAGAGAAGTGCTATAGTTGATCTTGACTCCTTTGAATACTAGTACTATCTAGCTGCAGTTCATGCTTGTAAAGGCCAAAGAGCTGTTTGGTTATATTTTTTTAATTCATCCAAATATCAGGGGAAAGTTACCAATTTTTTAATTATTTTTACATATGGAGTAACAGTATATTAGCGGAAGTTCAGTCTGCCTCATATTAAATGTATCTTATAGCTACTGTGGCAGGGTCAGGCCTGACGGTTTTGCAAGGGTCCTGGAAGGCCGGTATGTTAGCCCCAGGCTCCACAGAGCTTTATACCCTGGGTGACTCAGCAGGAATCAGAGTAGGCAGTTGGGCCAGCTGGGGCTGCCTAACCAATTAGGCCAGCTGGGGCCAATTAGGTAACCCCGCCCCAAACACTTAAAGCCTACCTCACCAGACAGTCAGTGTGGAGAGTCAGGAGCGTGGAGTGAGGAGGAGAGGAGTTCGGAGATTAGAGATTGGAGATTGGAGGTTTACAGGTTGGAGGGTTTGCGGAGCAAGAGCCAACAGGGAGGGGTTGGCAGAGTCAGGGTACGGGCAGGCTGCCCACGGCCGGCAGGCCGCCGCCTGTAGCCTACAGAGGCGTGGGGGGCTTTGCCTGCCGCTTCTCCAGTCTCTTCGGGGCGGATCGGGTCCATTCCCTCCCCGAAACCTTCCCCCCCCGGCTGCACCACCGGCCGAGCCGGGAAAGCACGAGACCCACGAGGAGGGGTGAATTACCTGTCTTTCCCCCCCCCCGGTGCCACCTTGCCACACTACATTGTGTATAACTACTATAGGTTTCTCTTTGTTTCTGCCCTTTACATTTCTTGCATTCTTTTCCATATTTTTCTCTTGTCCTGTTTTAGTATGTATTCTAGAATCTGAGTCTCTGTCCTTTGATGCAAGTTAAGAGACAAAGTGAAGATCAGGCTATTATTCCTCCACGTTTTGAAAACCTTTGATTAAAATGACCAAAGTACATGAGAATGCTTCTTACTCCTTCCTGCCTCCCATTTGTGTGTGAAGTGATGAGCTTAACTGGGAAGTACTGGAACTTGGTCTCTCAGGTTTGTTAGAAAGTTGCACTGCAGAATTTGGCAAATATACCTAAGGACGCAAGGTTTGCTCCTCACAAACTCAATAAATCTACCTTGACAGAATTGTATTATTCTGATATCAAAAATTGGGTATGTGAGAAGCTGAAATGAAGTATCTTAATTTCGTTTTTATTTTTTATTATATACATTAAAATGCTACATACTACGTTATGCAGTGGTTCCATAGCTGGGTCTGTCTCAGGATAGTAGAGAGAGAAGGTATTTGAGGTAATATCTTTTATTGGCCCAACTTTTGGTGGTGAGAGAAACAAGCTTTTGAGCTTACACAGAGCTCTTCTTCAGGTCTGGCAAACTAATTCAGTGTCAAAGCTAAAAATACCCAGTGGAATAGATTAGCATGAGTAGATAACACCTATTTCAAGGGACCATTCATAGGGAGGAACGTGGGGTGGAAGCAGCTGTGCGGGGCATTATTAGTGGGTTATAGATTGTTGTAATAAAACACAAATTGATCATCTTTATTCAGTCCATGATTTTTCATGTCTAGCAACATTATGAATTGAAGCTCCCAAGCTTGTCTTTTGAAAGTGTCATGCAGATTTCCTTTGATGCTGAGGACTGATAGATCAGATATAAAGTGATCGCTTTGTGAAGTGTTTCCCCAGAGGTAATAGGGTGTTTTTGTCTTTTATGCTTTTCCTGTATGAGTTCATTCAAGAGCATAGTAACTGTCTGGCTTCACCTACAAAATTGCTATTTGGGCAATAAGTGCACGTACTGTGACCAATACAGTATCTCAGTTACACTATTTTTTATCTCTTCCAGAAAATATAACTGGAATATTCTGTTAAAAAGAACTGGATTATGATGCAATAATTTACAGTGTATTTCTACAACTAAGTCCAGTTCCACAGAGAAAGGTGAAAACAAGTGCAAAGTCTTAAGATCCCCATCTTGCAAACACTTATGGTTCATAAACTTTACTCACATATGTAGTCTCGTTGCTGTTAATGGGTCTGCTCATGTGAGTAAAGTTATGCATGGGCTTAAGCGTTTGTGGGATTGAGACAATCACCATACTGCAGCAATAGGAGTTGTGAATTTCATATTTGGGGGGGAGGAGAAATTCTCTTAATTTAACATTCACTGAGAAGGTTTGCAAGAGGTTAGAGAAGAAAAATAGGTGTTTGTCTCATGCATCTAGCCACTTTGTTCTCTTCTAAAACTACATCTATTGCATAATGGTGGTTAACATACAGTGGTTATTCCTTGAAGGCAGTGTGGCCTAGTGAGGAAGACATGGATCTATCATCTCTCAGCTCAGGCGTCTGTCCCCAGCTCTCCCATAAACATCTTATGTTACCTTTGGCAAATCACTGCACCCAAGTTTCGCTGTCACCGCATCTGGAAAATAGATCTGTGTACTTCCTGCACTTTTCATCTAAATGCTCTTTATGCCAAATGGGCATTTTAGTGGAGAACTCAGGAAGAAGTCATTTTACAAGGTCTTGGAGTTTCCTTTCCTTTTAGAAAAATAACTTGGGCCAGTTCAGAAGTCAACATGAAAATATTCTTTGTCAGCATCACTGACAGAGAATTGGGTCTCATTTCCCAGTAATGACAGTTTCTTAAACACTTTGCTCTTCTTGCCCTGGAAATCGGCATCTTGCATTTGGACCAGAGCCAACCTATATCTGTTTCAAATGTTGCCATTCGGTTTTAAGTGCCTTAAAGCAGGAACCAATTTTTTTTCTGTATTTGAAAAGAGCCTACCACAATGTTGGCCTGATCCTGATTGATGAAATCTTTGTTCATAATACAAATAAATTATATTTGTGGTTTAAAGTGATTGTGCTAACAGAGGGATACAAAACATTGTTATGTCTAAAGATAGAAATTTTAAGTCTTTTAATCTCTAAGTACTTAATTTACTAAAAGATTTCAGAAAATTCTGTAGCTGTCAGCATGTAAAATGTGGATTTTTTTCTTTTGTTAATTACAAGGGGATCTGATCACTTTTATAAAGGGAGCACGGTTGCAGCCTAAACAATGGCGAGTCTAGCTCCTGTCTATAATAAACCACAAACAGCTGCAGGCCTTGTCCAGCAACAGGTCTTTTACAACTTCAATTAAAGGAAGAGCTCTTTTAGCTGTGAGTTACAGAAAGACCTTTCTGTGTTTTCCTAGTACTATGGGCCTCCTAAATTAGTAGTGCCACAGAGTACATGAGATTGACTAAGAGTCTACAGTGAAAGGGCACAGGAGATCAGCAGTTGTTGGGAGCATGAATTAGACAACTAGAGGGAGAGTTTGGAATTTGGGTAAGTAAGTGCCTGCAGTGAAAGGAGGGTATACATTGGGGTCCTATACGAATAAGGGCAGGTGTTCAGTTGGAGTATTAGTTGTGAATTGGACCAGGAAATGTTTTTAGAGCTGCCAAAAGTGTGGGAAGAGAACTGATATGGGGAAAATGCATTGGGGGGCGGAGTCTATTTCTCTAAAGTGAAACTTGTTTGGGAGGGATGGTGAAGATTCAGACTGGCTTTTGTTTTCTCAAAGCATAGGCATTAGAAATAAAAAAGACCTTCTAAGTCATCTCTTCCTCAGACTGTGCAGCATTGTTCCTTACAGTACAATAATTAGTGAGTTTTTTCCAGTCCAGTTTTACATGTCCTCAGTGAAGAGCCTTCCAACACTTAATTTAGGACACTATTCTGTGGCCAAATGTTGGGAAGTTTTTTCTGATCCAAAGGGAAGTAGTGTGGTCTAATGGATGGTGTAGCAAACTGGATGTCAGAGGATGTGTAATCTGTATCACTGACACTGAATTTGGACAAGTCACTTAATTTTTCTGTACCTCAGTTCCTTGGTCTGTAAAAGGGCAATAAAGATCTTGCCACACCTTTGTACAATGCTGCTTCTTTGATTGCTTGCTCATGTCCATTCCATGCTAGGCATGTATGTGTGCCACATGCACTGGTCCTGGAGATTTTTCCCTCAGTGGCATCCATAGGGCCGGCTCTAGCACTCTCTGCGGTGGCGTGTATATGCGCCGGTATCTATGCATCTGTGACAGGCTGGAACATCCTTGCCTCAGCGAGCACTTTTCAGTGTTTTTCCCTTATATTAATGTATATAGTGTATGTAATTTCAACAAGTTCATTTAGTTGGTTATAGTAGTTTCTAGTGATTGTGTCCCCATTCATGGGTTAGCCCCAGAGATGGGGCATGCCCCAGTCCCTGAGCTTCAAGCCGTGCACGACCTGTAAAAAGCCTACGCTTGTGAACGATCCTCATCAGAGCTGCCTGAAATGCCTGGGTGAGGCTCATATCCAGGACAAGTGCAAGATCTGCAGGAACTTTAGACTCTGCATAAAGAAGAAGCATGAAATCAGAGAGTGCTCCTGATGGAATCAGCCCTCAGACTGGTATCCGAGCCCGGCCAATCAAATTTGGCACCTACTACGTTGGTGTCAATCCGAAGCACTCCCCCAGCACAGATAACCGTTCCCAAGAACATAAGACGACTCATGCCAACAGAAGATGCTCTCCATGTAAGTGGAGCAGCCAGGAGAGGGGAATGAGTCAAGACCTGTGCCGGGCCACTAGTCTCCCTTGGAACTTGAGTCAGCCATGTCCTCATCCCCTAGAGCTTCCAGGCCACCACAGGACCCACCTCCGACACCCGGTAGTGGCAATACCTTCCACCCTGAAGGCCTTACTTTCACTCCTGATACCACTCATCTCTCGGGATGACAGCCCCCCCCACAGGCTGGGACACTGCACCAGGCCAATCAGCCAAGAGTGGGTCAAGGGGCAAGCCCATTATGGGGGCCCTACTCAGCTCTCCAGCATCACGGCACTGCTCACCATCCCCATGGTGCCCACAGACACTTTGGCAATAGTCACCACTACCTCTTTGCTGCCAGAAGCCCAGTAGCCACCAACTGGACTCTAGGTTTCGCTCACCAGACCCTCAGTACCGGTCACCAGAATCCTAGTACAGAACATCAGGGCCTTGGCACTGATCCCCAAACTTGAGGAGTCATTCACCAGAACACTCCAACCAGTTGCCAGAATCTCAGTGCCGTTCCCCGGCACCGGAGCGCACCCTCCTCTCCAGGGAACCAGAAGCAAGATCAGCACTGTCATGGTCCTCTGGTTTGGAATCAGAAGACAACGAGGATCCCTCCCGTAAAGGCCATAGCTATCCAGCTACAGCCTGTGGGTTTCCCCCAGTCTACCACCAAGTTCTTGGCTGCCAACACAATGACCTGGGCCTTGGCAGTTCTGGAACATGGGGGGAGGAGGGGGCGTGGAGGGGGATTTCCCTTGGGCCCAGGGTCTCAGCATCAGCCCATATCAGGGACATCAGAAAGATGCTCAGCAACAGTGTCATGACCACCCCAGATTCAGACGATGAATGAGGCCAGGCAGAGCAGATGCCAGTGACCCACCAGGAGGAGAAGACCTTGGTGGCAGGGGAGCAGTCATCTGGAATTGACATGAGCAAGCACTAGAAGAAGAAAAGAGGCTTACTAACCTTCCATAACTGGTGTTCTTCGAGATGAGTTGCTCATGTTTATTCCATGACCCACCCTCCATCCCCTCTGTCAGAGATTTTTAAGCTGCGGCTGCGGCTTGACAAAACCCTGGCTGGGATGATTTCGCTGAGGATAGTCTTGCTTTGAGCAGGGGGTTGGACTAGATGACCTCCTGAGGTCCCTTCCCACTCTAATATTCTCGAAGAACAGCAGTCACGGCAGGTTAGTAACTCTCTTTTCTGTAACTATTGTTGACCCAACCTCCTTCCCCTGTCAGAGTTCCAGCAAGAAGGAACTGAAAGGTGGCACCAGCACATACGTACAACACTGCAGAGAGCACTAGAGCCAGCCCTACGGATGCCACAAAGGGAAAAATCTCCGGCACTGGTGCAGGTGGCATGCACATACACCTAGCATGCAATGGACATGAGCTACACATCTCGAAGAACAGCAGTTACAGAAGATGATTAGTAGCCATCTTTTCTGAGTTCTTGGGTGAAAAATGTAAAATATTCTTATTAAAATAAATATTCCCTTTCTTAAATTTATCCTATGACTTCTAATGAGCAGTGCTCCTCCTTGGTGCAGCTGTAAGTAATTTAGTTACACTTCAATATTTCACCTTCCACAGCTATGTAAATGGTTATCATGTCTCTCCTCATCCATAGGTTAGCCAAGCTATCAATATTCATCTTTTTTCGGCTATTTTCATAAAATACTCCCAGCGTTTTGTTGTTTCACTCCCTTCAAACACATCAATCCCTAATTGTAACTTTATAGTAAAAAACAAGTTCAATTTTAGAGAAAGGTACTGCAAAACATTGGCATACAATTTCTGAATAACTGACACATGAATTAATTGTAATTAAATAGCTAACCTAATTTTTCGTTTTTTAAGGATCCACCAATGGCAGTGACCTTGGGCCTGCGAATGGAAGAAATGATTTTTAATCTCGCTGATACACATTTATTTTTTAATGACTTGGAGGTAAGAATATGAAGAGTGTAAACTTGACTGTTTCATCCCAGAACATGACACTGAAAGTATGCTATCTATTAGCATTTCTCACACATACCAGTATGGACATTACTCTTGGGTTGATCTTACTAACTGATCAATCCAAGGCAATCATACTGCAATAATTTTCTAGAACATCAGGGTACTTACA
The DNA here is from genome assembly GCA_007922155.1 of Mesoclemmys tuberculata. NCBI lineage: Eukaryota > Metazoa > Chordata > Testudines > Chelidae > Mesoclemmys > Mesoclemmys tuberculata. The sequence continues at coordinate 37,322,121 of ML675604.1, read as the reverse complement.
TGAAGAATGGGGTTCTTTCTCCACTGCAACAGTTCTTTGTGCTGTAGCCATTTGTATTTCTAATTTTGCAGATTTGCCATGTCTGCAATGTTCTCCTAACAAGGGAACCCTTTGCCTCCCACCTCTTCTCTCTCAGCTCAAGTGGTCCCTTTTTGCTACCAGAAGATGTCTGAACAGAAGAGTTTGCAGTCCTCTCCTTAAACTCCTCCTTTGTTGCCTGTCTCTTGGCTTTCTCGCGTTCTCAGGGTAAAAAGAGCTACCCTTCCTTTTCAAGGGAAGAAGGAGAGTTCTCATCACACTCCTCAAAGATCACATCACCGAGTTCTGATAATGATAATGGCAGGCTTTTAGTCATGAGCAGACAATCTGTACCTAGTCATTGTTCATGTCTCTAAAGAAATAGAAACTGAGAACATACCATAACGTGCCTCCAGATCTGCAGTTTCAAAACTTTCCCCTTAAAATAAGAAAACTGAGATGCAAATTAATTCTCTTTTCCTCTTCTCAACTCTCTGGAAAGCATTGTAGGTTTGGGGTTGAAGACCCGAGACAGGAAAGGCACGTCAATAAAATATACCAAATTTGTACATAGGATAACAAAAAAAAGTCCATAAGTCTACTTCATTATCAAAATATTCTACTTCCCTCCCTCAGCCAATACAACAGAGAGACACTGCTGCTAAACTCTGTTTAGAAGCTTCTAGATTCACATCAGATTTATTTTTGGTCCAAAAGAGAACTGGGTGTTTTCAGACTGTCTTTTACCATTTTTTGTATGTCATCCGTTCAGGCAGGCAAGCTATAGTCAAGATAATAAATCTAAGTGTCCTAATTCAGACATTTCTCAAGGAGGTTCAAATCCACCTATCCATTTCAGATGCTTCCACTTTTGAGTTGGCCTTCAGCATGTTTAATTTATAGCCCTGAGTCCTTCATGTCTTCTAGAAACTTCTGGCAAGCCATTCTCAGGAACAAGTATGCTTCTGTTCAGTTTTTTTATATGACTGGTCTCAAGCACCCTTTGAAAGGGCTTATTATGATTCTACCAGGGTTCTCCTGGAGGCCCTACATATAGATGACTTTGTGATGAACTAGACCAATTACACTCCTTACCTCCCTCTCCCAAGATCTGATCCTCCTGGTGATCAGATGTCTTACTCCTTGGTTCAGAGTGTTTCTCCCCACAAAACATGTTCCACCAGATCAGAGTACCTGAACTTGGAGACATGTGCCCATCCCATGCTTTTTATCAGGTTGATTCTCCACTTCACAGTTTCTTTATGTCCTGTACAAACATAGTTCAGAGAATCATCTTCTAGTCCAAGTGTTCTTCTTCATGTTCTGAGATCACAAGGAAGTGTCCATGCACTCAGTCACGCTAGCCTCCCACTGGTTATAGCAGGCAGACAACTGGGGATTACTTACATGTTAGGGTCACCACAGATCCTCTGCCGGAGTCTCAACTGTCTGATAACTAGGGCCATCTGCAATTCTGTTTAAGCATTATCTCCACTTGTGGAGTTTAGTTCTGATATTATGAAATGTGACAACCTCAAAATTGTCAGTTTTTTCTGAATAGACAGAGAGAGAAACCGCTCTCATACTAAACACAAGACTTTTCAGATCCACATCTAATTTGGATCAGGGTACTTACCCCAGGTAGACATTTTTAACCAGCAGTTGCAACCAAAGTTGACAAGATTTTGCTTCAAATTCTGGGAGAAAGAACCTGATGGATGGATGTATTTATCTTCTCTTGGGGTGAGGGCTCTCCTAATAAGCACTTTCCTTTGTTCCACAGCCAATAGAGAAATCAAGAGGTACCATGATGTTGTCTTCATTGCCCTTCCCTGACCTCATTGTCTCTGGTTCTTCCAAAGTCACAAAACAACAGTTTCCCAAACTGTTCCTTCCCATTACCTTCAACCTTTTGTCCGAAAACCTGAGCTTTTTCCAGCAGTATGAAATCTGAGAACTGAAATCCTGGCTGCTCCTCAGCTAGTGTGTGTTTTATTGCAGTCTAAGTGAGATATCACTTGACCATGCAAATGCATTTGGTGAATATTCTCTTTCTGGTGCCCCACACCAAGGGGTAGATTCTAAATCAATTTTTCAAAGCATTGCTTAATTTTCTTTGTCATAACCTTTGCTCAGATTTCAAGTGGCAACCGTAAAAACCCTAAGTTCCTCACTAGCATGTGCCCAGGTTTCTTCAAGCCTGTGCTGAGTTCAAGGAACCAGTAAGCTCCCTTTTCCAAAGTGGAACTTCACCTTGATTCTATACTGCCTTTGTCATTTTCTCTTTGAGCCATTTGCTGAAGCTTCACTTTGTTTTTCCACTCACTATTAAATTTGTTTTCTTCGTAAATATGTCAGCTTGTAGGTTTAGCATACCTGGCAATTTCCATTCAGGAACACCACCTCCTATTTTTCCTGATGAGGTCCATTTAGCACCTTGCCCTAAAAGTTGTTCTCAAGCTCCTTTTGGAGTTTGTCCTGAATCAAAACATTTTCCAATTTTAGATAGCCTAGCTAGTATCATTTAGGAGGTAGATGAAGCCTTTAAGCCAAATTTCCTGAATGTCTGTAACACAATTCAGTATTTTCTAGCCTGAACACTATTGCAAAACCAACTGTTTGTACTACAACGTAGGGCCAAAAAGAGTACTAGAACTTCCAAGACCTCCGTTTTGAAATATATCCGATTCATAATCCATGAAGCATACCAGAAGGCTGATAGGACTGCCCACCTTTCCTGGTGTCAAAACTCCAGAAAAATCAGTAGCCACCTCAGAGTTAGTAAGGGTCCAGACAACATATGCAGAAATCTGGGATGGCCACTTGGAAATCTCTTTCCCTATGAAGTGAATCTCTCAGCTCTCTAAGATTTTTAGTAGTGTTGCTTGATTAGGTAAGTTAGATCTTCATGGTAATGGCCATAGTGCAATCTTCTGTTCCTCCTTCCTAAAAGCTCTACTAGAGTTCTGTTTTGTTTTTTGTTCTCTCTTCATCCGTTCTTTTCCCCTTCCATCTTGAGTACAATTGTGTTTGGATACATTGGGCTCTACAGGATGTTCTAAAATCCATCACTCTTTGGTTTAGCCCAGTCTCCTTTAATAGTTCATTCCAGAAGCTCTGCTGTCCAACATCTCTGACTCTCAATCTGCTTTGTGTCCTAGGTTTTATGCCCTGGGCTGCATTGGCCAAGAAGAGTACATCTGTCTTGGATGGGGAGACAGTCTCTGTTAGAACTGTGTCCTGAATTGTTGATGGTCTTAAACATTGAGACCGCAGCCTTCAATTGGCATTGGAGGAAGTGAAACGGGAGGCAATGGAGGGTGCAGAGCACCAGTTCTCTCATCAGCTGACGAGCTGAGCCACTATGTTATGCAAGAGCTGGAGTCTCTTTATTCCTGTCATCTCTGTCCCTGAATATAGTTCATAACAGTAATACAGTCTAGAGGTGACCAGTGTGAGGAGGGTTACGTGCCCATCTACTTGTGATGCTACCTTTAGTCACCAAGTCCTCCGGGCTATACTCTTCTTAACCCTTTTAATCTGTTTTCCTCTTGTTTGATGCAGCCACTGCTTGCCAGCTGCTAGCAATAACATCCAGATTATTGGATATTACCACCTGTAATACCTCCTCCCTTTTTGTTTTATATTTCCACCAATCCAGAAGTTCCCATGTATTGAAGTATTCCTCAGGAACCTAGTAACCCATGTTCTAGTCAGTAAATCTTCTGTTGTTATTTCAGGCTGGGTTTTTCTTTTCTCCAGCTGTTTCATTCTTGAAGTCTAATTTGGGACCATAATTTGGTGGCCTTGCCTTATATACAGTGGCTGCTGCATGCTCTAGAAAATTCTTGCAGTGGAGCCATTTTAGATTGCTTAGAGGGTGGGGCCAGCCCTGTAGTAATAATGTCTGAATTAGTGGCCATTGCATTCCATTAGATGACAGGTAAGGAATAAGTACTTGGGTAGGACAGCATATAATTGAAATCTGAGGATGACTGAGAAATTGTGGTAGAAAGTAATTCAAGTTCTAGTGCTTTGCTTCCCCCCACCACCACCACCAACCACCGCCACCAGAAACATGCACACAAAAATCAGTGTCTACAAATATAGTACCTGGGACTCAGGTCCTTTATGTGTGTAGCAGTAAAATAGTCTGTTGCTACTGTAGTTTTATCACAAGTTGTGGGAAAACCAAATAAATACATTTTAAAGGGATATACATACGTAATGGTTTAGAGAACGAAGAGGGTAATGAGGTATGAAGAATCTATCATTTTACTTCTTTCTTATAATGAAATGAAAAAAATAATCCATCTATGCTATTTTTTTCCATTCATATAACAGAGGGGAAAAGTTCAGGTAGCAGTTTAAGCCTCAAAACTTGGCAGGCAATTCAGTCCAGTTTTAATAGAGACTAAAGGCATGTACATGAAATGGGTGGTTCTGTACATCCTGAGACTGTGTAGAGCTGAATATCTGCAGTATAATAGCATTTTTGTTTTCAGTGCAGTGAGTCACTATTTGTACAGGATAATGAAATTACTATTCATTCCAAGAGGATAATTTCTTTTATGGACAATTTGTAGGCTCTGCACTTTCAGTAAAATTTTCAAGCTCTAAAAATTCCTACAGGTAATTAACTGCACTGAGATGTGATTTAAATAAATATTACTTCAAACTAAAGTCAGTTATTGTACCTGGACTAATTCTGTACACTCTCAGTAATAGAAAATATATTTTATCTTTCTTAGTTTTGAACTTGCACAGCCAGTGGCTCCCTGTGACTTGAGTGTAGCCAATACTGTAGCTGTTATGAAAGGTATTTTACCTTAAAATTCAAATTACAAGATAGCTTTTTTCCCCACCCTCACCCCTCCATTTCTGTCCCATCTCTCCTATAAACAAGTTATAATCTCCTTATGTTGTGCAACAAGCTCATTGTTTCCACTGGGAATGGGAGGGAACAGACTAAAACCTGTACAAAATTTCTGGACTTGGCTTTAGGATGAACGTGAACATTTTTGGTATGAAAGTTTACCCAAATTTTACAAACAACCTTGGTCTAGTGTGACTATTTTAAATTCTTTGAAAAAAATCAAGAAGAAAGGAGTATTTCAATAGAATAGAAAAAGCACATGAGTCAGCTCTATGGTCTCCCTTGTGAGTATTCAGTAATGCACCAAAGAAAGAGGCAAGTAACAGTGCTCTCATAGCTCTGAAACAACTGCTTAAGAGGGTAAGCCATAGAACCAGTGAGGCAAGGTAACTGGGAAATCATATTGTTTTGATCCTATTACACTGATGGAAACCGAAAAAACCTCCTGCAGAGACAAGCAGCAAGGAAGTAAGAAAACTACTTGTTCTTGAGCCCTCTATCTTTCCTGCCCCATGAATTGATGAATTTGGATATGGCTTTCAAGATGTAGGGCAAAAATTCAAAGTACTCATACTCAGTTTTGCTGATAATTTCATTGTTGGTCTCTGGAATTTTAGATGTTGGTTATGTGTCAGTTATTGGGTCCATTCCAAATAAACTTTTTATTATCTAGTACTAAAATGTACTCTAACTCCAGTACTCATTATAAAATAGCTGAACAGGTTAACAAAATCCAAACAGCTTACAGGCACGCCTTTTTATTCATGCATACTTTGTTTACCCTTCATTTCCTCACCACACACAACCACGCAAGGTCAGATTCTGATACTTTTACACCCTCGACTAATATCTTACTCTGTCAGCAGTCCCACTGAAATCAGTGGAGTTGCTCTGGAATGTGATGCTGGTTCACATGAGTAAAGATATCAGAATCTGTCCCGCTATAACATGGAGTCTGATTCTAGCGTGCCCAAGACTGACTGTGTAGTATGTCTACCATTGCCACTCCTCCACAAGCACAAACAATAGCAAGAACAGGAAAGTAAGAAAACTATTCCTTTATTTGCAGCTGGCAATCTCTTCTCTCATCCCCCAACCCTCTATTTTCATAGAAAAACTGAGTTTAAGACTCTGAATTCCAATAATGTTTTGCTAGTTCTTTTCATAACCAGGAAGGCCAGAGGTCTACACAAAAATAAACTGTAAGTTGTGGGTTATCTGAACTTTTTCAAACACCAGAAAAAAAAATCGTTCTAGTTTAGAGTTATTCTTTATCTGACCAGCATCAATTTGTGTGAACCTAGTATTTTCTCCAGCCTCCATATTTATGTTCTGTAACATCCTGCACCCTGGGATAATCCCATCCCACTTAGAGAAAAGGTGCACTTTATTACTCCCAAGGAGAGAACCGAGAGTAACCTTTGCAGCCCTTGAACCCAAGAAGCTCTTACACTTCTGTGTCAATTATATGATTGGGGCAAGCCAAACAAGTAAAATTTGGTGGCTAATTCTTTTGGACATATTACAGAAGGATAAAAAAAATACTACTGTTAAAATTATGTTGTTTGCACTGATTTTGTCCACAAATTGCTTCTAAAAGTCTAAACTGATTTTTAATAGGCTTGCTTTAGGTGGGGAAAAATCACCATGTTTACATTTGATATTAAGGCAATAAAGTGTTCAATGGAAAAGTCTTACACAAATTCCAAAATTACATCTCTAACTAGATGTGCTGCCTTCCCAGTTTGTATGTTTGTGTGTATATTTTGAAATTTCTCCTTTCTTCAGATTTTAAAATTTCTTAACAGTCATACTATACTGAGCTTTGAGACTTCTAAAATATGTAAATTTTGACTGGGGATTTTGTTTGACGATGACTGACATACCCTCAAGTGAAAAGCTATGCAGTTCTTTACGGGGCAAGGTCAGCCTGTTTTTGTCTGTTATTACACGAATACATCTGAGTTACAGCAGTAGAGTGGGTGAATCAGTTTTCAAAACCATTCCTTAACCTTTTTTTAAAATTGTTTTTCTGAATAATCCTTTAGTCCAAACTTTCATAATTGTGATTCTTTTCATTGCATCACTTAAATACATGCAGGTAAAATCTCCAAACTACTGAATTCAGACTTGTCCTCCAGATGATATATTATAACTGTGTGGTACAGAAAAGAAATGCAAAACCGTCTATGCAAGTTACATGTACACTTAACAGGGTATTTTCTCCTGTAACAAATGTGAACAGCAGAAAAACCTTAATAAAGAAACCAGTAGGCCAATAAAGAAAAAGTTATGTTTAAATTATACTTTTTCTCTGTCTTCTGTGCTTCCTGTCTTTTCTGGGACTGGAAGTAGTGAAATACTACAGGACAGGCTCTTTCTGTGGTTTTTCCAGTCCAGCTGAAACCAGGAAGTAGTGGAGCCTTCAAGAGCCTGATTTTGTGAGGTACCCAAACCTCTGGTTTGGAAAAGTTCAGATAAGACTTGCATAAGCATTCAAACTTTTGGAGGCTTAAGAAATGTCAAATCTTTGAGTTTCACCCATTACTATTTCAAATGGAGAGCGATGGTCTGGAGTTTTTGAAATGCTGGGTTCACACATCAGAGAGAAACTAGGAGAGGGTTTATAAAAAGAATTGCTGTCTCGAATCACATTGAAATAACAAGCACCCTAAACTTTCTTTAGTGTCTCCATTTTAACTCAACTTGAAGAGTAGTTGAGATTTCTTTTGTTTCTAAAGGAAAGTGTCTCATGATTATGAGAATGCAAGTGTGCAGACACTGCCATCTTCTGGCACAATCAATGCTACACTGAGGTTTCATTAATGTCTGCACTAAGTACATACTGGGAAGTATTAAAACACATGCAAATGTTTTTAAAAGGTTGTCTTTTTAATTTAATTTTTCAATAGGAATGTGATCAAGTTCATATAGATGATGTTTCTTCTGATGACAATGGGCAAGACCTAAGGTGAGATGTATTTTTTTTCAAAATTTTATTTTCTGTAAAGATTAAAAAAGTTGAGCTTTTACAGGAATAAATTGTATTTATTTTTAATATATTTTGGGTGTTTGCAGTACCTACAGTTTTGCAACTGATGGCTTCCATGCAGCTGCAAGTAGTGCAAACCTTTGTCTGCCAACAGGTGTAAGAGGAGGAGTTGACTGGATGAGGAAGCTGGCTTTCCGTTACAGAAGAGTAAAAGAATTGTATAATACTTACAAGAACAACATAGGAGGTAAGGTTAGGACAAGTTAAAATATTATCAAGTTACATTTGTGTAACTATTAATGTATGGTTATGGTATTTAGGTAATGCTACCTTACTGTACCTTTGGACCCTCCACGTGAATATTAAGCTCAGTGGAATTAGTGCTATTCAAATTTAAGATAAATGAACAGTCCAGAGGTGTATTGCTGTGCAGGAGGCCCTGCAATTAAGAATGACAGCTAGAATTCTGCTTCTTGGGGCTGAGGAGAGACGCTGGAGAACTGTGGTAGCAGCACACTTAGAATGACATTCTGGCCCAATTGATGTCAATTGCAAAATTCCAGTCGTGCCCAGGAGCTCACCCTTCAGACCCAGTTACGTAAGTCCCACTGATTTATTGGCTGTTCAGACCACATAAGGTGACTTTTTAGGAGAAAGGTCAGATATCCTCCTGCTTCCTGCCCCCCCCCCTCCGGTGCCTTCATGCTGAGTCTGACTGGCCTACTACCCCAGCCTGCCATTTTGGTGGGCTGGGTGGTAGCCACATGCCCCACCAAACCCCACTGGAGAAGTCTACTGGCAGTCCATGGCTCAGCCCAGCCCACTGCACGCTGCAGCTTTAAACCCAGAAACCCTCTTCTAGTGCTGTTGTCGTTGTACTGGCCCCTTTCATTAACTCTGCAGCAGACACGCTTCCAGAATTAACTGTCTTAGTAGGAAACCTGATTGCTCACAAGATGAGGGCTTCCCTTATATCATTTACACGCTTGGGCATCCAGGTGCCAGTAATAGCAGCAATATGGGAGGGGTCTTTCTGAGTCCTACTGCTGCAAAAGAAAACTGAATCAACCCAGAAGATTCCACTTGTAAGATTTAGAGGGACAGCCAGCCCCACTCTAAAGTGCCAAGAGCGGTATAGATCAGTCATCCATGTTAAGATGACACAGCCTTCTCTCCTTTCCCCTCTCCCACCACCATTGAGTGGGAGCCAGACCTGTGTGAGGCAGAGGTGCTCAGTGAAGCTCTCCACTATTGTAACAAGACTGACTTCATTTGAGGTTAATTTAGAAGAACCTAAAATTCAAACCCTTTGAGCAAAACTAGGCAGGCTTGGCACTGCACGTTAGGACGGTGTGGACAGTGACTTTCGGTCACCACGGTAAACTTTTCTCTGAGAATTGAAGTGACTTATGTCTTTGCATTTTTATTAGCTAAGAATATTTACTTGCAGGAAAATGAAGCAGTAAGTGCATTGGTAGGTGATGGTTGTTGCATGTCTTAAAACCAAGTGGCTTAAAATACCTGAGAAGTTGATGATGCCCCAAGAAATTTTCCTGTTCAGAGTGTCATATTACTGTTAAGAAATGTGATTTTTATACATTAAAAATACAGGAAACAAACTGACCCACAGATTTACTGGACATTCTTACAAAAGCTCCTAAAGTGGCTAGAATTCTAAAGCTGCTGTATTCCATAAAGAAAAGTTGTGTTACTGAGAGCCAATGTGCAAGAACCTAAAGTAAACAGGATGGTTGTAATAGCAAGTATCAATATGAGAGTGGAGACCATACACCTAATACATTCTGTATCTATTTTTCTTTTCCTTCCCAAACACTGTCTATGCTGTCTACCATTTGTCTACCATTTTGTCTACTGGCTATGCTGTCTACCATCTGTGACTAATTCACACAGGCATTCTGTGCCCTCTAGTTTTTGTAACATTATTTTTTCCTCACATTGTGGTCTTGTTTCAAAATAGCCATTGACAAAAAACAGAAAAACTTGACTAGCCTAAGTTATTATCAGGTTTTCAAAAGTGCTGTGCACCCACTGTTCGCTAAGTACTTATGAAAATCATCACATCTCAGGGGGACTACTAAGAGGTTGTAGTAGTGAGGCTTTTGTAGTTTATCTAAGACATGATTTAAGGAAGGAAGACAAATTCTACAAATATTTCAAGGCTGCAAAGGCTTCAAATACCAAGGATGGAGAGAAATTATTTAGGGTACATAAAACTAGTAGTATTGAGAGGACATTAGCAGAGAGATCATTGAGGCTGAATTTCAGTGGGATGTAGGGGATTAGGCTGTGGATAGTCTTGCAGCATAAATGGAGATAGTCCAGTTGCTTGGGGAGAAGCACTAGAAAATCTACTGTAGGGAAGAATTGATGCAGAGATGGACTAGGAGGTCTCTTCAGTCTCTATCTTTATATATTTATAAATACTACTGGGTATCTAAACTGGTTATTAATGAGACCTCAGGAGTTTTTCAAACAAAATTATGAAAGTCCTAGAGTCTGAAATAGCCACATTACAACAGTGTGGAGAAGTAAAACCCCAATCCCATGATCATTGATGTGAATGGGAGACTTTGCATTGACTTCAGGGGATATATTTTATCAAGCTTTTAAAGCAGCATTCGAAGTTGAATAAATTACTGCAAGATTTCTATATTCCAGCTAAAGCCGAATTTAATTTGTTTTTTCTTACTTGTTTATATATAAGGTCTACTTGGCCCTGCTAAAAGAGATGCGTGGCTGCAGTTAAGAGCAGAGATTGAAGCTCTGACAGACTCCTGGCTGACAAATGCACTTAAATCATTATCAATTATTAGCACTAGGTATGTATTTGTGTATATTGTAAAGAACATGTTAACTTATTTTATATTAAAAATTCAAGTGCCACAACAGAATAGCCTTCATAAACACCCCGGGAGTAACCAACAAGTGAACACACGAAGTGGAGAGGTGAAAACTACTAAGTTAACAGATTTTAGTTTCAAACTCCGAAATCCCCATCTGTACAAAATGGCTTTTAAAAATAGGCTAACACAGACTGAAATCTGCCCTTTAAATTCAAAAGCTGTCTATTTCATGTGTCTGTATGGTGCTGTCTGTCCACTGCACAAAAGTAGAACTCAAAAGCCCAGAACTCAAAAGGTCTCGGTCCATTCCTCCAAACATAATATTTATGACCCTGGGGGTATGTCTGCGCTGCAGTGTGAGCCCAGAGTTTGAACTCAGGCTCGCGCTGAACCTTCCACGCACACACACCATGCTGACCCAGGTCTCAGGACCCCATAAGGGTGGAAGGTCCGAGACTGAGTCCAGCCAGGACCCAGGGTTCAAGCCCTTGCTTTGCAATGTAGCCGTAACCCCACTGGACTCTGCTCAAAGAGTCCCATGGGCTGACTTTCTTTATCCTCTGGACAGTCAAGTCTGGGGGAAGGTCAAGTTTTTCTACACTGCACCATGAACAAAAAGCTATAACAACCACATTTTGGGAGGATGCTAAGAAGTCTGGGATATGGGTGGTTATACTTGGGCCATATAATGCAGTGTAGATGCTGGAGCCCCAGGTTGGGACCCAAAGTTAACAATTCCTAATCTGGGATTATAAATGAGTGTAGACGCTCAAGCACTAGGTTAACAAATCCAGAATCTGCTAGCTCAAGTGCTATAAATCCTTCTATACATTGAAGTATAGACATATCCTGAGTGCATGTGAGAGGTGGCTTTTTTTTTTTTTGGATCAACTATATATATATGTTTAACTGAAGTAATTAAAACCCAGCATTCCCATCCCTAAGAATAAATAAATAAAATAAAAATAAAATAAAAATAACCTTCATTGCTGGTTCTGCAATGATTTTCACAGAGTGGTACATGTTCCATCTGAGCTAATCAATACTGCAACTGCAAAACCATGGAAATAAACAACATGGAGACACATTGTCCTCCATTTCAAGAGTAACATAGGTGAGGGATGAATCTGTGTTGAGGGAAAAGGACAAAATGAACAACTATTTTAAATAGCTACATGTTTTTGATAAACAGCAGCTAAACTGGAATGCTATTTTAGCAGTATCTACCTGAAGGAAAAAATCAGCAATAAATCAGCAAATGTTTTTGTGTTTAACGCCATACTTGTTATTTCTAAAAATATTATCTGCACAATATTCAAAAATTGCACTTAAGTCTTTTAAGCAATAATGGATTGTTGGAAAATTGTTACCGATTACATAAAGACCAGCCAAAATGTTTAAATAATTGTCAGGTATTCCATGTTCAAAGTACTGTACGCATATCAATCCTCACAATATCTCTAAAGTAAAGGGGTATTATCTCCATTTTGCTGAGCGGGATGCTGAGAGATAATGAGATTACATAATTTGCCTAAAGTCACACATTAAGCCTGTAGAAGAGCCAGGATTAGAACCCACAAATTCCTGTTCTAGTCCCATGTTAACACCAGTAGGCTGCACTAGTGTTTAAGACCTTCCTTTTTCTGATCTGATAATAGCGTTAGGTTCAATTTCCGGTTGTATAGTTGCTCCCAACTGAACTTTTCAAAGCAAGACTGAAGGGACATTAAAATCTGCCCACTTTCATCACAGATTAGGTTTTTCTCTCCCCTTCCCTTGGTGATTTTAGGTGTCTCACTGAGCGACAGTTTTGACACATCTTCAAGGGAGCCAATTTTCACAGCACTTTGGGCCTACACACTTTCCCAAAAACAGAAGAAATCAGACAAAAGATAAGATTTTTGCCAAGAAAAAGATTTATAACAAAACTCTCCTAGATGCTGCGTAAAGTGATAATGCATTTGGACTGACAATTAATGTCAGGAAATCCTGAATGCCATCCTCAATGGCCAATTTTATTTAGCAAAATATTAACTCTGAGATTTTTGAAGACTGTACAGTTATGAAGATTCAAAAACTATTTTTCTTCCTTTAGGAGTAACTGTGTGAATGTTTTGGTAACAACCACCCAACTTATCCCAGCACTTGCAAAAGTCCTGCTGTATAGTTTAGGAGGTGCTTTTCCTATTGAAAATATTTACAGTGCAACCAAAATAGGTAAGAAAATTACTCATTAGTCCTCAAAGACTGCATTTGCTTTATCAGATGAAATCCCTCCTCCCCTTGTATTAGTTATGGGTGGATTCAGATCCCCTTTTCTGATCATATGAATGTTGAGGTAGAAAATACATTGTGAACTGTCTCCATCTTTAAGTTGTATTGACTGGTTAAGCGCTTGTTAATAAGCAATTTAAACATCTCTGTTTGTTGTGAGTACTTCTGTTGCCAGTACTTCCTGAGTATGTACCCTCTAAATCTGTAACTGTCACAGCGTGACACTATACCTTTTAGAGGGAGCAGGGCAAGTGCTCTGGCACCTTGTCAGCAGGCTCCAATTTGGCCAATGAAGAGGGCTGTATAGAGGGTACCTGGGTGTGGAGCAGAAGAGAGACCCAATGAGGAAGGGAGACTGGCGAATCAGAGCTGCTTTCTCCTGGATTTCATCCTGTAGAAGTTAGACATACATTATGTAATTCCAGTGCATTATGTGAACAAGCATTGTTACAAGTTCAGATACCTCTTCAGCATTATATGAGAGGCCTAGCTAATTTGTGTTATAAACTAAGATCGTAATTTCATACAGAGCAATTTCAGGCATCCAATATATTAGTTATTCAGGTCTGACAAGTGCAGTTATAAATAACTTCTTGTAAACTACAGCAACAAATCATAATCTTGAAGATGGCAATCTATGAAATAAGATTTGGGCTTGGATTTTCAAAGGCGCATCTAAAACTGCTTTGAAAATGCTAACTCTACTGCATGGAGTGTGACTATAGAAAATGGTGAAAGAGTGAAGGTTTTCAACTGATGAAAGGTTGTTTTAAGAATTCCTAAATGGTTGTGACATTTAGGCTATAGGTCAAACCCAGATCTTATTGAACATCTAGGGAAAATTTCCTTTAGAATATGATATGGCCTCACCTTTGCTTCCTGATGTTTTGAGAGGAATTTGCATGAGAGCATTGGAAATCATAGATCAGATCCAACTGTGAATCAGGGGAAATCACTATTCTGAATACCATTCACTCATTCCAAATCCTCAGATAAGACTGATTGTTAAATTGTATGAGAGTCTGCATTGGCGAACAGCGTCAGGACTATATTTCTCTTTAGAATAACAATTTTTTAAAATGTGCCTTTCACCAACTTAAAGAAAAACTCGTATTGATAACTTAATGAGTTGCATCATTTCCATAGGAAGGAGATGCAGCCAATCATTAAAACTCTCTCTAAGAATTAAGTATCCCAAATAGCCTACACTACATTCAACCACTGATTTAATGGATTTCCTATGACAACCTGCATATTTTAGACTAATGTGCAAAGTGCACTCAGACCACAGCATGAAGTGGTGTGGAGTAGCATTCATACTACAGTAAGGTGTGATGCAGAGCAGGAGGATCTCTGTCTCAGGAAAGTAGAATTCCTCCCTGGCATGCTGGGGAATTGTGCCCACTGCTATCTCTCTCCTGGGGATGCAATGTACACCTCCTCCCGCTTACACCAAACCCGCTCCCCACCTCCTTTCAGGTGGGTTGTGCCCCTCGGGATGTTCCAAGGGAGCAGTCCCTGCACTCTGAGCATAAGTCTGTAATTGGAGCAAGCCCTTAAACTCACTACACTCTGGTCCTCATTCGCCAGTTCCAAAACACAATATTTTCTTAGTCATTAGTCTTAGTCTCCTTTCTTGTCATTGGCTTAGCCTGCTTGATCCACAGTCCTGCAGAGGGGCACATGTACCAGGGACATTGCCTCAGCAACCTGCTGCATTCTTTTATTCTTTCTAGAGTTGAGAGCCTGTCATCACAGCTCTTCATCTAGCAGTAAATGCATTTTAAAGGAAACTGCTACTTCCGGGGGGGGGGGCCTTGAAACGCTGAATTTCAATTTTTGGTTTGTTTTTACAATGGTAGTAATACCAGCCTTCTGTTAAACTAGAACTTCTACCTAAGGTTAGGAATGAGATCTAATATCAGATAAATCTGGCTAATCTGACCAAACAAATTCAACTGCCTTTTTGTCCATTGTCTACGTGAAACAAGCCAAAAGCTGGGAGTGCTGAAAAAATACATACTTTTAGATAGGATTCACTTAACCCTTTGTAGAACTTCAAGATAACTCACATGATGGCTTAAATAAGTAGTGCATTGTTTTTCAGGCAAAGAAAGCTGTTTTGAGCGTATAGTGTCCAGATTTGGCACTAACATAACTTATGTTGTGATTGGAGATGGCCGAGATGAGGAACATGCAGCTAACCAGGTAACTTCACTCTGAACTCTTATCTTGTTTATCTTCCAGGAAAAGAAAGTTGCTTTGAACGAATAATGCAAAGGTTTGGCAGAAAAGTAGTATATGTTGTAATTGGGGATGGTGTAGAAGAAGAACAGGCAGCAAAAAAGGTAACCTGTCTCATGAAATGTTGGTGTGATACATAGCTACTAATGCAAGCCTTTCTGTTTCATTTCTGCTAGTGTTGCACAATGACAGATTGGCAAAAAAGTTAAATATACAGATACAAAGCACTGAGAGCATGATAAGACCTACACTTACATTAAAATAAACCGTTTGGATTCTAGCATTT
The DNA here is from genome assembly GCA_007922155.1 of Mesoclemmys tuberculata. Classification (NCBI taxonomy): domain Eukaryota; kingdom Metazoa; phylum Chordata; order Testudines; family Chelidae; genus Mesoclemmys; species Mesoclemmys tuberculata. Next base: position 37,306,567 of record ML675604.1, on the reverse strand, counting down.
TCTTAATAACAATCTGGGAAAAAATGTATCCCCCAAAAATTAAATGAATGTGGATAGAGGGGGAAAAAGCAAATGAAACCTAATGAGAAGATATAGCAGAAGTAATAAAGTGAGAGGGGAAATTAGAGTGAGAGTTATTGGAGAGAATGCAGAAAACCAGCAAAAATATAGTGCCGAAGTTCTATTATTATGAAGAGAAAAAAATTACTAAAGGAAACCTGGTTAATTTTAAAACATAGTTTGTTTCAAGAAACATCTGCAAAAGGAGAACATCACAAATGTACAGATAGAAATAGTTTCTTCAAAGAAAAAAGATATTCCACAGTTTACTCAAAGTAAACATTTGTAACTGTGAAGTACAAGCAATTAAATTGTCAATATTTGGAAATAGAACAAGTTGGAAGTCAACACGTTGCAGTGTAACTCCCAGCAATGTGGAAAAGCTGTACTCTGAATGTTGTGTTCTATGCCTTCTGAGTCATGACCAGAAGTTAGCACTAGGGACCTTTCTATTATTTTGGTGGTTGTTTTTACACTTAAACTATAATGGGAACAAAATCAAAATGCTCATTCCAAATGGTTGCTTTTAGAGGTGCAGTACTGGTGACGGGTCTCTTATAGTCTCTACTGAACACAGGTGGTTGTTTTTGGCAGTTTCCAGTTGGCATGCGTCTCTCTAACTGTAGCGTACTTGCATGAATAGATGTGGTATTCAGAGGAATAGATGAACACAGCAGCTTTCAAATAGATCTGAACTGAGCAAAAGTAGTTCCAGGGAGCTAGCCAGCTAGAGGAGTGTCCAGCAGTGGCCTTCAAAGAGTGATCTGGCATGGGTAGCTCTGTTATTCACTGTACTGCATCTACCAGCAGACACTGATGCTGCCTGCAGCATGAATCATCTTTATTTAAACTAGTGTTTTGAAAGATTCTCTCCAGACGAGTTTTTCTCCAGCTGGGCCAAAACAAATATATATATACTTGTCTCCGTTGCACAATGTTGTATGTGGGGCTTTCCTATAACCCTTTAAATGGAAATTGAACCAGTTTAAGGGCAATAAATGAGTATAAATAGTGATTTCCTATTCTCCTTTTTCTAAGAAATTCCTCAAGAGTAAAAGAATGAGCGCCCCTTGCCAAATGAGGGACATTGCATTCAGTGAGTTTTGGGCTATTTCCAGTGTGAATAGTGAAACAAGCTATCTGATTATTTCCTCCTAGTTCTAAGAATTAAGCTCAGATCTATTTTGGTCTGATGTTTGTTAGTAAAATACTAACAAATATCAGGCAGCAAACATAACGTTACAAGTATAGTGTTGTGAGTTTAACGGGACTTCTTTGCAGTGTGCCTTCTGATGTAGAAGAAGTGTTCATTTTTCCTCACTTTTTCCTCCCTAACAAATGCAGCACAACATGCCTTTCTGGAGGATATCAAGTCATTCAGACCTCTTGGCTCTACATCAAGCACTGGAACTAGAGTATTTGTAACTGTGTTCTATAGTTGGCGATCCTTTTTTATATTTCAAGTACACTGAATTTTTATGTGTGATTCGATGCCTCTGGCTTAACACATATTGAATTGTCTTAAGAAAGGGAAGAAATACTTGGAATGAAAATTCCAAAATGAAGAATTCAGATTGCTGAATGGAGTTAAAATGTTAGCGCTACATAAGGAAGCTCTATGGTCTTATATATGCAACATTTTTAACGAATAAAAACTATGGAGGTTGCTGGTACACACCGAACGAGCCCTAACAGGAGTGAACAAAGCACCAACATGCGTTTTCTGACCGACGAGGTGATGGTCAACAACATTCCTCAATATGGGATACACTCTCAGCACTGAGGTTTGAACCAGACTTTAGCCTACCTAACCCAGAAAATCTGAATTGGAATGCACTCAGACTGTACGACAATCCTGTCTAGACCTGTAATTTGTGTAAATTATTGATGAAAATAATTTACTGTGACTTTATTAGCAGCTGATTTTTGGAAGTGGATGCAATTCTTCTTTTTTGGAGGGAGTGGGGGTGGGAAAGGGTTATATAGTATTGTCTCTTTTATAAGTTTGGCAAGCAGAATGTGCATAATGATGTGTTGTGCCTTAAAGACAAGAACTTGTTTGTGTGTTACAATGTAATTTTGGTTAAAAACTATGTAGATAAAAAAAAAAAGATGTGGAAATTTTTTACATGACCAAATTTCAAATTCAAGAAATCAAAGAGCAGGGCTGCATCAAAAGCATTTAAGAAAAAATAAATAAAGTTTGTTGTTTTTATTTGGTTTCTGAATAGCTCCACTGATTGTATGAGGCAAGCTAAGAGGCTGTTGGGAGGCTGAAATGATATTGGGGGCCGTTACCTTGAAAGCTAAAGCAATTGCTTAACATCTAAAACATCCTTTTTTTATTCTCTCTTGAGAAAACTAAGAGCCATATTCATGAAACACATACAGAAATACCTGCATAGAGAGCATCTGCCACTTATACAAAAACAAATTAAATCTCTTCAGTGTTTCCCTCATATACTTACCTTGGTGAGGATCACATGCCACACTGTAGCACCCCACATCTGATTTCAGCATCATGAAGCAAGTGGAAGAGTTAATGACTTTATTTTATTATGGAGGATTGAAATTGCTTTTCCTCGATACTATATAGGTGGAGGCACATGTGCACCCGCCTGCTCTGAGACTGGGTAGAGAGATTGTTATGATAAGATGTGAAATGCAAATGCCAGGGTAACTAGGCAGGGACGGTACTCAATAAGGTGCACTCCTCCCATTCTTTGCTGTGAAACCAATCTATTTCTATTCCACCAGGGGCTTAGGGAAATTACTTTTTTGCTAATTTTAACTACATTGACCATCTCAAAGTTATGTCTTCGGTGAAATCCTAGATCCACTAAACTCAATGGCAAAACTCCTAAATAACTAAGTTATAAGGAATTTCCTTTGCTTTCATTGGAAGTTTGTACCCAAGTCATTCAGACGACAAGCTGGTATGCTATTGTCACTTGTTTTAAATGAATAGTGTGCAGCCCTCACACTGCTTTTGTCACATACAAAATCCTTGTATACTTCCTATTTACATGAGACATTTATATGTGAGGATTTGTTATTCCCATCTTGAAAGAATCCTATAGCTAAAAATTATTTACATGCAGTTTATGCTTATAGTGTACTATCTGATCAGATTGGGCCTAAAATTAAAGTTTTATGTAAAAAGGTTAACATTTTTAAAGTTTTCATTTTTTATTGCAGTGGAAAGAAGTTTTTTTTTTTAAGTGAAGATATTTTAAATATACTGAGGGACATTAATCTTAAAATGATTATTTTAACATTGCCATGTTCTGTTCAAAAGCTGATATAACAACATATAAGCAATAGCTAAAGCCTGCCCTCTTTTTTTTTAAAACTTTGACTTTCTGGGAATTATGCATGGGAACCTATGGGAGGGTATGGCTCAGAGTGATATAAAATTCTGGTGTGTTTTTGTACAGCATCTAGCCCACTGAAGTCCTGTGGTATCTTAAAATATCATCTCATAGCGTACACTTACTTTGATAAAGCTTCCTGTGTGAGAACTACAGGCAGCAATAGCCAAGGCAGATATTTTAGTCAAATTGGAAATTTCCAAATGGGAATGGTTGGGCCTAAGTTGAAATTTGGTCATTTGGACTTTGAGTGCATTTTAATTCAATGTATATAATGCAATAGTAACTGCCTCCTTTCAACCCCTCCCCAACTCCCAACATGAACAAAATGTTATGTTTGCAAATACTGTGTGCAATTAAAATATAGACTGTTGTGCCTTTTGCAGTTACTGTAGCAATCTAAAGGGAGTACAGTACTTGAACAATAGGCACTTTTAATACTGCATTTGCAAGGTATAAATACAGTGCAATTTCATTTACAGAGTAAGCAATAATCAAATATGATATATGGGGTAAGTTAGTACAGTTCAATATAAAAAGTAAAGTGAAATCTAGAAGCAATGCTCCTTCCTAGAAACATTTGTTGACTGCACACAAGGATATAGAATATGTCTGACTCCCAGAATTGGATATTAGTTATTAGTGTCCAGTATAATAGCCATATATGCACCAGAAACAGGTGCAAAAGCATGTTCCAGTCTAAGCACGGATACAGGAGATATGCCCACACAAAAATCCTGGATCCAAACACTCCTGAACGTGGGCAAGGGTTGAAATCCCAATCCCAAATTTCAGAGTGTGAGAATTTGGCCCTTTTCAGGAAGACTGCAGGTTCTAGGGGTGAACTTGGGTCCAGCTCCAGGGTTTTAGTTCAGGAGCCATCTCTATCTTATACCAAGTACATGCTTTAAATGAATATGGTATTTAGTATCTCTAAAGAACAACATTTAAGTGACATGAGCCAAAATTGCATTATGACTCCCAGCAGTAGCAGCATTTTGGAAATTTAACTGGAGCCAAGTGTGTCTGTCTTGTATTAGCAAGTTACAGTTTATTGGGGCCTACATAATTTAAGAAAATGTAAATTAATACTAAAAGCTTGTAAAAATATGTACATCTTTACTACTTCTCAATAAATACACTTGGACCTGTTGTCATTTACTGCACTATATGGCCCTGAAAGATTTCTGGTTCTATGTTTGAAACCCTCATTACACAATGGTCTCTTCTAAGGGTAAGGTTTCTGTCACTAAGGTTATTAGTGTTCTTAATATGAATTCCTGATTCTTTATTACCTGTAACATTGATATTTTTCCTTGGGTTGTTTATGCATGTGACAACTTGAACTACTGAAAAAATAACAAATCTATTTTATAAAGAAACCCTGAAAAAGTACTAAACAGAAGACTAAAATTTCTTATACTAGTGTATGCTGCATTGGGGGAGTGGGAGAGAGAATATTTGTCGTTTTCCTCCCCCCCTTGCAGAGGTCTACAGGCGGTAAGCTGCACTAGACCGCTACAGCGTATATAAGCATCACTCTGCCACAGCACTTGCTGTTTGTGATTTTTGACTAGTGAAACAAGTAGATAAATGGATTTGTCAATGATTGTTACAAAGGAACACGTCCCATGCAGAAAACAAATGCCTTCTAAAAGATTCACATCCTTTGAAGCATACAAAAATGTATATAATGATATTTTTACCTGCTTGTTGGAGTCTTTGGGATGGAATTCAAAATGTTGGTGGGTAGGTTGGACAGTAAACTAACATAAACCCAGTCTACAGTAGTAAATTGAACCATTACTGACACTGGCAACTAGTCCCCCAGAGGATGGAGAGGAACACACAGTCAAGTTAATTATATAATCAACAATCTCCAACTGGCCCCACAGCTGCACCAACACTAGCTGGCTAACTTCATGTAGGGTTATATCTTAAGAAGGAATTTCAATGAGAGAAGATAGCAACTTTTCACTCTAGCTGGGGGGAGGGGTATTTTACTAGAACTCCTTGGCAAATGGGTTATTTTTGTTTGGTTCTTTTAAAACTGCTACAAAAAGTTTTTCTGGTTTTCATTTAAATTTTAAAAAGGACTTTTGTTGTTAGTTTTTGTACATTTTTCAGTTTTTGATTGCCCAAAATTTGTTTTTTCAACAAAAGCTGAAAAATTTGGTTGAAAATGAACATTTTCCATATGCATTTGTTGTGGAGAAAAAAGTCATTTTTGGTCTAAAATACATTTTGAATGAACTTTTTCATTCAAATGTTACATTTTGCATATGGATGTGGCATGGAAGAGTGACGAGAGAGTGGGAGGCGGGAACATCTATGTAAGTTCTTCTACTAGCACTATAGTATCTGAAAGTTTCCTAGGAGTGAGACCAATAACTATACCTTCTCTTTTTTAATCTGGAATTTGTGAATACATGAGTTGGGGTGTGCACAGGAAGAAATCTCAGTGCTGAGCATTGATGCTCAGAACTAAAAGAACCAGTCAAAGCAATGCTGGTGTTTTCTTTTAGCTGTGGTTTATAGTTTGTTTTTGTGAGTGCATGTGGAGTGCACTGGTGCATTCATTGCATGCACTCAAAAACACATTGACTTCAGGGCGCATGGGCTCAGAGCCTAGCAGAACGAGTGAAGTCATACTGCTGTGACTTCCCAGAGACTTAAATAGGTGGAAGCCACAGAATAGTAGTTGATCAGGATGGACAAAACCAAATACTCTAGCCTTGGTGTCCATAACTTACCCTGTTTGTAGCTATTTAGATCTATAATTGCACATTTTAAATAGTCCTATAACAAAGTAATAGACAAACAGTTACCCACTGAATCAAATGGATGAGGGAATGACTAACGAGTTTGATGTTAGCAACATTTCAACCAAGACAGGAGCAACCCAATTTATTATATCAGAGTAATGCCTGACAGCTTTATCTTCTTCACGTAAGGGGTGTAAGATGGGGGCTTTCATGCTTGGAACTTGATGCTGCGACCCTCGAGCATATCAAGTCTAGGGGCCAGATCCTCAGCTGGTGTAGACAGGCATAACACCATTGAGGATCTGGAAGAACCTGCTGAACTGGTGGATATGTGCCATTAGGTCTAATCCAAAAGACCATTTAAGTTAATGGAAAGATGCCCATAGACTTCACAGAGCTTTGAATCAGGCCCTTCCATCGTGACTTCAAGCTACTTTAGAGAAGCTCCTGGACAAAGCTGATGCCCTGATCTCCCATGGCAGAACTAGAATCATGGCAGAGGGACCATAGAAGGAAGGGCAAAGCTACTTCCTCTAAATACATAGATTTTTCCAGCAATTATAAAATAGTGCTTGGTTTTCAGTAGCTAGGATCTGGCCTGAAACCTCTATTAAAGTGGAGAGGAAATTAAAGTGGGGCTGAAACATTTACCCAGAATAACAAAAATAACTGCATTCCACAAGTGGATACTATAGTTGGACAAGCCAGAGCTACCAGGGAAAGTGGTATACAGAGCTGAGATACAGCAACAAGTCTAGAGGGAAGAGCATGATCTCTGCTAGGCTGAATAAAGAGAGAAATCCTGAGTGTTGGGGCAAAGAGCGAGGAGAAGCAATGCACATTAACCAAAGTAATCTGACATTTTTCAGATACATTGCTGCAGGCTGAATTTATGGGATACTCTGAAGAAAGGTTTAGGAGTCATGGTGCTGTAAAACAGCTCAGGGAAGGTATCTGTCCAGCGTTCAATTAAAGATTGAGGGAAACAAAAATGTTAGTTACATAAAAGCAAGGATATGCCCTCCTCTGGATCACTACGTCCACTATATTCTACATGCCTTGCACTGGTAGAGAGAGAGACTGAAAGAAAGAGAGGTATGGAGAGAGATTGCAAAGAACTCTTTGACCAGCAGAAGGGCAGAGTTAGGAACATTTGATTGAGGTACTCAGGCTTGTGAAGATTCACAATCCCAGGCTGCTGAGACCATTTCTAGAGGCAAAGAGGTAGTTTAGTTTCTCTCCTCATGTCAATTTCTAGGCCCCTTCCTAAAACTGCTGAAAAGGGTGCTACTGCTGATGGTGCATTTTATAATGAGGCCACAAGACGAGTGTGTAAAAAAGACATCTCATCTTCTCCCGAGATTGGTGTCCCCCTACTTCCCCACATTTTGTCTGTCGTCCCTTGCTGTCCCTTGTCTAAGCTTGGGCTTGCTCCTGCTCCCGTTGAATTAAATGGGAAAACTCGTTAAAAGTTCCCCGATACCAGCATGATGAATGCGTGATACATACAAGTCAATGGATCAGGCTCACTCCCTTAAGAAAGGAAAGTTCCTCAGGACAGAGACCTGCATTTTATAAAGCACCTTACAGTTACAAAGCGAGAATTCTCCAGTTGCCAATTTATTTCCTATGCTGGTTGGTTTTGGTTTTTTAAATTAAATTAAAATGTTTTCTTTGCAGGGGAGGGAGGAATTGGAAAAATTACAAGCACATTTTATCAGTCAGAAACAGACACTTGAATAAATACATTTTCCAGAGAACAGTGATCTATTCTGATGAAACCTTTGTAACCATCACCAGCAATTGATTTAGTCCCTTGCTGCTGACAACACCAATGGGTCAAAACATAGGTTTTCATTAAAAATATATGAACATGTATTAATACATTTTTCCTCTGGAATAAACAATTTGATGGGAATAGGCAGTTATTTCGAGTAACTGAATAGCAAGGGAAATGAATATCAATACCCTTTTTTTAGTGTGGTTTTTAAATCACGCACACATATTTACTTCCACCAACCCAGGTTGCTATTATGCTGATGGAATTTAACAGCACCAAATGGGTACATGCTGACGTGTGGTTTGTGCCAAGCTTGCTTCAGTATCACTGCTGATACTTCCGACGGCAATATTGCTCTTTCTCCCCTTGCAGTTCACGCTATGTGTAAAGAATTCAGTTCAGAAGGAATTATCATCGTTCGCCATTGTGTACCTATATATAAACAAACATATGAAGGGCTTCAGAAAGACTGACATGCTAGTCCATCTCCCATCTCAGCCTTTCCCCGCCAAGGCTTTTCTGATAATCATGCTAAATGCTCCTTTCTTAAGTCCCAACTCTACTTGCGGGTGTGACTTCTACACAATTTTGCTGCCTCTTCGCTGTAGACTTTAATCAAACATCACCTTCAGACATTCATAGAGTGTTACGAGATCGTCCTTGTGCCTGTCACGCTGGGCCGCATGCAGGTGTTACCTCTAATAACGCCTGTATTTTTAAAACTTTTATTTTAATTTGAGTTTACATTACAATTGAAATGTACAATACACGTCTTGAGCCAATGTTAGTTGGTAACTAACAGAAAGCCGCAGGGGCTGCTGAGCCTTAGGCCTTGTCTACACTAGAAAGGTTTGTCGACGCAAGTTACATCAGTGATCAAAAAGCACTGTAATTATGGCACTTGCACCTGTCCACACAGCACTCATCCTGTCACCAAAGCGCATCCACACTTGGTGCTCTAGCATCAACAATGGGAGCAGCACACTGTGGGCAGCTATCCCAATGTGCAACTCGCCACCTTGTGCCGTTAAGAGTCGTGAGAAGGCTGAGCAGATCACAGTGCATCCTGGGTGCGGGTTCAAGTCCCATGATGCATTGAGTTCCATCCCATCATTCCTTGCATTCCCGATTGCGTTTCACAGCATTTTTCAACAGCCCCCATTTCCTGAGCACCTGCCGTCTCTATCTGAAAGGATGGATCCTGCACTGCTCTCAACATGTTGCCCATGGCTGTGCAGTATATCACAAGCTCACAATTGGAACAGGAATCCGAGGCGCCTGACTTGCTGTGCGCCATTCAAACAAAATGTTGGATTATTGTTTGCATTCACAGAACATCTGCACCCGTGGTTCACCATTGCTTTTAGGCACATAAAACAAGCACCGAGTGGTGGGATCACATCATTATGCAGGTCTGAGATGACAAGCAGTGGTTACAGAATGTTCAGATGAGCAAAACCACCTTCATGGAACTCTGTGAAAAGGTCACTCCTGTCCTGTGGCACAGAGACATCCGAATGAGAGCTGCTCTGCTGGTGGAAGAGTGTGATGATCACTATGTGGAAGCTGGCAACTCCCGACTGTGACTGGTCGCTCGCTAATCAGTTTGGAGTCGGGAAGTCCACAACCGGACTTGTGTTCTCACAAGCATGCAGGACCATTAACCACATTCTGCTACAAAGGACTGTGACTCTGGGAAATGTTCATGAAATAGTGGATGGCTTCACAGTGATGGCATTCCCTAACTGGTGGGGTGATAGATGGCTCATATCCATTCCAATATAGGTGAGTGCACGCCACTGTGCACAGGTTCCCGGAACTTTTTTCCCCTTAGCAGACCCCGTAGGGTTGGCTCAGGCACCCCGTGGAGTACCGCGCTCGTGCCGTGGCACATAAGGAACCGCCGACCCTATGGCCCCTCAGTTCTCTCTTTCCACCTGTGACGGTTGCTGGAACGAGCTTGCCTTCGCAAGTATCTCAACCCCTTTGTGTTTTGTAGCTTTTGTATTTAGATAGTTAGTGTAGTTATAGTGATAGTTAGTTCATTAGATAGGAGCCCGTTGGAGCTCATAGGAGACCTGGCCATGCCTGGATCCCCTGGATTTAAGCCTTGATCCGGCTCTGGCAAGGTTTTCCCAGTTAGTTCCCTACAACCATTGTTTGAAGTGTCTGGGTGAACACCACCATAAAGACAAATGTAAAATCTGTCAAGCCTTTAAGCCAAGGACTCAGAAGGTGTGGGACATTCAGTTAAAGGCCATCCTCATGGAGGAAGCACTCCGTCCTGCATCTGAGCCTTCACGCTCCACGTCGGCACCGAGTGTCTCCTCGGTGCAGAGAGCAGCGTTGGCACCGGAGCCATCGAGGCAGCAGTCTCCAGTGCTGAAGACCAAGAAGCAGCAGCAGTGCACAGCGTGTGCGCTTACTCCCCCCTGCTCTTGATACCAGTGGGGTCGAGTATTGGAATGCAGCCCGGGCCTGTCGAGCTTGCTCTGGTGCCTGCATCCCTTTGCAGAGAGCCTCCCCTGACTCCTGGCAGTGGGGGAGTGCCTCTACAGCTGCCGTCGACACCAGAGGCTTCTTGGGCAGCAAGAGCCCTGATGGCCCTGCCTACGCCTACACCCCCCCCTTGGCTGAGGGAGAAGGGGCTGGTGTCTCAGGGCAAACCCGTGCTGGGTGCCCCAGGTGGCTGGTCGCAACCCCCGGCCCGGGAAGAGTCTCCTGCCAGACAGCCATCATGGGTAGAGAGTGGAAACTCCCCGTCCAGCTCCAAGGCTTCCTCATCGAGCTCATCTCTGCACCGGGAATGGTCCCAGGCACCGGAGTCCTCTGGCACCAGACACCACTCGAGGGTCAACAGGCACCGGTCACCATCTTCGGGCTCAGGGTCTCCGGCACCAACTTGTTTGTCGTGGCACTGTTCCAAATCCTCATCAAAAAGCCCGGCACCAGGGTGCTCCCCGGCACTGCATCGCAGATCCCAGTCACCGGAGTCTAGCTTGGCACCACGTGGGTCCCGTCGGCACCAGTCAACTTCGCCGAGGGGCAAATGGCACCGGGAAGTCTTCGGTGCCGAGAAAACGCTCATCTTCATCGGAGCGCACCTCATCCCAGCACTGTTCCTGTCGGCACCAGCGCTCCACATCGAGGTCATCCAGGGGTCACTCCCCTATCCAAGGTAGTAGGCGTGATCGGAGCAGAGGTCATTGCACCAAGGACCTGAGCCCCCAGAGAGTGAAGAGGCCTCAGGATCCCCAAAAGCCCCCAAAGGATGCCCAACAGTCAGTACTGATGCCGGCACCAGGGTGGCCCCAAGGACCATGGCAATGGCCTTACTGGGGACCGTGGGGAGTTCAAATGGGTCCGGGTACTGTGTCTGTCCGGTCTTCGGTTGCCCAGTCGTGCCCCCTGCTACTGAAAAGGGGCATGAGAACCGTTCCTCGGAGCAGGAATCGGACCCTGATGAAGGGCCCTCCTCAGGGCCTCAAAAAAAGAGGCAGGCACACGCAGTCCTCCTCCTCCTCCCCGGATGAGGCAGCCCTCTGGGACCAGAGGGCTCCGTTAAGAGACTTTAAGGCTCACCAAGAGCTACTGAAGAGGGTGGCCACAAACCTCAATTTAGAGGTCAAGGAGTTGTCAGAGAAGGAGGACCCTCTCTTTGGGGACTATGGGATACAAGGTCCCTCCTGGATAGCCCTGCCAGTGCATGACAGGGTCATGAAACTGACCAAGGCCCTGTGGCAAACCCCCACCTCAGTTGCCCCTACTTCCAAGGGCACCGAAAAGAAGTACTATGTGCCGGCGGAAGGGTTTGAGTTCATGTTTATGCACCCAGTCCCGGGTACTCTGGTGGTAGAGGCTGCCAACCAGAGAGACAGACAAGGGTCTCAGGGCAGTATGCCCAAGAACAAGGATAACAAAAAACTGGACTTGTTTGGGTGTAAGGTGTACTCTACTGGGGCCCTGCAGCTGCATATTGCCAACCATCAGGCGCTGATGGGTAGGTACAACCTGAACCTCAGGAACTCTCTCTGGAGGTTCACGGAGTTCTTGCCCCAGGACCAAGCAGCTGACTTCGCTACGGTCCTGGATGAGTGACGCATTGTGGCAGGTGCAGCCCTGGCATCAGCCAGTGACGCGGCGGACACAGCCAGTAGGGTCATGGCATCTGCGGTGCCATGAGGAGATGCTCCTGGTTACAATCCTTGGGGCTCTCCCAGGAGGTGCAGCAGTCGATCCAGGACCTGCCTTTTGATGGATCGGCTCTGTTCTCTGACAGAACTGATGAGAAGCTGCATGATCTTCAAGACTCCTGTGCCACCCTGTGTCCCCTAGGCCTCTACACCCCACAGGCCTCTAGGCGCCAGTTGCCCCAACAGCCCTGCCAGCAGCCTAGGCCACTGCCTGGACCCTATCTGCCCAGCAGGGGTCGAGATAGGAGTAGAGGGTATGGCAGGTGTAGCAGCCTTCTCCTCTGGGACCCAACAGGGATCCTCCAAAGGCCCAAACGGTAAAATGTGCCCGAGGGTGGCATCTCCCCTGCTCCTCTGGATCCATCCCGACCTTTCCTGGGCAGGCTGCACCCATTATTCAGTGAATGGGCAAGCGTTACCTCAGATTGCTGGGTCTTAGACATAGTACAGATAGGTTACGCCATCCAGTTCGCAGCCTGTCCACCAAACAACCCCTCCACCCCTGTCCCTCTTCAGAGACCCCTCTCTTGAGCAGCTACTCTTACAGGAGGTCAACAACCTCCTCGACCTGGGGGCAGTGGAACTGGTTCCCCCGCAGGAAATAGGAAGAGGATTTTATTCCCGTTACTTCCTCATCCCAAAAGCAAAAAGAGGACTAAGACCCATTCTGGACCTTCATGGCCTAAACAGGTTCATAAAGAAACTGAAGTTCCACATGGTCTCCCTAGCTCTTCTCATCTCAGCTCTGGATCCAGGGGATTGGTTTGCCGCCCTCGACCTGAAGGGCACATACTTCCACTTATTGATCCTTCCCAGCCACAGGTGCTTCCTCTGATTTGTGGTATCTGGTTGCCACTATCAGTTTACAGCCCTCCCGTTTGGCCTTTCCTCTGCCCCCAGGGTGTTTACCAAAAGCATGGCAGTTGTGGCCACCCATCTCAAGTAGCAGGGAATCCAGATCTTCCTGTACCTGGACGACCGGCTGAAAAGGGGCAGATCCAGGGCCCATGTCCAGGACAGCATAGCCTTTTCATGTGCCACATGCACCAGGCTAGGTCTGCTTATCAACGAGCAGAAGTCCACACTGTCCCTGGTACAGCGGACAGAATTCATAGGGGCCTCCCGAAAGCCAGCTTCGAGGCTATGGCGGTGATTACTGCCCAGCTGTTCAGGTGCCTTACGACAACAGCCAGGCACTGCCTACAACTGTTGGGCCACATGGCAGCCTGCACCCAAGCTCAGACCACTCCAGGCATGGCTGGCCTTAGTGTATGTGCCCAGCAGGCACCCCCTGAACAGGGTGGTCACAGTTCCCCCTGTAGTGTTGGGGTCCCTGAATTGGTGGCAGAGCCCCAGGGTGGTGTTGAAGGGAGTTCCCTTCAGGGAACTGATCGCCGACGCCTCAGATGTGGGGTGGGAAGCCCACATCAGCGTCAACCTGACCACCCAAGGCCTCTAGTCGGAGGAAAACAAAACCCTCAATATCAATTTGAGGGAAATCAGGGCAATCAGACTGGCTTGCAGAGTGTTCCTCAGGTTCCTAATGGGCAGAGTGGTACAAGTGCTGACGGACAATACCGCAGCCATGTTCTATATCAACAGATGGGGGAGGGGAGGGCACAGTCTTCAGAACTGTGCCGGGAGGCAGTTCGACTTTGGGACTTTGCAGTGAGGCACGATTTTCATTTATCTGCCTCTCACCCCCCGGAGGTCAGGAATGACAAGGCAGACCACCTCAGCAGGTCATTTCTACCCCATCACGACTGGTTGCTGCATCCTGACGTAGCGGCTTCCATCTTCCACAAGTGGAGTGTTTCCCAATTGGACCTGTTCGCGTCATCCTGGAACAAGAAGTGCCCAAGGTTTTGCTCGCTCCAGAGTCATAAGCCGGGCTCCATCTCCAACGCGATGGACGGGGGGACCCTCATGAATGTGTATCCCCCCCATTCTGCTCCTGCCCAAAGTCCTCTTGAAAATCAAGAGGGACAAAGCGGACCAGATACTGATTACCCCGACCTGGCCAAGGCAACACTGGTACAGCATGCTCCTGGACCTCTCGATTGCCGACCCAGTGGAGCTCCCGAGATGGCACGACCCGCTCTCCCAGGACCACGGCCGGTTGCTGTACCCGGACCTGGACTCCCTGCACCTGATGGCTTAGAGACTCTGTGGCTGACAGAGGAAAAGAGAACTTGCTCGATGCGGGTCCAATAAATTCTGCTGAGCTGCAGAAAACCTTCAACACAGATCGTGTACCGGGCCAAGTGGAGAAGGTTTACCTGCTGGGCAGAGTCTTGAAGATTGCTCCCAAGCCTTTTGCTGATTCAGGTCATCCTGGAGTACTTGCTACCTAAAACTCCAAGGCCTGACCTCTCTTAAGGTCCACCTGGTGACCATTTTGGCCTTCCATCAGCCACTAGAGGGGAGATCTCTATTCTCCCGTCCGATGTCTATTAGGTTCCTCAAGGGGGTGGAGAGGCTGTACCTGCAGGTCCGTAACCCGGTGCCTCCCTGGGATCTGAGCCTGGTCCTCTCCAGACTGATGGGGCCCCCCTTTGAACCTATGGCTTCATGCCCGCTACTGGTCCTGTCATGGAAGGTAGCCTTCCTGGTGGCTATTACTTCAGCTAGGAGGGTCTCTGAGATTAGGGCACTGACCCCAGAGCCCCCCATAGAGTGTTCTATAAGGACAAGGTGCAGCTGAGACCCCACCCAGCATTCTTGCCCAAGGTGGTCTCACATTTTCATTATAACCAAGATATCTTCCTCCCTGTGTTTTTTTCCAAAACCACACGCTTCGGAGGAGGAGTGGAGGTGGCGTTCCCTGGATGTGAGGTAAGCCTTGCCCTACTACATCAACAGGACGAGACCCTTCCAGAAGATGATGCAGCTCTTTGTCCCCGTGGCAGGGCGGCTGAAAGGATCCCTCGTCTCCACCCAGCACATCTCCAAGTGGATCACCTCCTGAATCAAGTGCTGCTACAAGCTGGCGGGCGTACCACTCCCCGGAGTCGTCACAGAGCACTCAACCAGGGCCCAGGCCTCATCGACGGCCTTCCTGGAGAAAGTGCCCCTGCAGGACATCTGTAAAGCTGCCACCTGGTCATTGGTGCACACCTTTACATCCCACTATGCCATCATTCAGCAGGCAAGAGAGGATGCAGGATTCAGAAGAGCCATGCTGCGGGCAGCTCACCAGTAACTCCTACCCACCTCCAAGGTATTGCTTTTTAATCACCTATACTGGAATGGATATGAGCAATCACTCAAAGGAGAAAACATGGTTACTTACCAGTAACTGTTGTTCTTCGAGATGTGTTGCTCATATCCATTCCACACCCACCCTCCTTCCCCGCTGTCGGAGTTGGCAGAAAGAAGGGACTGGAAGGCCGTAGGGTCGCTGGTGCCTTATGTGCCACGGCATGAGCGCGGTACTCCAGGGTGAGCTGACCCTACGGGGTCTGCTAAGGGGAAAAAAGTTCCAGGAACCCGTGCACAGTGGCATGCACTCACCTATACTGAAATGGATAGGAGCAACACATCTCAAAGAACAACAGTTACTGGTAAGTAGCCATGTTTTTTGTCCCCAGACGATCTTGCAATTGAGCATATCAATAGAAAGGGGTACTTATCTATAGTACTGCAGGCACTTGTGGATCACCATGGGCATTTCACGGACATCAATGTGGGTTGGTCAGAAAAGGTGCATGGCTCATGCATCTTCCGAAACATTGGCCGGTACAGAAAGCTGCAAGCAGAGACTTCCTTTCCAAACTAAAAGATTCCAATGGGGGATGTTGAGGTGCCCATAGTGATCCTGGGAGACCCAGCCTACCCTTACTGCCATGGCTCAGGAAGCCTTATATGGGCAACCTGGATGGTAGCAAGGAGCGCTTCAATAACAGGCTTAACGGGTGCTGGATGATTGTTGAAAGTGCATTTGTCAAATTAAAGACTCGCTGGAGATGCCTTTATGGCAGATAGACCTAAGTGAGGACAATATTCCCATGGTTATCACCACTTGCTGCGTGTGCCATAATTTATGTGAAGCTAAGGGTGAAGAGTTTGCCCCTGGGTGAACCACATTGGGAGATTGCCTTGTATCTGAACATGAACAACCAGATGTTAGGGGTATTAAAGGGGCACAATGGGCAGGGGGAGGCATTCAGATCAGGAAGGCATTGAAGGTCCATTTTGAGAACGAGAACCAATAAGATGTTTTTGTGACCAGCACTGTGCCATGCTATGACTGCTATCCAACTTGAGCTGTGTATCAGTGCCAGGTGAAAGTATCATGTGCAAAACAGAAATAAAGGGTGTTTATCATGCTCACAGTTTGTCTTTATTAAATGAAAACACAAACAAAACACTGGGCTGGAGGGGAGAAAGCAGTGAGGGGAAATGCAAGCTATGACAGGTGGGTGTAAGTTCAGCTGTCACACTCATAGCTGTTTGAAGGGGTGGAGTGAAAGGAGTAATGAGATGGGCTGGAAGTTTGTTAGGAATGTGGGGGGGAGGTTGGGGAGTGCATGGAAAGCAGGTCTGTAGTGACTGCAAGGGTGGGGCAAGCACGCATGAACTGTTTGCAGTGTCAAGATTGTCTTTAGCAGCTCCGACTACTCCTCCACGGCCTTGATCATGCGCTCGTGACCTGCTAGTACTTGGTCATGGTTCTTCCTCCTTTCCTGTCTATCAGTTTTCTGACTTTTGGACACAGATTGTTTCTATGCCCTTTTTTCTCTTTTTGCCGCCTCAGAAGATTGGAGTTCTTGGAACACCTCTTTGTTTCTCTGAGGTCACTTCCTTATCAGCCAGAGGCACGCTGCTGATGTGGCCTTCACAGCAACCCCAGCCCCTCCCACAGACACACACACACACACACACACACCTTCAGCAGCACAGGAAACAACAAACAGAAGCATTATTGTGAGTGCCCTGAGACTGTAGATGCATTACTGTTAAATACACCTCTCTCTCACTGGCCCCTGGGAAGAACACAGCTCCGTGATCAGCCTGAGCATGGTGAGCTTTGCTGGGGGTAACAGGGACTTGGGTGGGGGCATCTCATACTGGGGAAGAGATTGTGAGTGGGTGGTTGCGTGGAGCATAAAAAGCAGCTACATTGGGGAAAAAATTTCAAATTATGCCACCATTTTCCACAGCAATTCTATATGTTACTCCTGAGAGTAAGCAGGGACGCGAGGGTGCATCTTCTCGACATGAGCAGCTTCAAACCAGGTCCCTATGCTGCTCAACTATGCGCCACTTTGGTCCTTGCACAAGTGATTGCTGATTGGTGCAGGAAAGAGTCCTACACCAGGGAAAGAAACAAACCTGCTATGCTGAGGAATCTGAGGCAGAGGATTGGTGCGTACCTATAGAGAAGTTTCCTAGACATCTCAGCGGAGGTTACCAGTGAAATCTCAACCAGATTGCTAAACTGCGCAAAGGAATGGGAATTACATGGAAACACAGCTACTCTTGTGCATTTCTATCCCATCAACTATCTTTATCATTTAGCAAAACAAAGGATCTCTGTGCCTCCTGTAAACAAGCAGCATCAACTCCTCCCCCCAAAAAACCCCATCAGCGCTTACTTCTCCTGCACGAGGCTGGGACTGGATGGAACCCTCCAGGAGTGCAAAGAGATCCTGACTCCCCATGTTACCAAATTACCCGGTCCCCAGCTCTGATTCCTCATCCAATTCCTCCTCCTCAACAACAACTTTGCCAGGGTCAAGTCCAGTGTCCACTGCCCCAGGGAATGTACAGGTGTCCATAAATGTCTTGGGGGTGGAGGTGGGGTTGCTGCTGAAGAGGGCCTCTAACTCTTTATAGAAGTGGTAGGTGTTTGGCTGTGCACCAAAGCGACTGTTTGCCTCCCTGGCCTTGATTTTCATTCGGCACTGCGGCATGTCCTGTTCACAGCCCTTCTCCACCATGGCATGAATAATCCGGCCATAGGTATCAAAATTCCTTAGGCTGGAGCAGAGCTGGGACCGCATAGATGACTCTCCCCGATTGCTGATGAGGTCCAGAAGCTCTGGTGTGCTCCAAGCAGGACAGTGTTTTCTGCATGGAGCCACCATGGTCAGCTGGGGAGAAGAAATGTGAGCTTTCCATGCCAACCAAGCAGGAAGGGGAATTTCAAAACTTCCAGGGGGAGTGGTGGGTGGCTGCAGAGCAACAGAGTTTAAACTGATGGCCAGATTGGTGAGGATAGGCATTATGGGACACTTTCAGAGGCCATTTACCACAACATAACCAACCGCGGTGTATAAATTGACGCTTTGTCAACTTAAGTTGTGTGAAAAAAGCCTATGCCTCTCATCTCATTGAACACAAGCACTGTTTTGTCAAAAAAAAAAAAAGCAAAAAGCTGACTTTGATCAACAAGACAATCTAGTGTAGACCAGGCCTTACTGTGCACTCATTTGAAAAGAAAAAAAAAAGGGAAAAATAGCCCACAGATGAAAGACAGGAACTAATAACTTTTACCCAAAGTGTACAATCCACCAATTTGTCAAAGATTATCCCCTTTTCAACAGCTGCTGCAGGTCTCTAATACGTAATTCATTATGTAGAGCTAAACTCTGCTATCTTTACTCTCTTTGAGCTGAACTGTGGCTTTGTCACAAGCCCCAAGTACCATTACCCATTATCATCATCTAACATTTATATTGCAGGCGCACCTGAAGGCCCAGTAAGGGGCAATGCACTATTGCACAACCCTAGGAGCAATCTGGGAACCAGATTCCAGACTCCCAGTTTCCCCTTGCTCCAGAGAAGAAGCAATCTGCCCCAGCCTCATTCTTGGTGTAGATTATTTTCTCCACCATACCAGCACAACTGCACTTGCCAGCACGTGGCAGGGGCAAGGGGAACAGATCCAAGGTTCCACCCATCCGACCCATGCCCACCCATTAGCATTAGAAGGGGCAGTAGGTGCTCGGTACAGGCTTTGACAATGCAGATACCACACACAGGGGAATAAGTGGAGCTCTTTGCACCGCTCTCATTTTACGCTGCAAGCATGCGGTTAATTAAGCCCACATTATTCTGAACATAATCCTATTGTCTTCAGTGGGACTATGGTGCCTGCAGAGGAGGGTGTACTCAACAACAGGAGGCAGATATGGACGCTTAGAAAGCCAGGCAGTTTTCAGTCCCAGAAATGCCTCGAAATGTTTCCAAAACTCTTAACTCTTGTTTTGATCCTTGCGGTTATCCTAGAAAACAGAATTCCTTATTTCAGCCCAGAGCAGGGGCATACACAAGGGGGGAGGGAAGCAGGAGCATGGATCCCCTCCCCCAGATCAGCAGGGGCACAGAACTCCTCCAGCCCCAGGGACTGGGCAGGAGCAGACAGATCTCTGAGCTGCAGTGCTGGGCAGCTGGATCCCCTCCCCAGGAGTCGGCGTTCTCTGGAACTCATCCAGTCCGCCCCTTTCTCTGTCTCCACCACTCAGCAGCTGAGGCAATAGGGAGCAACCACCCTCCTAACCAATAGCAGCAGGGAAGTGAGTCTCTAGGGGTGGGGCAGGCAAGGAAGGGGGCAGGCAAGGGGTCCCCTGAGGTGGGAACAAAGGCTACCCCTCAGTGGGGGTAGCACAGGGTCCCCCATGGGGCCCTCAGGCTGTGGGGGCAGCATCGAATGTGCCCCTCCAAAAGGGGTCACATTTTTATTCCTGTGCACTCCCCTCGCCCAGAGCAAGTTTTTTTTATTTAAATGAACAGCTGAGTCATGTCACCCTAAAACTAGGCATATATTTGTAATGGAAAGGCTGACTCAACCTTCACTCTAACCAGGGAAACAACATTATAATGGAGCAACAAATCACAGCTTTGATGACAGTAATGAGGCGTTTGCTTAGCCATTTATCTGTCCATTTCCAGGGCAGTAATTTTATGGTTGAAAAGGCTTGGGTTTTAAGTTTATGTCCTGGAAGAGGTTGCCAAGACCTGGCCAAAATTACCTCGTTTAGCAGATGGTAAAATTGTACGTAATGAATGTGTTCGTTTTGTTTCTTAAAAACTGGTAAATGAAGCCTATAAGAATTTCCTCCTGAAAGCTGAATTTATTAGCTACAAAACACAGTGCCTTTGCCAACTCAGTTTAAGGAAGATTATATCCTGTGTTCCCTCCACTTTTAAATGGTTTTCTACCATGAAAAAGTATTGAAAAAGTCTTGGGTGGCTCCTTACGCATCCATGAAAAGCTTCAGAGAGGAGGCCAGCTCCCTTCCACTCCTCAGGAGGTTTTTGTGATAAAAAGAGTCCTCCTTCTTGCTGCTGTTTGAAATACCGAAAAACTGACAAGTCTGTCACTTGTTCTCTGAAAATGGTGTTAAATCCATCAGCTCTCCAGTACCTAATCAAATGACATGTTTACAATGTTAAAGGAAATCAGGTGTTTTAATGTTAAATGAAAAAACCCCGATATTTATGTACTGTTATAATAATTCCCTTGGCCTGGCTTTTCTCAGGCTAGCCATCATTGCAGAAACCTCCTTATGAGATACTGTGGAGTCCATAGTCTGGAAAGTTGTGCAGTAATACGTCAGAATTAACCATAAATAATGCATCTGAACTGACCCCCTTGGTGTTGGTAGACATGGCAATGGGGCACAGGCAGAGAAATAGTCCTTCCCCAACCCCCTGCTATCAGTGAGTGAAGGAGGCTCGCTAACTGAAAAGTACAGCAGAATAAGATGCACAGAGTGAGGCCCCGCCTCTACTCAGAAAGAAGCCCAGGTTTCCAAGCAAGTTTCAACAGCCTCGGCTCTGTCCACTCACTGGTCTAATATGTGAAAACATGAGTCTGCAGGATCCTGGGGTGACTTTCAAAGCCAACTAAGAGATTTAAATGCTTAACTCCCATTAAAGGTTAGGAGTTTCAAAGGAGCCTAAGGGAGTTAGGTGCCTGATTCCTATTGACTATTAATAGGAGTTGGGCACCTTGCTCCATTAGGCCCCTTTGAAAATCACAGCTGGAACCAAGGGCAACTGTGGGTAAAATCCTGGCCCCGGTGGAGTCAATGGGTGTCTTGCCACTCACTTCCACTGTGTCAAGATATCATCCTATGTGTTTTAATGCCCCAGATGTCTCTGAACATCTCACCTTCCAGGTCTAAGGCTGGGAGAGACCAAATATTTAGTAAACATGCTATGAGAAGGCATTCTTGTAGTGTGCCCCTGATGGTAGCCTTTCAACGGGCCACGTGCCTGAATTTGAAGCGAATAATGGTGAATTATATATTTTAGAGTTTAGGTGGGGGTTAGGTTAAGGAATTAAGCAAGGAGTGATGGCTAATGTAGAAATATACCCCCCCTCCTGTGTTTAACAGTGCACGGTCAGGAGTTGCTTGAAAACCATGTTAAAAACCACATGGTGAGATGTGGTGCCCAACTCCCATTAATATTCAAAAGTGGTGAGCGTTGCCCAATTCTTTTCTTCCTGGAGTTGGTGAAAGCTTTACCTACCACTGACTTCAAACAGGAGTTGAAAGCTGTACTTTTAAAAATTCCACCCTTTGTTTTTATTTGTTCCCTTCTTGGGATGTGGAAGAAGGGCACTGCTAGGGTTCCCTTACTGCTCCCAAAGGCCCTGATATGGAGGTGATCCTCCTTCTCAAGACTGCTTACATTTCGTCCAAAGCATTATACAGAGAAGACCACATGAGAGCAACATGGAGGTATTACTACTTCCCACACCTCAGGTAATCCACTCAACACTACCTACCTAGGAAGCAAAGGACTCAGACCTGAACTCCTTGTTCTATCCCCTTTAATTATCTCCTTTCCCCACTCTCTCCAATGAGAATTACATGCATGTGACAGGGTACCTGTAGCTTGGGAAGGAAAACTGGTCTAATATTGCTGGGAAGTGCCTGTGACCAGTGTAAAGAGCAACACACATTCTCTTTCAACTGATTGCTCATATCCATTCCAATATAGGTGAGCGCACACCATCGTGCACGGGTTCCCAGAACTTTTTTCCTCTTAGCAGTTCCCGTAGGGTTGGCTCAGGCGCCCCCTGGAGTGCCGTGCTCATACTGCAGCACATAAGGCACCGCCAACCCTACGGCCCTTCAGTTCCTTCTTTCCGCCGGTGACAGTTACTGGAATGACTCTTGCTCCTACAAGTATCTTCCCCTTTGTTATTTTAGTGAGTTAGCTGTTGGCAGTTAAGTGTTAGTGTTTAGTATAGTTGGTTAGATTAGGGGCTCAGTGTGGTTGGGCCATGCCTGGGTCACCTGGCTTCAAGACTTGCACCGCTTGCAGCAAGGCTTTCCCTGTTAGCGACCCTCATGATCGCTGCCTCAAGTGTCTGGGAGAGCAGCATCGGGGGGAGAAGTGCAAGATTTGTAAGGCTTTCAATCCCTGGACTCTGAAGGAGCGGGAGATTAGGCTGAAAGCCATCCTGATGGAAGTGGCGCTCCAGCCGGCTTCCAAACCGCCTCGATCCACATCAGCACCGAGCGTTTCCTTGGTGCAGAGGGCACCACCAGCACCGGAGCCATCTCGACGTCAAACTTTACCGGTGCCGAAGAAAAGGCAGTAGCGCACAGAGCACGCTCACTCCCCTGTACCATCGACCCCGGTGGGCTCAAGTGTGGAGGTACACCAGCCATAGCCCATCAAGCTTGGTCCAGTTCCTGCATCTTTGTACAGGGAGCCTCCCCTGACTCCCAGGAGTGGGGGAGCATCCCTGCGGGTGCCGTCGACACCGGAGGCTTCCCAGGCAGCAAAGGCCCTGATGGTCTTGCCCAGGACTCCACCCACCCCTCAACTGAAGGAGAGGGGGCCGGTGTCCAGGGGCAAACCCACGATGGGTCCCCAGGAAGCTAGTTGAGACCCCCGCTAAGGGGAGAGTCTCCTGCCGGATGGTCACCGAGGGTAGAGTGTGGAAGCTCCCCTTCAAGCTCCAAGTCATCTTCCTCAAGCAAATCCTCCCTGTGGCACCAAAGTCGGACCCCAGCGGCATCCCGCTCATGGTGGCATCACTCAAGGGCCGCCTTTCAGCACAGAGACAGCTCCAGCTCACAGTCCCCAGCACCGAGCTGTTCCTCTAGGCGACACCGGACCCAGTCATTAACATGGAGCCCGGCACCAACGGACTTCCTGGCACTGTGCTGCAAATCCCAGTCAGTGGAGTCAGGCTCGGCACTGCTCCTGCTCCCCCAAAGGTAAAATGGCACCGAAAGTCATTAGTTCCAAGACGCTGATCATCGTCCAGCACTTCGGAGCGCGACACTTCACGTTGTCACCGCTTTGCATCAGCACCGGCATTCTCTGTCATCCTTGAGGTCGTCGAGGGACCAGTCCCCAGTGCAGAGAAGCAAAGGCCAGAGATGGAGCCAAGGTCACCGCTCCAAGGACTCAGGTTCCCCAAAAAGTAGGGAGACCCAGGAGTCCCAACGACATTGCCAGGAGGCGCACTAGCTGGTACTGATGCCGGCACAGGGATGGCCCCAGGGTCCCTGGCAATGGCCATACTGGGGTCCTTGGGGGACCCAGATGGGACAGGGTACTGTGTCGGTCCCTTCACCAGGTGCTCACTCAGTACCTCCTGCACCAGACAAGGAGCCTGAGAGCCATTCCTCTGATGAGGAATCGGACCTATGGGAGGGACCCTCAACAGGGGCCCATAAGTGTGGCGAGCACCCACAGTCATCCTCCTCTTCCCCTGATGAAGCAGCTTCCAGGGACCACAGAGCGCCTTTGAGAGACTTCAAAGCGCACCAGGAGCTGCTGAAAAGGGTAGCTTCCAACCTACCTGGAGGTCAAGGAGCTTTCAGAGGAGGATGACCCTCTGTTTGGTGCCTATGGATCGCAGGGTCCCTCAAGAGTGGGTCAGGCAGGGCTATCAGAGTGCCACTCCCAAGAACAAGGACAACAGAAAACTAGATTTGTTTGGGAGAAAGGTTTACTCCACAGGGGCCTTACAGGTCTGCATTGCCAACCACTAGGCCCTTCTAGGTCACTATAACCTCAGCCTCTGGGGCTCTCTCAAGAGGTTTGAAGAGGCTTTGCCCCAGGATCAGGCAGCAGACTTTGCCATGGTACTGGAGGGAAGGGATCACTGTGGCAGGGGTGGCACTATAGACGGCTAGTGATGCCGCTGACACTGCCAGCAGGGCTATGGCCTCCGTGATCGCTAGGAGGCGGTGTTCATGGCTGCAGTCCTCGGGGCTCTCAGGAGGTGCAGCAGTCCATACAGGACCTCCCCTTTGATGGGTCGGCCCTGTTCTCAGACAAAACCAATGAGAAGCTGCATGGTCTTAAGGACTCGCAGGCCACGCTGAGATCCTTGGGCCTCCATATGCCCCAGGCCTCCAGGCGCCAGTTTTGGCGGCAGCCATAGAGGCAACCTAGGTCACCACCTAGACCCTATCAGCCCAGCAGGGATCTGGCCCCGTCGGTCACCCTGATCACCGACGCCTCGGATCACCGACGCCTCACCAACCTGAGCGCTCAGGAACTCTGGACGGAGGAGGAGAGGAGCCCTCCATATCAATGTAAAGGAGCTCAGAGCCGTCAGACTGGCGTGCAGTGTTGGTCCTTGATTGTTTGGGCAACACAGTTGTTAGGCCCCGAGCTGGACCTGCTAACTGTGAATTATACAGAACTTTGTTTCTGTATCCTTAGCTCTTTTGAGATATCTAAGACAGTTATTTTTAATTGCATTCCCATGTCCTGGGAGTCACTGGCCAGTATTTTCAAACTGTGGTGCCTAAGGATGGCCTCCCAAATCCATAGTTAGCCACGAGTGACATGAGTTTCAAAATGCTGACCATCTATGAAACCCACCAAATGCAATGGGAACGTAGCACTTTTGAAAATCAGGCCACTTTATTCAGGTGCCTAAATATGGACTTAGGAGAGCCTAACTTCAGACTACCAAGTTTGAAAATTTTGGACACAGCGGTAGAAAACAATTTATCTCCACTAACATTTCATGTGAAATTATTTTCTGTTGATAGATAAGCCCACATTACTTGCAATCTGTTTGACATTCAAAATGTTAAGTGGGATGAAGCCAGAGGAATGTTTAACATCCCTCAAACTCCAGTCTTCCACCTTTGATTTTACTACATAAAACATAAAACATAATGTAATCAGATATCCCCTTGCAGAGGATTCTCTAATCAGTCATGGATAAGCACCTAGTGTGAGCTTGAAAAATCAGGCTACCAGACGTAACCGAGCAATCTGTCCTTGATGCAATAAAAAAGGCTCTCTCACCATATAACTTTTTTGTTTGCTGTAGATAGCAAATCTGCAAATAAGAAATTAGTTTTAGTCAGATGGAAACCTTAGACAGGTAACCATTTTTACTAACAGCTTAAAATAATTGTACCACAACTAACAACAAGCACATCTCCAAAACCCAATTATCCATACACTCATTAAAAAGAACTTGTAAGTCTGTCTATTTGCACCCCCAGATGGCTCCCAATAATATTACAGGCTTGAGAGAGGCATACTGAAGAGGTTAACTCAGAAGGAAATCTATTCCTAAAGAAGTCTAATCTGGAGACCTAAGATAGACACAGGATAGGAGAAAGCAACTACAGGATAAAACACTACAGACCTGTTCTTCTACTCACTGTATTAAAATAATCACTAATATTCTTATATTAAGCAACTGTTCCCCTAAAGATAGCATTACCCCCAAAGTTCTAGCGCCACAGGCAAAGGAAAAGCCAGCAAGCTCTGCTTTGGGCTACGAGACACCATCTTGCCCTGTGTGATCAAGCCTAGGAGTACAGCATTTTTACAACCTCACATAGCATCACAAGTGGCAGCAATACAGTACTGCATCTTTACATGGAGATGAACAGGAAACCACCAGTACTACGTTGTTTGTTTCTGTATACCTTTTTCTTTTCCTCTTCCAATCTCTTTCTGTTTATGAAGAGATACCACCCTATTGCCTTCTGATGGCCAGAACAAGCTAAAAAGGGAGGAGTTATTGTTTTAGAGGGTAAACAGAAAACCAGAAGAACAAAATCTATATGGAAAAGTAATAGAAAAGTAGAGGGAGAGTGACTGACAGAAGCCAAAAGGGAGGCTTATAAAATTGGTCTCCTGCCCTAAGACAAGTCAGCAAAGGATTCTGTAAGGGCTCAAGCTCAAACAAAAATTAGGCTGTTGGTATAGGGTATCTGCTAATATGCAGGAGTTAGTGGCTGAACTTGTACACGGTGAGTCAACTCACTTTGATAGAAGCTTATTTTGA
This sequence comes from Mesoclemmys tuberculata, assembly GCA_007922155.1. Classification (NCBI taxonomy): domain Eukaryota; kingdom Metazoa; phylum Chordata; order Testudines; family Chelidae; genus Mesoclemmys; species Mesoclemmys tuberculata. The sequence goes on along the minus strand of ML675604.1, from coordinate 37,280,153 downwards.
TACAAAGAAATCTCCTAATTGTTCTCCTCCTCCCCCCTTCTCACACACTAAACCAACAGGATACTTCAACCCATGGTTCTATGTGACATCTTCCTCACCAGGCATCCTGTCATCAGGACTAAGTTCGTCCCTCCTCAGCATTCCACATTTGCATTGAGTCTGGAATTCTGCATATATGTTCGAGCCTGCAGATCTCTCAGCTGGTGGCACTTACACACAGAGATGCCAAGCTATTGAACACTCCATGTCAAACTGACAAAGCGATGTTAATAAAAAAACGTTGTAGGGAGCTTAACTCTGGTGTTCAGACTCAAGCTCTCTGCTGCTCTCAAGTGCCATACGGTGATCCAGCAAAGCTACAGATCAAATAATCTGACTATAGGGTAAAACCAAATTAAATTGCAGCAATATTCTCTGTTAGACTGTCCTATCATAAAGAATGGTTTGCATCATAAAGAAAGGTTTGCAATTGTAAATAATTTCTGTATTCTCAAAGGACTTCAGCCAAAAACCTTTTGCTACTAAATTAGCCCTGTCTAAAGTCCCATGGTAGCAAATTCAAATTCAGTTTCAGAGAAGCTTTTGACTATTGGAGCACATTTCTTCAGAGGTATTTCCCCTGTGGATTTCAGGATGACCTAATGAATGGAACAAGCCAAGCTATATCAACACGTCTTTCCTCTCCACCAGGAATTCTTAGAATTGAATGTGAGAAGTAAAGTCAACGTGTTGACATTTGCTCTGTCAGTAATGGCAACCTGAGTAACAGAATGTACCGACAACAGAAGCGGATGATGGCTTATATGATTCTTTCCTGATTTTCTATTTTTGTACCTAATCCAGGTATTCTCTATTTTTCCCCCCTGATACTGGACTACACCCAAACACAGATTCTCTCACAGGCCATCTCATCTTCTATTTATATCCCCTTGTTTCTAATCCCACAACATCCTGGTCTTATATAACAGCAGTTGCTTCTTTGTAAAGGTAATGTTAGGGAAGAATTTAGTGGATTTTTAGCTTCTTTTGATGCAATTGAGCAGCTTGAAACAACGATGAGAGCTAAAACTGTGTGACCAACCTGCTCTCTGCAGACCATCAGCAAGGGCTCAGAAGGCCAATGAGACCTGCTGATCTAATTTAGTGCCCTGTTTGAATTACTAAAAGAAAAAACACATCCTAATTAAACTCTCTTCAAATGGAATATGAACTATTCATATTTCCTTTTTCTCTCCAAAGTACTCTGTTGTTCTTCTTTAAAGACACAGGAACTGCTATATCAATTGCCCATCTAGGCAGATTTCTAATTTCAGATGAAGGACAAAAAAATCAGACATTTCTGGCGAAAAAGGCTAAAGCTCAGAGCTAGGAACCCAGAGAATTAGGTTCCGCTGTCTGTTGGAGGACCAGTGCAATTTGAGTTTCCTGACCACTGTCCTAGAATAGCTTTAGTTGTTTGCTCGGCTATTCTGACTCCTGTAGCATGACATCTTCCGGTCGGCAGAGATGAATAGGACTACTGAGTAACCTTTGCAGATGTCTCTGTTTCTGCATACCACAGAACATAAGACAAAATATACAACATGTATTGCTTGCAGCTGCACATAGATAATGGTGATGGGAACAACAAGTTATCCTTGAACGTCTGGGGGTACACTTTTTTATTGCCAAGGGGCATATCTTTTACACCTCCCCTCCTATCACCAGATGTTGTTTTGACGACCCCAATTATCATGGTGGGAATGGAATGTAGTCCAGGGTGAAAACCCAATGTATGTAATTAACATATATGATAATGACTAGAGGTAATTAGGTGAAAGCTGTTTATGGAAGGGTATAAGAAGTCACTGGTTAGACAAAGGGGTGCGCTCCATCAACACCTGACTCCACAGGAGGTGCTGCCAGTCAGACCAGGGAATCTAGTGACTCCTTGGCAGGGCCCCTGAAGAAAGCTGTTCCTCTATACATCCTTCTGAGTGACTGCTTAGCCCTCCAGGCTTAGTGAGTATGATGTATTGTAATTAATTTTAGGCTTTGCATTCAACTAGTATATCTATAGAAAACCTTGCACATTAAACCTTACTGATCTGCAAATTGGGCATAACATGTCTCACTGGTATCCATACTGATCACGAAGCGTCCAGTATCAAAACTGTCAGCTCTGATACAGTCAAGTCACCTTGTTTCAGAATTAACTTATCTGGGGTTCCTCTGTTTTTAGAAGTTCGCCATAAGAGCAAGAGACTCTGCTATTGTATATCCAATATATAAAAAAAGAACTTTTTGTAGGTCTTTGTGCAGAGCAATTTAATGAATAGGGCAGACAGAAAAGAACCCAAAATTTGCCAAAGCCAAAAACATGTTCATGGTGAGCATTTTGTATTTCTACATACAAATCATGCCTTAGTTAAACCTGTGTAAACATCACGGCAGTCAGTGAGTTTACATGAATGTAACAGAGAACAGAATTTGATTGACCAAAGATGAAATCATGCTCTATCTCTTGTAAGTGTGCCAGGTAGGAAAAAGGACACAAAAGCTCTTTCACTGCAGAGTGCTTATACAGATAAAAGGATATAGGCCCAGGACATGGACTATTGTGAACCCAACTAACAGATCTACAGATGTTCTATGGTCCAAAAGAGCCATAGTGAGTCTGCATGGACTGGAGGCTCCAGCCTACCTACACAGCAGCTGGTCCCAGGGAAGTGTATGCTATTGCTTCCTGGAGCAACAGTAAGATATTCAGAGTTCATTACTATGTCTTGCTGTACTGCCAGGAAGACTTGGAGATCCTCTACTCAGTGTGCTATATACTCACAAAAGGCAGCAGTTTGTGCTAACATCAAACCATTTACAGTGTTCTCTTGGGGTTTCCAATCACTGGTTTATATTCATAATCTCATATGTTCGTGTTGTCATCCATGGATTTTGTCTGTCTGTATATATTCCATGCCTGGCTGTTAGCACTTTTTTTTCCTCTTAAGCTATTGCTTTAGGGGAAATAGGTACCATATGTTTTATAAAAACACAGAAATTGCCCTCTCAGATCAAATAAATTGTCAATGTTGTCCAGCATCTTGTCTCTGATAATGGCCAGCATCATCTGCTATAGATGAAGGTGAACACCTCCATAAAGGATAACTATGCAATACTACATCTATGGCATAGATGTCAAACTCAGGCCCGCGGGCCAAATGTGGCCTGCAGTGTAATTATATTTGGCCCGTGAGAAAATATCAAATGTCTACTAGAGCTGGCTCGCCGGTAGACAGCGCATGCACCGATTTCACATGTGTTTATAGTATTAAGCTTTGCTTGTTCCAGATTCAATGTTTAAGCAAAACTTAAGTTTGTTTCCATATGAAAAGTTTCATCGTTATATTTGATGAGAAAGAAAAACTTCCTCAATTGTAGACACTTTTTCAATAAATATCAAGGTTGGCCCGCGACTTTGTCCAAGTTTTTAATTTTGGCCCACTGTGTATTTGAGTTTGACATCCCTGATCTATGGGATAAGTGTCTTCCTATCCTGAGGCAATCAGTGGTTGGCATATGTCCTGAAGCATAAGGCTACCAGTCCTTATAAATTACTATCTGAGCTAGTATAACTAGTGATATTTTTATTATACATATAAAATGTAATCCTTTTTCAAATCCTACTGAGCTCTTTGCCTGAATATGATCATGTGGTACTTAGAGCCACAGGTAAATTCCTCATTGGCTGTAAACGTATGTCTTTTTTATCAGTTATAAATTTGTTTTCTTTTTATTTCCTTTGGTGTACACTTACTCTTGTAGAATACGAGAAAGGATAGGGTAAATAGGAGCACTTCACTGACCTTTTTATCATTCATTTTGTCTACCTCTATCATGCCTCTCTTGGTCAACTCCACTCTAAACTGAAAAAAGAGGGGACAGATCATCCACTGACGTCAATTGTCATAGCTCCTTTGACTTCAATAGATATGACAGTTTACCTCAGTTGAGAATCTGTCCCCTCTTTTTTTTTTTTTAAGTTTCTACTCACCTAGAAGTTTCTCTGCCTTTCCAACCATTTCATTGTCCTGAACATTATCTATTTGCACTATATCCTCTGAGATAATGTGACCAAACATACATACATTCTAGTGCACCACACCACAGTGTCACATTACAATACGCAGTAAACACCACACACACACACACACACACACCCACACCCAAAGAGAGTTATTGGCTAGCAACCTTCCTCCAGGTTTTGCAGTTTTCACAGAGCCTTAAGCAGCATGTCATACTGCATCCCAGCCAATCAGCCACATAGTCAAACTACACACGCAGTGGATGCTTCCTGTCCCTGGCACCAGTCCCTGCAAACCTTGATTCAGCAATTTTCCTCAGTTTTCATCTGATCTTGATATCACTTTGGTTACGCTGTAAATTCAGGTGATTACCTCTTTGTAAATCATGTGCAAAGTATAGTTAAGGCACAGCAATTGCCTATAGCATCTCAATTTGAAGGCAGGAAGCCTCTTACTGTCCTGTTTCCATAAAGTCCATGTTTCATATGCATGTAGCAAGATGCAAAAGACAAGAGACTAAAGCAATTGCATTTTACACTTCACGGTAATGCTTTTGCTTGGCTAAACGTGGTTGAGTGACACTAGAGCAGCAGTCGTAAGTCCAATTCTATGTCAGATCTCTGTGTGAAGTTTAGCATCCTTTGTAGTCACGTTACCAAGTATTTGAAGGGCTCAGGGAATCCTCGGATTGGGAAGAAATATCTTAACCTTTTCAACACACTTACTCGTCACCATGGTCTATGTGTTTGCTATCTGTAGAGCTAAACTTCTCTGCTTCCACCACTCCTCTTTCTAGAATATTTTGCACCTTTTCTTGCAACAGTCCAAATCAGGTTACTAAGTAACCCGTGGTGAAGCATGGATGACTAATTTTTCATCCACTGACAAGTAGACCCTCTTATAAGTCTCCTTAAGATTTTTTTAGGGGAACAGCTGGGGATAGCAAGCAGCCCTGTCTGACACCTAGCCTGAAGTCAAACCAACTATTATGCTCATGCCTCACAAACATCTAAGCCCTCACACGCTCATGGATTTTTGTATCAGTGTTACTACATTTTCACCAACTCTGACCAGCCACAGGATAGCCCAAAGAGGTTTGTCCCATATGCTTTCAAGCACCTTAGCAAAAATCCACCAATAAACACACACAAAAAATGCAAATCCAAAATACACCATAGACCACCTTTCCGTCATCCTCCAGCACTCTCTCACATAGCACATGCAGTTTGAATATTTGCTCCACTGTAATTCTTTGGGGACTAAATCCAACTTGTTCTTCAGCCAGGAAGCTCTCTACCTTGGGTGCAATTCTCTTCAGGGTAATGTGCAGCAGTTCTTTGTTAGTGCATTTCAATAAGGAGATTGTAAAAATGGGGACCTGTCTGTGGAAATTACTGCACAAAATAGGAACCATCACGGACTGTGTCCAAGTCTTGGGCCATCTTCCAAACCCCCAAAAAAGTCACATTGACAGGCTCACAGTATGCCCAGATGAGTGCTTCAACACCACTTTTAATTAGTTCTGCTTGTAGGTTATCCACTCCAGGGCTTTACTGCATTTTAGTGTCCTCACCACATCTCAACTTCAATCACAGGAGGCAGTTAATTGAGGTAAGTTGAGCTTCTTTGGAGATTTTCTCTCTCTTTTTCACTTCCAACTTAGAATTTGTTCCACTAATATTATATAGTTCTTGGCAATATCTTCCCCTAGTATTAGATGAAATGGTGTTTTTCCTGCCAAAGAAGCTTTGAAAAAGAGTTTTGATGGTGTGGAAGACCTTTATATTGGCATTTGCTGAAAAAAATTCTGTATGTTGATGCATACAGCCAATTTTCAAGCTAATCTACTTTTGCCACTTTAATCAGTTCATCAATTTATTGTGTTATATTGGTCTATTGCAGTTTCATCAGTCTTCCTTTGTGCTCTTAGCTTTCTTTGATCATACAATTTGATCATTTTCTCCATGATCAAAGGTTTCTTGTTTAGGATCGGTTTCCCCTAGAGTTCCTCCGCGGTCTCTGTAATGTAGGAGATGATGTATCCCAACACGTTCCTAGTCCCAAATTCCCCCCAAAACTATTGGCTCTGCAAAGTCCAGTCCCCTCCTGGACAGTTCAGAGAAATAATTAGATTACTTTGGTTCTCTAAAGACACAAAAGCACATAATTTCTCCTAAACACAGTAGCCAATGTGTCACCATGCCATCGTGAGTGAGTGATCATGGACAATAATGCTGCTGGCATCCATCTCTCCAGCATCCACTGATGTGATCCAAGGATGGTCATCTGCCTCAAGCGGCATGGCACCTTGATCTGAATTTGGAGTTCCTGCTTGTAGGTGGGCTGCCTACCAAGGCTAAAGAGCCCAGTCTGCCCTGAGCAGTCTGGTTTCTTTTAAAGATGCAAAGCACTTGCCTTTCACGCCCTCCACTTCCAGTAGAAACACTTCCACTGAACAAAGGTGGGTGACAGGGAGAGTGGCTCTCAAAGATGGTTGACTTTGGCAGCCATTTGGGGCATTGACAGGCATTAGGAGCTCATCACTTACTCCACCCCAGACATAACAGCCCTTCGGTTCTTCTAACTAGTTCCATTTTTCTGCATCGTATTTACATGTACTGTATCCTTGGAGATGACACGACCACACACAAACACAGAAATCAAAGTGGGGGTGTAGCATCATTTCCGATAACAGAACTAACTTTTTCAGTTTGTTTTCTTCCCCTCCAACCTCAATACAGTTCATCTTGTATGCCCTTTTGGGTTCTATCATATAACAGAGATCATCACGGAGATTTCCATAGCGATATCTATATCTTTTTCTTGGGTGGTTATTGTTCATTTAAAACTCAATGTGAATGAGTAATTCATTTTGTTCCTTTCAATGTGCATCACCTTGCACCTGTCTACACTGAATTTTATCTTCCATTGTGTTACTGAATCACCTAGCAAAGTTAAGTTTTGCTGCAGTTCTTCACAACCTTCTCTTATCTTGGCTTGTTTGGGTGCCTACTTGTTTATCTCCTTTTGCAGATTATTAATAAGCATATTAAATAAAATCTGCCCTAGATTTCACACATTCATACCTTTCAGAGACATAATAGAAAGTACTACTGAGTAACTGCTTCTCTTCTCTGAAGCATTTTGATGGTGGTATCTTCCGGAGATCAATCCTGTCACTTCTGTTCACTACCTCTGTTAAATGGCTAGAAGATACTGTAAAGCACTGTAGGTTATGCTGCCATCGATACGCTGGTGGCACTCATCTCTACATCTCCTTTACATGGATGCAGATATAGCTGCCTTGATGCTTTCCCAGTGCCTAGCCTTGACTGGGAATTGATTTTTAAGCCACCTGCCTGTCATCTAAGATAAGACAGAGATCACAATGACTGCGATTTTTAGGAACTGACAAACTCTATAACCACTTCCTCAAGAGACGTCATCTGCCCAACTTTTGTCTAAGTGATTCACACTCTCAAGATACTACTAGACCTGGTAAACAGATCTGTTTACCAACTTTATCAACAAGATAGATCTATCTTAGACAAAGGAGTGTGTATTTGATTTTCTGACCAACCCAATCTTCAGGCAAAGACAATAAAGATCCATTTTTTGCATAGTAGGTAAACAAAACTATTAAGGTAATAAGTGTGGGAAGAAAGATCATAGAGCTTCCTTCATCACCAGACTCCATGTCACCTTCCTTATAACTTAAACTTTACTTTGAGGGGCAGCCCTCAGAAAAATCTCTATGAAAACAGGGGCTGAACCTCAAGTGATAGGCAATTGCATCAAACTGATGGTATGCAACATTACTGTACCATAACAGTGTATAGAATGGGTTTTTTTCTGAAAGCTGATGAGACACTGGTGATGAAATATCACTGAGAAATGTAGGTGTTAACACTTTATGGAGGAAACAGAGAGACTTAAATGATATTATGTCTTAAAAATCTATGGGCAAACAGCAAGAAACAGGTTCCCTCCCAGATACTAGAGAAGGCAGCTATTTATCGGTCTCCTATGTGAATTGAGCATGGTGGAATCAAAACAAGGGAAGCCTTAGAAGTCGAGGGGAAGCCCACAGGAAGGAAAGAATAGCAAGAGGTCATCCTGCCTCTTGAAATGAAGTGTTTTGTTTGTTTTGTTTTGTTGTTTTGTTTTGGGGTTTTTTTGTTTTTACACAAGATAGAAACCATGTTTGTCATCCATCACTAGACAGACAAGGAAACAGAGCTCCTGCACGCCAAGAAAGATGGGTCCCTAAATCAAGGGGGAGGAGGGGCTGAAGTCTCTGAAAGCCAAATATAGGTGAGAAGCCATCTTGCTAAATTAAGTTTTATACTTTTAAATGTGTTTTCACTTTCATGTTCTAGTAAATTTATCCCTTTTACCTGGCATCACTTAACCTATGTCCTATTAATAAAGTTGATTTATATTTACTATAAATCAACTTAATGCTGTGTTTAAAAGGAAGGGTGTATTTACCCCCCAGTTAACACACTGTTATGTGCTTTTGTATCTTTAGAGAACCAAACTAACCTAATTATTTCTCTGAACTGTCCAGGAGGGGACTGGACACACAGTTTTGGGGAAATTTGGGACTAGGAATGTGTTGGGGTCACCTTGCTAGTTGTAACCAAGATGGGTGGAAGCCAGAGTGGAGCAGCGAGTCTGTAGACAGTCTGCTGGGGTCAGAGCTGCTGTACCAGGTCTGTCTGACACATAGGCACTTCAGGATGTGACCTACATGTTTGTAGTCTGCTTGTGAGAGGGTCCCAGGCTGGGATTTACAGAAGCAAAGCTTTGTAAGGCACTCAGGGTTGCAGGGCAAGTGGTGATAGCCCCTCACTGGTCTGGATTGTATCCCAAACCTTATGACACTCTCCAAAAGAGATTTCATCATGACAATAAAAAACTCTGGATTAGGATTATTCCCAAACCCACTACCCCAGTTTAATTTTGAGGGATACTTGGAAGCACTGGCTAAGCAGAATGAGATTTTCCATCTTCTGAGTGGGGCAGTCTGAGACAAGAACATGTTACTAGAACTGGGCAGAAAATGCCAATTAATTTTCATGGGAAATTTAGAACATTTCTGGGGTTTGTTTTTTTTTTTTTTTTTTTTTTTTTAAGATTTCCTCTGAACATATTTTTTTAATATAAAAAACAGTTCAGTTTTTTAAACGACTTGGGGGGGCAAAAACCACTTTTCAGTAACGAATCTGTTTTAAAAAAAATAAAAAATTGAAATTTGACTACAAGTATCTGTTTATGTTTTCCAGCTTTTCATTGAAAAACCGGGAAACTTTAACCAAAATGAACATTTTCCACCAGAAACTGCATAAATAACAAAATTTCAACCAATTCTAGATTTTCACACCTTTGATCCACAACTTGCACTGGTTATCGATCCACACCTAGGTGAAATTCTAGATGCTTGATGCTGTTTACATAGCCCTCAATGACAGAGGCCATTTTCCCCTTTCTGACTGGATCACATTATCTGCTTCTCCCAAAGGTGATGCACATGGGTATCTGAGGCAGGGCACTATTGGTGGCAAACTATCACATATGGAATTTTTGCCAGTTAGAAGCAAGAAAGTTTTTCTCCCTTAAGCAGAAGTTTTCATTCTTGGTAAGGGATGTGCCCCTGCTAAATCCCTTGGTCTAAACATCCCCAAACTCTGGGAAAATGGGGAACCAAATCTGAACTTTGCAGCTCCAGGTAGATTTAGCTGTACATCATGGTACCTGCAACATTCCTTCTGCTGTAAGAAAACTAGAGGTTTTGCCTGTGGACGTGACCCATTGGTTTGAGCTGGACTCAGCATCCTGCTCTGGCTGTGCCTTGAACAGCTTCAGCAGTCAGTCTTTAGATGACTTGCTGGCTTGGAAGAATAAAATGTCAAGACACTAAAAAGGTGGGATTTTCAAAAAGCATTCAGCAGTTGTCTAATTTTGCAACATATGGAGGTCAATAAATTGAGCTAATGTTGAACACCTTTCAAAATCCCACTTTAAAAGCCTGATGCCATGAGGTACTGAGTGTCTCATCTGTGGTGTTGAGTAGAGGGTTGAGCTATTTCACCCCCTTTTCTGGAGCCATTAGTCCCATGTGCACCTGGACAGCCACTCTGGTCAGTGAGTAAAGCCATGGAACCAGGGTTTCCTCTCACTGTCCAGCCCTCTCCCACATAGCTGCTTGCAGCAAGGAGTATTGCGAGAGTAGCCACTGCTCCTCCACTACAGCTGGAATCATAATTTGAATAAGGGGAACCTAATTCCCTCCCCTGTGTGGCCAAGTAAAGGCTAATGATCAGTCTAGCCCTGAATAGGAGGGAGAGGCTATCCACTGGGGTGACCACACCTGAAGAGTCTACTACTCACACATTATAAGAAAAGAAGGAGATCAGAAACAGTCAGCATGGATTCACCAAAGGCAAGTCATATCTAACTAACATTATTGCCTTCTAGAGGAGATGACTGGCTCTGTGAATGTGGGGAAAGCAGTGGATGCTCGGCCTTTTGGCTAAGAAAGCATGCGCTGCCCGTGCAGCCCTTATACCTTGACTTTAGCAAAGCTTTTTGATATGGTGTCCCACAGTATTCTTATCAGCAAGTTAAAGAAGTATGGGTTGGTTGGATGAATGGATAGAAAGCTGGCAAGATCATTGGGCTCAACAGGTAGTGAGCAACAGCTCAATGTCTAGTTGGCAGCCAGTAATAAGCGGAGTGCCCCAGGGGGTTGGTGCTGGGACCTGTTTTGTTCAACATCTTCATTAATGATCTGGAGGATGGGATGAATTGCACCTTCAGCAAGTTTGCAGATGACACTAAACTAGGGGGAGTGGCAGATACGCTGAAGGATAGGGATAGGATAAAGAGTGATTTAGACAAATGAGAGGATTGGACCAAAAGAAATCTGAGGAGGTTCAACAAGGACAAGTGCAGAATCCTGCACTTAGGATGGAAGAATCCCATGCACCGTTACAGACTGTCAATTGAATGGCTAGGCAGCAGTTCAGCATTAAAGGACCTGAGGGTTACAATGGACAAGAAACTGGATGAGTCAACATTGTACCTTATTGCCAAGAAGGCTAACAGCATATTGGGCTGCATTAGAAGGAGCATTGCCAGCAGATCAAGGGAAGTGATTATTCCCCTCTGTTCAGCATTGGTCAGGCGGCATTTGGAGTATTGTATCCAGTTTTGGGCCACCCACTACAAGAAAGATGTGGACAAGTTGCAGAGAGTCCAGCGGAGGGCAACAAAAATTATTGGGGGCTAGAGAACATGACTTATGAGTAGAGGCTGAGAGAACTAAGCTTGTTTAGTCTGCAGAAGAGAAGAATGAGGGGGAATTTGATAGCAGCCTTCAACTACCTGAAAGGGGGTTCCAGGGAGGATGGAGATAGGCTGTTGTCAGTGGTAGCAGATGAGAGAACTAGGAGCAATGGTCTCAAGTTGCAGTGGGGGAGGTCTAGGTTGGACATTAGGAAAAACTTTTTCACTAAGAGGGTGGTTAAGCACTGGACGGGTTATCAAGGGAGTGGTGAAATCTCCATCCTCAGGAGGTTTTTAAGGCCTGGCTTGACAAAGCCCTGGCTGGGATGATTTAGTTGGGGTTGATCTTGTTTTGGGCAGGGGCTGGACTAGATGATCCCCTGAGGTCCCTTCCAACCCTAACCTTCTGTGATTCTATACTAGGAGAAAACCTTCCTGTGATTCTAAACACCATTAATTTATCAAATATAGTGTACACAAACATGCTATTTGTTTTGTTTTATAGAAAAAGAATAAAGAACGTTAGCTGTGGTTACAGCTTCTAGTTTTTAAGAAATCTTGCTAAATTTCCTTACAATTTTATTTCCAATATGAAATAAAGTGCAAGTGGAATACAAAAATTGCCAGGAGGTGGCAGTATATCATTGTATATGTGTTCTATACTTTATCATTGACAGGCAAGATAGTTGTGCATATCGAAGGAACCACAGATTAAGGCAAACATTCAGTGATGATGACTCATTAGAAACAGATATAAAATGTCTGTGGCTCCATAACTGAATTCTTACACACGCTTTTTTGTAGCATCCTCTTAACTAGTGCATCCATTTGGAAGCAGAGACGTGCTGGGAGATACTCCCTTTCAGAGCTGATTTAAAACATTAGCCTATTAGAAATCTCTAAAATTGTAAGAAAAATGTATTAGAGTGTTTTGCAGTGAATAAAGGGCCACACAATGGGAAGTTTATGCTAGCAAACAGCAATCCATATTTGTTAACAGGTGGTATTGGCCAAGTCACAGCAGATATGCTATCTAAACTGAAGTGTATTGGTTAGCAATAGACTGGAGTCCTCTCAATGAACAGGATATGTTTCCCAATCAATTGCTTACTTATTTTGGACATTTACATGGGACTAGTTAAATGGATTCCAAAGAACTTCTTTTCCTTTTCAACATCATGGTAATACATATAGGAAAACAGAAATTCATGCACACCCAAAACTACATGAAAAAGTACAACACAATTTGGAGACAAAAAAGTCAAGGCATGTGAATGCACAGATTGAACAGTGTTAGACCGTAGCAGAATACTAGGCTATATCTTATTCTTTTGTACGTTGATGAAACAAGACAGACATACCAGAACATTTTAACTTTATCTGCAACTCAGTCTCTCATTGTCTATTATGCTATAGTAAACCATGTTCATGATGTAAATGTTAGTTTTAACCATATTTTGGAGGCTAATAATACCCCATAAAATCACTTGGGGGCACTCCATTCTTTTGCTAAGAAGCAGATTTATGGTAAAGCTAAAGCATCATTTCTTTTACCTAACCATTTCAATTGTCCAACTATGAAGAAAATTGAACTGCAAATAAAGGCATCTTTAGTCAGTAGGAGTTTTGCCTGAGTAAAGACTGAGAATTTGTCCCAACATTTGTAGCAGTGAGGCAGTTGAATGGTTTATGATAATGTATGTATAATTTTACACATTCCAAGTATACGTCACTCACATTAAACAATGTTGCAGGTCTAGTTCACAAAAGGCTGATGTGTCAATGTGATTGAAGCTAGGAAAATTTGCAATTTACGTGGCAACAAAATGGCAGTTTTCCCAGAGATTAGTCATGTTTTTTTTTTTAATCAGAGGTGATCTGTTAGGGGTGGTGTGAGTTAAGCAAAGCAAAACAAAGAAGAGTTCACACAAACATGGAACAAAATTGCACTGAACAGGTGTGCACTTTTCACCACAATAAAAACAGTACAGACTTTTAAATGAAGGGCCTCTGATAGCTAAACACACAGTGTATAACAATCCTTTAAACTAGTTAGGGACTCATCCAAAACCCATGGAAATTTTATACTGGCTTCTGTGGGTTTTGGATCAGCCCTTTCACTGTTGCCACATGACTTTATTTATTAATGGAATAGTAATGATGTCAGGGAGTGGAGTTTGTTTGTGAGGCCAAGGTATCTAGGACCTGACTCTTGGTTCAGTCAGGTTAAAGTCAACATTGGTTACTCTTACAGATTTCCACAAGCTAAACCTTGCTATTAGTGTTTTCCTCATTTTTGTAATGACCTCATAATTATATGCTAGATTCTGAGCCCTTGAGGCTAAAGTCTTTTGCTTATCCACAGAACAGGTACAGCCTGCGTAATGGAAGTTCATGCTGTCTCATAGGGACTTGCCATGATGACTATTAACACCTCCAGGGTTAAGCTAAAAGTTAAGTTAGTAGTCCAGTACTGTGCAGCAGAGTGGGCACAGAACGGAGAGCCAAGTACTGCTGGTGTTTATCCCTCTGCTACCGATTTATGTGCTTAACCATTTTATATCTGTTTCCTCTGTATGGATCTTGTGAAGTATAAGTACTGTTTATAACTTCACAAGCCACTCTCTAAAGTGGCGATCCTTGCCTTCTGCATGGGAAATGCCAGCAAGGAAATGAATGCTTATGCTGCTTTTTGTGAAGCAGACACTTCGGGGCTGAGACAAGATCCTCAGCTAAGCACCTTGAAGATGCTGAGCACCCACAATGCTCAAAGAATTCAGGATCAGGCCTTATATAGTTCTCCAGGCACACATCAGGTATTAACAACATTCATTCGCTGACACGGGGCGAAGAAAAACTCCACATCCTACACCAAGTCCATGATCCAGTCCCCTAATTTCTGGAACGTTAATAAACCAACCATCTTCTTCTTCCCCTTTAAAATCTAAAGTTCAAACAACACTTTACACCTATTGTGAATCATGTGAACTATGAAAGAACAGGACTGAATGGATTTTATTTCAGGGTTTATTCTTGAGCCTATTGGCATTTCTCTACCATTGACTTCAGTCTCTCATTCTTGCTGTGGTAGCAATGAAATTGCAAGGCTCTTGCCCAAGCTTTCATTTCCTGCCACATCCTCTTCTCTGTGTGGCAACATTTCTACCACAGGACATTGGGTTCATTTAAGGGATGACTTCAATACCGAGATGCAGGAGATTCTTAGGGAAAGTTTCATCAACCACTCTGTAAGGACTTCAACTTAAGTTCCAGCCAGATCACCGTGTAAGGCTGGCTTAATGTAGGTCTAGAAATGTTCATCTCATTTGCTTATGCTGAAACCTTTATCTCAGGAGCAAGATGGGCAGAAAGGGCTCCATGGCCCCAATCCCCAAGCACAGTGGGTGCTGTTTGCTACACTACTGCAGGCAGATTCTAGGTGGCCACCAGAAAAACACTGCAGTGTAAGGATACCATCTTGTGACGAAGAGCCAATGTAACAGCTCCGACAGCAAATCTCCCCACAGACAGCACAAGGATCATGGTCAGGGTAAATGAAGCATGGTCAGAGCTTCTATAAACCCAGCTGATTGTCAATGACTCCAAAGGGAAGATTGGGCAGCTAGCTACTAGCATAACAGAGAGCCTTCAGGATGCTCAGAAATATACTTCAGAGAGTATATACCAAGGTTTGGGTGGGTGGGGGGGCAAGGGCAAAGATCATCTTTACGCACACACGCACGCACTCCCCGAGATTCATCATGTGCTGCTTGTCTGTAGTTGAGGATCTGGTTTTATAAGCTGATAAGGCAGTACACATTAACCACAGATAACAAACCAAGCTGAAGCTTCACCCCAAATGCCTATCGAACATTACTCCCAACCAAAATCTCTGGAAGGTTTCAAAAAATTTGAATCCCTCTTCCCCCTCCCCAGTTCTCTACCACCCCTGACATGTGGAAGCAGGTCCTACAGGGAGGATGGTGTTCCCGTCTTCTCTCTGGGATGATGTTTCTTTCTGGGGGCAGCCAGCAAGAGAGCTTTTCTATCCAGCAGAATGTATGTTTTTAAACAGGAGGCCTGTTCTCAAAGTGCAAAGAATCTGTATCCTGCATCAGCCTCTGCAATTCTGACTGCTTTAAAAAATTATTTGCTTTAAATAGTCTTCTCTCCCTGATACCGCAACCTGTGTCTGTCCAGCACTTACATTGACAATGTAGCCTGAAACCTTTACAGGATGCTTAAGATTACATCACATCAGTGTTAACTCCCTGGCTTGTTTTAAAGTTTTTAAATAATCCTGGCCAAAATTTTCCATTCAATTTAGCCTTTACAAACTTCAGCGACCTTTATAGAATTTATTGCGGTTTATAGTTTCTCCTCATGGATGTCATTTCCAAGATATTCATTAGAAAAATTAGTCATTTGCAATAAATGTTTTTTTCCCCCGTTTTTACAAGAAAATGCAGTGATTATTTGTTAACATCTGGATTTTTTCAGCACCACTTCATAATGGAGATGATCCTGAATTGAAACACCTGATAAAAGGCCTCTGACTTTTGGGGAATTTCAGGTCCAAGTTCTTTAGGGTTGGGACAGTCTTAATTCTGTGTCTTCTAAAACATTGAGCATATTGTTGGTAGTTGACAAATAAAACACTAATAATCCAGGTCCGGATCAGAAATGAATAGTTTGGGTAAATCTGTACCTCTTAACAAATCATGCGCATCTTCACCCAACCTATATCCTGACTTCAAACACAGCCACTTTTTCATTTTTAAATGTAATAACCCTTTGAATAGGTAAGTAGCTTGCACTACTACATGACCTAGGGGACTAACGCCATTATGGACTGTTAGAAAGGGAATGTAAGATTGTGCCAGCAGGGCAGCTGAGGCTTCATCTTGTTTAGGGTATTCTCTGGCTGGCATAGAGCAAGACTTATTGTATGCATCTGGTGTAGGGGTTGTGGCCAGAGCACCTGGCTTTCCAGCAATCCCCAAAATCAGTTTTACACCAACCTCAGGGCTGCTCTCTTACACCAGGAATGGAGCCAATTTTCCTAGCTGCTCCCAGTATTGTGGAAGCACAGAGGTAGTACTGAACACGGCTCAGCTAGACACAGGGGTCTAGGTTATCAGATTTGTAGAGCAAACACTTACAGAACAGTATGTCAGTGTTATCCCCTTATAAAAATAGGACAATAATTTACCATAATAGCCCCAAACACACTAGCGTGACAGTAGAGTATTGGACCAAGTGCCATAGTATATTTTCTTTAGCATCTGATTTTGAAAATTTGACCTTATAATAGTGGAAACAAAGAAAAGGAGAAAAATCCTGGCAGTTTGTAGAGAACAGAAGGAGAGAGCATAGACTGAAAGTTACTGCAGCAGGGGTGGAGTAATGGCAATTGATATGCAGGGGAAATCATAGGAAACAATGCAAGCTAACTTGCTCCAGCTGCGTGAAGAAGAGCAGGGACAATGCCAGATGCACTCTAGCTCTGGTTAGCATGAGCAGAAGTGTGGGATGGAGGCCAAAAAACAACGAAAAAAAGAAAAGCTTGTTTGTGAACAAAAGACTAAACTAAACAATTTGGTTGCTAAACTACACGCAAAAGACCTCCCCTCCTCTTGTGCAAATCATATCTAATCTGGTGAAACACAGCTCTGCTCAATTCGTATGATAAACACTGGAGGTTACGCTCAGTGGGGAAGATAATTACTACACAACCAAAACACTCCAAGTTGAGTCCAATGTTTTAACAAACTACTGCTAGTGTGGTTGAGAAACTACATTTTTGAAGTATGGGTCAGTATGTGATTCACAAAGGGAAAAAAGCTCAGCGAGTCCCTTTGATCTGTATGTGACATGCAACAGTGGAAGGTTTTTCCTGGGATTTACCCTTCCCTAAAAGCATTTCAGAGAAATCAGAGAGGCAGAAGAGCTGCACGGATTAGTTTGTCCAGTCTATCCATCTGCCTGTCCGGGATTGTTGTACCCAAAGCAGAAGTGCTGACGATACCACAGTGAAGTGTGCACTATGAGACCCTCAGCCGAATAGGACGACAGTTTCTAGCACTTCTCCAAAGCTTCTTGGATATTAACGTTCTTCTAAGACAAGATTCATTTTGCCTTTGCTTCATTAGCATATGTAAACCACCATCTAGTTGTCCTTCCATTGTTGCCTTCCACAGCCCCTGCCTTGTAGTGCTTGTCTTTAACTGAGGTGAGGGTACTGTTTTGCATTCTGCTTGAAATGGCAGGACAGTGCACCCCAGATCTCAGAGAGAAAAGAAAGTTTTGGCTTTGCCACTTTTGTTGTTATCTGAACTGTAAAAATTATTGGTTTATATTAGCACCAAACGAACTCAGCCAAGATCAGGACCCATTGTACTACAGACAATACAAACACTTAACAATCCCTACCCTGAAGATCTTACAGACGGTATTATTCCTATGCAAATGAAAGCATGGAAAGAGCGACTGAATTGCCTGTGATTGTGCAAGAAGTCTGTGACAGAATCAGAAATGAAACCCCAATCTCCCAAATCCCTTTCTATAGCCTTAGCCACAAGACCATCATTCTTCAAACCTAGGACCCTACAGCTGTGAACAGCTAATAATTTTTGAAAGAAAAAAAATTGCTGTTTTCCCCTCTGGATGCCAAAGCCCAGCCCAGATGTGAAAGGGCTGAGGATAATCCATGATCTTTATGAAAAGTCAGTTAATAAGCTTTCAACGTTAGTCATTCGTTGCATCAGTTAGGTTTGCAAGCAGGAGAGCTGGAACTAGGGGTGCTGGAGGCACAGAAGCATCCCCTGGCTTGAAGTGGTTTCCATCATATACAGGGTTTACAGTTATGTTCAATAGCTTTCAGCACCCCCAGTATACAAATTGTTCCAACACCACCGTTTCCAAGGCTATCTTCACATGGAAAATGGAAAGAAAGCTACCCAGAAAAAAAAAACAAAAAAAACAAAAAAAGAAAGCTGAGATTCTCCATTATGTTTCCAGTCCTTTAAAGTAGGGGAACCCAAAACTGTGCATTTTATAGATCCAAAAGGCCAGCTTTTCCTGCACCCAAGCCCCAGATCAAGATTCCACTGAAAGTTTACAGCTTAACCCTATCACAAAATGAAATCCTACATCCAATCTGAACACGCAAAACTCTGGAAAGATTTGGATCCAGATCTGTAATTCAGCTCCGGGATTTTGGTTACCATCCATCCCTCCTCTTAAGTGATCCACCACACAGTTTTGATGGTGGCAGATGCATTGCTATCTTGTGCACTATCATTTATTGCATTTCTTGAAGATCTCAGTTTACAAGGACAGGACAAAGCAATTCATAGACTCAGAACTTCACCCACCCACTCCTGTATTAGACCCCTAACCTAAGACTGAGTTATTGAAGTCCTCAAATAATTGTTTAAAGACTGCAAGATACAGAAAATCCTCACCAGCAAGTGACCCATTCCCCATATTACAAAGGAAGATGAAAACCGCCCAGGGCCTCTGCCAATTTGCTATGGGGAAAAATTCCTTCCTGACCCCAAATATAGCAATCAGCTAAACCCTGAGCATGTAGACAAGACTCACCAGCCAGACACCCAGAAAAAATTCTCAATAGTAACTCAGAACCCAATCCCTTCTAACATCCCATCACAGACCTTTGGGTATATTTACTGCTAGTAGTCAAAGATCAGTCAATCGCCAAATTAGGCTGTCCCATTATCCCATCCCCTCCATAAACTCATCAAGCTCAGTCTTGAAGCCAGCTAAGTTTCTTGCTCTCCCTTTTCCCCTTGCAAGGCTGTTCCAGAACTCCACTCCTCTGATGGTTAGAAACCTTAATCTAATTTCAAGTCTAAACTTCCTGATGGAATTCAATTCTTCTCATGGCAAAAAGAAAAGAGGTAGAGGCAGCTCTGCTGCTTTGAACATAGCAACAGAATGGCAGCAATAGCAGAATCTGCTCTATATACACATTCTCTGAACATTCTTGCACTTGTCCTTCCTGCAAATACGATCTGTTGGCAAACACTTGCTAATATATACAGATGTTGCATCATAATGCAAATGCGCATATGGGCCATTTTATAGTGATCAGGGATGCTTCCCCCTCCCCACCCCACGTACAACCCCTTTGAATGATAAAGGATCCTACTTTTTGAGGCAAAATGCCATCATTCTTAAATATCTGCTTTGTGTTGTTACACAAGGGGACTAATTTTAATAATTTGGCATGGAGTCACCTTTATGTGAGGCATGGATCAGTGTTCATGTTCCATTCCCTGTCAGTATGCTAATGACCCAACCAGCAGACCAAATTCAGTGATGAATCCTGGTCATGTGCCACCTGAGGCACGTTTTGCATACGCTAAGAAGAAGAGTTACCTTTGTGCCCATTTTCCAGGAGCAAAATTGAAAGACTTTGATTATATTAACAAATGACAAATTGCATCTGCCTAATCTTGTGCAATGTTTTGACTACTAAAGTTGTTCCATAGCAGTTCATTAAAGGACACAAAGTATTTAAGTTTACATTTTATTAAAAGATCAGGAATGCTTTGGCTGATAGCTCTCTTTCTATCAAGCATCTGTTTCCTATTTTTTTTTAACGGTTTACAGCAGTGGTTGGCCAGTTATATACTAATAGTTGATCTTAACTGGATCAAAACATTGTAATTTCTTACCAAAGGTTAGAGACTGTCTCTCTAATGCAGCTTCCTATGGCTGCAACCAGCAATGTCTGTGCACCAACATCTGGTTTTGAAATATTAAAAGTGATAAACATTTCCAGATACAATCCATCTGGTCTTCCAATAGTCTTTCCCTGCATAATTTTGCTTTTCTTTTAAACTGTAACACAGACTTTGGCCCTATTTTACTAAGGAAGAATCAAGACTCTTATAAGTGCAGGGCAAAGCTAATAGTTGAGTTGTATTGTAAAGGAATGTCAGTACATGGCTGGTTGTTGTGGCTAAGGGGCTTTCATAATAACGAAGAGATTGAAATTCCTTGTTTAGTTAGCAGAAGGCATCTGAATTGGAGAGGAGGTTTCACTGAAGAAACTCTAATGCGTAGAATGCAGTAGTCAAGTTTTCAGTGTTGAATTGCAGTAAGAGCATAAGAGTTAATGGCTTGCGATTCATTTTTTTTTTTTGTAAACCAACTCAGACACGATACGGATTCTTTACAGTCCGTGAATGCTGGAGTTGTGGTCATAATGCATAATTTACCTTTTATCTAGTGTCTGATGCACTGCTGAGTTTCATATTATTTGTCTTTAGATTCCTGCTTGACAATACTCACAGTATTGTAAGATTACAGAAATGGAATGAAGGTCACCATTCTATAGTGTCAAAGCATCTCACTTCTTGTATACCAACAAAAGCAATACCAACAAAAGCAGACTTCTTTCTCTGCTCTTTCCTCCCCGTTCTCTTCTTAGTTCCTTAGCTGATGTAGGAAGCTGTATATAGCAGATGTATTGACTGCTGTACCCAGATGGAAAGGATATGTACTTCATATTAATCAATAGCATGCTGTTTTGAATAGATGTTAAAAATGCATTTGGTCTATAATTCAATCACCAACTTGATTAACTTTCGGGTAGTACTGCTACCTAGCATTAAAATTAAGTTAGGTATACCCAGGAATGATCACATTAAAAAAAAAAAATCTCAAACTTGTAGAGTTAGGTATGGAAATTAACAGCAGGGGAGGGTAGATAAGTATTCAAATATCCTCAGAGTTAGTAATTGTCAGAAAAGGATTATACGGTTTTCCAAGCCCTCAGTGGAGTAATCTATTGATGGAACAGTAGTCTCCCGCAACTGAACAAGGTCCATTAGGCTTCAGAGGCAGATCATTAAAATAAACCCTTCACACTCACCTGGAAATGTGCTCTCCAGCCCAAGGCAAGACAATACAAAACTAATCTCCCCCAAACTGTAAGTAATACCCTTGTTATGGTACGGTCAGCATGGCAAGTGCCCTTGGAAAGCTCCACCCCTTTGAAAGCGTCAGTGATTCCAACAGGATTATCTTATTGGAAAGATAGGAAATCTACCTAGAACCAGTAGAATCTTCGAAATTAGAAGAACTTTTTAAGGGTGCTCGTTGCACTGATCATACTGGTATTGGATCTCCTTGGTTTTGGGCTGATCATTCCTTGACGGGGGTGTTACTTCATAGATACGTGCAACCCCAAAACTTCTCCCCTATAAAACAACCCAAAAACCAAAATACAGACTATGTCCAGATGCACAGCAAGCATGGAGCCACGAGCCAACATAGACTTTCCTATAGCTTTAACAGCTACAGGTGACATCCTGAGTCTGTCTGAAGAAGTCTCATCCATATGGACAAGGAAGTCATCTATAAAAAACACAAGTCTTAGAGATTCCAACATCACCCCCTAAGAAACTCAAATCAAATACCTACACAAACTCAAGATTATCTGTAGGTATAGCATCCTGTCTTCTAGTCCTAGTCCCATTTTAATTTCATCCTGAGAGTCAGACATTAGTTGGACCCACTCTATTAAACTCAGTTATGGAGTGGCAGATCTACATATGAGGCCAGATGCAGTATAGTCACACCACCTTTCCAAACCTCCCTCAACTCATCTTAATGATTATTTCTTTCTGGTCATCCCTACAAATGTGCTACTTGCTGTGGGGTAGGGGGGGGGAGAGAGATGCAATTGGAGAATCAGGTCCTATAATGGAATTTCATTACACACAGTGTATGGACTTAAAAAAAAAAAAAAAAAAAAAAAAAGGTAATTCCGGTCATTATTCATTCATTAATAAAACACAGTGTTCAGCACACAGGTCTTTGAATGCCTTTATAGCTTTAATGAATAAATCCATACCAAAGCTCATATCAAACTACCAACAATTGCATCACACAGGCAATCCAGATTAACAAGAGAAAGCCACCATAGAGTGCAACCCATGTTTTAACTGTTATGCATCTCCAGTTCCCTCACCACTAGAATATCCTTTTTTCTCTTTATGCTCTGGCAAAAACATGAGTGAGGCCTAGGAAGAAATGGTCTAGCCATGGTGATCATTACACCATTTCCAATCCACTGTGAGCTGAAAGTTGGGGGAGAGTGTAAAGGGAGGTGAGCTACAGGATGCAGAAGAAGTAAGAACCTGAGGCAGCCATGTTTGTTATGGGCACATAGAGGTGGAGATCTAAAAGCAGTAGATGAATTTTCATACTGGAGTTAATGAGAAATAACTTTACCATCATTGTGCAAATTCCAGTACTTTGACTGACCAACTGTCCTCAACCAGAGAAAAGAGATTTCCATGCTGGATTGTTGAGAGAAATAGACAGACATCTCAATAACCTTCTATTTCCAATCCATCTTAAATGACAAGTAACATTTAAGGTTGGCTGTAGTGTCTACATCACAAATATCTTTGTCTACCCAGCATGATTTCAGCAAAACTGGATGTTGTCCTGCTTAAAAAGGGGCCATCAGAGCATTCATATCTGAAGTGAGGTGCATTGATAGAGCTGCATAAGGACATTTGTACAAAGCCTAAATATACCCAGTGCTCTCAAGAATTAAGCAAATACTTCAAAATATTTTCCTTGAGTAGTCAGTCAGATAAAACTGAATTCACTTCAGCTGTGTTTGGCCCCTTTTCTTTTAGATTTTCATAACTGTTCTAATAAACAAATTTGCTAGCATGAACGTTCATGGAGATAGTGATGTAAAGTGAACAGTAGAGCATAATTAACGTCAGATAGTAACCAAAAGTAAATTTTGCATACGAGTATTAATACTCAAAACTGGATTGTAAGAGTTATATTAACCCAGTCAGGGCACAGCAACACTATCACATGACTTATATGATCCACACAATGCAAATGAATATTTGCCAAAACCTAAAACAAAAACAAAAAATCTACCCTGTTCATGAACACTCCACAGATCAAAAATAATTCCTCTCAAAGATGTGTCAAATAATTTTGTAGAACACACTTGAGAAAAATAATGTTTTCCCCCTCAGGTAACTCACGAATTCAGCTCTAGCACTCTCAAGTTTATAAATATTTTTTTTAAACTATGTACAACCCAATTTTTAAATTTTATTTAAAAATCTGTACTTTTAGGACCGGATTCTGCTGCCATTAAATGAAATAGAAAAACTCCCATTGACTTCAGTGGAGAAGGATTTTGCCCATTTTCCCCAAGCAATGCTGTGAAAATGTATCCTTACTCTTCTTTGATGCATGGTTCATATGACCCTTTTCCTATCTAACAGCATTATTTTAGTTCAAATTTTCCATTGTTTTGAAGCTGTTTTAAAATTAAACCTCAATATTCCTAAAGAGTAAAAGCTGTTTTGAAGAAGTTTGACTGAAAATGGGTACAGCCAAGAGAAAACTAAGCCTGTTTGAAGTTCAGTTGTGCAAGTCTTTAGGTTACTACAGCTCAATTTTAAGTGGTACAGAAACTTTTTTAAAAAGTGAATTGACTTATTTGGTTATTACTTTTATAGTTTATTTTCTAGTCACATGTTGTAAATATACTAAAGGACTGGGAGGTGTGATACCAGAAAAATATAAATGTAGTTTGAGAGGAAAAAAAATAGGATCTTAAATATGTTTACGTAACTCCAGTTCCCAGGATATTTAATGAGAATGTGTACACTTGAATCCCAAATGTCACACTCTGGGTGAAGTTTTCCCACTGCACAAGGTCCATTCAAGGTTCTGCATACTACTCAAGCCAGTGTTAGATGAATCACGGCTTTCATCTCTTACGTGCTTAAGTACCCTTGCTTTCAATAAGATAGTTTTATTAGCAAGACTTCGGTACATTCCATATTTCTTATACTGTGAGTTGAATCCTGTAAATAAATTTTAAGTGTAATACATTCTTTCCTGAGTGATATATAGCCTTGAGGCATGTTGCCTAAAAGACGAGCAGGGCATTAAGGAGACAGAAGATCTTTGGCCTAGATATATTAGTGCCTAAGGCAAAATGGGACTTGTTGCCCTAACCTTTTGCTGATATGAATTTCACTCTTCAGATCAGATGTGCCACTCAGCCAGTGTCAGTGCTAAGATTAAAAAACTCAGGACTCCAAGAACGCAGCCCTACTGTCAATTCAATAGATATGCTTCCCTCTTACATTAACCACTACAAAGTTTTAACTTGGCATAGTGCATTCCATGGGGGAGTATGTGTTACAAGATAATTACTCATTTGTAGCACTTCTAAAGCGCTAGTGACAACGTAAGGACCATCTTGCAAGTTCTCTGTGTACAGACTTACAGTCAGCTGCAGTAGGGTTCACTGCATGGAAGGCTTGCAGGATTGGGACCTTAATGCAATGCAATAAAATAAAATTGCTGCACAAGTACTTGAATGTGTCACAGATCCATTGAGTTATTAGCAGCAGTAATGGATAAACACAGTTCATCAGTGGTACATACATTTCCTGTTTAGAAATGGGCAGAGAGAGGGTAAGTGTCAGAAGGATTGGTGTGTTCACTTGAATGAGAACCAAAATCTCATTGTAAAAATAGAAGATCTGGAACTATGCTGTCTGGTGGCATATTAACATACTGACTGAGACAAACACGAATAGGTATTTGCTGAAGTCTGTGTCAGACCAAAAAGAAAGTGGTGATATTTCAACCATGGAACCATCTTTAGAAGGGGAAAGAATTCAAACATGATTTAGTCAAAATACCTTGGCACCTAGACAGTGTTCTGCTGTGTTTTGTGTTGTTTATATCAATAACTAAGTGAATCTCTACCTTTATTTTCTGCAGAAAACAACTATACTTTAACATATGAGCCCAACTGTTTCTCATACGGATACCCGTTAGTTGTAGAGGTAGTATAGCTCCTTTTAAAAAGCAGTCCTCTGATATGCATATAGTAGTTACTGCTAGAGATAGTGCCTGGCCCTAGAAAGAGCAACGCCATCCTCTACTAAACATATGAGTAGGAGAGGAAATTGACCATGACAACTGAAGGGCAAGTTCAGAAGTAACAACTTCAAAATAAAATCCTCACAGCAAAACATTTCAGTTTTTGTTTGTTTGTTTTTGGTTTTTTGTGCAGTTCTGGACTAGGGTGAAGATAT
This sequence comes from Mesoclemmys tuberculata, assembly GCA_007922155.1. Classification (NCBI taxonomy): domain Eukaryota; kingdom Metazoa; phylum Chordata; order Testudines; family Chelidae; genus Mesoclemmys; species Mesoclemmys tuberculata. The sequence continues at coordinate 37,254,667 of ML675604.1, read as the reverse complement.
GTCAAATCCTTAAATCTCAAGGAGGTGACTCAGATCATCATGTAGGCAAATACATGCCTTCTTTACTGTCCAGTAAGAAAGAGTTAAACAAAATCTTTTAATGGAACATTTAATAACACAAGACATTTATGATGTTTACTTAAATTTTCTGGACCATTAAGCATAAATGACATGAATTATTGGACGCAATATCTGGCCAAAAAATCTTTTTGACCAGTCTAAGTTTTACTACACTCTGAGCTGCCAGCATCCCCTATTGGAAAAAAAAAATCTGGTCAAATCTTAGTTCTCAGTGGACTCTGGATTCAGAAATAGCCTTTCTTGCCAGAAAGTACCTTTTGAAGTTTACATTAACATGGATATTTATTTATTTTCCCTCTGTAACAATGACAGTGGTTGAGATAAACTGTTTAATTCTAAATAGAAAACACATCTGCTGTTTCTGCATTGTTTGTGGTTGCTGGAGGGGTGACAATTTAAACCAAGTAGCACACATGACATTTTAAGTGAGATGTTGTATGAGGATTTGCAGCTGCCGATCTCTCTCCCCCCACTTACAGCAGCGCCTGGCAGTATCATTTCATTTAAAGGTCTGTAATCCTTTCCATTCTGAACACCACACTGAATGGAAATTTTTTCCCCCAATGCAATCATTTTAGTTTTCATTGGGCTGAAAGGCATTTTCTAAAATCCGATGGGCCAGATTCTCAAAAAAAAAAAATCAACATAGCTTTGTTGACTCAGGATCAGATTATCAAAGGTTTTTAGGTGCCCAAAGATGCAATTAAGTGCCTACTGGAATTTTCAAAAGCTTCTACCTAGGCAAATTAAGATGTTAAAACTAAAGGAATTGTTCGGAGATTACAAAGCCAGAAGGTACCACTGTGACGGCACATCTGAAAATTACATTAGGAGTTTATCCACATCTTTATGAAACACTTTTGAAAAATCTGATCCTCATTGACCAGTTGAGGATCTGGCTCATTTTAAATAGCTCAGAATGATGATTAGCAAGGCGATTATTTTGCAAGAAGCTCTGCTGAATTAGCAACTAAGGAAGTTACTGAGGGCTCAGAGGAATCCCTTATTTAAAAAAATCTCCTGTGAAGTCAAATGGAAAGTTAGGATGGATTTCCCTCCCTCTGGGGGCACTTGCTGGATAGTATAACATCCCTCCTATATCATCCCTGCAGCAAGGGGACTTACCCCTAGTGCTCACAAAATTACTTGTGAAGAGCAAGTTTTTCCCCTTGGGATGGACCAGTTCATAACAAACAGCAAGGATTTAAAAAAAAAAAAAAAAAGATTCCCAGGGACGATACTCTGCCATGACCCCAAGGTCTTCTTCCCCCCACAACTCTCGTCACATTGTACAAACTGAGCTCTGTCCTGCACTATTAATGTGGCCAGAATAATTTTCAGGAACAAAGTATAAACATTTCCCATTAAGTGCAGCTTTAATGTAAGTGTGCTGCCTTCTTTCCTGGTTATAGTTGTGAGAAGTCATTTTTATTCCAAGGCGAAAACAAGAGAATCCGTCCCTCAGCCCTCCTCCCCACCAGCACATGCTGTCCAGGTTGGTACACTAATTCATCACAAGCTATAGTTCATAGTTACAATAGAACTATCATCCATAGTTACAATAGAACGTGCTACCAATGAGTGAACACAGCTTCAATCCAGTATTGCATGTATCTACACGTGTAAAGCATCCTACTGATTACTCATGTACTTCATTTAAATGTGTATGTGCTTTTTCCAAATCAAGTTGTATGGGGGAAGTTTGTAGTTTGATCTTGTTTTAGAGATGGAAACTTGGAAGGCATGGTGCTGATAGCAGGACCCATGTTTTTCTGCTAGTTCATGAAACTGCTGGCTGCCAAAGAAGCTATCCAACAGAAAATTAACTCGGAAGATGGTACAATACTTGGGTGGCCATATAAATACTGGAATAGCAAGGGAGGTCAGGATTTCCCCATTTACAAACAAACAGTGCATTTCTGGCAAGCTCCATCTTTGTCATTTTAGCCCCATTCCTCAATCACAAAACGATCCACACTGTTAGAAGAGTTCCAGCCTTTGGACTGAAATTTATTTTTCCCCTGTTACGTTATCGGAGCAAGGACTCTAATTTCCAGGAAGATGTGTTTCTTAAGAATTCTGTGACTACTGTATACAAATTACACTGGACATAAAATGGAAGAGACAAAACATTTGAAATGAAATAATCATCTGCATCTCTGTGTTTCACCAGCCCATGCTTTCTCTGCCCCATACCTAGCTGCACATACACATTTGGTGATCTGTGCATCACATTAGCAAGTGCTCATGTTAAGAAATCTCAGTAGGGCATATTAGCCTTGTTCTTTTTTCCCTCCCCTCCCAACCTCACCTGCTTCATTTATTCTTCTTGAGCTTTTTGGTTTTTTGTTTTTTGTTTTTAAACCAAATAATTACAAATACTCCATTGAAATAAATGGAAAGGCTCCGCATAGGCCTGATCCAAAACTGACATGCAGAGTTAACTCAAACAGATTAAATTTACCCATGGTGTGGGAGGCCAGCACCACTGATGGCTCAAATGGGGGAGAATGAGTGTGCAGTGGGTGAAGTGGCCATGTCAGGATGCCTGTGTGTTTTGGAAAGGGTTAATGCATTAGCCCTGCACAAGCCCCTTCCCAAGCCTGCCTAGCTGCAGAGTTTGGATCTATGTTCACATGGATCCAGTGGCCTCAACACCTTGTGCTACTGCTTGGGGGTGTGTGACTGCTCTTGTAGCCCTGGGAGGGTGGTCTAGTTTTCCTCCACAGACCATCAGCATAGAACCCCAAGAAGTAGCTTCTATGTGGAGAGAGCAGATTTGTAAGAGGAAAAAGATTAAAGTATATAAAATCCTGCTAAAGTCAGCCCTAAATCTGAACAAGGCACTTAAGTGAAGAAACCACCCCCCGCCACAAATGTTTAGCTAGAATCAATCAAAAAGGAGCATAATTTAGATCCTAGGTCATTTGCAAAGTAAGTTCTATTATAAAATAATCACCTCACGTATTATTTTGTTCCCCTCTCTACTAGCCACACCTTCTTAGCTTTCAGAAACTGCACACTACAACAATTTCCAAAATATTGTAGACTTGGTACAATTTTTCATTGTGCATGATCAGTGGGCAGCCAGCATAGCTTGTAATCACATAGCCATGTTCTGAAACCTGAGTTTGTTCCTAATGTATGTGTCCAAGGCCCTGATTCAGAAAAAAACATCTGTATTCAAGTAGGGCACTTAAGCCTGTGCCTAAGTACCTTCCTGAGTTGGGACCCAAGATAGCTAAAATGTGCAGTGTTTAGCATCTCCTTGCAGTTTCTTTTCCTGCAACTTAATGAAGTGCTGGTGAGTTATGCGACTTTTCATAAGTAATCTTTTCTTTAAAAAAAAAGAAAAGAAAGAAAAGGAAAGGAAAGGAGAAAACACCTACTTTAAGAGCTCACCATAGATCAGTGACGGATATAAAACAAAGCCATGACATTATGCTCCAATCACATGTTAAATACTAGTTACTGCATATACTTTGAATAGTAAATTGTACAAAATTAGGGCCTGATCCAAAGTTTGTAGAAATCAATGGAAAGATTCCTAGGCCCACAGAGAGCTAGTAATAGTCAGGTTGCCACTACCACTTTCCCACATTACTTTGTCAACATGCCTCTGTCCTGACTTGTATCACTCCAGGAGCTCTCCTGAATGGAGAGCAATTATCTGTTTCAGGCGAGGTGGTGGACAAGTGGTGTGGGCAAGAGAAGAGCAGGCAAACGTTTGACACAGTAATCAAGCGTTTTTTCCCAGAAAGGCTGCAAGATTGGAATTTCTAAGGCTGATACAGCTCAGCATTTAAGTTTTCATTCCTTTTCACTGGTGCCACAGGCTAGATTTGCCAACTATCTTCTGTAGATACGTGCTTAGCAGCCAAAGTTTCAGACTGGCACCTAATGTGGAATTGTTGCATTTTGTAATATTAAATTGGGAGATGGTCTTATTAAACTGAATAATATTCTAAAAAGGAGGCACGTGGACTCAGACACAGCATTGGAAGACACATCTGTGAAAAATCTCACAATGGAAGAATGGTTTCAAAGAAACAAACCACATGAGCACTGTGGGACATAAGAGCCCATCTAGGTTTGGTTTCCAGCTCAGAGTTGACAAATTGGAATGTTTTTGATGCCTGCAGAAGTATTAGTATTAAGTAGGTTGTGTACAAAGCTAGGAAATCTTAGTGTTTGAGTTCTGCAAGATATTTCATGGTGGTTAAAGTAGCTTTTTGGGCATGGACAGTATTTTTATTGTGTATTGTGACTAGCATAATGGGGTTCCTGGCTCATGACTGGAGCTCCCAGACAAGAATAAATATTACTACTACTACTACCTGATGGCAAACAAACCGCTGACAACCCAGATGAGATGTCAGAAACATTGATTATACAAATCCTTCTTCACATATATGTGGATTATAAATATGGACTCGATTGTAAGTGTACAACCAGCTCGGAGCAAGAGCCAACAACGTAACAGCAGTGCACCAGTAATGCATCAAGGAGGGACCTGTGTCTCCACATGGCACAGTTCGCTCCCTACTTCCCCTCTTAGTTCAGGCAGGAAGGAGTCAGCTTCTGATATAAACCAGAAGCTGATTACTTCCCCCTCTGCACCGGATTAACTGTGCTGGCCAGCACGATGTTACGTCAAACCTTGGCTCCATTCTCCACCCCACTCACCAATGATAGGAGAATAGCATCCCTGCTGTACTGTGACCCATGATGCAAGTGGTCCACATAAGGAGTAAAGGGGACACCTTGCCTTGCAGCCCCCAGCTCTACTGCATAGTATTGTAAGGATGGTTAACAATCATGACTTATATAGGCATTATAATTCCAGCCATATCTAGTATCTTCTAACACAGGTGGCTCATGAGAGTATTTGGACGAGGCAGAAGTGGCAACCAACCAGCCACAGAACTCCATATTTGGGCCTAGCAGAAATGTAGGAGCTTATGGAAAGCCTGAGGGTCTTCAGCCTATTCAGCAAAAAGTTGATGGCACTAGCCCCTAAGTCAATTTTAAAAGCCTTACATAAAACCCAAATGAAAAGCAAGCTTAATTCTAATACCTCTTTTCATCCTCCCGCCCTCCAGTAGAACCTCCGCCTGATTTACTACCAAAATGAAAATACGCCTCTAATGGTTAGATCAGCTGTTTAAGTTTTCATAATCAGTCAGATAAAGGCTGATAGCTCATCTCCTTCATCTGACACAGCTTGATTGTTGCACTGATCGCTTGGACTGGACAACAGGGGATGGATCACTCAATAATTGCCTTGTTCTGTTCATTCCCTCTGAAAACAGGATACTGGGTTAGATGGACCATTGGTTTGACCCACTAGGTCCATTTTATGTTCTTACTATATGGCTAGGGGTCCTGCCATTTTTCAAGGTGTGGTGTGATCATGACTGTGTCATACCCTTCATTTTGACCCTGTCCTCTGACTAATCTTCACACTGTGGAGGGCTGAATTTAGACCCTGAGTTGGCAAGAGGGATTCCTCAAGCGTGATGTGATTCACCGATGAGCTAGACTTCTTTCATGTGCATGACTCCCAGCCTCTGGCAGCTTGGGGAAAGGAAGGGAGCACAAGTCCCACATTCTGATCTTTTGGATGGTAGCAGATCTCATTGCTGGCCATGCTGTCTACCAGTAATTTTACCTGTTAATATGCAGACACATCCAATATGCCAGTACATCCAACACACCACATTTGCGCGAAAGCCCAGCCAACATTCTGCTCACATATTAGATGGTCTGAGCCTATCTAGGGTATGGTTCAGAAAGATGGGTGAAAATATCTGCCTATTTCTTCTGCATTAACCTTGCTCTGAGATGAATGTTGTTGGTGCTAATATGGAGTTAATATCTATTGCCACTCATGATTCAAGACAGATTTCCAGTCACTGAAAGACATTTCCATGTATATGGGTAGCCAAAGAGGAATAACAGTAAATAAAGAGCTAAGAGAAGACTTTCAATGTCATCAGGATATGCCCAGGAAATACCACTCAGTTTATATAGTAACTGAACATCTTTACCCTAAAAAAAAAAAAAAAAAAAAAAAATCTAGCCAACAGCTGCACATTCTCTTTTTTGGAAGAAGAGTCCAGCTCCCTTTTGACCTGTAGTACACAATTCATTTCTATTATAGTTTTGGCAGTTTGCTTCATATTTTTAATTATACCCTTTGTGCAAGGAAAGTCATCCTGACTAGTTTAGGCCTCTCCTCATCTGCAACCTCTTGCTCTGGGATTAGCAAGAAGACACCAGCTATTCCTTTTCTGGAATATACTGTACCTCATTTCTGAGAAATTCCTATCCTTAGTAGAGTAGTTTCTCTTTTTAGAGATGAGTCACGTCTCCATTGCCTTGAACCTTGTGTAGCAATTTATCGGCAGATTTTAAGGCCAGAGGGGACCATTAGATAATCTAGTCTGACTTCTTGGATAGCATATGACATCAACTTTCATCTAGTTACTGTAGTGTATTGAAATCTATTAAAGTGATATATTGTAAAGAGTTTCCTGATCCTGCTTGGTGGCTAGGGGGCTTTGAGGGAAGCCATGCAATCTGGGTTAGGCAGTTTTTTGTTTTTTTTTAAAGCTACCTGGACTAAAGTGGATTAAGTTGTGCCTCTGCCTTAGATAGCAAGCTGCTATATTTCCCTCCCTGCCCCCTGGGCAGCCTGCCTTTTATTATGGCATTCATTAACCAAGTGTGTCAGACACAATGAAAACAGGCCATGTCCTCAGTGACAACCAACATACTGTAGTCACGTTCCCCAATCCTATATTTCAGGGAAACTCCTAGATTTTTGAAAGCATTTAGTATCTGTGATAAAGTCAGGCCAGAGGACTACAGAAGAGTATACCAGGACTGGTATGAGGGCCCGAAAGGATTAAAAACCCTCTACCTCTCAGACAGAGGGGAAAAACACAGCAGGGCAATTAACAGCAGGGGGACTCAATGAAGGGCGGGACCAGGGGTATTTAAACCCTGCCTTCCCTAAAGGAAGAGGAGGGAACACTTGCAGTAGGGGCTGCTAGAAGGTCTGGGGCAGCTACAGAAGAAGGTTCTCTCGCAGGCCAAGAGACAGAGCTCTGCTACAGCCAGGGGAGGCAAGGTAGTTGGGGGGCGTCCTGACCATAGAAGGTGGAGGTAAAGCGTGGGTAAACACCAGGGGGAAGTTGGCAGTTTGTCACACATCATATAAACCAGCCTACAAAAAGACAAGACATGCTAAGTCTCTGGGGTGTACAGCCCAAAGGAGTCTATCTAATAGGGATGGTAATCTTACCAGAACTCACCAGGTTTCTAGCCAGTTCCTCCTCTCTTAGGAAATGAGCAACATTAGAGATAGCGACTTTAACAGCAGGTGTTGAGAGGGGCACTATGGGAACAAAAACACCACACACAACAACCCACTCTACAGCCACCAGCTAAATAAGGCTAAGTGGGGCAACGATCACAGCCAGCCTCTCTCATGAAGGAGGCATACCTCACATTTTAAAACCCAATCACCTTCCCCACAGCTAGGACACACTCCTTCACAGAGGTGGAGGGTGGAAGTAAAAGCTACACCCCCTGGTCACAGGTTATACCCTCAGAATCCACAACAAACTGAGCTTTCTGTCCCCTTGGGCTGGCCAGGCCAGAGGACAGACAAATGCCTGTCCAGAAAAAAAAAAAAAAAAAAAGGGCTGAAATTAAACCCGTTACAACAACAAAACTCCATTTCCCCAAAGGAAAGAAGCAGAACAGCAAAGCACACCCATTCTCAGCCACACTCCCACAATCCCTAGAGAGTGCACACAAGTGAGCAGACTGTTACTTAAGGCACAAGCCATCTGACCTTGCTCCAGGTTGGTATTTTTCAGACAAGGCTGATGAAGTGGGTTCCTTAGTCTCAGCTCTCTATTTGTGATTCCCTGTCTTTTACCCAAAGGATAAAATTTTAAAGTATCAGTGTAAGATTAAGTTGATGGAATTTCTAAGAAGTTAATATGATTAGACTGTTTATCACTTTCATTTACTAGTTACCTGATTATTTTAGTAACCAAGTAAGGAGCTGAATGTGACAGAATAAGTCTTGGGTCAGCCCACATGACCCCTCCCCACAACAGTCACATTGCTCTGATGTAGCAGAGGCATGGAACTCCCAGACAAAGTTTTCTTCACAAAAATTTTTTGGATGGCGTCACTAGCCCTCCTCCCTCCAACCCACACACTTAGCAGGATAACAGGAGCAGCAAAAAGGGGAGTTTCAGAGAATGAAATAGTGAATCTTATGCTTGTAGGTACAGAGACTTGGTGAGTGTTGTGTTTGTTCCATTGATGTTTGTTCTCCATGAGGGTTGTGTAACTGGACTGTGTGTCCCTGAAGTGCACAGGTGTGTTTCAGTGAAGGCCTTGTTGCTGGGAGGGAGCTGAACAGTGAGGCTTAGCATATAAAAAGCAAATGTGGTTTTAGGATGCATCAGGCGAGGTATTTCCAGCAAGGAAAAGGAGGTGTTAGTGCCGTTATATACGGCGCTGGTGAGACCCCACCTGGAATATTGTGTGCAGTTCTGGTGTCCCATGTTTAAGAAGGATGAATTCAAACTGGAACAGGTTCAGAGAAGGGCTACTAGGATGATTCGAGGAATTGAAAATCTGCCTTATGAAAGGAGACTCAAAGAGCTTGGCTTGTTTAGCCTGGCCAAAAGAAGGCTCCGGGGGGATATGCTTGCTCTATATAAATATATCAGGGGGATTAACGTTAGGGAGGGAGAGGAATTATTTAAGTTTAGTACTAATATAGGCACGAGGACGAATGGGTACAAACTGGATATTAGGAAATTTAGACTTGAAATTAGACGAAGGTTTCTAACCATTAGGGGAGTGAAGTTCTGGAACAGCCTTCCGAGGGAAGTAGTGGGGGCAAATGACTTATCTGGCTTTAAGACTAAGCTTGATAAGTATATGGAGGGGATGTTATGATGGGATAGTTTAATTTGAGCAATTGATTTGGATTATCGGCAGATAAGTCTGCTCAATGGTCTGTGGGAATGTTGGATGGGATGGGAACCGAGTTACTGCAGAGAATTCCTTTTTGGGTGTTGGCTGGTGAGTCTTGCCCACATGCTCAGGGTTTAGCTGATCGCCATATTTGGGGTCGGGAAGGAATTTTCCTCCGGGGCGGATTGGCAGAGGCCCCGGAGGTTTTTCGCCTTCCTCTGCAGCGTGGGGCATGGGTCGCTTGCTGATGGATTCCCTGCAGCTTGAGGTCTTCAAATCTCACTTTTGAGGATTTCAATAACTCAGTCATGGGTTCGGGGTTGTTATAAATGTGTATGGGTAGGGTTTTGTGGCCTGCCTTGTGCAGGAGGTCAGACTAGATGATCATATTGGTCCCTTCTGACCTATGAGTCTATGAGTCTAAATCAGTTGCCAGGTGAAGCAAACTGGATGAGTTTCAGTGGGAGTTTAGAGGGGGAGTGTGATTCCTGTTTTAGGTCTGGCTCTGTAGCTGGTGGCAGATATGGATGAGAAAACAATCAACTGTGTCACCTACAATGGATGTGACATGTTTTCCTTTCTGCTGGAAGACAATAGATTTCTGGTGTATGAAATGCAAGCTCGGTGGCCATATGGGAGCAGAAGATATGTGGTTTGCAAGCATAAGTTTTAGCATTTTTTTTTTCAAATGCTGCACAAAGACTTCTTGGTCAACCCGATTTGGAAATCGCTGTCAGACACCACAAGAGGAAGGATGGGTGATAAGGCAAGTGAACAGAGTAGAAACAAAAGAAGCAGACATTGATCAAGAGGTAAGAGGCATTCAACCTGGCTAGAATTATCAAATCATTCTCAGATATTAACAAATCAGCTACAAAAGAACCTGTCTCTGGAAGAATGCAACAAAGAACTACATGGGACATATCTGGTATCCTTGTGATATGAAATAAGCAACCAAGAGATATTCTGGAGCCATCCTAGGAATGCCAACATGCAATGCATCAATGATGACTTCCTATTATGAAGAGCAGACAGAATTTAGCAAGGGACACAAGGACAATAAGATGGTGCGTTGTCTTCTTTGAGTGAAGCTATGAGATGTAACTGCAGGATTATGAAGTGATCTGGCAAGACTCCACTGACAGTGATACACATTGGGACCAGTGACATGGTAACTCATGGAACTACACAGAAACAGAAGGCTTCAGGCAACTTGGAAAGGAGTGGAGGAAAAGGAAAATCCAAGGGGTCTGCTTAGAGATTTTATCAGCCCAATGAGCAAGATAAGGCAGAAGATACTGCAGGTGAGCAGTGGGCTGCATGACTGGTGTGAGGCTGAATGTTTTGATTTAACATTGGACCGCATTCTAGTGGAAGAGGGTATTGCATGAACAGGACAGCCAGCATCTCACAAGTAGTGGACTTCTCAGTTAGAGACTAGCTGGAACAGCTAGGAGGGCATTAAATTGCCAACTCAAGGGGAGGGCATTACAAGAGCAAATGCAGTACAAAACTCAAGATGTCATGAACAAGTTGAACTGATGTGCAAAGAAAAAGAAAAGAAAAGTTTTCGGTTGATTATACAACAATGCTAGGAGTCAGGGTAATGAGGAATTTAAAAAAAAATCCTCACAAATGAGAAAAGTATATAATTGGCATTACAGAAATCTGGTGGGACAGTTGACATGATTGGTTATAACCCATTCAGGAGGGATCAAGTGGGTAAAAGGAGTGGAGACAGTGACTCTACATTAAAGATTTTTAGAGTTATCAGTAACACAGGATCTTGAATACATATATGATCAACATGCTATTACAGGCCACCAAATCAAAAAAAGAACAGGATGAGTTACTCTTTACAGACGGGTGCTGAACAGATGGACATAAATTGTTGCTATGGGTGAGTTTGGTTTAGAAGAAATAAGCTATGTGCTCATGCAGTCAGTAATAAATTATTCAAGTTATAGATTTTTTTTTTTTTTAATAAACACACAGAAGGTATTGCACTTAACAGAAGGTAACTATTTTGGTCCTCATTATGACATATCAGGATGAATTAGTCACTGATTTAATGTTGGTGATTGTCTAGGGAATAGTAATCATATTCAGATTACATTCAATATGGGTAAACAGAACATTCCCAACCATTAATATATATAGTTGGTGCTTCAACGAGGGCTAATTTCTGGATGCTGAGGAAAACTGAGTGAAATTGATTGGGGGGGAAATTTAGACAGAAAAATGAGAATGAAAATTGGGATTTCTTAAAGAAGAGTTTATTAGATGGACAAAAAGCCATGCAATCAAGAAATTGGTCAACTTCAATTAAAAGTCCATCCTGGGTCCAGTGTCAAAGTGAAGGCAGCAATGTGAAATAAGTTTTTGGTTGTTTTTTTTTTTTTCCATGAAATGGAAAAAAGGGAAAATAGATAGCAATCAATATAAGTTTGAATTTTTAAAGTGTAGAAAATTGATAAGGGAAGCTAAAGACATCAGTGAAAACACATCCATGGCTGGCGGGCTAAGGACAATAAGAAGGAGCTTTTAAAGACTATTAGGAACTAAAATAAAATCCAAGGAATGGTATGGTTATGGGTATATCACTAGATGGAGCTGGTAAAATAAATGATGCAGGAAGTGTTCCATAAATATTTATTATGTATTTGGAAAGAAGCAGAATAATGTACAGTATTTGTAGCACATGAGGATAATGAACTACTTTCCAGCCCATCAGCAGGTCCTAATAACTTGCACCCAAAAGTCTCAAAAGAGTTGGTTAAGGAGATCTCTGGCCCACCAATGTTAACTAAATATTGGAATACCATGGAAATTTCAGAAAACTGAAAGAGTACTAATGTTGTACCAGTATTCAAAAAGGGCAAGCAGCATGACCTGGGTAAGTATAGGACAGTTAGTCTGATATCAGTCCTGGGAAAAATAATGGAAAAGCTGATATGGGATTCAGTTACTAAAGAATAGTAATACGATTTATTCCAGTCAATATGGTTTTGTAGCAAATAGGTTGGTCTGACAAATCTGATTTCTTTCTTTGATGACATTATAAAGTTTGATAAAGTTAGAGTTTATAGCCACAGTGGATAATCCCCTTTGGATAAAAGTACACATCCACAATTCGTTAATTAGGTCTCTGGTTTAGCAATTCTTTTTGATTCCTCAGTGACATTAAGTTTTCATATACCAGCAGCTGTGAGCAACGCTTTCTGCCATCTCTGGTTGACTAGAAGACTCTGTGCCATCCTAGTGACAATGACTAGGCCTCAGTTATTCACACCTTTGTCACCTCTCAGTTGGACTAGAGCAACGTGATATACCTGGGCATGAAGTCTTCAGCATCTAGGAAACTCCAACTAGCACAGAATGCTGCTGTGCATCTTCTCAGCAACACAATCTATCATGAACACAACACACCTGTCCTCTCGACACTAGCTTACCAAAGAATTAATCAACTTCAAGGTCTCAGTCCTCATCTTCCAGATGCTCAGTGGCCTGGGCCCAGGACATCTAAAAGATTCCCTAAACTCCAGAACAAAGACTGTTGTTGACAACAATGTTGCTGAGACACAATTAAACTTTCTACAATAAGGGAAAGGCTGCTCCGAGTGGGAGAGGGACCTTTTAGTTCTTCCAGGAACTAAAAGGACCTCACAAACCTCACTATTTTCTTCTCCAAATGCAAGGCTCATTTCTTTGACCTTGCCGTCTCCACACATAGCAACATGTATATTTAAATAAAATAAACTGAAAACCCTGCCAAAGTGAGACTCTCCACTGCAGAGAAGATGAGAGAACAAACACTATGATAGATTTGTAGTGAACTGTTGAAGGCATTCAGATACTGCATAGATGAGCATGGTAAGAACCTCTGTAGAATATACTTAGCCTATCAGACATTTGACTTAAATCCACACAACAGTCTGATTAAAAAGTTATCACTATAATCAATAAAGCACATTTGGAATGATTAAGGAATGGCTAATTGGTAGGACTCAAAGTAGTTGCCAATGGTGGAAGAGAGCCATTGAATGTCATCCACATTCAGTGATAACTCCCCATTGGCAGCTAGCGGGTTCTGGGGCATCAGCAGTATTAGGCCCACCACTATTCAACTTTTTCATCAGTGATTTATATTTACTTCCCAAAGTCACTGCCGATAAAGTCTGTGGATGACTCCAATATTGGCAGAATGATACATCATGTGGACAGCTGTGCTATGGAGCAATCTGGATTCAAACAAATGTTTGTACTTCTAGGAACAAGGAGTGCAGGCCATACTTATTGAGTGGGGGACTATGCAGAACCTTGAGAGGCCATCTAGTCCATTCCCTCCCACTGGGAGGCAAGGCCAACTATACCGATCCCATCCCTGAGGAAGTGTTCATCCAACTTGTTCTTAGAAACCTCCAGTGGTGGTGATTCCACAACCTCTCTTGGTGACCCTGTTCTAGTACTTAACTACCCGTATGTAGTTTGAAAGGATTTCCCAACATCTCACTTAACTCTTCCTTGCTGCAGATTAAGCTCATTACTTCTTGTTCTAGCTTCAACGGACATGGAGAACAAGTAATCCACTGTCTTCTTTATAATAGCCCTTTACATATTTGAGACTGCTATCATGTCCCCTCTCAGTCTTTTCAAGATTAAAACATGCCCAGTTTAATTTTTCCTCAGAGATCTGGTTTTCTGAACCTTTTATCATAGCTCTCCTCTGAACTCTCTCCAAAGTGTAGCACCCATACCTGGACACTCCCTCCAACAGAGGCTTTATTAATACCAAATACTATTACCTCCTATGTCTTACATACAACATGCCTTTTAATACATACCAGAATTCTAATACTTGCCTTTTTTACAACTGCATCACATCACCTCTGCATTACACTGTTGACTCATATTCAACTTGTGATCCAGTATAATCCCCCCCAATTCTTTTCTGCAGTACTACTGTCTAGCCACTTACTCCCCATTTTGTATATTTGATATTTCTTCCCAAGTGTAGTACTTCATATTTGTCTTTATTGTTGATTTCAGACCAACTCTCCAAATTGTCAATTCTTTATTCTAATCCTGTCCTCCAGTGCTTGCAAACCCTGCCATATTGATGTCACCTGCGAGTTTTATAAACATACTATACTCTCCACTATCCAAATCACTAATGAAGTGGTCAAGCCACTGAACATGCACACAAGGGCAATGCTGTGCCAGCAAGGGCTAATGTGATCCTTGGATATGTAAACGTGAGTGAAGACTAGGAGGTGGGAGGCGATTTAGTCTCTGTTTACGGCACTGATGAGTCTAATACTATAGTACTGTATCCAGTTCTTGCCTTTACATTTTAAAAAGAATGTAGAAAAACTGGAGAGAGCACAGAAGAGAGGCACAAAAATGATCTGAGAGCTGAAAAATACGCCTTACAGTGAGAGACAAAGAAATTAATCCATTTAATTTAACAAAGATTTCTTATCAAATTATTATTTGATAAGGAAATAGTCACCTAGTCACCTGTCAGGGTCTAAATACCTTCAAGTGGACAAAACACTGGGTATTAAAGAGCTTTTTATTCTAGCAAAGAACCAATGACGAAGCTGAAATGCAAAATTCAGCACAATTAAAAAAAAAATTCTGTGCATGATAGGAAGTAAGATGAAAGAAAAGCAAGATGCATTTCAAAGTATTGACCTTTATCTTTTTAAAAACCATTCACTGACTATTCAGCATTTCCTTTTTTGTCTCCTACCTTTGAAAAAATCCTCCACCTGCCCTTCCTGATGCTCTTTGCAATGTAACTTGAATATAGCTTTACTATTAAAAATAATGTTTCAAATATTGATTAGTCCAATGGCAATCAGAATGTGCATAAAGAGAAGAGTTTATTAAAGCAAAGGTGTTGCCATTAAAGCTTTTGGGACAATATATGAAACTGGGAACCATTTTGTATGTTTTCACAAGCTTGGTCAAACTGAGGCTTCACATTTCTAGGACATCATTAAAAAGGAAATGAGGTGGAGATATTCTAGCCACAGATATAGAGTTATCCAAATTCCATTGAAGCATACAGCAGCACTGTGGCTTGGTTTGAGTCTCACAGCAACACTAAAGACATTAGCTGCTCAAATAAATGTAGTATGAAAGGCATATAGGAATACAGTAGTAATCCTTTACAGCAGTTTGTGAGCACTCTAGTGGTCTTCTAGAACAAAAAAAAAACAGTAAAACCACTGGAAACATTTAGAGCAGCAATATACATTAGGATATTGCTTGAGCACATATCAGGCCTATCTTTGTATAATTTTTGCTGTACAACAAGGAAAAAGAACACAAATTATAAGTGTTTCTTAGATGTTACACAATTAAACTGATAAATTTTTCCTGTTCTTAATTCAGCTAGCTAACCAAAGCTCCTAAAACAGCTTCATTTGTAGCTATCATAAGAAATTATGATACAGAAATTAGATAAAAACCAAATACTTCTGCTGGAAGCTTGCAATGCACAGTACTTTATTTTTTAGTATTCAGAATAACATACAAGAATCCAAAACCAGACAAAAAGAGGCTGCTCCCTAAGGCACAACTCACCCATTTCTTTAAACTGGCTCTTTCTAGGCTGACTGAGATTAGATTGCACACTTTGCTACAAAGCCCCTAACCTAGAAGCCAGACCAGGAAACCGACTACTCTTAGAATGATAGCTTGCAATTCTAACAGAGTCCTCAACACACTCAGTTGCCCTTTACACCCTGTCAAACGTTCTCTCTCTCTCTCGGTAACCACCTTGAGGTGAAGGCAGGCACCTTACTTACCTCATAGGCCATTCCCTGGGCAGCGACAGTCCCATGGTCTGGTTGTGAGATATGGAGTGCAGTCCTCTTGCTGTCCATCTTAGAAAGCCCACCCTGTTCCAGAGGGGTGTAAAACAGTCAAAACAAGGTATTTCCAGAGGGGCTAAGCCTCCTCCCTCATGCAGACAAGGGAAAGCTGTCATTCAGGCCCCACATGAAATCTTAGCTCCCAACCTCCTGCAGGGCTAATGGCCAAGGCTTAGTCCTAGTGTTTCAGCTGAAGAAACAAACCAGCCCATCTTCTTTCCTCAGAGGCACAGGCCAGCAATGCTCTCAAGTCATTCTTCAGCACATAATCCAGTACCCAACATCTAGGTGCTCTCGCTCAGTTTGCTTTAGAGTTCCACTCCCAGGTCTGACAAGCTGTACAGGTGCAGTAGGTTGGAGCTGATTACAACCACAGGCATTCTTTAAACCCTTTCTGACTGGTGGATATGGGGGGAGGGGAAGAGGTAACTGTTCCCCCACACACCCACACCAAGTGAATGTGAAATGCTACTATTCTTATTTGCACAAATGTAATTTCACAAGGTGCAAGGCAGTGGAGGATCAGACCCAAAGTGGTCAGTTCTCTGCAATTTTTCCTCATGTTTCATATCCTCAAATGCCTATTGATTTAATTCTTATTTTTCAGTCTGTGTATAATTTTTTAATAATAAAATATAGATAAATGCTGAGTGTTATATCATGCATAGCAGGGGGTAACAATTTTTCCACCAAACATTTTATTGGATAGAAAATGGCTTTTTGACAAAGGAAATTTTTGCAAAACACATTCCATTTTCTTAGGAAATTGTTTTTCATCAAGAACCTGAACAAAAGGTTTCATTTTTCAGGGGAAAATATTCAGTTTTTGGTTTTCAAACATGGGGGGAAAAATCTTTTTCTTTAAATGAAAACCCAAAGAACCTCAAAGAAAAATTTCAACAAGCAAACAGTTATATTTTTTTACTGAAATTTGTGGAGAAGGGAATAGTTTCCCAAGCAGCTGTAATTGTGAGCAGTCTTCACAACATTAGGTGTTCAAATTTCAGAATGTCAAAGACTGAGGAAATGTGTCCAAATTTAAGTAAGGCTGTCTCCAACAAATCACAGATAAAGTTTATCAGAGTTGGGATTAAATTTTAAGAAATATGACTCCCAGTCCTGTACTCAGAACACACTTCTGCATCAAGTTTTTGAAGTGAACCAAAGAAGTTAAGGGTTTTTTTTCTCTCTCTGACTAAGGCACATCCTTGAACCTGTGCACAGCTCATTGCAGAATCAAAGCCTAAAAGACTCTTTTCCACCAGTTTACATACACAAGCATATGCTATTTAGTGACAAGTGGAGTTAAGACAAATGATCAGATTTTTGTTGATTTTTGATTGCATTTTAAAAGCTGTTTAACTTTTTATTCTGTGAAATCATTGGAATGCAGTGGTATGAACAAGCAGGAATTTTGGGGATCGTGGTGATCCGATGAACAGAACTACAAAAAAGATCAGGTTAAATTAGGGAGCCAGAAGGATTATCCATTAGGATCCAAGTTGGTGTATAGAGCACAATGATTTTCTAGTAATTGCAGGAGAAAGCAAGGGGATGGGATTTGGCAGATCTTGGTCCTTCTTTTCTTTCCCTTTTCTGAAGAATCTGGTTTCAGTTTGCCATCATCTGAGCTATGGAAACCTATACACCTTCAGTTTGGAGTCTTAAAAATCCCACCCACAAGTAGCTTCGTTGCCTAATGTTGGAAAAAAGAATTTCTCCAGGGAAAACATCAAACAAACTTCATAAAGTTTCTGTAAGACAAATATGTACAGCCCTGTGATTTTTCTTATTTATTACTATTGTTATTGTACTGGGTCCAAAAGATTGCAATATGATTAGTAAAGAAATGTAAAAATTTTAAGTTATTGGCTGCTTATAGGCTGAGCTCTTACCCCATAGCCTACTTCTTGATGTAAGCCCTGTTATGCAATAGAGTGTAGTGCCATTAATAGGACTTAGGCCTTCACTATCTTTTTGGAAGAAGCTGTAGCATATTTCAAATGATTTTTGGTATGTGTGCTACTTTATCTTCATTACAAAAAACAACGTGGATATGGGCTCTGAGGAAAATTTATAGTCTCCCCATGACAATTAAATTACAAATGTCTCATTAGAGACTGCCAGTTTACCTCAGATAATGACTCAAGCATTTATTTCAAAGCTAGTTTCCAGATTGTTTTTCTTTTTAACTTGCTGTACTTTAGGGTTGTCCTGATTTTTATGAATGTTTTCAAAGGGGCACTGTCTTGAAGGGCATGCCATAAATATTAGTGTGTTTGGAATAGGAGTTAAGATTCCAGAGGCAACTAAAAAAAAACAAACGTGAGTTCATGAAGATCTAAATTCAAGCATGTGATAGAGAGAGAGAAGAATCTTGTCTAAATTCAGGCTCCAGAGAAACTCCACCCACCACCTGAATCAAGGTGTCAGATGACAAGCATTTATACCATCAGAACAAAATTCTCAGTGGTTGATCATGCTCTTGAAGTCAAGACTGACATCCAACTGCTTTGAGACCTGTAATCTTTTTTGTTCCTGTCATATGCCACATACAGTATCTGTTTATTTTTAGTGTTCTGTCTATGGTATTAACACTTCAGATGATTAAAAGTGAAAGTAGATGTTATAATTTAATGTATTTCCCCCAACTCAGGTATAATGGGGATGATTATAAACACCTAGTTAGATAGACTTCAGCTACTTGTTAACTATTTTGCACTTCACTCTGCTTGGGAAGAAAAATATTCAAGTTTGTTTCCAGTCTGTTTTACTTTTTGGTTCTCATGCAATATCACAATGCTCTTTCATTACAGATTTCAATAAATCAAATCTATTAATTCTTGGTTATATAATTCATATATATTTTCTACTCATTCATATAAAACCTTGTTTTTAGAAAACCTGCTGTAGACTTTTGGGAGTAAAATCCCTGATGGCATGACTGTAAATGAGCATTTTTAAAACTGTATTCTATTATTTATGCTTGGTGAACCATTTGTACAAAGTTGTGTACGCTGGTTCTTGGGCCTGGGTTCACAGTCATGGATTTTTCTTTCTCCTTCAAGGCACACCATTGTGTGCTCATCTTTCCCTCTCTGTCATGTTCACTGAATTGTTATTGACCCTGGTTCAATCTCATATTTTATTTTCAGGTATTTCTCAGTGGCACACTAAAAAAAGGAAAAAAACAAGTTTCACAACCTCGGATATATCAACATTACATGACAGTAACAAAGGGATTTGATTATATTAAAGCTTCTTTTAAAAAAGAAAGAAGACTCACTCACCTAATTAACCCTTATTTTCTGCATAAAACTCTCTGAACTAAGCGTTCTTATCCTTGCGGGGGCATGATAACAGGTTTCAAGTACATAAGCGGTTGTTACAAGAAATAGGGGGAAAATTGTTCTTGTTCGCCTCTGAGGATAGGACAAGGGGCAATGGGCTTAAATTGCAGCAAGAGCAGTATAGGTTGGACATTAGGAAAAACATCCTAACTGTCAGGGTATAAATTGCCTAGGGAGGTTGTGAAATCTCCATCATTAGAGATTTTTAGGAGCAAGTTGGACAGACACCTGTCAGGGATGATCTAGATAATGCTTTGTCCTGCATTGATTGCAGGGGACTGGATTAGAAGACCACTCAAGATCCCTGCCAGTCCTACGATTCTATGTTCCTCAGTTTCCTCTTAGATGTTTCAGAAGTAATCGAGTTAGTTAGTTTCCTTTCCTTTCCCTAATGTCTGCACTGATACATAAAGAAGCTGGGCTTGAGCTTCCCCTTCACATCTGCAGCTGAAGAAGACCCTAGATATTTTGATTTATTGCTAGTATAGAAAAGCTAGAGGAAGTGCTGCCTCTGTACCACTGTCTCACACATTTAAAACCTGCAGATGGACCATGTGTGTTGCTCCACAAAGAAGGGGCTCTACAATGTCTGGGAGTGTGGCACAGAAGATTTTGTGACATGGCTCCCAGCAGAAACCCTTTAAGTCAGCAGGAGATAACACAGTCCCCCAGCTGCTGCTGGATTGGAGTCTCTGATGTCAGAGGATAGGGGGCCAGAAGACCCAAATGCATAGGGATAACTTCCTCCTCCATGAGGTTGATAGGCCTTGTTCCCTTAAATCTCCATGACTTCCCATTCCTACTTGCGAGGAATGGGTCAACATTTTCTAACTTGGGTGCCTAAAGTTAATCACCTAAATAAGTAGCCTAATTTTCAGAAGCACTGAGGATCTGCAGTTTCCCCTGGATTCAGGGCTTGATCCTGCAGTCACTGAAGTCAGTGGACTTTAGTGGTGCAGGATCAGGATGTTAGCATCTAATAGTAGGAATCTACTTTTGAAAATGTTGGTCACCATGAGTCGGTTCTGTCCAGTCTCTCTAGGGTAAAGAGATTTGGCTCAGACATTAACATGACACCAGGCAAGAAATTAACAGCCTTTCAATTCCCCTCAGATTGGTTATCTTCCCCACTTTCCTGCCTACTGCAAAGAACAGCCAATCACAGCTGCAGACTGAGCTCCGTCCTCCCCTCCCCCACCACAAAAGTTTGGGTAGGGCAGTGGGAGCAGCTGATATTATTTTCATAGGCGGGGCAAAGGGAGCGGGGAGCAGAATGAACCCAACAACTCAGAGCAGCTCTGCTCCTTCCTCATCTCCGTCACACCAGGCCTGAGAAGGGGGAGAAGAGGATGCCTGCTGGAGCAGTTCCTCTACCTCCGGCTTAGCGGATGAGGTGAAGAGCCGGCCCCTAAAGTTGCCCCACTCAGTTCAGAGGAAGAACCTTCCCCCGGCAGGACAAGCACTCAAAATTAATTACCCAGGAACAAGAAGCAACACTTTAACAACAACTAAATGAAAGAATAGTAAAAGCAACTAACTGAACAATAATAAATGACTAACTGGATTCCCGTGCTATGAGACATTTTAGCTACAGACTCTCTCATTGGGGGCTAGGGCTAAAGACACAGCCACTGACTCCTGTCCGGTTAGGACAGCTAAGATCTTTCACTCAACCCGTCAGTTAACAGGTAACACCTTTGACACTGAGAACACTGCAAACTAGAGCCCTGAGCCTGCAACGAGCTCTGTGCAGGCAGAGCCCCAATGACTTCAACAGAGTTTTGTGTGGGTTCAGGGGCTCTGCCTATTGCAGGATCTGGGCCTAAAAGCAGTAGTGGATGTTCGCATAATAGAGAAGCAGAATCCTCACTATCAGACTGCTTAGGAGACTCCAGATATGTTTGGATAGCCAGGAATCAATAGGAGAGGTCACGAGGTGCTCTTTGGAAGGGGAGAGGAGGATAGTATGGGTAACAGAATCCACTCACCCCTACAGCACCTCCTCCTGGCTGCTCTAGGGATTAGCACCTTCCGGGTCGGACACCCTCATTGGTTGCTCATTCACATGCACTAACACCTCTTTTTCCTTTCCCAGCAACTGAGGGTGTTCTTCTTCATGGCTTGGCCCTCTGGACAGGTCACTGTAGTCCACCCCTTCTGGCGTACCAAAGTCTCTGCTTCCAAATTAGTAGTCTTCCCTTCACTGTCCAAACTGTACCACTTCCCCAGTGGCTGGTAGGAGAAAACACATCCACCCTCTGCTCCAGATTTCAGTCCAGGGACCCTAGATCTAGCAACTGTGGTCTGCTTTCTCTCAGACTCTGTTACTTCTTCCCTGGACTTCTTCTTACATCTTCTGGGTTTTCCAGACCCAACACCCTCCTTCTAGGCAGTGATTGCAGACTATTTCCCCTGTAGTCCCTTTGGGCTGCCAACTTCCTGTCTTTATACCAGCCCTTCTTGTTTCTTCTCATCTGGACTCCATAATAAATCAGGCTTTCAATCCAGCTCTCCCCCAGGTGCAGCCTATCAGGCTAATTAACCTTATTTAACCAGCTCTCTGTTGTTTGGAGGTGGACATTCTAGAACGGTAGGGGGCTGGATAAGTGGGAGTCTATTATAATTAGAGGTATACTACTGGGTATCTATTGAAACAGTGACTCAAATATGTACAGATCTCAGTGGCTGAAATAGTCACAATCGAGTGGCTAGAACCATGCAAAACTAGCTATAATAAACTGTGGTTTTGCATGATTTCAAGCTGAAACCAAGTGATGTTAAGCACTTTTGACTGAGTTTTATTTTGAGTACATTCTTTATTCAAACTTGAAACTCAAGGGTTGCACCTAAATAGACAATTTTAATTGAATTCTCCCACCATTTAAGCTCTCATCAGTGCTAGCAAAGATGAGAGTGCTAATGTATGGTGGCCACGGGAGTTTTTACCATCACATCATCCAGACCTGCTCTGAGCAAAGGACTGATTATGCCGAACCCTGCTTTTAAATGCACATATTATGTGTCCAGCATGGAAAGTGACCATCAATCCAGTGAGGTGTGGAAAGTCTCCCTGAAGTCTTGCTGCTGCTCTAGAGCCCCCTGCTGGAACGTTTGCTATGCAGTCTGGAACACCAGAGTACTGGAAGCACTGCCGCAACTAGCTGCCATATAAGGAAAGGTGGTGTACGTAACTGGAAACTGTGCAAATATTGTGGTCATTCCTCTATGGTCTTACGGGTTTGACTTGCACTCCTGGGCCTGTCTACATTAAAAATCATAGAAAAATCTTCTTTAGGAGAAATAGTGGGCAACTTGTATGAATAAGATTCCAGCTAGTGACTGCACCTGTAATATGGTGCGGGACTTTGTTAAACAACTTAAAAAAGTCAAAGTGGCAAGTATGCCAACAAGGTCTTAAAAAAATATCAAACAGGAAAGCTGAAAGAGGAGGCCACTATGGACACTTTGCCGTCAGATTTTCAAAGGAGCTCGCTATCCAACAGCTCCCATGGAGGCACCTGAATATAAGGCCAGATTTTCAAAAGTATTCAGCACCCAGCAGTTCCCAAACTTGGCCAGTTCAATTTGGCACCTAAAAGGAAGCTCAGATCTTTTGAAACCATGGCCTCAATTCTCAGTGCTGAGCACTTCTGAAAACCTGGCCTTGCACTCATAAAACCCTTTCTTGTTGTTTCATAATAAGAACTGCGTTTCCTGAAAGTCTGGTGAGATTCACACTACAGTACTGGGTTATAAAACATTGTCAAACCCTTCCTAGCATTGTCTAACAGCCGCCTTCAAATGAATTTCGTTAACGGAGAATATGAGCATTGCCTATACTATACCCTGAAGTGCAATCACCTGCGATTTCTCTATGAGCATTCTGTCGCATCCAACTGTTGGTAATTTAAGTAAAGCAAAGATTTATGTGACCATAAGTTAAACTATTCTTCTGGAATGAATAAGATCTTCAAGTTTAGAAATCCTCAGACTATTTTCTAAACAAAGATGTGGGAAACTATTAATGTTTATATTAAAGATTCCCATGAGGATTTTGTTGGTTCTTGTGGAATATGAGCAGCAGTCTTGTAAAATCCTACTGTAATTGTCAACATTTTTACGTGAGGCGTCCCAGACATATAGAAGAGTGGAACAACTGTGTGCTGTCGGGAGTGTCTTACCTGCTCATTAGTTACATCGTTTTTGGATGTCAGAAAGGTTGTCCAAAGCTGACCAGATGTCTGAACAGCTGTGTTTCCAAAGCTATCAGTATAGTAGAAGGAAGACTGATAGTAGCATAAAGGAATAATACAGACCTGATTCTCCTCCGACATCAGCTTTGTGTGAACGTCTTCCCCCTGACGTCAATAGAAGCTACTCCTGATTTACATCAGTGTGAGAGGTGAATCAAGCCCAAGTTTTTGCAAAACCACAATGAAAACAAAGAAAACCTAATACTTAACATCATTGCTGATTTGCACAACTCTCTTGTAGATATCTGTGGTTCAGCTGAACTTCATTTATTCCTACAGGGCTTAATCCAAAAGCCAGGGAGGTCAATGGAAATATTCCTATTGACTTTCATATGTTTTGGATCAGGCACACAATAAGGATATTAGGTGTCTATTCATAACTCACTGAATGATTTTTCAGAGAGGTATCTGCTGTGTACAGTATATAATGCAAATATGGGCACTGGAAATGAAAAATGTATCCTTTATGTCATACCCACACAGAAAGAAATGCCTATATTAACTTCTGAAGTGAAATCCTGGCTCCTTTGAAGTCAATAGCAAAACTCTCATTGACTTCAATGAGGTCAGGGTTTCAACCCTACGATCTGATTCTCCACTCCATCACATCACTTTCTACTAAAATCATTGGGATTACCTTGGCATGAAACTGGTGAAACACAGAAGAAAATCTGAATACAAAATGTCTTCATAATTTCTCTGGAAAGAAATAAAACTATTGCAGTTGTGAAACAACTGCTTTTGTAAAGTGTAAATTAACTCAGACATTCATGACTAACATTTTATACACATACATAGCACTTAATACCTATCATTATAAAATCCACATACAAATACACATCAGTATAAAACAGAATCTTCCATGAAAAAAACATGTAGAAAGTGTAGAGGTTTATATGACTGATCAGTAAGTTTCTTTTTAAGAAGGTGCCCAGTATATTTTAGACTAAGAGCCAAATTCTGCCTTCTGATATGCACACACAGGCCCCATTAAAGTATTTGGAGGTGTACATTCATATCTGAGGGAAGAATCTGGCTGGAAGGTGGCAGACTCTGAAAGGACCCACTATTCCTAGGTATGCCTACACAGTATCTAACAATTCCAACACAATTTTTTTTTGACTTTGAAAGTGTGTATATGTTTTTGTTGGGTTTTTTGTTGACATCTTTATTAAATATGTTTCTCACTTGAAATATTTGAGAAACAAAACTTATTATTTATTTAATCATTTGACACATTTTCCAAGCTTTTCAAAGCACTTTACAGAATTACAGGCAAAGGGGCAAACCATGACCCCTATCATGCAGATGCATAAGGGCCTTAAGCAGCAGGAGGGAGATTCGTTACCATGGGTGCTCACAAAGGAGGATTTCTGTGGTTGACCAACATCAATGCCAATGTGCCAGTCCTACTTAAACCCTATTTTGAAGCCCTAAGTGGGACTTAACTGGTGCATGTGCGTTGGGCTTATCTGGAGGGTAGGGGTGGATTACACTACCTGTGTGACTCCACCTGGCCCCAAAAGTGGAATAAGAATTGATCAGAAGAGCAATTACCCGCTTACCACATTACCAGCATTACTTGAATGTGGCTCAGCTGTGCAGGTGTTCTTGGCCTTTTATTTCTCCGTTGAGGATTCTGTCCCCCAGCTTCACTGAGTTAGTTTGGAGTTCTCACAGGCACACAACTTTAATTTGGGCTTTGCTGACTTTTCGGGATTGAACCCTGTATATGGATCATTTCACCTACAATAGAAATACAGCCATCGCTCTTGTAAAACGTAAGGGCCAGCATAACAGTTGATGTATCTTTGCTTTGATAAATTGCAATTGAGTCAATCCAGTCACATAGCTTGAATGTGTCATCACCTGAAAAATGGAACATTCTCATGAAATAGGATGGAAGTGGTGCATAGGCCTAATGCTGCTTCTTTGCCTCGCGGTGAATTTCACCCCATGCCATTAAATATAGCTCTTCTGACACTTCACCAATAAGAAATCAGCCATCAACACTGTTGTTTTGACACACCACTCTGGTTTTCAAATTGAGACCAAATTAAACATTTTTCCCATTCTCGCTGCTATTTTTTTCCGAACTTTTTTCTTGTTCCTGGAAAGCTGAAGCTGTCTGAGCTTGAGAGGCTCTTCTTTCAATTTCTTTTTACAGTTTCATTTCTAACTCAAGTCCAGAGCCAACATGGCAATGCCTTCACTTCAGTTGGGCCTCCTTCTATCTTATCAAATAATATTAGCCTGCATTACATTGCTAAAACATAAAGCCTTAGAGACTCCCGTAGCTTTTAACCTGTCATATAAATTAAGGCCTCATTAAATTTCTACTACCTACACGATGATCTTGTTATCTCACATTAAAGATGTTGGAGAAAGCTAATCAGCATTATGTTACAGAATGAACGTGAAGGAATCTTTCATCAGACAACTACCTTCCAACGTAGCTTGCTAGAAAAATCTTGTGATTTACTAATGGACCACATTTACCTACAGTATTGCACATACTAAATCTGATTTAAGTTGTTTTCACTTGTGCATTGGATTGTCCTTCACTAATTGATAGTGAGATCTGTGTCATAGCACTCTTTTCATTGAGACATACACATCCATAGATCAAAATTAGATACTTAAGATTCAGTAAATTCATTAACTTTTCCCCCACGGTTTCCAGTTTGCACACTCTTCTGGAGAATATCAGCAATGAAGTCCTGAAATGGTACTAAAGAAGACAGTTGGGAGAAGGAATTATCAAACTATTGAAACCTCAGAATGTTAGAGCACATTCTTCTTCTTATTTATTCTTTGTAGTACAGTAACTCCCAGGGGCTCCAATTGAGATTGGAGGTCCACTGGGCTAGACAGTCCTCGTCCCAACGATCTTACAATCGAAAATGACAAGACAGACAAAATATTATCATCTTTATTTTATAGATGAGGATCTGAAGGACAGAGAGATTAAATGAATTGCTCATGGTCACACAGGAAGTCTGTGGCAGAGCTTTTGAGTCACAGTTCAGCACTTTAACCACAAGACCACACTTAGTATTGTATTTGTCTTGTGGAATTTCTAGCCCAATATTTATCTGCTTTAAGTATTTATATGGCCCCCTATCACTGCAGTACCTCACAGTCTTTGATGTATTTAGTCTCACCATTCCTTGTGAGGTTGGTGTTATTATTGCCATTTTACAGATGGGGAACTGAAGGCACAAAGAAGCTAAGTGACTTGTGTAAGATCACACAAGAAGTCCATGGCAGAGCAGGGAATTGAAACCACATCTCCCATGGCTCAGGCTAGCACTCTCACCACTGCACCATTCTTCCTCTTCTAGTAGTTGAAAAAGGCACCCAACACTAGTTTATATACATTTATCAGACCATGGCCAGCTTTCCAAACCAGTGTGAAGTGCCCCCATCACAGGGTTTCTTTACTTATTTTTCCCTTCCTTTTGAGAATTATTGAATCCGTTTGAGATTTTTTATTGTTACAAAGAATCAGGGAAAATCCCCTTTCCTTTGGATACTACATGTTGATTTACAGAGGTATAGAAAGCACTTAGAGAGAGCACCACATCTCTCTAAGGGCCTATTACAATTCACTTACTTGCCATGGTCTAAGAGCCGGATTCTATTCTTCTGTGTTCTGCTAGTCTCTACAGCCCAAGTCTGATCCTGTTCTCCCATTTCTCTGCAGCCTAACTGCCCAGCCTGGATGTCAATAAGTGCACGTTTTTAGTGCCTTGCAGGATCAGGCCCTAACTTTGCAAAGCCCAGGACTTCCCAGTGTCATGTCTTTTGTAAACTCCACCATGCTTTTCCTGTGTCTGTACAACATCTCAGTTCATTAGGAAGACATGAGATAGCAAAAGGCATGATAGTGTGTGTTTTGGAACCCTGAAGCCCGAGAGAGATTCTCCTTCCTGTACCATGCATGGAGCCTTTAACTTTAACCCAGCAGTGCCTTTTGTCTGATGGGGAGAGACTATTTATGAGGAGTCATACAAAATAAACATGAAAAGTTCACCATAAAATATGACAACCACTTTAAATAATGTTGACTTAATTAAACTTTAAACTTTATTTATATATTTTATGGCCATAGTGTGAGCTCTTCTCGGATGTTTACTTCAGTGAAAAATCCATCATGTGAGGACCTTGAAAGGAATTAATCCCCCTACCCCTGGCACAGAACTCAGCTCCAACAATTCAGATCTAAATATTTAGTGATGGATGATACATGTTTATAGAACAGAGGGCAGCATGACATTTAAATGGGATCCGGGGTTGCTATAGTGAGCATACGTTGTTGAAAAGAAACTGGAAGCTGAAGCTATGCCAACTATCGGAAGCTGATAAGTCAGTCCTTTACTGCTTGTTTTCTCTTTCCATCTATTCCTTCTGGGTTTTCGAAGGCTTCTTCATGAAGGGTTATGAACAACTTCAGAAGGAGAGGTTCTGCTGACTCTTGTACATTTGGTAGTGCATCCCATGGTTAAACTAATAGCCTCATTGGGTGTCAGCCAAAGGTCACAGGCCTCTCAAAATATTCTTGGAAAAAAAAAAGTTTATCACTGAACTGAAGTTTCTCATTAGTAACCCTGTGTTGTCTAATCTGTGAAATTACATGATTAACTCTTTTGCAGAGACAGCTTCGACTAGTGTTTGCAATCCCACAGGAAGTTATTAAAAGTATCACTAAGATAATTTCCCTGCTTTGTACTTGGTCATTGGGGTAAAGGAAATACATCATTAGATGAGTACTTTATAATAAAGCTATAGATCACTAACAATTATTAAACGACTGTCAAGGCCAATTATTATTTTAAAAGTTGAGCACTGTGCAATTTGAAAAACAAATAAAAAACCTTGAAAGAAATTCTTCCTTCCTTTGTTTTTGTATAGAAATTAGAAACATGCTTCCTCCCCCACTCCCTTTGAAGTGATTATTTGAATATAATCTTTCGTTATGCACAGATATCTTACCTTAAACATTTCTTTTTGTAGCTTCAGAAGTGCTCTGAAGTCAAACAGTCACTCATTATTGAAAGAAAGCTTCTCTCTGACCCAGTGAATAACAAGATCTTTTTATCTGTGCCTAGGGAGGTGACTTTGTGAGTGAGATGTGAACCAGTGAATGATGTGTTGCTTCTATCCACTGAGAGGGAAGTGGTTTTCTTTCTCCCACAAAGGACTCCTTGCTTTTGGTCAACATTGAACTCAGACACTCAGGATAGAAGAAAACAGACATATCGCTTATATTTTACTACAAATAAATTGCAAATGTTCCCCATGATTTCTTGCATCAATCTCTAGCTTCTTAAGGAGTACCTCCCATTTCTAAGTTTTTTTCTGATCCAGATCTTAACTAGCTCTTTCAAATGTCTCATTTTCCTCCAATCCAAACCAAACATTTTTTAAGTTTGAAAAAATGTGATTACCTCTTATTTTTGATTTTGCATTATTTGTGGTTCCTGGGTTTTGCAATAATCAGACATGAAAGTGTCAAAATATCATAAGATATTCTTCCATCTTGTCAAGGAAGTGGAACAGAAAGAAGAGATCTTGTGAGAAAGCCTTCTCTTGTTGATCGTTCAGTGAACAAACCTGGCTTTTGGATTTTGATGGTAACAAGAGAGGCTGGCCTTGGGAATCCCATCTCTAAATTGTGTTTGTGCATTGCAGAATTTGCATCTTCATCCAGGAGATAGCCTCAGTATAACTACTTAAATACATTTAGTATTATCTAACTCTTAAAACATGGAGATTGGAATTAGAGGAGCTAGGATTTATTCTCAGCTGTGCAACTGTATGAGCAAATCAAGTCACTTGCTCTCTGTAAGCCTCATTTTTGCTTTCTGCACAAAGGGAGTAATAACAGCTACCTGACTTTATAATGCCCTATGAGCACCTTAGACAAAAGACACTATATTGTATAAGCTCAATGTATTGTTTTTTAAATACAATTTGCCAAGGACTAGGAATTTTGAGCTAAACCCTTGGCATCTGTTACTTGCTTGTCTGTGGCTGTTGCTGTGATTAAACCTGGTATTCTCTGGAAGTGTTTAGGATAAAATTCTCCCCAATCTGTTCATTCTTATTTCTGAAAAGTGATTTGAGGATGATATAGGCTAGTATGCTTGCCTGGATTCATTTCTAATCCTCTTAATGCTTAACTTGGGAGCTGTATGTCTAGTGCAATTCCAAAAACTTGTAAAAGGAAGAGAGGGGTGTGTCCAAGTCAGAGCATGCATATAACACCCTCATACTTCCACTTCTGACTTCTGAAAATGGTTTAACTGAAGGTCCCTTCTGGAGTGAAAGTTGTTTCACAATCTAAGTGGAATAATTGAATCTCCACAACCTTCTGCAATGGGCATTGGGCAGAAAATGGTCTGATACCTTTGTGTTCTGATCCCTAAGTGAAGTCAGTGAGAAGACTCCCATTTACTTGAGTAGGGTTTGGATCAGGTGCTCAGAATGTAAGATCTCTGAATTCTCAGAAGATATCTAATACCATGCAACAGGAACGCCCAATTATTTTTCTTTAAAAATCAACATAGCATCCACATTTCAAAATGACTGACTTGGGCGGGAGGAGGGGAGTAAAATGAATATAACTTTCTTTCAATTTTTCTGATCTTCACATGGCATATTTTGGCCTAGCTCCATTGAAGCCAAAGGTAATCCTCCCCTGGTGTAAATCAGTGTATCTGCCACTATATGTGAGAGAACAAAACAGAAAAGAACCAGATTATCAATATGGGAACCGATTCTGCCACGCTCCCAATGCTTCCCCATTGATTTCTGTAGTGAGTAGTGCCTGTTAGCATGTAGAAGGTATGTAAGTGGTGTAATTTTATTTTCTGTGTACTGCACCTTTACATTTCTAGGACACTTCCAAGGTAGCTGCCATTTTGTGTTCATGTCAGATGCAGCCCGTCGCAGAGGACATGCATAGATTGTGCTCTCTACATGGAGTCTTTATGGCTGTTCAGTTTGGTTTTATTGATCTTCCTTAATCTTTTTATTCAGACTTAGGGTATATCTGTACTTTGAGTTGGAGGAGTAATTTCCAGCTTGAGGAGACATACCTGCACAACCTCTGATCGAGCTAGCATGCTAAAATTAGAGTGAAGCCATGACAGTGCAAGAGGCAGGAGGGACTAGCCACCCCCCCCCCAACGCCACACCTGTCCAAGGTACATATTTGTGGCAGCTAACCCCTCCCACCATTCATGCCACCTGTGCCTGTGCCCTATTTTTAGTGCACAAATTCACTTAGAGCTAGCATGGGTATGACTCCTTTAGCTGGAACTTACACATCCAGCTTGAAGTGTCAATGTACCCTGAAAGTAAGTGGTTGTTCTTTGTGTATGGAAAACATAACACCAGAGACAGCTCAAATATTTGGGCAGTTTAAACAATGCTTGTTAGTTGTTCCCATGCTGGGAGAAGTCTTGCATTGCTCTACTGCAGCAACGAACACATCTGAGTGCATGAACTTTAAAATGCTCTTGTTGGTCTCCATCTCTCTCCCTTGTTCCTGAATCTGATGTAGAACTTTTATCAGACAGGAAAAGGCAATGCTTTGTCTGCACACATGGCATTAGCAATGAATTCTCACTGTTGTTTCTCTAAGAGAAGGCGGGGGAAGACTCCACTCTGACAGGGATGGATATTTTAAAGGATATCTCCTCCATTTGTTACTGAGTGGCTGTTTTACATCCTCTGAGGCCAGCAAGAATGCAGCTGAACTCTGCTAGTGGGGAATCTCCTATCTCCCAATCCTGCCACCTCAGATGGATGAAAATTTGGAAATACTGTAACCACATTTATAACCCCATTCTTGAAGGCGCTAAGCATGTTCAAGCCCCACTCATATGGGAGTTGAGGACATCCAGCATCTCCCAGGAGGGGCTCAGTACCTTCCAACCTCTTGCTCTGAAAGAGGCACCAAAGCCCAAGGGCAATGGAGGAGGAAGGATTAAAGAAATAACAGCTAAAGCACATGTGCAGAATAAAACCCTTCACCAAGTTCACTTTGTACACTTGTTAGTTTTATGGGCTATCCATTATTTAAAGCAAAAGATTAGTCTAATTCTGAACATCCTTGCCCAGTCAGAAAGTGAAATTCTGCAACAAATTATTATAGCTTGTCTTCATATTTGTAATTCTCATTACACTTCAAATGTGGATAAAATCTGTTATTCATAGTGTCGTGTTTTAGTTGGTAGAACACCAGACTTGTAGATGATTAGTGATAGCTGATGAAATGAACTTTCATAAAAGTTTGGGGGCTTGCATTATATAAAATTAAATTTCTAAAATCAGTGCCTTTGATGTCTTCCCAGTACAAATATTTTACTCACAATTAAGCACTCAGGACAAAAAGTGGGGGAAATGTGGTTAAAAAGCAATCTTCCACAGAATAACTTAAAAAAGCTATGATTTTTCAATAGCTGCTACTGATTTTCCAGCTAATATGAATTTGCCACATTTTTTTTTTTTGGGGCTAAATAGACCCATTGTTCTCAATGGGACAACTTGCGAGAGTAAAACAAGCAGAACTTTGCTTACGATCTCAGTTTATCTACTTCTCTGAGGAGCCATTTAAATAAATTAGCTTCCTAATTTAGCTATATTCATTAACAGGCTCTTTAATTTGGGATTCTACTCTAACGTTCACATTGTTCATATCCTTTCAAGAGAAATGTTTGTCTTATTTTCCTTGATTATTTCAAATATAAAAAGGAAAAAGGGCCATATAAATTTTGTCTTTCTATACCTATGCACTCTCTGTTCCTCAAACAACCCGCATCCTGCAACCTCCCATCATTCCCAAACTCCCCACCTCCCTCAAAAAAAGATTTATAAGGTGTTTCTACACACTGAAAACCAAAGAATGAACAGTATGACTATAGATAGATAAGCTCAACTGTGAGTGAAATGAGCTTGACTATAATCAGGAGATGATGTCTAATAGACAGGGAACTGGATTGAAATTCAGGAGATTTCTGTTCTATTCCTAGCTCTGCTTTGTGATGCTGGGTGAGTTATTTCACCCTTCTGCTACCCCTGTCTAATTAGACCCTAAACTCTTCAGTGAAGGGAGTATATCTTACTATGTGTGCCTACCACAATTTCTAGACTCTAGGTACTACTGTAATATCACTTACTCTCTCAACCTATCAACTTTTTTGCATATTATACAGTATTTGTAATCGTTAAACAAGTGGCCAGCTACAGTGTTTATTTTTTTTAAATTTAATCAATTGTTTTTCAGTGAATAGGGAACTAAAAATACAATCTATACACTAATTCGCAAGTACTTGCCATCTTCAGAGATGTAATGCTAGGAATGACATTGAACCAGGAGAGACATCTATTTGTAATCAAGGCTATTCATCATGAAGTGGATCAGACAAATCACTGAGAACCATTAGTTAAAAATACCATCGGTACTATCTCACTGCCCAGCAGAGCTGCCACAGACAGTTTTGTATTCTGAGGAATGCATGTTTTCTTTTCTGGTGAGAAATTATTTTCCCAGTTCATATGGCCCGTGTCAGATTCCTGCAAAATGTAGCTATGAAAATGACTTCTGCCCAAAACATTTGGCTGGGGAGCTGAGACAAAATAGTTTTAACTTGACAAACATAGCGCGTGACCTGCTAATCGTTACTGTCTAAACGTATCAGTGCGGCAGAGAAGTCAGAGGTTGCCACAGGAAAGGGGCACACTACACGTCTGCAGGAGATTTTGGCACCTTGCCCCCCACTGAGCGAATTACAAGCCTCTGTTGTGACTCCTTCTTTCAGGTCACCCAGTGTATAATGGGAAGGGGAGGGGAGGATTAACTCCAAAATGTCTCAGTAGACACCAACTGACTAATGTCAGGGAGGCGGGAAATAACCTCAGGGTACTTGGCTTTCAGCAAACTCAGAAGGAAATGGTCACAGAAGACGGAAAGGGGGGAGGACCTGTTGCCAAATGGCTATGATTACAGTGGTGGCAAACTTCCAGGGAAACAGAGCCTCAGCTCTGTTTTATCAGGATCCTCTGTAAGTTGCTATTAAGAAGTATTTTTCAACAATCTCAATTTTATTAGCCGTTTGTGCCCATTATAGTTTTCTAGTTGCTAGTTTGTTATGGCTGTAACATAAATAAGGTTCTAAAAATGTCTCATTTGAGGAGTTGCAGGGCTGGGCATGCCATTTAGGCACAGATAAAAGCAGATGTAAAGGGTTTTCTTTGTAATGGGTCTATTATATATTTAATAGAACTGTCACATAAACCTCTACTAGCATTTAAAATGCAGTTTCTAGGCTATAAAATAAACACCATTTCTAATATTGCTGTTGGCTTTCACCTATAGGACTCAGTTCATTAAAAGCTCTGTCCAGCATTTATATAAAATTGTCACGTGATTTACTATGCAAAAAACCAGGCAATGAATGTCTTCTCCCCCATTCCCAAAACCAGCTATTACAAAAACACTACTTCAAGAATATTAACAAAGCACTAAAGATCATATCCTGGCAGGGAGGTGAGGTCAGAGGCATGCAGAGGTGCTGGCTGGCACATATTCTGATGTAGCAGCTCTGCTAGCCACAGTAGAATTCCTTCAGGCAGAATGAGCTTGAGAAAAGCACATGCTTTTCAATTCGACTCAGTTCATGACACGACTTTATCAGCATGTCAGGCAACGTGAATGTTGCCACAGTGCATAAAAGAAACAGACCCCTCCAGTCTCTGTGGGAGGTAGGTATGATCTGCCTGTGTAAGACTATGCAGTGGGTTTGGGGTTTGTCCATTTTTCGGCAAGCGTTTGTTTCTGAACCAGTGGCTGGTTGTTCCATAGCATAGTGCCCTCTCTCTCATTTTGTCCCAGAATCAGGCACACTTTTCTCTCATTGCTTTCTATTGAGACACTCTTCATGATTCCTCATCATTTGAGGAAATATCCCTGTCACTCTCCCTTGTCACTGCTGCGTCACTGAACAAGAGCTAGGTGAGCTGTCATTTGCTGCTGACAGCACTGGAGCTGGTCAAAAAGAAGGGAAATACTTTTTGCAAAAATTGGAATCTCCTTTTTATTGCCCTCAAAAATGTTTCCACATAACTCTTGGTGGCCAAAGTCCTTCAGGCACAGGGGGAGGAGCCATCCACACACCCTATTTTGGAAGGTGCCCCCAACCTGGTTGACACAGCCTACAATGTTGAAATGGAAGCGTACTGATTCAATGCAATTCCCAGGCAGTTTCAGCCAGCAGGGAAATATGAAACCCAAGAGACAATGGAAGCTGTTAGCTGTTAGAGAAAGCAGTGGTCGTTGCTGCCTGCTGTCCCAAGGGGAACCTTCCTATTTATTATAGGTGGAGCTTTCCATGATAAGACCCTTTTTCAGCTACATATAAAACTTTGCCAAACGTTAACTGTTTGGGTTGAGATTTTTCTTGCTGGGTGTCCACCTCAGGCTGAGATTTTTCTTGGAAAATTTCAGCCAAAACAGTTTGGCTGTTTCTAAGAATGAGTCTAGGGGAAAAAACATCATTTTGCAATCTTTACTTTGAGAAGCTTTAGCTCCTCATGGTTTGGAGCAGGGACTTAAAATTTGGCAGATGGGGGTCAACGTTGGGAGCAACAGTTAGAAGGGCCTGTGACCCCTAGAGAACACTTGCTTTCAGAGCCTTCAGGGTAGAACCCAAAATAAGATTCCAGAATCTCATCATTCCTCTGGTGCCCAGCAAAAAAAGAACCAGGCGTCCTGTGGAAAAAACAATGTTATCATGTAAGTATCATAATGCATCTGCACATGGGGGCTGAACTGAGGTTGCTCCAGCAACCTTGATTCCAGCATTTCCTAACTTTTGAATCCTTGACTTTCCAACCCTAAAAATGTTCTTGTATCATATTTTTGTGCATAATTTAACACTGACATTACAGTCATTCCCAGAAGCCTCGATCAGGATCAGGGCACTGTGTTGCTAAGCACTGTACAAACATATAGACATGGCACCTACCCCTAAAGAGCTTACATCCTATGGACAAAACATGGGTGCGTTAAAATTAGGCAATGACATTTGTATTTAGGTTTCTAATTCAACTGGCTTCATTTTTAAGGTGCTGAGAACCCACCACCCTCATTCACTTGAACAGCAGTTGTGAGTGCTCAGTGCCTGTGAAAATCAGGCCGCTTTTATGGAGGACTCCAGTTCAGCAAAGCACTTACACATGTGCCCAACTTTGGCATGTTCGCAAGTCACAGCTGATGAACCATTAAGGACCCTACCCCAGTGAGATAACTTAGAGCCACTTATAGCACCAATAAGTGGTGATGAGGCAGGAACTGGGTCACAGAATCAGGGAGCTGTAATGACTTCTTGATGACCCCTTTTCTCTCTCTTGCTATGTGACATAGAAGAGGATGTGGTCTGTTATATATAAATAAATAACAAACGAACAGGTCACAGTTAAGGTTGAGACAAATGAAGCAGGTCATGTAACACAGCTATAGTTTTAGGCTGTCTTGAGGCTAAGGAAGAAAACCAATCACACTTGGTTCATGTTCTCAAGGTTATCTTCAGCACCATGAGGCATAGGAACGTATTTTTAAATGAAAGCTTGTATGCTGAAGCATTTATCTTAAGACAAATATGTCTTATAATGATAAAATTCTCCAACAAAAATATTCATCAGTGATTATCATTAAGTAAATGGAAATAGTAATGACTGAATTTAAAAATATTTTAAATAATTTTTTTAAAAATAGCCTATGCCTTAAACTTGATTAAGAAGTGAGTCAATTTTCTTATCTCAAAAACCAGGAATTTATTTGCTATGGGGAGCAAATCAAAAGTTCATGAAGAGCTTGTTTTCTTATGACTATAACATAAAATAATTAAGAGACTTAATTATAAATTGTCAGAAAAAAGTATTCTGTATTCACTGATTGAGAGCTCAAATTATGGGGAAGATTCTATTATATAAAACAAAGAGGCGTAATCCTTGATTTAAATGCAAATCTCAGCACAGATTTAACTATGAAACTGCTCTGCTGCTCCATAATACACACACAGGCACATCATACATATTTGGACACTAGTGAAGAAAAGCTGAGTTGGCATTGAAAAGATTGTAAGGTCAAAATTAGTTTTGTCAGCTTTACTAATTGTTCTCAAAGTGATGTCTTTCATTTGAGCTGATTTAACTGTAAACTCTGACTTACTTTGATTTGGTTTTAAATACTTTTTGGTAACAGTCATTCTGAATTATAAATAGCTTCATCCTTCTTCCTCCTTATCAAACTTTGACGTATGCAAGATAATAAAAAGGATTTTAGGAATATTGATGCAAAACAGCCACCCCGCTTAATCATGTTAAGTCAATAGTCTCCATGAGTTAATGTCCAAATCACAGATGGAGTGGGCAGTAAGAGGGGGAGAGGAGACAGAGAGAGAAACTTCTATTCCTTTTGATCCAAAACTGATTTATTACTCAGTACAGTTAAAATTGTCAAAGATAGTTTTTGTAGCCATGCATTTCTCTTCTGTTTATAGGGATATATAACTATGTGAACAGAAGTGAGCCCAGTTAGAAGAGGCTATTCAGGGTTCGATGCATATTGCTAGTGGATTGCTGTCATCACCTAAGTTAACTAGGAAGAAGATGGGATGTCATACCAGAATATACTGTCTACACTTCCTATTCCTGTGGGTATTACTGTGTGTTGCCTGGCTTGATGAGATAATGTTTTTATTTTTTACATAAAGATTTGTTACATTTTCTTTTTTGGCAAAAGTATTTCAGGGATTGGATCTTGGGCCCTTCCATTCATTCCCTTCCATGGCCTTAGAGACATTAGACAGTATTAGCAGAAAAGGGACTGCACCGAAGGCTGAAGAATTCCAAACTGTCTTTCATTTGTAGTTCTTCGTTTTGCTCTCTGTAAAATGCATATGATAAAATCACAGAAATGTGGAACTGGAAGGGACCTCAAGAGGTCATCAAGTCCAATCCCCTATGCTGAAGCAGGAGCAAGTAAACCTAGACCACCCCAGACAGTTGTTTGTCTAGCCTGTTCTTAAAACCTTCCAAGGATAGCAATTCCATAACCTTTCTTGGAAGCCTACTTAACTACCCATACAGTTAGTTTTTTCATAAAATCTAATTTAACTCTTCCTTGCTGCAGATTTAGCCCATTACTTCTTATCCTACCCACAGTGGACATTGAGAATAATTGATCACCATCCTCTTCAGAATAACCCTTCACATATTTGAAGACTGTTATCAGGTCCTCCTTCAGTCCCTTTTCTCAAGACTAAATATGTCCAGGGTTTTTTTTAACCTTTTCTCACAGATCAGGTTTTCTAAATCTGTTATCATTTTTGTTGCTCTCCTCTGGACTCTCCAATTTCTGCACATCCCCTCTAAAGTGTAGTGCCCAGAACTGGACACAATACTCCAGCTGAAGCCCCTCACCAGTGCCAAGTAGAGCAGTTCAATAACCACCTGTGTCCTACATACACCTCTCCGGTTAATACACCTCAGAATGCTATTTGCTTTTTTCACAACTGTATCACATTGTTGACTCATATTCAATTTGGGATCGCTATAACCCCCAGGTCTTTTTCAGCAGTACTACTGCCTAGCCAGTTATTTCCCATTTTGTAGCTGTGCATTTGATTTTTCCTTGTCTTTTTGAATTTCATCCTGTTGATTTCAGACCAATTCTCTAATTTGTCAAGGCTCTTTTGAATTCTAATCTTGTCCTCCAAAGTGCTTGCAATCTTTCCCATCTTGGTGTCATCTGCAAATTTTATAAGTATACTCTCCACTCGCTGTCCCCCTGGTTACTTCCTCCACTTTCTGAAACAAAAAGTTGCCTCCAATACATTCCAAGAACTTACTGGAAATTTTATGTTTTGCTTTATTACTTTTCTAACAGATATCTGGGTGGTTGAAGTCCCCCATTACTACCAGGTCTTGTGTTTTAGATATTTCTGTTATTTGTTCTACAGATGCCTCAGTCACCACCACTTCCTGATCTGGCAGTTTATAGTAGACCCCTACCATGACATCAACCCTATTTTTTACCTCTCTACCCAAAGATTTTCAACTAGTTTGCCTCTGACCTCCTTCTGGACCTCAGAACAAGTGAATATACTCTTAATGTATAATACAACATTGCCTCCTTATTTTCCCTGCCTGACCTTGCTGAACAAATTATACACCTCTATACCAATATTCCAGTCATGAGATTTATCCCACCAAGTATTGTGATGCCAATTAAGTTGCAATTTAGCTTGTTTTAGCTTATATATGAGAAGATCCATTGCTTTCTATGGGGATACTCCCATGAATACAGACATTCATGTATTTAAGTGTTGGATGGATCAAAGCCAGTGTAACTTGGCACCTTCTTACTCAACATATCTATCCTCTGTATGTCTTCAAATCACATTTATTCACTGATTGACAGAATCAAGCTTTCACTATTGTTGCATTTGGCACTGTAGGACTAGCACAGCTAAAGGACAGCAAGCTGGGTTTTCTTCTGCTTTGTGCACATTAACAAAATTCTCAGCTAAGTTTTGATGTGGAATCTTTATTACTAGTGATAATATAAGAAACAAAAAGAATCCAGCTTGATTTTCAGATCCCAAATGGAGTTTGCATAGTGCTAGCAATTGGAAAAGTTCTCTTTTGACTAGCAAACTGGGCAAATTGAATGTGGAAGTGATTGTGAGAGAAGAACTATAGAAATACCCCCAAGATGTCCCTTTACACAGTGACTTTCCTCCATGGTATAATTGTCCTTTAATCATTTTTTCTTTTAGCTTACATTCATGGGACTTCTCTTGAGCTGAGTTGGTAAAAAGGGCACTCCCAGCATGGCATTAAAGCTACTCCTTATTGGTGCCCAAAGGGCATTTAAAGAGTTATGCTTACCAGGGATGAGGTCATCATCTTTGCAATGCTCTAGAACTCAACTAGCAATCCTGTAAGAAAGATTTTCAGGTCCATCCTCTACATTGGTTTCATCTAAAAACTGGTGGTGATCCTTTTGGAGAGCAAATGGAAAACTCAGCCAATTAATCCTACATTAATTATCTGTTCAGGTAATGAGGTTGGGCTATAAACAAAGCAGGTATAAAAGGATGGAACTGTTTTGCTTTGAATGCTGGACTTTCTGATGGTTGTATACAAATATAGAAAATAATGTTTTGTTCATTTTGTCATAGATCAAAGGGATGATCTGGCAGCAAAAAACATGTGCCTAAGTAAATCCAAAAATATGGACATAAATAAATGCAAAGGAGAATAAAGAAATACAGTTCTTTCTCTCCTACAAAGAAAACTTAACATGGATCCATATGGTGTGAGACTTCTCTTCTGTGACATTTTTATTAAGGTTATGTATGTGACTGTTCATCTTCATTTTGCTGGTGCTAATTGCTGTCTATTGGATCCTTTGCTACTGTGTACAGAGAACACATGCTTTCTCCAGACACTGCCATTGCCACGGGTGCATTGGGTTGTTCTCCTGTCCTCAGATAGGAACCTGCTGCTGCCTGACCACAACAGCTGGGAATATTCTGCTTTTAAAACCTTATCTTGTTGATACTTGAGTTGAGCTATTACACAGTGGAACAAGCAAACAGAATGAATGGACCCTCTGTGGGCAACTTATAGTAACCAAAAAAAAAAACCCTCCATGTGCTTTTGAAAGTGTCTCTTGTCTTGGAATTGACAGTGATGTTTAACATAGATGTTTCCTGTGAAGAAAATGTGGTGGAGAATAGCCAGGAAAGACTAAAGGGAAGCATGCATAGAAGATATGTTCAGAGTGTCGGATTCTCTCCAAGTTGTTAACCACATTAAGGCCTGATCCTGCAAAGCATTATTCACGTGACGAGTCCCACTGAAGTGAAAGGGGTTACTTGCATGAGTTAAGATTGCTCATGTGAGTAAGAATTGCTCCTATGCCTGGAATGTCCTCCCTGAACAGCTACATAAGGCCACAATCCTTCCCTTCAAATCCACCTCTGCCATGATGCCTATAAGAAATCAGCCTCTTAATGATGGCTGTGGGGGTAAATGGTGCTAGCTGGCACCTATGTTATTTACATACAAATAAATAAAGTGTATATACGTAAATGGTGTATATGTGCATATATTTAATATATTCATAGTTTTCAAGGCCAAAAGGACCATTGTGATCATTTAGTCTGACCTCCTGTGAAACACAGGCCAGGGAATTTCACCCAGTGATTCCTGCTTAGAATCACAGAAATGTAGGGTTGGAAGGGACCTCAAAAGGTCATCTAGAACAGCCCCTTGCACTGAGGACCAAGTAAACCTATACTGTCCTTGACAAGTGTTTGTCCAACCTGTTCTTAAATGATGGAGATCCACGTCTCCAATGATAGGGGCTCCACAACTTTCTTTGGAGCCTATTCCAGAGTTTAACTATCCTTATAGTTGGAAAGTTTTTCCTAATATCTAACCTCAATATAACATACAACATTTTGTTAGTACACCCCAGAATCATATTAGCCTTGTTTTGCGACTGAATCACATTACTGGCTCATATTCAACTTGTGATCCACTATAATCTCCAGATCCTTTTCAGCAGCCCTAGCACCCAGCCAGTTATTTTCCATTCTGTAGCTGTGCATTTGATTTTTCCTTCCTAAGTGTAATGCTTTGGACTTGTCCTCATTGAATTTCATTTTGTTGATTTCAGACCAATTCTCCAATTTGTCAAGGTGATGCTGAATTCTAATCCCATCCCGAAGGTGCTTGTAACCCCAGCCAGCTTTGTGTCATCCATGAATTTTATAAGCACACCCTCCACTCCATTATTCAACTCATTAAGGGAAATATTGAATAGTATCAGTCCCTGGACAGACCCTGCAGGATCCTGTGAGATATGTCCTCCCAATCTGACAGTGAACTATTGATAACTATACTTTGAGTACAGTCTTTCAACCAGTTGTACACCTACTTTATAGTAACTTCATCTAGATAAATTCCTTAGTTTGTTTATGAGAAGGTCCTGCGGGACTGGGTCAAAAGCCATACTAACTAAAATTAAGATGTATCAAGTCTACTGCTTCCCTCATCCACTACGCCAGTAACCCTATCAAAAAAGGAAATTAGGTTGGTTTGGAATCATTTGTTCTTGACAAATCCATGTTGGCT
Organism: Mesoclemmys tuberculata; assembly: GCA_007922155.1. Taxonomy (NCBI): domain Eukaryota; kingdom Metazoa; phylum Chordata; order Testudines; family Chelidae; genus Mesoclemmys; species Mesoclemmys tuberculata. The sequence continues at coordinate 37,212,871 of ML675604.1, read as the reverse complement.
ATTCCTTATACCCTATTATAGGCGAGCACGTGACAGGGCCTTCTAGTTCAAGATTATTTTTGCATTTAAGAATTATGTACATCCCCAGAAAGAAAAAGAAAACAGCTTTTAGGAGCAGACTGGAGGGCAGAGAGATAGGAGAAAATGAAAAAGGCAGAGAAATACATGAGAGACAGCACACATTTCCATACTTTAAAAAATAAACGAGGCCTCAACCTGGGGCCACTCGGAGGCCTGGCTTTAGGCTCTGCTCTGTGTCTCAATAGTGATCTGCTTAACAATAAAAGCGGCAACGACAGCACTGATGCTTCCTCATCCACACAACTTCAATGGGGTGTTAACCCCCTCTCTTAGGCTCAGATCCAGAATCCGAGCTGGAGGCCTTTTGAGACTGAGTGGGGGAAGGTTGTGTGTATGTGTTCGAGTTTCTCTCATGAAACAACATCCGCACCTGACAGCACTGTCCCATGCACGCCCAGCAGATGCCTTGTTAAGAGCCAGTGGCATAACTATAATTAGAACCCTGAAGTCCTGGTCTTAATCCTATGTGCTAAACTTTAGACACCACAGACCTCTCATAGCTGTGGATAGAGCCCAGGCATCCTGACTTCCAGTCCCTCGTATGCTTAACCACTAGATACTTTCCAGTGAGAGCTGAAAATGGAATTACCGAGTCTCATTTTCTCCTGTGCTAATTGTCCAGACATTACTTCCTTTTAGAGCCGAAAATTTTATTGAGGATCCCCGACTCCCATTCCCTCTTGCATTAACTGCTAGACCCAACTCCCCCAGCATATCAAACCTGACAGCACTGTTCCACACAAGAACCAGAGTTAGGAAATGATTTCTTGAAATGTCCTGGTGAAAGGGGTGTGTAGCCCACTTCCCAGTGCAGAGCTCAAATGGAAAAAAGTACTCCCCTTCATGTTCACAAGGCTAAGCCAGACCCGTCTTCCATTCTGTACATTTTGGAAGGGTCAGACTGGCGTTACAGACATGGTAAGCAAGGGGACATTGCATCTGTTATAGAGAGGCTTCATTAGCACTAAAATCCACAATCCACACTTGAGCAAGGAGAGGGATCACTGGGCTCCCTGTAACATGCCAAGGACCAGTTTGGGAGGAGGTGGGCAGAACAGATTAGAGGACATTGCGGGTGAATTGTAGTGGCAGAAAACATAGGGCAACCAGTGTCCCAGCTCATAATGCCCATTGCAACAATACTAGAATTAGGAATAGTCTTGGAGAGGAGCCCAGGGACCCCATCCACAGCAGAGGAATAAAATGGAGTAACTGTATTGGTCAGATACTTTAAACTTGTGCCATCTTCCCGAGGTGACCATGTGTGATATCAGTCTCCTGAGGGTAACACAGGTGGAAAGGGAAGATTTGCTGCCAAAATCAGGGTATAGGCCTGGCCCTTATGCTGCTATGCTGTGTTCCATGATGATGCCTGCTCATTTAGTAACAGAGTGGCAGGGGAAAGTATCCTACCGTGGCAGAAGAAATAAGGCTGCCCTCCCCAGAAACCTTCTGCAAAGCTTAACAGATTACCGACATGAAAGTTTCCTTGAGATATCCACAGAAGATTCTCGGAGCATACTCTGCACATAAATAGTCTGTTCTGGGAGTAACCTCCACTGAAGTTTTCCAATAAGACCCTCCCCTCAAAAACAAAAACTCCTTTTGAGAAGCTGGACTGGGGACAAAACCACACAAAAAAAAAAAGATTTGCCACACACTCTCACCAGATGTGCCTTCCTCTGCATCTCGATCAGTCCTGCTGTCGTATGTGGCTGGACTATTCTGGGGTAACAAATTGATCCTAGCCTTCAGGGAGAATGGATACTCCACTCTCCTGCACTCTGCTCTCCTCATCCTCCTCGTCCACAGAGTCCTCTTCATTCGTCCTGGACTGGGATTCTTCGGAGGTATTGATGCTGCATGGTGGCACACTGGTGGGGTCACCACCGAGAATAGCATGCAGCTCCTCATAAAAGCAGCACATTTTGGGCAAGGACCCAGAATGGCTTTTATCTTCCCTAGTTTTCTGATAAGCCTGCCTCAGCTCTTTGATCTTAATGCGGCACTGCTGCACGTCCCTGTTGTGCCCCTTCTCCAACGTCCGGTGAAATATCTTCTTGTATATATAAAAATTTCTTTTGCTGGCTCGGAGCTGAGCCAGAACAGACTCTTAACCCCACAGACTGATGAGATCCAAGACCTCTGGTCAACTCCAAGCTGGAGCACGTTTGGGCCATGTAGTTGCCATGAGCAGTTGAGCTACAAAGCGCTTTCCATGCTGTCTAAACTGGAAATGGAAATTCAAAATTTCCCGGGGCTTGAGGGGAGGAGCTATTTCCTGTTTACGTGACCATGTTACAGCTCAGTGTGACTGTCCAGAGCGGTCACAATAGGGCATTATGGGATACCTCCCAGAGGCCAACAGCATTGATTTATGTTGCATTCTGCCTACACCGACACAAATTCGACCCATGGAATTCGAATTCAGCGCTACGCCACTCGCAGAAGTGGTTTTATTAGGTCGACTTTTACCGTGCTTTAAATCAACGGAACTTACATGCCAGTGGAGATGCATACTTTAGGATGTCGACGTAAGCGGCATTATGTCTACCTCCATTGCCAATGTAGACCATGCTCCTAGGTCCATGGTAACGGGGATGTCTCCATCTTTGCCTTGGGCTCAGCTGAAGGAACCAAAGCTGGGCCTCATATGGAAGGCTGCATGGTCTCTACCAGGATTCATAGTGTGTATAGTTTAAATTGTGATTGAATTACACATACCTTTCAGAAAGGCATCCAATCTGGATTTAAAGACACCAAGTCCCCATCCCTTTTGGTAAATAAGATTTGTGAAGGTTACAGAATTTTTAATATCAGTGAGCAGAAGAAGTGAGTTTAGATTTTGATGTTGTTTTATCCCTCTCCCCTGCTTTCTCACCCTTTCATAAGTCACTTGTAATTTTTTATTTTAAACGCTTTAGGGTCGAAATCATATCTTTGGACATGTTTGTATACCATCTAGCAAAATGGGACCCCAATTCTTATTGGAACCTCAGGCCTCTACTGTAAATACTAATAATTAATCATCATATTTGCAGGATTAGGCCTACTGCTGGTAGATTCAATTAACACTTTTTCTTTTTACTACATTAAATTATGAAGATGGTCTATAATGAAAAAAGCAGCCAACAGTTGACACTTTGGGAGTGCAATCTCCACACAGCTAAGTGATTATCTTTACACTAATTTGAGAGATCAGATGGGTGAGGTAATATCTTTTATGGTACCAACTTCTGTTGGTGAAAGAGCCAAGCTTCTGAGCTTACCCAGAGATCTTCTTCATGTCTGGAAAAGATAACTCTGTGTAAAGCTGAAAGCTTGGCTCTTTCAACAACAGAAGTCAGTCCAATAAAAGATAGTACCTCACCCACCTTGTGTCTCTAATATCCTGAGACAAAAGCATTGCAATTTACACTAAATTAACATTTGGGTTCTTGGGACTAACCAGGAATAAACTGTTAAAGATCATGGTGGCCTTTTTCTTAAAAAAAAAGAAGGCCTAAGAGCCATGCACAAAACTCTGCACAAAAATTCAACAACATGTAGACTTACCATCATAGTACATGCAAATCAGTCATGAAAATAGCTATTTGGATATCTAAATGACCATTTGGAAATACATATTTTGAGCATGCAGTCACTGTAATTGAATGTGCAAATATATGCACTCAATTATACATGCAATTTTGGGTATACCTAGACATCTCTTTATTCAATGCATTCTAAGAGCCACATTTTCAGAATCTGTGTGAGTTTTATCTGAAACATAACAGTCATACTAACTGTTAGTTTTTGTCTCCTGTGATAACTACTTTTTTACATAACAATCGCTAAGGACTCCGTTCTAGCTTTCCCACAAGCCCAGAGTCTTACACTGCCCTGGGAGCAGACCGGACCAGGAACAAGAATGTTGGTTAGAGTTACATCCACTGCCATCCTGGCTTAGCTGTGATAGCCAGTGTGATGAGGTGGAGTGGGGTGCAATGAGGCATCTGGATTCTATCCGCTTTCGATCTTGGCTCCCATTCCTTGCCCACATATATGGGAGGATGAGAGCTATTCCACATCTACTGCCCATGATGCGGGTGTTAAGCGTAGTGGAGCAATGGGAATCTTATGTTTTTTTGCTGTCCTACATAAGCACAAAGCAAGGGTTTTTATCTGGCCTTAAAAAATATCTATAAAAAGAAAAAGATAGACTTGATTTATTTACTTGTCTAGAATTCACACAGGAAGTGCAGAAAGTCTGATTCACTGCACTCGTTTCCTCATTTAGCTAATAAAAATATTAAAATGTTTATCAGGAAATTGAACAGTGATATATCTAACAGACTGTGCAATCGTCATTCAATAGTAATGCAGGAGTACCAACCCCCCCAAATTCAAAAATCATGAGTCAGATCCCCCCAAAACCATGAAATTGGCCTAAAAATCATGAGGGTTTAAAAAAAATGTTTTTTGGGCTGTCTTATGAGTTTTTATTTCCTCTGTCAACCCACAGTGTGTGTGTGTGTGTGACACTTAGTGTTGCCAGTTTATAGTAAGAAATGAGATTTTGGCCACTGCAACCCAAAATCAATTAATTTTGTGCCTCCAGCCCTTATATCAATTTTGCTACTACACCCCTGAATCAATCAATTTTGTGGCCTCTCCAGCCCCACGTTTACTCAGCCACCCCCCCCCCCAAGCAATGCAACAGTTCTGCACCCCCTTTCTGCCAGCCCCTTGGACGTATCCCTGGCGGTATCATCACATGACATAATCTTTAATTAAAGATTCTTTTTTTCATTCCTGGAGCCACCAGGACAATCCTGGAAGGTTGGCAAGCCTACTCTGTCCCTTGTCCCCCAGCACATCTGTTGCTGTGAAGGTTCTTTACTCACTCCCAGACCTGGAGGAGGAGCAACTCCAGGGATCTTCACCTCCCCAGACTTGAGGAAGGGGAAATACTGAGGGAGTTCTCCTTGCCCACTTCCCAGGCCTGGTGTGGCAGGGATGAGGCCAAGGGGAGGAGCAAAGAGGACGTATCTTACGGTTCACAGAAGGGCATGCGGGAGGAGGGATCAGACCCGTCGTGAGCTGCTGGGCTTTGTGTGCCCCCCTCCTGGTTTCTGGGGGGACAGGAGGACGGAGAGAGTTCTTCTGCTTCCTGCTGCTGCAGCTGCAATGGGCTGTTCTTTCCAAAGAGGAGGAGTGAAGAAACTGGCCAATCAGAGGAGGTTTTCCTTGGGAGTCTGAAATGTCATGAAGGCTAGAGCTACTCTCCTCATAAAGCGACTGCTCCAGCAAGAGCCAGAATTGTATTGATTGGGATAAATTTGAGAGACGTGGCAACATTGGAAATGATAAAAGCTATATCTTCGAGATGTTTACACTAGGCTGGATTCAGCGTTAGCACACATACTAGAAGGAACAACCATGCATTGAAAGAGGGGTAGATTAGATGGCCAAACCGGGCTTCTCCATCTCTAATTTCACCAATTTTATCTTCAAGTAGAGTCCTCAGTACAGCACTCTCAAAGTTTACGTGTATATACAATGGTGGGGATGTCCTACGTATTGAGTGTAACTGCCTATTTTATTTTCTAAAATTAAAAAAAATGTACATCCATGGAAGTTATGGAACCCAAAGCAGAACATAGATAAAAAGATATTAGGCTCCCATATACTCTTAATTCAATCCTTCAATCATGTTCAATCCTTTACGACAACAGGCCTGACTGGAGAACCTCTCAACTTAGTTAACGCTGCAGCCAGGTTCCATTATAAGTCACAGAAGGCTTGCATGATCTGATCTTTAACTGCTAGGACTTATACTATAAATATAACACCATATTGATGACATTGTGTAGTTCACATGTAACTGCTCAATACATTTTTTTAGTTTTCTGAACTTAATTTTGCACAGTTTATAATAGCATTAACTCCACTGGAAGCAGGTATTTCCCAGTAATTAATGATCAACTTGGATAAAAAACCTGCTCTAGCCAGTCATTAACTTCCAGGAAATGCCTCTTGTTTAGTCATTATTATTTAAATACACATCTTTCCTTAAATCTCAGACAATGTTTCTGTATCTTCATAAAGATAAATGCAGGTAAAATGTGGCTGAGGTACCAGTGTATAAAAAGTATAAGGTGCTCATTGGGTATTTGATAAATTCACTATACTACTTTACAATATTACATTTTAGCTTTAGGAGAAAATGATGGGCAGTGAATAGAGCAACCCCAGACAGGAGCCAAAAGATGTTGCTGAGGGATCATGTGAGGTAGTTTCGGGAGGGAAGAGAATCCAGGATATTGAGAGGAGCTTCCTAAGAGCAGGAAGCTAGGAAGGAGCTACAGCAAAGATGGTGGGACTATCCTAAAGGCTGTAAGTAGGAGCCAGGAGCTAGGGGTGGAAGAACCAGCTGGCTGATACAGCAGGGCAGGGGAATTGAGCCCATGAGTTTTGTCGGCTAGTCTCAGCAGGTGTTCTCTAGAGCTGCTAAAATTTATCCCTGGTTTTCACAAGAAACAAACAAACCAAATAACCATACACCACACATTTGAAAGTTTTCAGCCAGCTCTGTTGTTCACAGACATGGCCAAAATTCCAGGATCTGTGACAGTGGTGTTGCTGTTTAAATTTGCAATGTCAGTGTGTAGCCACTAGGGCAAGAAGCCAACAGGTTATCTTTGCTGAGCCACCTGCAGTGAGTACACAGTAGAGTGGAGCTTAAAAACATCAGTCACTTTTTCCAGAGCTGAAATGACTGATTGGGGTGAGCAACAAAGACAGGAGAAGACGTATTTCTGGCCATGCCCCAGATATTTCCTGCATCAGGGTCAGGAATGAATTATGGAGATAGAAAATATTGGGTGGAAGAAGCACACATCCCCCTCCCCCACTGCATACCCCAAAAGAAGGTAATGGAGGCTGCACTGTGATGGTGTCAGAAGGATTGGGAACATGACTAGCATCCCCTCTGTGAACTCACATGGAGGGAGGGGTAGTTGGCCTGGGAGCCTCCCCCAGAGAAAGACATTTCAGGCAGAGCAGGCTGTGTGAAGAGAGTGGATGATGAAATCTCATGGGAATCTTTACTGGCTTGGATAAGCATCTGGGTCAGCTTTTCTCAGCAGCAAATGCTTTGGGGTTTTTCATCACTATTTTTAGATATTTTTACCTTCGGTCCAAAAGGAGTTGCTGTGAGGAGGCATGTAATTTTACCCCTTGCTAAGTAGGAAACACATTAAACCAAAAATTCAGCTGAATACACATTAATGTGTGGCTGGGACCCTGGCAGCCCTTTGGCTCCTTTGGGGAATTGTCCCAAAAATAATTTTCACATATTGGTGACTAGGATTTTACTGGCTAGGCCATCTCAAGCCCAAGGTAACAACATCTGAGTATATCTGCTTCCCGTGTGACACTCACTGGTAGCTAGATTCACTGACTCATAATCTGCTGCTTCTTTGCTGATTTGGGTTTAAGTTAGAAGCCCTGTTCCTTTTTGGGATCAGGCACTCTGCCTGGATTTGGTCCTTTATGTCTACCACACCGGTCCCAACACATAGTCTCTCGTATACGTGCACACACACCGGCTGCTCCTCTGAGCTCCTACTTAGCTGCTCTCCATCTGCAGCTCTTTAGCAGCTACTCAACTGCTCCTGCAGTTCCTTGTCATATAAGGGCCAAGTGAAACAAACCAAATCCCTTCCCTACCCTGCCCGGCCCCATAAAACCTTTTTTTTTTTTAATGAGCTGTGAACCTGCCTCTGGTCATTAGGAATCCCAGGGCACTTTCCACAAGAGCAAGAGCATTAATTCTGTTATTCTGACCAAATTCCAGGTGGAGTAATTACATTTTGTGTACAAAAATTCCCTCTGGCATTTCAGATGCAGTATCCTTCGCTTTTTGTCCGAAAAAACAGTGTGCAGTGTTTCTCTGTTTTGTTTAACTTAAGTGTTACACCCCTGAGATGGCTGCATCAAAGTTGTAGGTGACGTGATCCCTGCGGTTAGTTTATATTTCAATTTAGTTGCAAAATTCTTTGGGGCCTCTTAAGATAAAGGCACTGTAATCATGTAAGCTACTGCATTTATTATTTCCACAAATACACCTGAAAAATTAAACTCAAGCAGTACCTCACCATTCCGATCCTCATTTCAACCTTCCAGTGTTTGTTCCTATCTCCATGATGTGCGTCTCTTGTTCTAGCTGTGTCCACACTACTATAATTATTTGCACCCTTCTTCCTCATAGCTCCAAAGACTTAAGGTTAGACAGATCAAGTGACTATTCTCCTTCATGTCCTTGTTCATGCAAACAAGGCTGCAGCCCTTATGTAGCGCAAAATATTGCAGACAGTGCAATTGTACAAAAGCATTATCAGCTTTGAAATGTCTTATAAATTTCTGTTAACGTTTATCTGCCATGCATCAGGCTTGCATCAAGTGTCTTTTTTAACAGTATTATTGTAGATGGCCATTTATCAGGTGTATATTGTATGGCAGGGTGGTGTTTAGAAATTCCATTTGCCATATGTTATTCATGATCCTTGCACACAGCCTTCATTTGTCAGGGGATTTAGATCTCAGCTGTGTTTAGTTTTTGGGGCTTGAGAACAAGTCGACCCATAGGCAGACACCTAATGATATAATTTGTGCAGTGCTAAAGGTTTGACTGCCCTCTATCAACCTTTATGCAGACAACTCCTTTGAATATAATAATGGATGACAATATCAAAAGCATAAATCATGGCAAACTTCAAGGTTTCCTGGAAAACATGACTCTTAAGCTTTAGGCACATGGACATTTGGCACAACGTCAGAAACTTTTTGGACTATTCATTTATCCAACACTAGCCAAAAATAACCAAAGACTCTATGTGTCTGTTGATTTGTTTTGAAATCCATTCAAAATGGCAAAGAAGTTAAAAAGTTAGAGGCTGGTAACTCAGAAAATGAGACTTCTGAAGAAAGATTCTTTTCTTTATCTCAGAACATGTGGTGGTAACAACCCAGGTTGTGTGCCTCATACAAAACTCCTTCCTTGAGCTTAATATTAATAGACAAATAGTTAAAGTAGCAAAATAGAAATGATACAGTTCAAATTCCTTATTTATGCTTTAGAAAGTAGTAAATAGAGCACACAGACGGGATCTCTGGGGAGGTAAATACACTAAGAATCTGCTCACTTCATTTTCCTGGGATTATTTTGTTGGTGCTGGGGGGAGGAGGGGAAATGTCACCACTCACCATGGGATGGCCATGGTGAGTAGTATCCAATCCCCACAGACCCTGGAGGGTCCAAAGGAGCCCTTCTCTCCTTCTTCACTTTAACTTTGTATCTTGTTTGCCCTCCCACATGTTTTTATTCCACCTCTTCAAGATCTCTTTATATGCTCAGAGTTTCTTCTGCCCTCTTTGGTCTTCGACTCCTGCTTCCCAGTAGCTCTTCTAGCGGAGGAGGACTTGATGGCAATGAAACTGGACACCTCCTCTCTGACACATCTCCCAACTTCAGCAGGAGAGGAAAAGAAATCACTTGGCTGCTGATGCTGCTGGGCAGAGGCAAAGCAGCCAGGGAGGCACTACATAAGCACACTTTAACTTTCTTCTGTTGTCCTGTCCTCCAAAGAGATCAGGGAGGTGGGGGTAGGGCTAAAGTTCAGGCTTTGTGTTGTCTTTCCTTCCCCCCAGAAAGCCAGGTACTTTGTGTGATGCACGTGAACATACCTGGTTACATGCTTGGGCTGTGTCTCTATTCTTGCTGTGACTATTCTGTAGACAGGGGATTTTGAGTCCCAGGGCTGTTAATCTGAAACCTTTTACAAGTATTACATTCTATTTTAAATTGTGGGGGAATAGGGAGAAAATAAAATAAATAGTTCTCCCTTCTGGCTAACTACAGAAGCATTGCAAAACAGCAGGACGCTGGTGAGACCACCTTCACTCCACCAACATTCCCAGACTTTACTGCTCTCCAGTCAACTTCTCCCTTAAACAACTTCATATTTTCTTCCATACTTCCCATTAAAGCACTCCCTATCAAAATCTGTAAAGCCAATCAATACCTTATTCTCCTTCAGATTCACCTCTGCTATGATGCCTACAAAACTCTGCTAGCTGACCATGTGTAGACATGTGACAAACTGCAGTTGCTAGTTGCAGTCAGAAACTTGCTTGTTTCACTTCATCCCCCTCCTTTATATCTTCTCAAATACCAAGTATACAAGCTATTTGGAGCAGGGACAATCTTTTTGCTTTATTTCTATACAATGCCTAAGGCATAAGGTCTGGATTCCTGATTGAGGCATCTATAGATCCACTATAATAATTAACAATCATAATAACACATGATGTAGAGCATTTATTCCTTAACTATGGTCCATGAACTACGGGACACTTGCTTGGGGTTTGTAGAGAGCTGGCTTATCACAAGGTACTGGTCCTTCTCATTTCAAGCCGCTTCTACAGGTGCACAATATCTTCATTATGAAGAGACTAGAGGCCAGTAAAAGCAGTTGGAAACATGGAGGAGAAGCCAATATATTCCCTTCTACATTCCAATACTTACTATAGAAAATGCTTTGAATACTACAAATACTGAGGTAAAGTTATTAGTTAACTCAGGTATTATCTAAGGGAAGTAACACATTTTTAAAGGTAACTTCCCTGATCATAGGAGCAATGGAAAGATGAGGTGGCTGGTAAGCATGCTTAGGCAAAAGAAGGAAGGATAGAAAAAGAACAGAGAGGAAGGAGAGATGCAGTGAAAGGAAAAAGTAGGCAGTACGCTTAACTTCTTTTTATAAAACCAACAAAAGTTATTGCCCTAACAGATAAATACTCTCCTAATATTACTTTTATTAGCAATTAGCGGTAATTACCATGGAGATGTTAAAAGATCACAAACGGGAGTGGTAATTGTCCATGGAACAGTTTCACTATTATAATGTGGTTCTTGCTATGGGTGTGTCTTCGCTGCGGTTCTAGCTGGAACTATAATTTGAGGGCTGCCATAACCCAACTCCTGTCCACACACTGACATCTCTAGGTTGAGTTAAGCGGTGCTTTAAGATTGAGCTCACTGGTCTATTAGTAGGCATGAGTTGAGTTAGTAATGCAGCAACTCAAATTACAACTCATGAATTGCCAATCCTGTCACTCTGCTAATCCAGTCACTCTGTGCTGCTAATCTAAATACTCTGTGTGGATCGAGTGTGGTCATTCATTCAAGCAAGGCTAGCTCGATGGAATAACTAGACTCAGACGTTACTAACTCAAGCTAACTGTTGAAGAAAAGCCCTGAGGAAGAGTTTGGGAGCCCCTTGCCTAGAAGAATGAGAACCAGTTTGGGAATCAAGAATTTTTGTCTTGCTGTGTGGCTTTGAGCAAGTCATTCATTTCTCTGTCTTAGATTCCTTGTCTATAAAATAGTACAATTATCTACCACACCTGGCTATTGTGAGGATTGGTCAGTGGTTAAATGCTTTACAGGTGTAATGTGCAATACAAATACCAAATATCCTGGCTGTATTTTAACATTTGCATATCCAAATTTAAATAAGAGCCCCAGGATTCTTCACATCAGCAGTCTGATGTTGTAGAACATGTGTAATTTGGCATTGGTCAGTACATACTAATCACAAGCTTCTTCCATGAGTTGTTTGGCAGACCCTTTAATTTCACAATGCCCACCTTCTCCCCTCACTGTTTTGATACTTAGTCGCCGCACAGTTTTCCACCATACTGATTCATCCAGCGCTGTGTCCTCGGCTGGAGTAAATTAGCTAGTTCCACTGTCTTCAGTGGATCTATACAGATTTATGCCAGCTGAAGATCTGTCCCTGCGTATTTTTACACATGCATTGATTACAGTTGTTTGTCACATCCTTGTTTCCTTTTTCATTAAGCAGAAAAATATGTTTTAACATGTGTGCCCTGATCATGAGGGACACTTCTTCCATTCTTCTCAGATTCACTCATCAGTCTGGCAGAAACAGCCTTGCCTCACTTGTACAGAACTGCCATTGACTTATAATGGAACATGGCTGCAGCATTAACTAAACTGAGAGGTGCTCCAGCTAGGCCTGTTGATGTAAAGGATTAAATGTGGTTTTGAATTAAGAGTGTATGGGAGCTTAATATCTTTTTATCTGCATTCTGCTTTGGGCTGCATAACCTTCACATACATACATTTTATTTAATTTTAGAAAATAAAATAGGCAGTTACACTTAATACATAGGACATGCCCACCAATGTATATACACATAAACTTTGAGGGTGCTGTACCAAGGCCTCTACCTGAAGATAAAATCAGTGAAATTAGAGATGGAGAAGCCCAGTTTGGACATGTAATCTATCCCCCTTTCAATGCACGGTTGTTCCTTATAGTATAGATGTGTGTGTGTGTGTATGGGTGGGTGGGTGTGGGTGTCTTTATATGGAAAGAATCTGCTGACCATTATCTTTTACTCTCTGTAGAATCCATCTGCATTTTTTCTGATCAGTTAAAAAATGAATAATTTATTTCAACAAAGGCCCAAATTTTGTCACAAGGAAGAAGCACGGTGGCCCTAAGACAGATACACTGTCTTATCACCCAGTGCAGTTCACTACCATTCTTGCCAGATCAATGGTAATTTTGATTTTGGATTATTCCAAGGAAAATATTCTGCCTAATCTATGGGTATTTGCCCTGGTTTCTCTATTAAAAATGGAGAATGGGATAGATGTTTTTATTACTGTGTTTCTGAGTGGACTTGTTTGAATTGTCTGATTCTGTGGGAGGCTGTAAAGTTCCATCACAAATTCATAAAAGAGAAAAATGTGCCTCATGCTGTCACCCTATGCTCCCCACAGCAGAACAGGTGCTCAAAAGAGGGGACAGACAACAGAATACCAGGAACACCAGAGGGTGTGTGCACAGAGTCCAGGTCTGCACTGATACAATCTGATCCAAAACCTATTGACGTGAATGGAACAAAGACTCATTGATTTGAGTGAAATTTGGTTAAGGCCTATATAGAAGATATTTGTGGTGGGATGACATGAAGGAAGAAAAGGTTCCAGTCCCCTATAATTCTTTGGATGTTGGAAGTGGGACATAATCAACATGGAAACGATTGCAACAGTGGCTTCTCCATGTCTTAGAAAATGAGAATTCCTTCTTTGTGAGTCTCCATGGCATTCCACTGCCAACCCCTTGTATACCCAGGCAGGATTTTCTCCTAAGAAAGTGTTTTCACTTTTCCCCCTCAATGCCATAGTTGGACTAAAAATAATGTAAATATATAATTCAACCTTTTCTACATGGTCCATGAAGGGAGCAAGACAGTGTGACAAGGAAGAAATGCTGAGAGACGAGTGCAGAGAACAGAGAGAGAAATGTGAATCACTACCTAACTAATACCATTGAGACTAACAGAGATTTTCCACTCTATCTGGTAGGTCAAATGATGGTATAGTACAGCCCTAAACAGAAGGAAAATGGAAATATTTTTATCTTCTCTATGAGGCAATATTTCCCTAGTTGGAAATTAATCACTGTAAAAGAAGTTTAAGGGGAGTCTGTCAAGGTTTATTTAGACTTCAAAAATAACTCTCTGAAAAGTTGGCTTTTTTGTTGTTGCAGGTTTAGAGGTTGGAGTTCTCCCGATGACATTTTTCTCTTGACAAATGATCTTTGTAGCAGCAGTCAGCCAGGTATTTTTATTTTAAAGTAACTTCTTGTGTGTCCTACAATAAACAATGCTGGACACAGGCACTAGGAAAGATAGAGCATCCTTAGTTTATTTCTGGTGAGTCAAACAAGATGTGATTTTTTCTTCAGTGTCGAGAAGCTCCAAGAATCATTTCTCAAAGGCTCATCAAAGGGAATCCTGATTTCTCAACTTGCAACCAAAATCTTCTTTTTAAAGTAACTAATTTTTGGAATGAGAAATCCTAGGTGACGACTCCTGAAATCATTACCATGTTATTTCAAGGCAATATATAGTAGAGTATGTTGATTGTTCAATGGAGGCCCTCTCTGTCGGCAGATGGGTTAATAAAGTTTGCAACCTGGAAACTGATTTTGATTGTGAGCTGAACATGAAAGAACATGTCTCAGCAATGGTTAAGAATGACTTTTCCATCTCTGAAAAATTTAGAATCTGTACCCTTTTCCCCAGATTTGGACTGCTTGCTTCATTAAGCCATAAAAAACATGGAAATTTGAGATGGAAAAGACCTGTTAAATCAGCTAGTCTATCCTCAGCAAATGCCTTTGTGACATCTAAGCTAGATTACTGTGATACACTGGGCTCCATGCTACACTCTGCCTCTAAAAGCAGATAGAAGCCAAAAATAGAATATTTGGCCATCAGAGGCATGAAAGGGAGAGGGCTAGAAAAAGCTGCTTCCCCTTTCTCATATTACAAGAAAGATAAATGCCTGAACTCAAGCAGAAATTCTCCCCCCATACCAGGAGCATTCAAAATTGTAAATAACATAGCACTGATCTACTGGAGGGGATGTCTGATTTCCTGTGACTACAAGTGGCAGTTAAGATCAACAGGGCTGGAAATGTTGACTGTACCTTAGTGTAATGCCAAAAGGATTGAGGAATGGAACTTTGTTGAGGTCTCAGGACATGCTATTTCTGCTTACCTTACATAGGTACATGCACATCTGTGGAATCTTTCTGGGTGAAACTCAAGATGTTTTCGTTTCCTTGTGATTTCCTTTACTCTACTTCAGTTGTTTTGCTTTTTAGAGGAGGGGCTGTTTGGGGATTTATGTTTTGCTTCAGCTGCAGGAACGTTAGTAACTAGATGCTATTGCTAAGTTTTTATAAATGCATGTCCTCCCCTCAAGGGCACCACCCCCCACCTAGACACACATTTCAGGGACTTTGCCTCTCATACACCCCTTGGTGGCCATTTGCTCAGTCACCATGACCACTCCCAGCCAGCAGTGCTTGATTTGCGCCAGGGCTGCACCTTTAGGCTTGGCATTTCATAGCCTTGCTGCATCCATTATGAATGTAAAATATTGCTTGAGCCCCAGCACCTTTTTCATTACAAATTAAGCACGCCAGCTA
This sequence comes from Mesoclemmys tuberculata, assembly GCA_007922155.1. Classification (NCBI taxonomy): domain Eukaryota; kingdom Metazoa; phylum Chordata; order Testudines; family Chelidae; genus Mesoclemmys; species Mesoclemmys tuberculata. The sequence continues at coordinate 37,197,710 of ML675604.1, read as the reverse complement.
GACTGTTCCCCAGATGCAGTCACTCAGTCTTCCGTGACTCTGCCCAACTCACACAACAAGTTCATTTCCTTTTTGGGGTAAGTAAAGGTCTAACTCCCATACCCAAACTAATTGCTCTTCTGCCCCTTCAGACTCCACTAAAGCCCTCTAATTCTTGACCCTTTCTCTGGGGCACTACAGAGTTTCTCTCACCTTGCTTCTTGTCCAGCAGGATTCCCCTACTGCCTCTCTTCCCCAGGGATTCCTATATCTTTCCTTAGGGAACTCCCTGCTGCAAAACTTCTCTTATAACTAATACTCCTTAAGCATCTCCTGGCTTTCTCTTCTATTTTTAGGCCTGAGCACAGGGCTCTGCCACAGAAACTTTCTTTGTTCCCTGGGAGTTTCTCAACTTGATTGCCTTAAGCTCTTTCCACAGGGGGACTCCATTTATTCCTCCTTCCAGGGTCTTCCCCTGCCTATTGAGTTCCCAGCTCTATTGAAGCACTGCTCTCCCTGCTTCACCAGCACAGCTGGGGATCAGTCTTTCTCATTCAGTCCCATTACACCCAAATGGGGTCACTAATTAGCCCTTATGTTGATAATTAGCCCTCATCAAGTGAGGCTGAGGGATAGGTGCTAAATCATGGGCAAAGCTGAGCTCCACTTGCCTAAAGGGTCAGCCAGATTTTTACAGTTTTTCACTAGTAGCTTTTAGCAGGCTTCTGTTAAGCACATAGAGTTCCTTTGGACAAAGGGCATCTTGCAAATTAAAATGCATTTTTACATTTATTATTATTATTATTATTATTGCAAAACACACTCCTGTTTATCACTCCTTATTCAATCATGACCGCCATTGGCTTCAGTGGGAGTTTTGCCTGAGTAAGGATTGCAGAGTTTGGCCTTTTTTTGCTAGCAGCTGGGTCCATTTTTTAAAAATTGGCATACATCCACACTACATGCAAAGACACTAGATCTTGCCTCAACAAAGGCAATAAGCAGGTCAATAAGAGCTTTGGAAGTTTTTATTTTACTCCCTATAGATCTGGGCTCTCAGAGATCAAAGCAGCATGAGGAGGCTCACGGTTCATGAGATGTTATTTTCCAACATGCTATTATCACATAACAACAGACAAACTGACAAATTCTGATTTCTGCAACTGACAACCATTGAGCTATGCTGAGTGACTAAAGGCAATCTACTACTTCTTTAATATCTGTACATAGTCTTTTACTGGCTTTATTTTATTCTATTTTCCCCCTTTTTTGCCTTTCTTTTTGGTGTGTTTATGTTTTTTCTTTTTTTAAAAAGGCTTTTTTTGAGGGAGTTATTTAAATCAGTCTGGGAGAGCTCTTTATCTCAGACTGTGGTACAGTATTCATTGATCGTGCTTGATAGAGTTCACTAATGTGTGAATTGGCTATTTTCCATATATGGCCATTGTTTTTAGTCTCTCCTGCATAACTGGGTGTGGGATATGTGTAGGGAAGGGTGATAATGGAAAGGAGGGGAAGGGTTGAAATAGACAACCAAACACTGACTTCTATGGAAATTAGGGATCACAAACCATGAATCATGTGCTAAACATAAAGCCAAAGTTTTGGATGACCACCCTTAACAATTAATTGTTGATTTTTACTGCCTGTGTCACAGATCTGCTCTCATTTGTACAGAGTAGTCCCTTACAAACTGTTTTTTTGTTAAATTGTTTACAAAGGAACTGGTAAGCGCAAAAAAAATCTCTTCTGTGAAAGATGCTTCCCTGAATGCATGGATGTTTGGGTGTGCTCACAACAAAAAAATATGTGAAAAGTTTAAAACTGCATAATACTTGATTTTATAAGTTTATGGGAGTCCTTTTGAAAAGGGTTTCATGCCTCATTATCCCATGCTCTCTGGAGTTTGATGTTTCCCATCAAAAAGCAGAATCTATTTCATTTACAAAATGAGTTGGATTTAACTTGTTATAATTTGTAAATATTTATATGTCGTTCCAAAGAATACATGGGCTGAACTGCATTTTTTCCAGATTACTTATATGCCTTAATACATTGTCTTAGAGCTCACATTTTGTGCTTGCAAAATTAAACTTTCAGATGAACAGACATTGCACAAAGATGACAAATCAGCAGATTCTTGAGAGAAACAAAATCTGACGTGGCATGTCATTCACAAATTGGGATGAATTTTATCTGAAGATTGTTTTCCATTTTTAATTTTTAATTTGACTGATTATGAAAGGAGTTATTGATATTTATGCTTTGGGCCTAAATCTTGCAAACACTTATGCATGTGCTTAACTTTACATACACACACACAAGAAGTCCCCTCTTATTGAGTTCAGTGGGACTACTGATCTACAAATCTAAGTATATGTGGAAGCGTTTGTAGGATTGGGGCCTAGGTCACCATAGAATATATGATAGTGATTATATTTTGTGTATTGTAACATATAGGTATAGATATTGGTAAAACAAGTAGTGATACAAAGACCATGCTTCATCTGGTACTAGCTGTGGTATTGCCGGCACAGTAGCATCATTTACTTTAATAGTGTGTTAATGCAAATTAAAAGCAAAACAAACTATGGCCAAAATAACCCAAAAAACACCTGATACTTACACTTAGAAATGGGGCTGAACCAAAAATTCAGATCCAAACACAGGAGAACTTTGAGAAAATCTGGTTCTGGATTAGCATTTCAAATTTTTGTCTTAGACCCATTTCTTTTTATAGGATTGGTTAACTGCTACCCTTAAGAATGTTAGCCTTAAACAATTATGGTATTTGGTTCCTTCCTCTTTGAAATCTCTCTGAGGCCTGGTCTATACTTACCTTCCGGATTCAGCGGCAGTTGATGGGAGATATGCAAGTGACATAAAACGCTTGCATATCTCCCGTCGACTTACTGTGTCTGTTCCGCATGCTGTCCACACTGCGCTGTCGATGCACAGTTCCTGTTGACGCAGCACTATTTCTGGGTCTACACAGACCACTCAGTCGACCCAGAGACATCGATCTGACGGCAGTGAATTTGCCACTGTCAGTATAGACCCAGCCTGTGTGTCTGTTGAAAGAACATCAATCCTATAATACCAACGCATTTATTGAAACGCAAACTGTCACGTTACATTTTATATCTTTAATCTGTGGTTATTCTTTTCATGCTAGATATTCTATTTAATTGTTTTCCCTTCTTTTCTCAGATTTTTCTCTGACTCCTAATTTATTCACACATATTAATATACCTGTATCTATATGGGCAAGATGTTCAAAAGTGACTAGTAATTTTGGGTGCTTCAGGTTTTGGGTACCCAACTTGAGACACCTTAAAGGGGCTTGATTTTCAGAGGGCAGATACTCAGCACATTTTGAAAATCAGTTCACTTCAAGATGTCAAATTGCATATCCCAAAAATGGAAGCACCCAAAATTACTAGTCACTTTTGAAAATCCACATGTGCATATATATTACAAACACACAGACATTTCATGAATGATCACACCAGGTACTCCACTTTACAACTGCACACAAGTTCTCTAGGGCTTGTAGGATGTCTGTGGAGACCCTAGGGACATACTCCTAGTAATGAGTTGCAGATCATCTAAGCTATCCAAGTCCTTTCAGTCTCTCTCCAATCTCACTAAATTCTTAACTTCATGCTTCCTACTTCCTTCTATTAGATGTCCTTCTGGGAGATACTAGACACTTAGGATGAAACATTTCATCCCAGTGCCTACAATTTTGTCAGTACGTAGGACACGAGCCTATTTCATTGTTTGCTTTAGCACTAGTCTCCACTTTCTTGGCTTGTTCATAGGAAGGCATTTTTCTGTTGACTGTATCACTGTACACACCAAAGAAATCTTTTTTCTTGTCTCCACTGGCATATAAAATTGGGAATATTATGCTATGAACAGCTTCCACTAGGACATCAGGACAAATATATTTCCATCTTTTTAGCTTTATCTTAAGGCAAATGCTTCAACATTTCAAGCATAAATAAATTCTATTATCCCTGCTTGTTCAGGAAATGTATCTTTCTGAGGCTATGTCTACACTGATAGTGGCAAATTCGCCGCCATCAGATCGATTTTTTTGGTTTGATTGAGCGGCAGCGAAGACACACTCAGTCAATCTGGAAGTTGATTTAATAAAACCATCTCCCCAAAAACTGTAGCACTGCATCGATGGGTACGCATTTCACGTCGACGCAGCACAGTAGAGACAGCATGTTAAATGGAAGTTATGAAGTCGATGGGAGTTACACAAGGTACTCTTCGTAGCTTGCATAACTTCCATCGACTGCCACCAAATTTCGCCAGCAGTGTAGACCAGGCCTGAAAGTCTCCTTGCTTTTCAGTTCAGCAGAAACCAGCATCACTATCTAACCCCTTGGCTGATTCATGATTTATCTATGCCAGGGTGAAGTGGCCCATGTATTAGTTGGAGGAAAAACACTTCTAGTTTGTAATTTTGATGAATGGTTACTGATTTTGTTTTAAATGATTGTTTTAGTTATGTGTCATTATTTTGAAGACCTTTGGCAAATATTGCTTTTAATATGTTTGGTGAGTGATGCATTCGTAAAGGGAAAACTACATACCTGAATAAAATTAGAGTAAAAACTCTCACAAAGGAAAAAAAAAACCTGACTCTACTGCCAGACAAATTATGCCTTTGAAATGCTTCACAGGATAAACTGCAGATAAAGTGTACTGGCATTGCAGTTGAGTTTTTTTGGTCACACTTTATATTAAAGTTTCATGTATAAATGGCTTAGAAAGGGTTAATAAAATTATTACTATATGCATGTCACAGGCATGAGTAACATATGTATCAGTGGCTAAATGCACTAGTAGAAGGATTTATTTGGCATTGTTATTATCTGTTGGACTTTATAACAATCTATAGCAATTGAGTAACCATTTAGTAAAACAACTATTAATCACTGATTAATCCTTTATAAATGGAACCTCAATATAAATTAATTTTTAGGAAAACAAAATGGTCCTCTTCTTTTTGATTATTTTTAAGAACTGAATATTTTATGTGTTCTTTTACTGTTTATAGTGGAATTACCAGCTGAATTAGAAGCAATCTTTTAGGGTGAAATGCTGGCTTTACTGAAGTCAATGGGAGTTCTATGATTGACCACTAGGGGGTCAGGATTTCACCCTTAATTGTCTTCTATCAGTTTTGAGACTGGCTACTACTTGAAATCCAAATTAGTTTGAAAATCCACTTGTTTGAAAATCTTGTAAGTCAAACAACCTCTGTTTTCTCTTCCAAATATCCCCTCAAAACACATTTCCTCTAGGATGCCTTTTGAAATGAAGTTACTCCAAATTTATTTAGGTGTATTTCAGAGTTGAATTAGGCTGTTTATTAGCAGCTTCAATTTCTGCACACAGAACAACTAATTAAACATATGCAAGTTAAACCTAAACCCTAGGGTCTAATCCTATACTCCTTGAATTCAGTGGGAGTCTTTCCTTTCATTTCAGTGGGTATTGGATCAGACCCCTGTTGAGGAAACTCAGCCAAAAAACACTAAGGACCAATTCTGTCCTGATTTACGGGGTGCAAGTGAGGGCAAAATTTGTCCACAGTTTCTTGAACTTAAATGGGCTCTTAAACAATTAAAAGAAACAGCATTTTTATTGTTGTTTTCCTATAGAGATCACACTGTTTAGAACAGCGGCTACCTTCCCATAATTTTTAAAGCAGATTTTTATGTTGGACTAGTCTGAAAAATCACATTTGGTAATGAGAATACATGAAAACATAGGATGGGATTTAATTGTCCATTAAAGTCCCAGCTGTAACATTTTTTGGTTCTGCAAATTAACATATCTATGTGTTGTTTTTTAAATCACTGTTTTAATAAAAGCTTTACCATATTTCTTAGAAGATGGATATTAGCTATGAATCACTCTCTTTTAATCAATTAAGCAGTAACAGGAACAGAAGCTTACCCATTAGGAAGCACTTTTTTCTCTCCTTAAGAATAATGGATTTGTGAAATGACCTCTGGGGCAAAGTTGTTGGGACAAGGCAGAAGGTCAGTTAAGGAGCAATTAGATGTTGTCCTGTGGGAAATGGATAAGTGCAATCCAAAAGAGTGGGGGTGAGGGAAGCTAAAGACAGTAGATTTGTAGTAAAATATTTTCCCACTAGTAATATTAAACAATCTGATAATTTTCAGTAAGACATTAAAATGTTAAGATTTATTATCTTTGTATCTGAAGATCTAATACAATTGAAATCAATACTGAGCGAATATGGATCTAAGCTTCTGATGGATTTGAGATACAGATTTGTTACTGAAATCTATTGCAAAATGTGAAACAAAGTAGTACATATGTATATAGGGTGCTATTTCAACAGCAGGAAAAATGGTCTTCTAGCTACAACAGGTCTGTCACAAACAGAAAATAGGACTATGATGCTGATTCTGTGTCCATAAGATTGTGATGCCAATGGCATTTGTTTATGTAAGCCTTAGAGGGGTGGAACTTTCTGCTCCCTCTGTAGGTTATACACCAGATTGAGAAAACCTCATTTACCATACTTACCCATAGTTACCAATACTTCGTTTTGTTGCTTTTGTTAGATTGTGTCTATGTTCTGACTGTATAAATGACAACAGATTGTTAGTGTAACTATATTCATGAAAGGGCACAGGAATTGTGCAGGATATGCCCTGGAGTAAATGGGTCACCCTAACTTTACAAATAGCGGACTCAGGTTCAGGAATGGAATTCAAATTCAAAGGTAGACAGACAGCTGTGTCTTAAAGCCCAGGAGCAGTAACCCAGGGACTTTGTCCAAAGGTCCTTCTTTTAGTATTTTTTCCTCTGGGTTCCCTACATAGAGGTTCTGAACTCTGTGTGATTTTGTGGGATGGGCACAGGCTAAACTGGCAGCAGCTGTGCAGAGCTACTTCACAGCAGGGCCACCTGGACCAGCAGCAACAGAGAGCTCATTTCAGAGTGAGGGCCTGACAGGATCATTGGTGGCGGCTGAGAGCTGACTTCTCAGCAAGGCCCGACCAGAGCAGTGCTGGCGGATCTGATGTCACAGAACTGGTTCAGGAAGCTACACGGTGAAGTGTGAAGTTATGGTGCAGACTTTTTATAGTTTCATAGGCCATATTGTCAAAGCCAATGAAAGCTAGGAACATAATACCTTTGTGGATCTGAGCCATGGAGTTTAAGGCAGGAAGGAACCATTGGATCACCTAATCTGATCTCCAGTGTAAAACAGGCCGTGAAGTGTCAGCCAGGATACCTTTACATTAACCCAAAGGCAGCTGTAGCCTCCCGATTCAATGGGGCACTACGCTAAACTGCTAAGGGAGCACGGACTATCCTTGGCCCTCACACCACAACCCTAATCCTGGCCTGCTGTGGCAGGGAGGCATGGTGGGGTGAGGAACTGGAAAGTAAACTCTTACCCTGTAGTGGTGGTAACTGTTCCGTGGCGCTGGGCCCAGCTCCCTGCCTCAGGTGTTGTAACCTCGAACATAGGTTTGCAGAGCCACTCAGGTTTGGCTTAGCAGCTCCTCCGTCATAACGCAGGGGTGGCCAGGCCAAACCTGAGAGGCGCTCAACCCCAGGTACCAGGGAGCAATATCTGGAGCAAAACTGCAACTGCAGGCACCACTCAAATTTGGCCTGGATGCCCCTCTGTCATGACAGAGGGATGGCTGGCCACAACTGAGTGGCATTCTGACCCTGTGCACTAGGTCACAACATCCTGGAGTAGGGAGCTCAGCCCAGCCTAGCACGACATAAGCCACCTCTGCAGGGTGGTTGGACTCAGTCTCCAACATCAGCATCCTTCATCATAACCTCCGTCCACACTGGGCCAGGAGAAGGGTATCTTTGCCGGTTTTTGCACCCATGGTTTCATGATTGCTGTGAGTGCAGATGAACCCATGAGCCCATGGTGAAGCCACCCTTGTATTAAGCCCCAGACTTTGGCTAGACCAAAACATTTCAGTCCTGAGAAAACTAAACTGTGTGTCCCAGGCAGAGAACACGAAAGACCAAGGTGCCACCAATGCAGGGAACTGATTAAGTGTGGTATGCCCAATTGATCCCAGCACGCAAGCCATGCTACAGTGGGAAAAAAAACCAACCAAGGTCTCTGGGCTGGTGCAGACCATGGAGGAGAGCTAGACCCTGACAACCACGGAGTCCAACTGGACCCGTGAATGGAGTTTCCCAGAGCTGGAAACTTAAATCAGTGGGATTTAGGGCCAGATTTGTAATGGTTTTTAGGTGCATAAAGATACAGAGATGACTAATCAGATTTTCAAAAGTGCCCAGTACCAATCCACTTCTGAAGAGCCCATTGGGTGCCTATCTTTATTTTTGGGTGTCTAAATACCTTTGAAAGCCTGACACTTAGGCCCCTTTGAAAGTTTTACCCTGGGTCATAAGCTCACCTGGCCATGAGACTGGCAGCACATACAGCCAAACTCTCCTCTCTTTCTGGTGTACATGCAGGTTCCCAAATAAGAGTTCTCCCCTTTCTTGAGTGTAAAAGGGCTACAGATTCTATGTCGAGACTGAATCTAATCTTGAATCTCAACTCCCACACTGCCCCTCTTTAGGTTGGTTGAAGTGCTCCTGGTGAAGACACACACCACCGACCCAAGAGAGTAGCGTGGACATCAGCCAATGCAGTAATTAATGCAGCGGCTGTAAGTCCACCTAACATAGATGGACTTGTCTTTGTAGTGTGGGCAAGGCCTAAGAAGGGTTACGTTCCTAGGGAGCAGATCCAAGATTGAATCCAGTCTTGTCCATTTTCCTTTCCTTTTCCTAATTCACCTTTTATATCCATAAACTAGACCTCTTGGCATAACAAGTCCCAGATGGATCTGCTCCCTAGTAACGTAACCCCTAGTAATGTAACCGGTCTCTCAGCTCCCTTGACATTTTCTGGCAGGGTGCCCATCCCGCACACCCCATTCCGCACTGGGAGCTGGCCTGGGGCTTCTCCCTCCCTGTTCCCTGCCAGGAAACAGAGGGAAACCACTTGGGGCTTTTCATTCTTGGGATGTGGGATCCCGCTGCCCCAGCTTCTCGACTTACTCTGCCCGCAGTCTGCCAGGAACTGGGCAGCCTTGTCAATTTCCTGGCCTGGGCCTTCTCCCCACTGGGAACTGGGGGAAGCTGTTCAGTTCTCCAGTGGAGTGGGGGGCAGCTGAGCTTTAGCTGCCCCAGATTTCTTGCCCACAATGACAGCCAACATAAAGCAAGCAGTGTATACACTGACACTGCATCACCCTATCTACGCCGATATAAGCCCTCCACCTCTCGTTGAAGTAGTTTTATTATGTTGGCATAGCAGGGGAGTTACATCGGTGGGAAGAACATTTCATTGTGTACGCCTTCACTGTCTTGTTGACAAAAGTTGACTTTTATCAACAAAACTCTGTAGTGTAGACCAGCCCTTACTCTGTTTCCATACTGCTCACACACAACAGAAAAAAATAGTGTGGAGGACATTGGCTCTCCACTGGGCAAGCTTCCCTGATGCCTCCTGAGACCAGACAGGGAAGCATACGCCACCACGGTCTGTCACATAGCAAGACATATATGAAGAAAAAACAAATGCTGTCAGTGTATAATGATATTACTTTGAGATCAGGAGCATCTCCCAAAATACATATGTGTATGTGTTGGAGCTCAATGTCCAGCTATAAAGCATTCATTGAAAAGCTTTGCATTGTTTCCAAAAGTTTATAATACTATAGGGAGCAGGAGTTTAATCTCTGCAAACCAACACAGGTTTTAACACCGTTCATTTATTTCAGTGGTCTTTTAATTATAATAGTGTGCATATAATAAGACTCCAGGTTTGTCACTCTGTATGCGTATCACTCTGAAGCCTAGAAGATCTGTTGAGTCCGTGTGAAAAAGCTGCAAGCATGGCTGAACCCTCTTTTTGTTTAGAATAGCACCAGGATCAGTCATCACTAGGATTTCTGGTCTGTTCCCATACATATTTGTATATGAATGCACATGGCTTTATGAATTACACCCAAGTGATGGAATGGGCTGACAGCTAGTTATACACTATTTTTCTGTGTTAAAGTAATCTAATCTTCTTTGGCCAAGAAATCCCATTAGATGAGGATTTCTCGTGAGATTTGTATTGCTTCCTGTTTTTTTCTAAGAGCAGCATTTTGCATGGCTTAATTTTGGTACTTCCACTTCTAGACCAGACCAAAACCAGAAAGTACAATGGTGGGCAAGTTGGGGAAAAAATAGCTAGAGGTTTTCATATCTCAAAAAGAGCTTAATTCACTTCAAGTCTTTATGAAAGTTCTTGTTGGTTGGGACTTATTTATCCAACCCGGTTCACCCTCCTAGGAAATTTGCATTTGTTACTCTCCTCCTACCCACCACCTCCAAAAAAATGAAAATAGCAAAAGGCAAAGACAGAGTCAAAGGGAGGGCTATCACATTTTTGGCACTAATATCCTTCCAGATTGCATCTATTTTTGAACTATTTTCAAGGGCTAGGGGTAGGGGGACTCCCGATCCTACATTAGTTCAGAGAGTTAAAACAGTCAGTAAATTAAACTCCTCGCCTTTGGCATATCTATCAAAGCCTTTGAGCTTTTAATGTAATTTAGAACAATTGTCCCAGTGGGAAGGTCTAACACTTTGACCGGTTGCAGTTAAATGTTTGAACTGCCTGAGAAAACTAGTGGGGTTATAAGAATTCAGGGGGTAAATTGCATGACATGGTTCTGGTGATAATAATGTTCCAGAATTTATATTTATTATTATTGCTTTATTTTGGTCAGACTTCCACAGGAAATCCTGAGGAGTGCGTGTCTCTGGCATGTTTTATCTTAGATAGTTCCATCCTTTTGGTATTGCACACTGATAGGAAGGCTGAAGAGTACCTTTGAAAATCTCTGGTCTTTATGGAAGCTGAGGATGACAACAAGCAGGACCTTCAACACTCTGGGAAGACAATCCATCTACTTTCTCTAGTTATCATTAAAATGTCTTTTAGACATAGGTCATAACTGGAAACCTATAAATGATGTCTGTGTATTAGGCACTTCCCACAAAGCTGGGTCCCCTGCGATTAAAATTTATCACATTGTTCTTATAGTTACAAATAGTACTGATATCTGTCATTACTTAAGACTGCTTTTCATAACATTTTGAGTTTAGTCCAAACATTTTTAATTCTGAGTTTCCCATAAAGGACTCACTCCTGATATTTTTAAAGACGCCCGTTACTTGCCTTTTTTAAAGATTAAGTATTTTATTTTCCTATTAAACATTCACTCACATTGACGTATTGCTTGATGGGATGCTTCTAATTTTCCACTATGTTTTCTGGGATATAGCAAAGAGGAATTATGGTGTGTAAAGTCATACAGTTTTATCAGTTTACAATACAGTTTCCAAATATTTCATCTTCTTAAAAGCTCTGTCTTGACTAATATTGTTGCTAAAATTACAGCATTTAAAAGATGTTTCTCTTCAAAACCTTTTTATTTTTTAGCATTTCAAACAACCATTTAATGTGCAAAATCACAGCAGAGTGGATGCAGTACAACAATCCTTCTATTTCATCAATTTTGTCTGAGCAAGTTTAGTTGGGGTGAAAATTGCAGGATCAACGCCTCTGGAGTCCATTTTTAATCTATACAAGTGGTATGCCAGAGGGAAAAAAAGCAGGGCAAATTTTACCATGCTGCCCAGACACACTGTTCTGGAAGGACCAGATGCAGAAATAAGGAGGTATTTCAGTCTCCTGCATTACATAGGATCCAAATTAGCAAAGCACTTAGAAGATTTTTATGGCCAGAGGGGACCTATAGAAGGGTCACTCACTGGCTAGTGTGCCTTCTCCTAGCCAACTGTGGTGCAGCAGCTCTTTTGACTCTGTTACTCTGTCAATGGGCACTCCAAGCCTCGGCTGGATTGCTTCTTTTCAGGACTTAGCCCTCCAGCCCCGTTGCTTATCGTCCCATCCCTTCCAGGGTAATAAAGAGTCCAATAAAGCAAAAGTCTAATAACCCTGTCTCAGGCTTTCAATCCCACTCTGGACTTGATAGAATGAGGGACAAAGACTATCTCCCTTTCCTGGGGCCTCAGTAGCGGAACCCAGGCTCTACCTATTGTTACCAGATTTGCCAGTCACTTTGAGGTATGCTCATTTATTAGGGTTACCTTGCTGGAGGAGGGTGTGTGATTCTATTAATGTGCTGCTTATGTTACTTGTGTGTTCATATGGCTACAAGTCCCCTCCCAACAGAGCTATCCTGAAGGACCTAAGTGTTTCAGGGCTGGGATCTTCCAGCCCCAGATTCAAATAAACCCCCCACAGATACACAGAACCATTCTAGATTAACTGAGTGCATCTGAGCGGAAAAGGCTATCCGCACTCTCAGCTGACCCCTTATATGTCCCTGAACTCAGCAGGCTGGGTAACCCAACACTTTCAGCTGCCACCCTTATGTGCCCCTTGCGCACACCAGACTAGAGCACACTTATGAGCAGGCTGGGTCCAAACAGCACTTTTCAGCTGCTCCCCTTATATGCCCCCTGGACTCAAGCAGGCTGGGTCTAACAGCACTTTCAGCTGCCATCCTTATATGCCCCTGGACTCCGTAGGCTAGGCAAAGCAGCACTTCTCAGCTACCTCCCACCTCACTCTACAATTGTTCTAGCAGCAACACCCTTGATGAGCAAACCCCACAGGATTTTGAGCACTCCAGGGATCTTTGTCTTAGGTAAAAGAAGCGTTGCTGCAGAGCAATATAGGGAAGCCAAGAACCCAAAGGAGCAAATGCATTTGGAGAGAGAGAGAAACTGGCAACCAGCTTGATTATAATAGTTAGTTTATTGCTAGGTATATAAAACTTATCATACTAAAAGCGATGCTATACAAGGAGAGAAAAACAATCTAACACAATACAACAAAATTACAGTAGGGGTATTGGAGAAGGCCAGCCCAGGTTTGATTACAAAAGTAGAAAGTTATACCTGGATTAGAGAGAGAGAGAATTGGGAAAGATGGTGGGGAATCTCACCACCCCTTGCAGCTCAGAAGTTCCCAGGAGACAGGCTGTTCAGCTTAGGGTCAGGAGAGCTTGAGAGAGAGGCAAAACCCACAACAGGATCAGTCAGGAAAATGGGGAAGCAGGCAGCATTTGGGTCCAGGCATCAGAAGAAGAGAGGTTTGAACTTGGGTAGGGATTTTTTGTAGAACCAGGTTTGTTTATGGGTAAACAATGTCTCAATGAAGTACCCCAGAGTGGTTTTCTTTATGCTGGACAATAGGAGCTGATCACTCCCAGCTATGGTCAATGTTCCTTGAGGGAGCTCACAATGCAATCAGGCAGATTCAGTGTTTTGCATATCAATAACTAGAATGGTCTGATAACTGCGGAGCTGGATGAGTGTAGGTGTGAGTTCATTTACATCAAGAGCAGAGATCTCCCATCATGCTGTGCATCCCTATTTTGCCAATCCCAGAGTTCAGTGCAGTCCCTGCTTTGGATTTTGATTCTCCATTCTTCATGCTAATTCTTGTTCCATCTTCAATGTAGATGAGGCTCCTGTTCTCCATTCAATGTGCTAATTGAGATGCCTCTTTTTACATCTTCTGTGTAGATGAGGCATGGGGAGTTGTCTTAATCCTATCACCCTTGTTTGGAGGGTTTTAGGTGTGTCTCCCACAGCCTTTTCATTGCTTTTGTTTCTGTTTCAAGCAGAGGTTGGGGGAGAATTCAGGTGAGCCAGAGAGAGCAGGGATTTTGCGCCCTGATTCCCCAAGAACACAGAGCTGCCAGGTAACACTATCCTTTGGGTTCCAGACCAAGGACCCTGTCTTAAGCAGCAAGGGTATGCTTCTGTAGACTCTCTGTTATTTCACTCTGCCATTTCCTATCTTCAGGCTGATGTAGAGTCCCCTTGGCCTTCCCTGGCAGCACGCAGCCCCTTTCAGGCTGGCCTTCTCCAGCTATCTGGGATGTTTCTCCATAAGTTTCTTTTCCTGGAAGTTGTCCTCTCTGTGCCTTGGAGTCCCCCATCTAGAGGAGGCTTCTCTTCTAGGAGCAGCTTTTTATTTCAGCTGTTGCTGGTCAGCAATTTAGTCAGAACTGGGGAAGTAACCGTTCTGCCTATTACCCCTTTATGGCTGCTATGGTACGGGGGAGGGCAGTGTTATAAAATCCACCCCATGACTGCTATCATCATCTAACCTGACCTCCCGGATAACAGGGGCCATAAAATTTCACCAAATGATTCCCGCATCTAGTCCATAACTAGAGCATAACACGCTGCAGCATGTGCTTAATATTAAAAATCTGAGTAGTCCTACTGACTTCTGTGAAGCTCTGCTGATTTACATCAGCTGAGTGCCTGGCCCAGACACAAGGGCCAGGTCTTTGCCCTGAAGATTTTACAATCTAAGGGCCACATTATGCCACACTTACATTGTGTAGTACATTATTCCACAAACAGTCCCGTAGTGGGTGACTGAATCTGGCCATAAATAGGCTATGTATAGAGACAGGACAGGAGATAGGATGCAGCAGATAACAAGGTAATAATTAATGAACATGTATGCATGATTTTATACCTTTGAGAATCTAACATTGGAACCTCATAATTAAGAGCTATTCTCTGCCCCCCTTTCTCACAGTTATACTCTGAAAAGAGCAGTTCTGTTGTATAAGAAGATGGCAGTAAGGAGGCAGAGTCACTAATGGGTGTCTTAGAGAGAAAGTGAACTCTGATGTTCAGGCTGGCAGAGCCAGGTTCAAAGATAAGCTACTGAGCATGAAAGATGCTACACTTTCTCATGGTACTCTCTACATGGTCACACAAAAGGGTTAGTGAGAGCATTTGTCAGCATTGAGAGCATCACCCAATTTCTAATGGCCTGGGCACAGTTACATCATACAGAATGGCTGTTGTGTTTCACCCCCAAAGTTACCGCATTTCACCGGCTGTACAGCACATAAAACGTTTTTGGTTCCTACTATATAGAAGTTAGCATATTAGGGCCTGAACCAAAGCCCATTAAAGTCAGTGAAAGTCATACCATTGATTTCAGTGAGATATGGATCCAGGCCCTAAATTCATGGATTTATTTTGATTAATAATAAAAATAAAAACTATAAACAAGAATGGAGCAAAATAATGTACCCACTGTCACTCTTCAAAGCCTTCCTTAGTCAGCGTATTCGCAGGCAAGCTACCTGCTTTACTATTTGCACATTTGTTCCCTACTTTGCTAGTGTTGCACACTTTCTGGTTTGTTTTATTCTGTTTCTTCCACACTTTCCCCTCCTCTTCCCCCCTTTTATCTCCTTCATCAAAACACGCCACCGTCCTTATATAAGGGACAAACTGCTCTCATGTAACGCTGTAGTTGTAAAATATTGGGTAGAGACTGAGTGGGAGTTACTAAAAATTACACCCAGCTCTGCCTCATTTGTCTGACTCATGTAAAATGTATTGAAAATTATAGAAAAGAAGGGGAAAAGGCCAAGGGTAAGCTGCACTTTCATCTCTATGGAGCAGTGAAAAAAGACTCTCCTCTAATCCTTGCATTTCAAATTATTTACAAAATAACTCTTAAGCCTGTCACAGGGTATTAAAGACATTTCCCCCTGTGTTATTCCATAGGTTACACTGCAGTCATCTACACAGAACTGAAGTAGTGTGTGTGTGGGGGGGGGAATGGAAAACTCACCCTTTGCTAATGTGTAAAAATACTGAGGACCTGAGCCAAAGCCCTCTGCCATCAATGAGAGGCTTTCAGTAGGACTCCCATTGACTGCACTGCTCTATGATTCCGGCCTTAAGGGATAAACTAAAGCAATCCAAATGACATTGTTTTCTCTTTTCCGGCTTCCTGTCAGTGGTTCGTACAGAGCACACTCACTGCCCCGCTTGAGTAAAGCCCTAGAAACAGCATATGGTATTAGCAAACCATATGATCTGAGGTGCTGGACTTGTGCTGTTTGACACATTTCCAGTAGAAAGAGGTTGGTTTTCCTCCCCTCCCCCTAAATATTTTAGGCCCAGTTCTATCTGGAGTTGAGGGGCCTTCACAGGGAATGAGGCAGCTCCCTTCTGTTTATAGGGAAGGTACTCCAGCTTGAGTGACTCTGCCAAACACCACGGTGACGAAGCAAGCTGGCCCTCAGGTAAGTAAGCCCCAAACCGCTTAGGGGTATAAGATTAAAACTAATAACTTGATTTCTACCCAGAAATCCACTGAGGATTCCCATTGATTCAAAGTGGAGGAGGATGGGGGACCAATGCGGGAGAAATGTAACGAGCTTAGAAAGCAGAGAAACTCACATCTCCATTTAGATGTTTGCTACAACCCTTCACCCCCCCGGCTTCCACCCTCCCTTCCTGCCCCACTATCCCGTGCATCTGAACAAAAAATTCCACTGGCCCTTGTGATGGTTTTAAAGTAAACTATGAAATAAAGCAGGAACTTCAAAGAAGTTCCTGATTTTGAAATTGTCTGATGTAAAAGGTGTTAGCGTAAGGGGAGGATGGTGGAATAGCCTGTTCTCAAAGACGTTCTACAAAAGGTCAAATGCTGGTCTGGTTCATATGGCTCTTTTTTCCAGTTGTATAGTATATTGTGTAAACTAAAAATAATGTAAAGATGCAAAAGCTTCCAGAAATGTCATCTTACAGACATTTGCTTGGATGCAATCCATGACTATGTGAAAACATTTACTTTGGGATCTAAAAGCCCTGGGTGATGTGGGTGTTCTGTACATGTTGCCTTAGAACTTAGACCATAAAGCCAGAAACTACTGGAGTGGCTTAATTTTAAATGTGTTACTCTGATGTGGTGGCATGCATTGTATATGTACAACAAATGCAGGTGGGTATATGTGCTAGTGGGGAGGATAGATGGCCATTTATTTATACTCCAGTAGCTGCTACCTTTTAAAGATGTTTTTTGGGAACTCTCTGAACATGCTCAGTGAAATCTCCTGATGTCATTCTCTGCATCACAATTGCCACAGAGAATGGATTGCTGCAGAATTCATAGATCCAGATGCTGATACCCTTACTCGGGCAAAGCAACACCTTACTCCAAGAGTAATAAGAATTGAAGTCATTGTTGCACTAAGTCTTTGTAGGATCAGGGCCTAACTGCTCATAATCAGAGTGCAAATTTAAGAAAACTTTGCTATGGAAAATAGACATCACAATAGACCAACAGAATTCTCTTGATTCAATAATTGCCATGCAAACCATTACCTTGGTAGCAACTTTAAGACAATCTGGAATCCATGTCAGCTGTACCTTTGTCAGAAGAATATATTTGTTATTAGTGTGGCAGGACCATGTGATATTTTCCACTGACACTTTTCTAGAGTGGTGGGCTGTGGTATTGAAGAGTGTATAGAAAAACCTCAGAGGCTTAACTAACCATTTTTTACAATGGTTGAATTTACCACATGAAAAAATTACAATATTCTTGTTTGTCTTTAATAAAGTAAGCAACTAAAAGTACTTCAGTATTCTTACTCTGTTAAAAAAACTACATCATGTAGTTGAGGTACTACAGAGTTTTTGGACCAAAGTACTATTGGTTATTAACAATATGTCCAAGTCCATAGTCCTTACTTTGTTCTTAAACAACAGTCACATTAAGGTCAATGGGAGTTTTGTCTGAGTAAAGACTAGAGGCTATACTATAGGGGGTAATCCTAGAATGGGGATGGGTTGCTCTGGATTCAAACTTTCCAAAGTCTGGAGGTATTTGAATCACAGATTTTGGTTTGTTCTCATCTTTAATCCATACCTTTTCTGTTGATGCTGAAGGGGGAAACTGCAACATGGTGTACTCTTACCAAAGCCAGCCTTAGCACTTTTGCCAGGTCTGAAAAGCTTTTGCCTCTCACAACCCCATCTGCCACTCTCGCTGGAAAAAAAAAAGACTAACTCCATGTTCCACTGTCCCGCAAATAAAATAAATAACTGACTCCTGTCCAGTATGATTCCACTTCACTAGATATAATTACACACACAAAACTTAGACAAAAATATTGATTCCAAAGTCAAGCATTCAAAAGTTAAGAAGTGCCAAAATTAAGGTTGCCTGCATACCCTTAATTCAACCCCCGTGTGCATGTGCATTATGATACAGTCTTTAACCACATGGTCACAGTCTAACTTTTCCACAAGACCCCTGCCTAATTCACTGCACAGGGCAAAGCAACATATTTTTCTCTAGCCTCGTTCTCAAAAGCAGCTGAACCATTTTTGTTGAGATTTTAAAAGAGAATACAGTCTGGGGCAGACGTCTAGCATGGCAAATTACAGCCTGTATGATTAAAGTTTGGTGAAATTATAAATAATTGAAAAAGGGTTTTATAATGGGAAATGTTGGGCAGCCTTAACTATACTGCCTATACGGCCTATAGCATGAATGAACAATATAAAGAAATAATACATTTTCATAAATAAACAGGGTAACCTTATATCCCTGAAACCAGGGACATCCTTGTAATCAGGGCCTGTCCCTGGTTTTTTTACAGTAATCTACTCAGTCTAATACTGGTTTGAGTAAAATAGCATAGGGAAGTGAGTGAAACAGAATCCTTTTACAAACACAGGATAAGATTCCATGCCTATATTAGCTCAGAAAATAAAATGAATATTTGAATGTTTCAGAAAGGTCAGCGGGGAAAGGACAATTACAAGAGGAAAAATGGATCATTGGGAACATTGTAGATATATATAGACATAGATATATACACTTTAATTATGTATTTCAGTTCTCTATCACTATTGTACATTAGCTGATGGATCAATGAACACTCATAGACTCATAGACTCATAGGTCAGAAGGGACCAATATGATCATCTAGTCTGACCTCCCGCACAAGGCAGGCCACAAAACCCTACCCATACACATTTATAACAACCCCGAACCCATGACCGAGTTGTTGAAATCCTCAAAAATGAGATTTGAAGACCTCAAGCTGCAGGGAATCCACCAGCAAGCGACCCATGCCCCATGCTGCAGAAGAAGGCGAAAAACCTCCGTGGCCCCTGCCAATCCGCCCCGGAGGAAAATTCCTTCCCGACCCCAAATATGGCGATCAGCTAAACCCTGAGCATGTGGGCAAGACTCACCAGCCAGCACCCAAAAAAGATTTCTCTGCAGTAACTCAGTTCCCATCCCATCCAGCATTCCCACAGACCATTGAGCAGACTTATCTGCCGATAATCCAAAATCAATTCTATGTTCTAGTGGCATGAGAAACTATTATCTAGGCTCTAAATTCTACCACACTGACAATTACATTGTTTTATATTGTTTTGTTTTTAAGAATAATGCTATTTTTTCAGACCCCATTTTTCAAAGTGCATTTAATCATCATACATTCAAATTGGAAATTGGCCAAATTGTAATGCAATCAAAGGGCTTTTCTTCAAAGAGCACAGCTCTGGATAACTGTACAGGATAAATAGGAGTGGGAGAAGTCAAGTGTTTTGGATTCTGGGAATTTTCAAAAAGGATTCCAAGTATAAACAGAACAGAAACAATAAAAACTTTGGAAGGACTCGGAGAACAAAATTAATCCAAGGATGGAATTCATTAACTTCTACCAAATACCTAGAGGCACTTTGTGCTAGATTCTACCACTCATATTGATGTCCTTGGGACTATATGTGGAATAAGCTGCTATGCAGTGTGAGTAAAGGGAATGAAAGCTGGCGCTTTGCTACATACATATGGGTCCAACCTTGGCATCTGGATCCAGATCCAAACTTTCCCTGTTTTCAGGACAGGGAACTGGATCCAGAGTTCCAGTATAATTCTATTGATAATTAAAATCTGGGGAAAAAATCCTATTTGATCTATCTGAAATGATCGCTAGATTGATGGTTGTGAACTCCTGGCCCCATTGTAGTTAATGTGAGTTTTGCCATTTGTTTCAGTGAGCCCAGGAGTTCACTCTAGATTTGGTAGCTACACTTTAGACTATAAAAAGCCTGTCATCTGCATTGTTCAACATACAGCAACTCAGTTTTCTATTCTGACAAACGCTGCATTTAAAAATGAATATTAGTTATACTGAAATCCTCTAAGAAAATTCTTGTTAGCTATAGTGTCACACGTTTTAACTAAATTTCCTGGAAAGCTGGAAGATCTTTTGTTGAGACTTGTCATAAAACAAGAATCACTAATTTAGTAATTTTGTCCATTTGTATTTGTTTCTTGTGAAATGTCTAGATCTGGTTCATTCAAATTAAAAATTGCCCAATACAAGTAGTTAACATTTTTGTGATCAGAATTAATGGACCAAATTTATCCCTAGTCTAAGAACTTAATCTCACACCAGAGTCGAATTTAGCCACATGATTTTTCTTAGGTTAATGAAATGAATAAAATATCATTTGGCAAAGCGGAGGACCTTTGCAAATTTGCCACTTCTTGGAGTAATGGCTTTATATCTGTGTCTGTTCTCTTTTTATACTTCAAAACTTCTGCTGCATCCCAGACCTCTTCAGATGACACCTTTAAATGTAATGGCAGAGCTTGTAATCTGTTATAGATAACTGCTTATTGAGAAATAGGCCAAAGCTCATTCAAAATACAAAGTCTATGTTTTCATGCATTAGCTACTTATCTTTGCGAAACACATGTGTGACCACTGTTTACGTCATAGCCACAAAAATGTGTCTTGGAGTCCCACTGGAGTTGCGTGTAGATGTAATCATAACTGTGAAAAACTGGCAATGTAAGTGTGTGTGCCCTTTCATTTGTTTAATGGACGTGTGACAGAGATGAAAGAACCAGCTGGCTCAGGTCAAAGTACTGAGCCCCAAATCTCAGCTGTGCCAGAACTCTTCTGGGCACAGATATTAGGGCAAAGAAGGCTTTAAGCCGTCTTTATGCTTCCCTGATCCCTTGGACAGCTGAGAGTTGCCATAACTCAGAGGAGGCAAAAGTTAAACCACTGTGAAATCCTCATGTAGTTTCCATTATGTTACTGGGGAAAGCTGAAGTACAGCACAACTCTGGCCATGACCTCTCCCACCCTAGTAGCACCCTATATACATCTCATACCTCAGGATCCAGGAGGAGGTAGCACAGAGCTGGCTAAATCATCTGAACATCACATCAGAGTAATCCTCAACTGTTTGTTTAGGGCAGTTTTAGGACCTTTTTATGCTGCTGGATCCTAATTCAGTGTTGCACACTCTTGTAATTTTAGCATGAGTGTCACCTTCTCTAGTATTTTTATTAATGCTCCAGCTTCTGGAGGCATGTGGTTATATAAGAATGTCAGCTTTCATTTAAAAAAATTGCTTCTAGTCCTCATGGGTGTAAAGAAAAGCCTGAAAACATGAACCAAATATATCCTTAAGGTTCAAAAACCAGAAGGCAACTACAAAGAATTCAAAATTTCTTAATTTTTTAAATCTCATGATTTATAAGCCTATCTCATGATTTTTTGGGGTCTGACTCTTGACTTTTAAATGTTTGAGGTTGGTAATACTATCCAGTTATTCTTTCTCCACACACACCTTTCTGCAAAAGTTCAGGGAGCCAGTGAAGAGGTTGAAGTCCACCTCTCCCTCTAACATTTTTGTATTCTGTTGGGAAGTACTTTGATTGTGAGTTTTATTTTTTCTCTAATGATTTAAAAAATGGAGTCAGAGGACCTACTTCACATTGTAGCTCATCCTTTCACTTCAGATTAGTTAGGCTTTCCCTGAAGTTTATCCCACAATTCATCTGGTATATAAACTCTACTGTTCTGTTCTTCTAATGATCCTTGTATATTTATTATATTTTTCATGTATTCTTTTTTTCAGTTCAGTGTTTAAATGTGGACCACTTAAAGAAGGCAATAAAAAGAGTTTTCATTCCTGGCATTTCTGCACTGCTTCAGAAGTAGCGCTACAGTACAAAAGTAACAATAACATTCATTTATTTTCCAGCTGTGCTTCCATCAGAAGCTGTAAGAAACAATGAGTGAAAATTATACCTGTGCAGAGGGCCAGCCCAAAACTCACAAACCACTGCAGCAAAATGGTCCAATAACCGCTACCCTGGCAGCCAGGTCACAGGCTTACTGTTTCTGCCAGACAAGTCATCCCAGAGGAGGCCCCCGCTGTGGCCTCAATCAATTCTGTATGCTCCAATTGCTCCTGAAGAGTTTCTGTCACTATAGAGGAGCAGGGTGGTGGGTAAATAAGGCAGGGAGACCCAGGCCACTCATTCCACTGGGTCCAAACCCAGGCCCCTAGCGGTTTGTCAAAGCATCCAGCCCAGTTACTGAACTACCCCAAATTATGTTCTCCCCTGGGTCCCTTCCTACTAGTATGGAGCTCCTCAGTTTGGGGCGTGGTCACCGGTTTAGCAGACTCTCCGCAGCCTCTTTCTGGGCTTTCAGCTCCCAAAGGGAGTTGGGGGGAACCCAAATCCCTGTTACTATATAAGCTTTCCTAAAGCCATTGCCACTCCTAACGCAGCTCTCCCTAGAAGCCTTACTTCCTGGTGCAACATGCAGCTCCTTCCCCTCCCTTTTTTGGGTCTTCCAACCCTTCTTTTAGCCTCCACTTCTAATTTTAACACCGTTTTCTATATATATATTCCTCTCATCTTCTTTTCACAAGCCCAAATCATCTAAGTCTGAACTCCCTGAACTTTTCTATAATTGGTACCACCTTCACACTTTCGCTAACTGGTTTGTTTAAAAATAGTCCATCCCTGTAGCCCCGAGCATCCATCTTAACATTCTCATTTCCACTGTATTCAAGATCTGCTCTTGTCTCTTCCTCAGTGCCCAGCATTCAGAGCCATACAAAAGTGAAGGCCGATTACTATCTTGTAAATCTTACTTTTCAATTTGACAAGCATTCTCCTATCACAGATCACTCTGTTTACAGTCCCTCTAAATCCGTATTTAATGACCTAAATAGATTACCTAAATTTTTAAAGACGCTCATACACCTGACGCTCCCATTGACTTCAATTACCTTTCCCTCAGTGGGAAACATGATGGCTCAGCACTTCTGAAAAATAAGGTAACTGAATTAGCTATCTAAATATGGATTTGGGGGTCTACTATCAGGCACTCAGTCTTATTTTGTCATAAATTGTGATGCTATGGCAAAGCATTACCACATAGTGGTACCTGAGATACTACACACAGCTCTAGGGCTCAGTGCAGAAGCTCTCACCATCAAGAACTTTGAGACATTTTTTGTGTCCTATGAAAATATCTGAGTTCTTTTCACAATTTGTCTCTTCAACAAAAAAGCCAGCACACACTCCTGGCATATATGCTTGGTACTCTTCCCGCTGCAATAGCTTTGGTTTCTATTATTCTGATCTGTCAGATTTTCCCCTCTTTCTTGTTTTCCTGAGCCCACAGACACACAGCATGCCCCTGTAGATGTCATTGGGTCCCCTGTGAATTATATGGATGATAAACTTTTGCTCACTTTCCACTCTAACTAACCATAATTAGTGGTTCTGAAGCCACTCAGGATGACAGCCTTTTAAGAATAGGCAATTTAATATTGATTTATTTATTTATTGGCAATATGATCAAGGTATCTAACTTTTAAAGAAATAACACAACATAGGTAAGGCCTAGCAGACTGATCCATGACGTATCTATGACCACTGAAGTCATAGAAAGATCCCCATTGACTCAAATGGGCTTTTGATCAGGCCCTCTAAGAATAACAATGATTGAATGACCAACATAAAGTAATAACTACTCCCTTTTCATTGTGTTATATGCTGTCCGGTATGTTCAGTAGCGAGCAATATAGATCATTTCAGTATGTGCAATATGCAATGATTTTTAATTGAAGCCTCCAAATATGCTTTTCAGGATAACCTACTTGTAAATTAGAGAGCACTGCCTAATTTGCAACATGTTGAACATCACAGTCAGAGCTATCTCTGTGTGTTTTCTGTTGAAGTTCCCTGGGAAGCGGTGAACTGGAAAGGCTCTAGCTAGTAAGTGAGCATCTCTGCCTGATCTTTGTTGGCACACTTAAAGCAAATGGAAAAGATCCTCAGAGTCTGTTCTAGTGAGACATCTAGCTGCCCTTGCTTGCTAGTATCTTTCAGAAATGAAAAGAAAATGGTTTTACTTAAGCTGAAAGTTTCAAATGCTAGTAGAGGTTGTTATTTATACTTAACAATGAATAAAAAGATCAGATTTCTACATATGGCATGGATTCAGCAAAGCACTTAAGCATGTGCCTAACTTTAAGCATGTAAATCCTACTGAAATCAATGGGATTACTCACATTCTTTCAAGTTAAGCACTTTCCTACAGAGGGGTCTACATGAAAGACAGAGGGCCAAGTCTACTTTGATGCCTGTCCAGTGAAGCTTCAGCTTAATTTGGTCCAGAAAGGATAAAATGGTAGGTATTTATAATTTACAGGACTATAAATACATCAAGAGCTGTGTTGACATAATACCTGATTCTGAAATCCTAACTCTGATTAAATTTGCCTTGTCTATAGTACGAGTTTACTCTGAAAAGGGAGTGCAGGATTGGACCCACAGTGGTTTATTTTTTAATGATCCATCCAACACCCAAAATGTTTCAGCTGTGTTCACAGTTTTCTTATTGACAGATTTTGTTTCTGACAAAATGTTATTATACTTTGGAAATTAAACACTGTCCTTTATGCTACCTATATTAGTATTTATATTGAGCCCATCACTGAGTTATCTGGGTAATAAGGACTAGAATGTAGTCTAGCCTAAACAGTCATTTAAAGGGAGGAAGTAATTTTGAGCCCAGAAATGAACGGCAGGTACAAATCTTAATAAATACGGGACTACTGTGCCATGGTTATTATACATGCTTTGTTTTAGCAGCTCTGAAAAAAACCAGCAAATATTATTTAAAAGACAACAAGAACTGCTGTGAGGAGCTATGCTGGATTAGTTAATAAGCCCAAACAGTGGCCTGGGTTAGAAAGCAAATTGGCAATGTTGATGAAAATGAAATTATGATCCATAGAAGTCAGCACTTCTGAAACTTGCTGCTGCATTACAACAATTTTATAGGAGACAAGAAACAACAGGGATTCTGAGAGAAATTGTGGCCTTGTGGAAACTTCTAAAATGTTGTTCCTTAAATGGGTTGCAACCTGAGATGTTTTAAAGTAACTTTTCTATATCAAAATGAAGATTCCAGAAAATAAGTTGTTTGTCTTATAGCCTAGTTCCAAAATAGAAAGATTATTGTAAATTGTTTTGTTTGTGAGAAGAATGATACCATTAATCATAAATTATTCAAATGTATTTTTAATTTTGCTGAGAGATGAACATTGAGTGACTGGTTGTTGAAAAAGAACCCCAGGAAAAAAATATTCTTATAGGACTTTTGTGCTGAACTTTCTGTAAACTGGTTACACAATGTCATCTCAAGCTGTTTCCACTTGGATAAGACCAAACCAGCATCTTCATAAATTGTCTCATGTGTCTGGACTTTTTATATTTTTTTGTAGGGGGGTCACAGATTTACAGTCTTTCTGGTATCTTATAATGAGTTTTATTTTTTTAAATTGCTGGTATAAATGGGACTTTTCACAAAATTCATGCTAGCTAAGAATGATCTAATTTGAACCTCATTGGACCAAAGTGTATGGCTTCACAGTAGACCTCTTACGTGATTTTTCCTCAGACTTTGGAGGGAGGCACTTCAAAGCAATGTAAGCAAAGTTTGCAAACTAAAGAACTCAAGTGTAAGGCCAAGAAAGTTGACCTTTTGAGTCACCAAGACAACTAAAGAAAGACTGACTTTTCAGAATCTCGAAGACTTGGCCACTTTGAGGAGAAGTCAAGATATCAAACAGACTAGAGTTTGAGAACTGCCTAATTTTTTTTCCTATTTATGCCTTTTTCTTTTATTAGCTGGGAGACATCCCAGACTTTTTATATTATTTAATTTTAGGATGTGAAAGTCTGGTTGGGTGCGTGCATGAGCATCAGTGAAAATCCACACTGGGAAGGCACTACAGGTCTAAACAGCCCTAAATATTGTCTCTAAACTATTATTAGGCTGCCTTCTGCACCCTATGCTTAAAAGTCCTGAAAAAGTTAACGTTGTCACCTACAATTTCTGGTAAACAAAAATCTGTCCAATTTCTGCTTATCAAGAGTGTTCTTTTTTCGTAGATTCCCAGGCCAGAGGAGACCTAGTCTGACTTCCTGTATAACATGGGCCATAGAACTTCCCTCAAAATAATTCCTAGAGCAGTGGTTCCCACACTTTTCTCTGCCATGTCACACCTTGATACCATTTAATTATTTTGAGGCACACCACCATATAGTCTCCAAATGAACTCATGGATATTCATGAGCCGACTCAGAACTCTTCAAGTAGTTTTTCAAGAAATTCTGTGGCACACCTGCTCAGGCCTAACGGCACACCAGTGTGCCATGGCACACTGGTTGGGAAACACTATCCTAGAGTATATCTTTTGAAAAACATCCAATCTTGATTTAAAAATTGTCAGTGATGGAGAATCCACCACAACCCTTGGTAAATTGTTCCAGTGGTTAATTACTTGCCCTGTTAAAACTGTACACCTTATTTCCTGTCTAAATTTTGTCTAAATTCAATTTCCAGCCATTGGATCATGTTATACCTTTTTATGCCAGAATGAAGAGCCCATTATTAAATATTTGTTCCCCACATAGGTTCTGTTAAAGTCTGTGCTATAATACCTCTGTTTTTTGTTGTTGTTGTTTTTTGGGCAGGGGGTAGGGGAAGGGAGATTTAGCCACTCCACAAGAATAGAAGTCCAAGAGGGAAGCTTTATAATTGGCTCTGAGGTTGTGGCCCAGACGTTAGGTAATTTGGTTTTGGTATTAAGTAATCAGTTCCATGTTATAGATTTTATTGACTTTGATTAATTTATTTAATTGGGATTTATAATCGGATGGATAGCCACCTTTTTAGAATCCTCTTTAGAAGTAAGGTTGATTATATCAGTGTATTAATTTGATGATATGACTCATTTCATATTTTAATTCCCATCCAGAATTCAACTTGTTGATTTGATAATTGCATCGCTTTCTTAATTTAATATTAATAGCTAAGCTTTGGCAACATATTTTTAATTTTTATTTTAGCTTAATAAGTTTCAATAAAATGTATAAGACTGATAGCGAGTCCCATTTCTTTCAACAAGCAACATGCATCAAGAACTTTTGTGTAGATGTCTGGTTACCAACCAGTTCAATCTAAAACCTTGATCAGCTTCCTCTAATTAGCCTTTGGGTCTCATTGGCTAGGGGAGACTGGGAGAATTTAAATGCTACACTGTAAACTCATTTAAATCATCAAGCTCTTCCTATCTGTTTGGAAGTTGTTTCCTTGGGAATTCTATACTCCCATACAAGGAAATATGATAAATTTGTTTATTCTGTTTCTCAGTTTTGCATTTCTGAATTTCTTCATCAAATCTGTTATCTTTCTTTAAATAATGAATCCTTGCCCAAGTTTTGTGCAGATGCTTTGGAATGGAAAAAATGGCTTTACTTGTAATTGCAAATGTCGAAATGAATACAAAGAAAAGGGCCAATATTAGATTTTTAAAATAAAGCTATCGGATATAATAGAAGTAGGGTGTCCGTCTCTTACCAGTATCTACTTTGATCCATTCCTATACTATTGGAGTATCTCCAGAATTGTTCAACTGTATGTCCTCTCCTTTTTTAATGGAGAGGGTCCTCCGAAGTAACTTGGAAGGCAAGCACTGTCACTGCTATGAAAAGCAGGATTTCAGTAACCAACATCAATTATTTCTGGTAACTACCATTTGTTTTCCAGGCAAAATGTACATACAGACAGACACATTTAAGTATTTGGGAAATATTCAAAACAAGAGTTATTTTGAGGGTTAGGAAATAGCTTGTCTCACTGCTGCCAAGTGCTTTTGGAATAACTCTTCTGTGTGATGGAGTGGAATTAAAATGAAGACAAAAAACATCTCTCCCCCCCAGTTCAAGGCTAGAAGGAGTTATGAATTTAAAATCTTCTTCACCTTGTTACACTGCATATCCAGGCACCTTCTCCCTTAATTTTCTGCTCTGACATGAGGGCTGAAGCTCTTTGGCCCTCTTTTTTTGTCTGCTTCTGTACTTCCTCCGTTCCCTCCCCCTGACCTGTTTACATTTACCTATGCTTTTCTGGAGAAATAAATTATTTGAGTTTGAAACTGGGTGTAGGAGAGAAAGAACATGGCCACTGATGGACATATGGGTGTGCTTGTTGATTAACCACTATTGAGATATGTATATAAAATGACCAAGTAACTGCTTAGGTCCCAATCCAGAAAAGTATATAAACACATTCCTAACTTTAAGCATGAGAGTTAAATGGGATTGACTCCTATTAGAGTCAGTGGGATTACTAATGCACGTGGCTAGATTCTTAGTTGGGACCTAAGCAATTACTATTACCCTTTTCCTTCCTCACACCATTTCCCTGTTTATTAGCCTATTATTGAATCACATCTAAAATGATATTGTGCATTCTTTGAGATGGAGACCATGGGTCAGATCCTCAACTGGTGTAAACTGGCATTGCTTCATTGACTTCAGTGGAGCTATGCTGATTCCACAAGCTGAGGCAAAAAAAAAAAAAAAAAAACCCCGGGGGGGGGGGGGGGAAATGGGCCAAATACAATGTTCTATAAAGTGCCTGGCATATTTTTGGGTACTACAAAAATGATCATAAATAATAACCACATCATCTGACCAGTCAATGGCAATGGCAACCAAACCACATTCTTTTTTCCTTCTAAATTTGAAATACAGCAATTGTACATATACAGAGCTCACTTTAAAAGTGACCTTTTTGTGCACAGTTATTGCCTAGATTTTTTTTTAAATGTTGGGGGGCATTCTCAGCTCCACCTTCAGCTACTTGGTGCTTCCTCAGCAGCATTAAGGAGCTGTCAAACTGCCCAACTGGGTAGCTGAGGATCCCCCTATTAGCAGGAATTCCTCTGAAGATGTAGAACCAGTTACACTAGCTCAACAGGACCCTGCATAAGGTGCAGGGAGGTGAAGAGAGGTGCTAGGAGTAAGAAGATCCCCTCAGAACCACTGCAGTTGGTTTGGAGTAGCCTCTCAATTTTCTGTGAAGTTGGTATCGGCACCAAAAGAAAGGCCAAGACTTAAATATGATTAACAACTTTGCTTATCTAGCTCAAATTAGTAAACACAAAACGGTGTTAGGAAAGTGCAGGTTGAGAGTGCATTTCAATGGTGATACTAATACCCTGAAAGTGAGTTAGCATTTCTAACAGAATAACATTTCTACCTTTAACCACCTCAAAAATACGAAAGTCTGGAAATGAGGATACACCCACTTCACTCATGCCATATATTCTCTATTTTCTTTCACCCTGCAGTCTAAACAGAAACAACTCTTGATAACTTTCAACCCCTGCCTCAACTAGCTTTCCCAAAAATACACTTCAGAGACCAACAAAATAAAATAAATGTGGCGTTTCTGAGCCCAGCAAGTTTGGAGACAAGCTGGGCCAAAAGAAGTGTTAGAATCATTGTGACAAAGTAAATTAGAGCTACATTTTCAAAAAGACTAATTTTAAAACTCCTATTCTGATTTTTACAAAACCTACCAACAAAATTTGACCCTGAGATGAGAAATGGCATGCAAAATTTCAGGAAGATTGTTTTTTTGCTGGGGGAGATTAGCGGAAGATTGAAAACCAGACATGTAATGTAGAGCTATCTTTAACTTTGATGGAGTAACTATCACCGTAAAGATACCTATAACTAATTAGAGGGGTTAATAGCATACATTAAAGTTAGCTCTTTGACATTAATGAGCATGAGCTTTTATTTGGCTGCTGTCTCTGAGCCAAAGGTCAGATACAAAGTAGATATCCCAATTCTGCAATCACGTACTCCAGGGTGTAGTGCTTGTTATCGTGAGTAGTCCCATTGAATCCCCCAGCCCGACACTCTTTGACTTCACTATAGAAAGCACTATTCCTTCTATTAAATGTTGTCAGGATCAGGCCCTGTGTGTGAAACCTGAACTGTGGCTGATGTATTCTTGACAGAGAATTACCAAAGCAGTAAATGGAGACTCTCACTCAGGCCTGACACAGTGCTTATAAAGTGAAATACTCCTGTCCTTAGCAGCTGCAGCCTGTTTTCACAAATATCTGACATGGTTCTTTGGCCAACGGCCAGTTTGAGCTGTACCCAACACTTCTCCCAGCCTTCCTGTAGCTCCAGAATCCTTTGTAACTGCTACTTGAGATTCATGCCAAATCAAGCCTGTTGCTCCTTTCCTCCCCTTAATGTGCAGACATCCCACCCTAATTAATTAACCCAACAGTGACTTCATCTTTATGTTACTGTGGCTTCCCACACTTTGCCCCCTCATTCAGCTTGAGGACATCAGCACATTCCTGACTTCATCACTTGTCAACTCCCTTCTGCTAAAGGCCAGTATCCTCTTTCACTGCCCTGCTCTGATTTGATCTGAATCAAGACCAGCCTACTATAGAAAGACCTGAAGGCTTTATGCACACTATGTTTAAAACTGTGCATAGTTGTTACTAGCTGAGTTCTAACCAATTTCTCTGTCCAAAATTGAAGAGGATATTTTTATAACCATGTTACAATACTGTTTATCCAGCAGGTATCTAAATGAGAAGGAGCCATGTCTAATCAATAGCAACAATCTGGCTTTTTTAGAATTTGATTTTATTTCAAGACCTATGGAGTAGTCCAATAGAACTGAGTAGAGATTTAAACCAATCGAATTATACATAAATGTAATAAGTTATTTTAAACAAAATTACTCTAAAACCTATGGAATTTAATAGGATGATCTCCTTCTAAAAGATTTTTAATCTGTCCTATAGAAATCTATAGCAGTGATAAAATGTTCTATTATACAGAATCAACCATAAAATCTATATAAAAGTTATTATTAAATATCATGGCACATTTCCATAAGGGTTATGAAGCCAGTTCAAATCAATTCCACAGAGCTGGAAAGACAAAAATAAAACAAACTGAATACAGTATTCTTGGAAGATATTGCACAGTATTCAGAATTTGTCTGGCTTTGCATTCAGCAGAGATTTCAGACTCTAACATAGTTGTCACCTTTTCTCATTGTATATTTGATGGGTGGTACAGAGAGCTGTATGGCAAGCAGTGATAGCCACCCCTGCAAAAGGTCTGGAGTAGAACAAAATGAAAAACTGTAACGTATTTCACAAAAGTTTTCTGCTGAAATTTTGAAAGTTTCAAATAGCTCCAGTTTGGATGGTTAGGTAAGCATCCAAAAAACCTGGATGTTTATCTGATTCTGAGTCTCTTTGATTAGTAAGTAGTCTGGATGTCACACAAGAATAGATGTTTTCATAATATTTCCAGTACCTCCTAGTTCAGGCAGTCAGTAAAAGCACAAGAATTTGTTATGTCCACTTTCAGCTGTAATCTGGAAGTCTAGAAGGATGTTAATAAAAGTGAAAAACTGACAAAACAAACTGAACATTTTCAAAACTAAAAATATAGTTTAGGTTCATGTATTGACTGAGTTCTAGCTGAAAGCTTGAGACAGGTTTAGCTTCCTAGATATTGACATGGTTACCATTTTTGTAGTGTCTGATTAATAGATTTTAAAATCAGAAGGGACCGTTAGATCATCTAGTCTGACCCCTTGTTTAACACAGGCCAAAGAATATCATACACTGCGCTGAATAACTTGTGTTTGGCTAAAGCATATCTTCTAGAAAGGCATCCAGTTTTGATATGAAGACATGAAGATATGGAGAATGCAGCACTTCCCTTGATAGTTTGTTCTAACACTTAGTCACCCTCACTGGTAAATTTGCTTTATATCTAATTTGAATATATCTGGCTTCAGCTGGTTTTTGTTACGCCTTTCTCCACTAGTGAGCCCTTTAATAACTGGTGATCTGATTTTATTGAATATGATTCTCATTCTTCTTTGTAGAGCAAGTTTAGTTGCTTTTTCCATCTTAATAAAGTCACATAATTACATATCCATGCAGAAATTAATTGAAGATCCTTGAGTAAATTATTAACTGTTCAATCCCTTCAGAATATCTATTACTTCAAAATAGCCAAGCCACATCTTCAGCTGGCATTGCTCTGCTGACTTCAGTGGAACTTTGCCAATGCACACCCACTGAAGATTTTACCCATTCCAATGCAAATCTAAAGAAAACAACATATGTAGACAAATCTTTTCACTAAATGCTAAATGATAGATATAATACATTGTAGTCTCTGGAAGATGCTACTCTTAAAATGTGTCTCATTTGCCAAGGTCCAAATTTTACCTCAATATCAAGCAGTCTCTAGCCCACATCAGTTCTTATATTATTCTTAGGGAAGGACTTTTCCTTCTGCTGTGGCCCCATATGCACTCTAGGGAGAATTCTCCTGGCACGACTCCGCCCTGGATCATGTCATGTGTCCCTATGCTTTCTCTTCCCCCTTTCAACTACAAAGGGGTGCCAGGTGCAGGGTTGGAAGCAAGAAGGAGCACGTCAGGGAATCTCCATAGTACAGATTCTGTGGTGCTCTGTGGTACAGAGCAGCCTTGAAGCATAACTTAGGAAACTGCTGTACATCAGTGGTCACACTGGTCCATAGAGCAGCCCAGAAACATAGGTGACTTAAAGCCATCTTTGCCCCTCCTCCCTCTGGGATATGAGTTCTGCATTGAACCTTTTAGAAGTGCAAAACAGAATCTCAGCCTTAGTTCAAAGATCTCTGACATTCATTCCCCCTTTCTTTGTCTTCAAAGGAGAAAGGGCCACATTGCATCTAGCAACTATCGAACAGGTTCAAAACTAAGAACATCCTTGAACCTTTGGCCATTTCAAGAACATAAATTTCCAAAATTTCTTCCATATCTGGAATCAGAAGTTCCAAAATACTGCAAAGGAAGCGATTCTTATGGTACTATTAGCCATGACTAGACCTGGAAGCACTAGAATATGACAACCTGTTCCCATGAGGCTTCCAGCCCAGTTTTAGGAGGGATAGAAAAGCTTTGGAAATTATGGAGGCTCATCCAGATTGAGTTTGAAATCCAAACCTTTTGAAGCTTGCTGTCATAGGGGCAAGTCCTTAGGCTAGCATGCAGCACTGCAGGGGTTCTTCCCTGCTAGACCCCCCTTTTGTTAGCTAATGTGGTTCTGCAGCAGTCTTCTTCTGGGTAACTAAATGTCAGATGAACAAAGTGTTCTTCTGCCAGTCTTGGGCTACTCTTCAGTCCACCCTCTGAGCTACCTTACAATCTGTCTCTGCTCTATACTAAGCTTCCCCTCTGGGGTGTCTCTCATAGTCTACCATTCACTTGCTGAAGTTCCTGGCTCTTTGCCCTGAAGACTTCTTTTAACTGAGCATTGCCTTCCAGGGCTTTCTCCTTGGAGGCCCTTTTCCTTAATAGGTTCCTACTGTCTCCGCTCCCAGCAGATTCTGCCAGGGACCCCCCAGCTTCCTAGAGACCCTATCTCAAGCTTCCCACATGAGCCAAAGATGCTCCTAGGCATTCCTATCACAGCTTCCTCCTGACTGTGTTCTCATCATGAGGCCCAAGTGTTCACCATGCTAACACACAACTCTGTTAGCCCTGGCCCCTCTGGCTGGGAGATAGTTAATTATGGCATAGGTGTAGCTGGCCCCCTTTCTAGGCCAGTCACTCTGTGACACTTGCTTACCATATGTCGAAAATGGATCAGCTTTTGTTGTATATGCTAAGCAGGAGACATGTTTACTATACCTGACATCTTCATTGCAAATTGTATCATTGTTAGAATGCTCAGCTTTGCCATGTAACAACAGGTCCTGCTTTAAACAAAATAATTAATATAATAATTGTATTTTGATTGTGGTAGTGTCTACTGTCCCCAGTAGGGAAGGGTCTTCTTGAACTTGATACTGTCAATTCATATAATGAAAAGTCAGTCTATGACCCAAAGCCCTTATAGTCCAGAAGGAGTTTACTGTCTAAGTGCAGTCCTTCACATTCATGTTTGATCCTGCTCCCGTTGAAATGAATGGCAACATTTCTATTGACTAAATGGGAGTTGCATCAGGTTCATAAACTAGTATAGTTTGTTTTGCTCTTTCTCCTGGAAAAGATTCCTTGGACTCAGTAGTAAGAAAAGTTTTTAACATACCTGAAACTATCACACGTGCTTCCTTGGTTTTCACTATTACCAAGTTTTCTGCATTGCCTCTTCAATGTAAAGACTTAGTAGCTATAATAACATAAACCAGTCCTATAGAAACTTGTTTATAAAATTCAAGTAACATTACATTTTTCTGAATAGCTGGCTTAGAATAAGCATTAAAATAGCTTTTATACAGTTCATAAGGCCAAAAAACAAATGCAACTCTGCACATTTTTTTACTGAAAGATCCACAAGTGACGTGCAAGGCATTAGTGTTGCCAAAAGCCATAAGCAAAAGCAATGTGTTAAAACTTTGCATGTCTTGATGCCAAAAAACTACTTAAAGATTCTTCTCAAACCTCCACTGAATTATGAATTAAATGCCAACAATCAAAACAAAAGCACAATACGCACTATATCACACAACTTTAATAATTTGCATGGCTATGCATATATGTAATTGGATATGTATTTGCATATCTATTGTAATTTAAGAAATGAATCCTAAGTGTGTGTGCATGTAGGCATGAGCAATAGCTGGAGAATGGAGTTCTCTCCTTATCCTCAGACTAGGTACAATACTGGCAGCAAAGCCTTATCAAGGTACCTGACTCTATTCTGGATGGGCCCCCTCTGGTGGTGAGATGGGAGTTCAGTCTCTATGCCCATTCAGTCCCTGGTTTCCTTCCTGAGACTACTAACAAGGATGCTAATATGTGCCATATTTAGCGATGGCATGGTGATGGGGCCATAACTTGTACAGGTTCTTATGTATAGCATAGGGTCACTTCTATAGCATTCCTTTTATCCAATAGCATTATATATATTACAATTTTTGCACCTTCTAAATTTCTAAAAGTGACCTAACACAACTTTCCATGCATGCACAAATCAGATCTGACTCTGAAGGGTCATGAAATATCATAACTTAAACCTGAGCCAGGTGAGAGTAAGTGCCATTATTATTCACAATTGAAAAAAAATCAAATGAAGGCCTAGAAAATTTAGAGCAAAAATTGTCCAAATGTCCACTAATTTAGATGCCCAATCTAAGACAAAAAGGTCCTGACTTTTCAGAGTCTTAGCATCTATGTAGTATCTTATATATTCAAAGTACAGCTCCCACTGACTGCAGTTTGCATCTGTGGGAGCTCTGCACTTCTGCAAATCTGGCCCGGGGTATTTTATGTAACCCTCCTCTTTTCCTTCCTGGGTTACTCAGAAGCAGGCAACATTCACCTGTGGGCCCAAGCACCTAATGTTGTTGAAAGTAAAGGAGATCCTGAGTATACTGGTGGTGAAGCTGGATAGGTGGAACCCTCCTTCCCCCCGGCTGATGTTCTTTTATTCATAAAATAATTAATTTTGGCAGTGCTTCCACTTGACTGAGCCCTGCACACACACACACTGGCAGGAGTCCTGTCAAAAATATGTGATCATATAATTAATGACTGTATCCTAATACATATGTAGAAGGGGTCTAAATCAAGATTTCACAGCCAGCTATACTTCTGGTATTTTCTAACTTTTGTGTGCTTGGCTTTGCAACCTTAAAATTGTTTTAAAGTTTTATTTATTTATTTATTTTAAATAAAATGTCCTAATTTAAATACAACCCTGGAAAATCCCCTAGAAATTCCACCGTGTGGAATCATATTGACCCCCATCTTCTGTCATTGCCACGGTTTGGACCTTTAGATCCATAGCACAGACCTCTATCACTTGAGATAACAGAGTAACTGATAATAGTAGTAGACTGTTATCCTCTTGTTATCCTGAACAAGCCATGGGTTTCACAGCTATTTGTTGACAGCAGAAGAATATAGAGACTCAGACATCCTGGATTCAATTCCAGGTTCTGAAAGGGAGTGTTCTCCAGTGGTTAAAACAACGAGAGTCCTGTAGCACTTTAAAGACTAACAAATTGTTTTTTCTGTATATAGACTAACACAGCTACCCCTCTGGAACTGCAGTGGTTGTAGATTTTACTGGCCCTGTGCCCCCAGCCTGTACATCTCCCCCTTTGCTCTGCCTCTGCCCCCATATGTTGACCTGTCCAACCTCCTGGTACTGCTCCTGTCCAACCTCCTGGTACTTCTTCCTCACCCCTCCTGCCACTCTTATCCAAGTCTCTCTCTCCCAAATCATGCCTTCCTCCTGCTCTGAATCTATGTTTGTTAGAAGTAAGGATTAAGGGCATGCTCCAAAGCCCAATGTAGTCAATAGGAAACACAAAACTCTCATTAGTGTCAATGGGCTTTTTGGTGAGGCCCAGGATGCATGAAAGAAAAGCAAAACTTGTGTTAATTTCCTTTCCTTTGGACAATGCTGTGAAGTTGGCACTGTCTCTGTAGATTGGTGAAACATGGAGGGGATGAACAAAATTGGTATGTGTAAGAAGGAATGATTGCACACATGTGCTGTAAATTCTTCAGCTTAGATTAATGTTTTCCTGTGAATATAATTGGCTGCCTTCTGGTTTAGGCCAGATGACCAGTTATATTTCAGCACAGCTATAAAGTTGAATCTAGATGAAATATTTGGACAATGGGAGCCAATGTCTGTGAGCTAGTCCAGAAAATTATTAAATAAACAAAAAACACTGGAACCTCTAACAGCAGAACATAATAATAATTATTATTTTTCATTCACATATAATATTTAAATCCAGACTGACAAAAATAAATATACCTCTCCATTGTACTAAAAAAAGCAGGTTACCATAGCATCACCATCAAATGTATGGCAACATAATATTTTTCAATGAAAAGCCTATCATCATTAATCAGGGCACAAACAGATTATCATGGCAAAATAACTCAATAAAAACTTGTTTGCTACTTAAATGTTCCCATCAAACATTTGCAGTCAAATATCAGTAAGAGAAGAAAGGGACTGAATGTTAGTCCGACTGAAGTTAATGGGCCTTTTATCATTGACTTCAGTTGGACCAGGATTTGGCCCTGCAGATTTACACTGATGTAAATCTGGAGTAATTGAATTGATAGTCCACATTTACAGTTATTTAAGTGGCATCAGGATCTGTCCTAAGGGTTTAGCGCTGTAGGCCAGATTATCTTCCCCTGTTCCGGC
The DNA here is from genome assembly GCA_007922155.1 of Mesoclemmys tuberculata. Taxonomy (NCBI): domain Eukaryota; kingdom Metazoa; phylum Chordata; order Testudines; family Chelidae; genus Mesoclemmys; species Mesoclemmys tuberculata. The sequence continues at coordinate 37,160,381 of ML675604.1, read as the reverse complement.
TACTTTCCACATCTACATGGTACAAATCGGTCAGAATCTGGCCCTAACTAGGTAGCTGATAATTCTCCACATACATAGGAAGAAGATCTCAGTAAGCATAATGACAGCACAACGGGCTCCTTTGCCAACTACCCTCCTGTTCTCTGGTGTAGGCCGCATGGCAGAGTGTGCTTGTGCTCCACCAGTTCCACACTGACATATGGCATGGTCCCCGGGAAACAGTCAGCTAGTGTTAATTAGATTCTAATCTACAGTGGGATAAGGGCATTTTAAGAATCAGAATTGCAAGTGGCTCTCTGACTGCCCCTGTCTTGCACTCAGCAGATGTCAGAACAGGAGAGAGTCTGGCCTATGTATTTAGGCAACGTCTAAGTGAGAATAAGAACTAGAAGGGGTAATAAAATGATACTCATTGCTGCTTTTCCGTAGACTCTTCCTGAGTGTACATCTTGATTCTAGGTACTCAGTAAGGGCCCAATCCCAGGAAGTGGAAAGGCTGCCATGTCTGCAAAAGATGCGGGATCAGGGCTAAGTGTATATCCTTTTGAAATTTGGTCCTTAATCTTTCCTATTCTTCTGTGTTTTGTCAACATATCTTTTAGGTACTAAACTGATCAAAGAACTAAGGCTTAGGAAAGGCATTGTCATGCCTTTATTCACACCACTTTCAAACCAGTGTGGCTTTACTCAATGCAAATTGGTTTCCATCATGCAACATCAAGATTTTGTTTCAAACAGAATGGTAATGAACTTGGGGCTCACTGCTGGGTTCCTCCCCTTCATCCAGAAGAATGATAGGGAAAGGATTTAGGCAGTGGAGAGTGCTGTTACCCAGTTCAACTTCCAGCCAGTTGAGGGCTGAATAATTCAGAGTACAGAAAGATGAAATACTATCCTGTGGTCACAGAGGGGAGCAGGCACAGGAGAGAGCTTGGGGCTGTGTGACATCAAGAATGGCTGGAAGCAAGGGGGTTGGAATTTTTGTAGAAATGGGGAGCCAAATGCCTGTCCCTCTCTACAGTTGGCTGCTCCAGTGGTGAGCCAGCTGCCCTCTCTGCTGGCACCACAGCAGCCCCAGATTAGAAAAAGGTGTAATTACAGCACCTCCCCAGCAAAATCTATTATTCTGCGGTGAGGAAAAAAATCTGCCAGGGACATGAATTCTGTGCTTGCTCAGTGGCACAGAATTCCTCCAGGAACACATAGTTCACCTTGGCCTTTAGCAGCACGGTCATGTTTCTCCCACAGCACATATGTTTCTTTTGTCAAAAAGTGGGGGTCATGGCCCTTCCACTTTTAAAAGTGAGGGGCCATGACCTCCTGGCCTCCCCAGTTCTGGTGCCAGTGGCTAGCAGGTAGCTGTAGTTTGATGGCTAGTTGTGGAGCGAAGGCCAGGAAGTTTGAGAATAAATAAATACGTTAGATAATATTCATCCTTTAATAGGAGGAGGGAAGGTCTCTTGGAATTGAAAAGTTCCACGTGATTGTAACTGGGCAATTGGAGACAGAATATCTGAACAGAAGGTGAGTTACTGACAGCAGACATACTCCCTGAAGGAGTAGAACTACACAGAAAAGCCAGTGAGAAAAAATTAATCAGAAGCAAGGTGAAGTGTATGAATTTGATTCTGCCAGGTACTGAGCAGCAGTCAATTACATGTGTATTTGCTTTGCTGGATCAGGACCAGAGTATTGAGTACCTTGCAGAAGTTCAGGGCCAGAGAGTTTAGCATCTTGCCCTAACAGAAGAACCTTGTGAGGAAAGTGATGATGGCATGAAGAAAACATCTCTAATAATATCCTAGGAAGTACTACTCATATTTGTACCCAATGGTAATTAATTTGCATGCTATTTATTATATAACATAACGTGGCAAAAAGGGGTTGAAAGTTGTATCTTGGGGCTTGGATAATAGCTAGATCTTCTTTATGGGCCAAATATTACGGTTCTAACTCAGTCAAGTCAGCAGGAGAGGTGCGTGCTTAATACCTCTGAAAATCAGATCACTTCTTTTTAGGAGCCTAACTATGCATGTAGGTACCTAACTTTTAGAATTCTAAGGTGGGATTCTCAAAAGCACCAAAGAGAATTGAATTGCAATGGGAATTTGAAAATCCCATCTCTATGTTTGAAATGCTAGCCAGTTATAACAGGTTTTATCCAGAACGATAATATGCAATAATTTTGTTTCTCAGATAAGGTTTTTCATTATTCTTTATTTGTTCAGTCTGTATTTCTGTTTGAGAGGTAGGTTGACTGAAATTATCTGTACACAGAATGTATGTGCATAAAAGACAGCCTCATTTTCCACTCTGACGAGTTTGTATTTTTTTTTTTTAAGTTCAGTATGAATGGATCCAGGCCTGAGTTCTATTCCATTTCAGGTTGCTTTCAGAGAAAAGAGAGGAGAAATTGAATTCATATTGCAAGGTGGAATAAAATATATGATGAAAGAAATCACAATGTGTTTGTGCATCAAGTCTGGCAGAACCTCTTCCCAGGAATGTATCTTATCAGTGATCAGACTGAGCAATGATCTGTTTCCTTTCGCTTTACCCTATTTGTCAGTGGCAGAAGAAAACAAACAATCAGCAGTCCTGTTAATTGTAAGAAGCTGGTTTAATCATTCAGTGCAAATGAATAGTAATAAGTCTGTTCTAACAACACTGTAGCCTGAAATATCCTTCTCCTTTTCATTTAAACCCTTATCAAATGGTTTTCTGGTTTGCCACTTATTATCCAATGTAATCTCCAGAAAAACATATATTTGTCAGAGTTCCCTGAGAATATAGAGCACAGGACTGAGTTTTGCCTTTTGTAGAACACTAAAAACTGGTGAATTATGTAAATTATTAATTTAAGTTTTGTGTTTTGCTGCCATGAATTAGCATATCGCCATATATATTCTAAATAAGAACCCCCTTGTGTCTTTACAAAACTTTAAAGACACTGGAACATTATGGGCAATGAGAAGACTGAGTGTTTCATCCAGTTAATCTCTGATATATATTTAAAGAGCTACTCTGACCCTTATCTTCCCATCTTCACTGACTAACAGGCATCTTGGGTGAGATTCTATGCTGCACCTCTAACAGGCATAGCACAAAACTTACAGCCAAAGGGGAGAGGAGGATACGGTGACTTTAAGCCACATTTTTCCCCTCCTGATCAGGGCTTAAATTCACATATATTATTTTCCAGAGCTTGAGCACTGCAGGGCATGCCGAGGCTTGGAGCTTCTGCCCTGCAGGAGGTGCCAGGGCTTCGGACAGCTGCAGCTGAATTTAAGCCCTGATCCTGATCCCGGGCTACTCCAGAGACTGGAAAGGCCCCCAATGTAGTTTATATCAGCGGTTCTCAACCAGGGCTCTGTGGGCCCCCCATGGGGGGCCATGAGTTGGTTTTAGGGGACTGCAGGGCCCCACAGCACCCCAAGCTCTGGCGTTCCCATGGAGCTGAAACTGGGAGCAGGGCCAGGGGGTACCATGGCCATGGGGCTGAAGCCAGGAGCAGAACCACTGCGCTGAAGCCTGGAACCTTGGTTCCCCTGTCTAAAGACCCCAGGAGCCCCCAGTACCCCCACGGGGCACAGCCCCAGTCTGGAGCCCCTAGCACCCTGCAGCTGAAGGCCTGAGCCTCACAGGGCTAAAGCCCCAAGCTCCCTCTCCCAAACCAGGTAGCTGAAGCCAGGGGCCCTGAGACTCCACCCCTGCTGGGCCCTGGAGTTTTCAAAGCATGTTGGGGAGTCCTCAGAAAGAAAAAGGTTGAAAACCCCTCGTTTATATAGCTCTGGGGGCCCATCTCAGTCACGGCAACCTCCTTACCTTGCTCAGTGCGTTCAGCACTGCCCCAAGTCTCCACAGCACTTCATGCTGTGCCCCTGATACCCACGAACAGCCCTGACTATAGCATGGCTCCTAGGCCAGGGCTTGTGAGCCGGTACTTTGAACGTAGCCTTACAGATGTCTTCCATAGTGCCTGCGCGGGGGGGATTCCACCCTATTCAGAAGAGAAGTAGGGCTTCCTAGAACCCTTTACACAGCTCCAGATTTTCCTGAGCCCTGGCACCTCTAGGCTTGGCAGTTCACAGCCCTGGCACCTCCAGCGCTTGCTGCATCAGTTACAAATGTAAACAAAAATTGCTTAAGCCCCGACACCTCTCATAGTAAATTAAACTCTGCTTTGATCCACCCAGTATAAAGAGGCAGGAGCAGGCTCTTGTGTTTCTTATTTATGGCCTGATCCTTCAATAGCTTTGGTGTTGACTTCCATGGGTCCAAATTCACAGGCCCTTACGGTACATTTATCCCACAGTTTAATGGGAGGATGAAAATAGAAAATGAAAAATGGTAAAACTGGTCTCCTCCAGTTTGGGGGCTTTAGTCTCCCCTTCCTGCACATTGGTAATTCTCACTGGGCCCAGCTCTGAAGACCTCACTAAGATTAGATGCCCACTGATTTCAGTGGCAGTTTTGTGTGGTAAAGACTGCAGGTTTGGGCTCATTACTACTAGTGGGAAGTGTGCCCACAAATGAATCCTGAATGTGATTTGTTCCCCTAAAGAGATTCCTTTATGCTAGGGACTGCACAGACAAATAGAGACCGTCTCTACCCCAAGGGGGTTACAGTTTAAATAGACAACAAAGACAGAGTGGGAGAAAGGGAATATTATCCCCTTTCCTGACTCCCAGTCCAGTCCTTAGTCACAAGGGACACTCTTGCTCTCACACATTCAATGGCAATATGGGTATTTGGTATTGAATCTCTCAGACAATTCCCTAGGATCACAGGAAGTGTCATTCCATATCATGGGAGCCTGACCATTTACTTCAGAGGTTCAAGCATAGTCTGGTACTCTGTCAGTGATCAGTATCTTAGGTGTCAGAGGAAGGGAAATAATTATCCAGAATGTATCTAACCAATTATGTGGGAACAAGGGGGAATTTCCTTCTTCAGCTCCAACAGGGATCATTTTATGCCATAAAATACGAGGTTAGATTACCCTTATCATAATCTTAGTTTGCATAGTTACAGATGTTGCTGATGGTCATAAAATTAGCCAGCTCTTTTAAAAATCCAGTCACAATATATTATCTTGATGACCGTCTATGACAATGAACTCCACATATTAACTAAATGCTGAGAAAAGTGGGAATTCCCCTTTACTTGTTCTAAATTTACTGCCCTTTAATTTTATGGGGAAGCAATATACCTTTCACAGTTCAGATTACATGACAAGGTATGTCTCAGTTCCTTGCTGGATCAAGAATAGTTTCAGAAACTACCAGTACAGTTTGATTTTTATCAGAGCAACTACCATACTCATTTGTAAAAGCACAAACTAGGATAAAGCTTAAAGCTCTTTAACTGTTGGTGACCTCCTGGGATGAACTCGCTCTTCCCTTCCCCTTTGTCAGCACTAAGATGTGTCCAATCATTCATCTTTTAGAGCTATCAAAAGAGATTTATTTTCAGAATAACCTAATAATGTCAAAAACAACATTGTTATGCTCTGTCACCCTCCAGGACACTACAGAGGAAGAAGAGAATGATTGTATTGACTCACTTTGCCTTGTACATTTCACGTGACTGTCTGATGAATTGTCTGACCAATTTGGGAATCTATGTAGGTTATCATAAATAACTCCCTCACACTCCCTCACACTTTCTAATAATGTTACTGTAGAACAGTTACAACACAGTGATCCATCTCCTATTTCTGAAGTAATTATTTTTTTACACAACTCCAGGTCTGCTTGGAAGGCATTATATAAGCTGACTAATGTTTTATGCCACTGAAGCAATTAAGCAGAGCTTTAAAAATCGTTTCCTTGCTCTCTGGAAGTTCTGTTAACAACTATTTGGATCCTCTGCACAAATATTTTTCTTACAAAGGGTTGGATTGAGCTTTGGTTCTGTAAGGGCAATGAGTTGCTGTACCGACCCAGTAGGAACGAACTGTGATTTGCAGAGAGAGAATTCCTTCTCTGCTCCACACTTACTCTCAAGGGGAAATAACGTGCACCATTTCTTTACCTAGCACAGATTAATCCCTCCATCCTGCTCCCATGCCCTGCCAAATCCAATGTCTGGTGCACTGATGGGGCAAAACCAAGGTTATCCATCGCCCTTCTCTCTTCATCCTCTTCCGACCCACTTTAGGCAGGGCAGAGCAGGAGTGGGAGAAGGGGAAACAGGAATACTAGGGGTGCAGTCCCATTTTGCCCTTTCCCTGCTCAGGCTAAGATGTGGACAGGTCACAAGGGGGAAAAGGGAACATTACTCCCATTACATGTGGCTGCATTAGGGCCAGGCAAGATCTGGCCCAGAGATAGTTGGTCCCTTTTCCAAATGCTGTAACTGCATAGGCAAAAGGGCTGGGGGTGATGTTAGAATCACTAACACCATTTGTGTATGTGAGCTAAGATTACAACATGTGAAGTTAACTCTCAAGCTTCAGCGAATAAATTGGCCACCTGCTGGGGACAGGAAGGAGTCTTCCCTATGTGCATCACTACACTGGTCCATTACGATTAGGTGGCTCCAGGATTCAGGGTTATATACTGTTCAGTGATTCGTGTTCAGTGATTTAACTGGGTGGGATAATAGGAGGTAATAGGGATACTTTAGTTTTAAGGCATGCAAAGAATATTTTTATTTACGGTTTGTTCTCAGTAAAAGAGAGACCACAGTAAACAACATCTTATCTAGGCCCATACATTCAATGGGGGCTCTTTATACCATGGAATTTTGCTATTGACTCTGTGGAGCAAGATCAGGCCTTAATAGCCCACATTTTTATTATAATTTTCCTGTACTTTATGCAATATATTATGTAAAACATGGAACAGATCTTCAGAAGTGAAAAAGGCTTCCAGCACATTATACAAGATTTTGAATGAGCGGTAAACTTCCCTTCCTAAATTGTACTTTGGTCTAAGGTGCAGGCCATCTTGCAAAAATGTCCATTCTATTGTCATAGTCCATTCCGTTCTATTGTCATAGTCACATTTGAATTTTGCCCTTTTGTATAACCTGCTCTTTAAAATTAAAAAAGCATGAAAAGCAAACAAAAAGTCAGCTTCTGTATTTGTTTGGCACCTGCCATTGGCACCTGGCACAAGCACCTGGCATTGGACACTGTCAGAAGACAGGATACTAGGCTAGATGGACCATTGGTCTGGCCCAGAACGGCTGTTTTTATGTTCTTATGTTTCCTTCATGAGAAAGCATTAAAAAAATATAGGATTGCTTTAGGGCTTGTTTACATCATGTGACAATGCACCCTGGAAGGGTGTAAATTCTAAAGTATACAAATGTGTTTGTCTGGGTAGACTCTGCTGGTGCACACTAAACATTCCTTAGCGTGCATTGATAGAGTAGTGTTAAAATTACATTAACACGCGCTACTGCATTTTAGTGCATTCCAATAGCATCCACATGGACCAGGCAGCGTGCAACATGCTAGTGTTCAGTAAAATTCACTCCCCTCTGGGTGTTCATTGCTATACCCTTAGCTATAAACTCAAATGAAGTCTAGTGATAAAGGGCTGTGATGAGTTTTCGTTAAGACAGACTATTTTTTTCTTACTATGTTTAATTTAATTTCACAGTCACATCATTTTCCGTGGTTTTATGTAACTGAACAATATTAACCTGATGTACTTATTTAAGGGAATGTGTTTTTTGTCTAAGTAAAGAAAGTGTGATGTATTGCAAAGTTTAATGAAAAAAAAGCAGCTCAAAGAATATGTGTTCATTTTATATATTTTTGGATCTATCATTTATATACCTCCTGTTAGAACAGTTAAAAAACAAAATACAATCCACTGATCTAAACAAAGTCAGAAACTATTATATAAAATATAGTAGGAGTAATATATTGCAAAAAGCATAATAAAAATGAAAATAGAATTCAAATATAAATCAGATAAGAGTTCCTAACAGCATTTTCTATTACAACATTTCATTTTTATTGTGATGATATAACTCCCAAAATAAAATATCAGGAATGATCACTAATGAGGCATGTGGTTGCTTCAAACCTATGTTTGGTATTTCTAAATGGAACCTGAATTGTACATTAGCACTGGCAGAGTTCTATACTGCATTTTTTAATGGAACCTTCTTATTTAGGGCCAGTTTCTGATGTCCTCACTTAAGTTTGGTAGTACTTTACTCCACAAACAGTCTCTTAGACTTCATTGAGTCTTCATATGGAGTAAGGGACTCAGCAGGAGAAGGGTGTGAAAATTTGGCCTTTAATAAGCACTTGAGATCTGTTAAATGACTGTCAAGCTCTCCTGAACAAAGTCTGGCTAGGTATCTGCCTAGCAGCCTGGTAACATGACAAATTATGAAGCAAAACCTCCACAAAGTAAGAGAGAAACTGAAGAAATGTGTGAGCTAGCAATCACCAAGGCTATTAAAGTGCTCCCAAAATCTCACCCTGAGGATTCACAATAATTCCTGATGTTTTGGCTTGGCCAAGAGGCAGGTTGGTGAGGCAAGGGTGGGGGAAGGGATGACCCTGGAAACAAAATATTAGTTTTACACCACAGGGTATCTGTTACAGGGGAATTTCCTCTGGCGCCAGCAGGTATTTGAGCAGGCAGCTGGATGGATCCCAAAGGGGGTGGGGTGGGGGGAGGAGAAGAAATGGAGATGGAAGTTTGTGGAGGGGGGGATCAAGGCATTAAACCTTAAAACTGTTTGCGAGACCTGTGATTAGTCCACAAGGTTTTGTGCACATGATGTGTTTTTCCCATCTGAGACAGTAGAGGAGCAATCATGAGGAAATGCCAGATTTACTCCCTAAGCACTAATGTGTAAAATCTTCAGACCAATAGCCAGCCTCCAGTTTATGGAATGTTTTTGTTCATGTGCCCTGGATTGTTTGATCATGCAGCTGATCTGAGAGCGGCTAACCACTCTTAGAGTTCCAACAGCGTCTCTAGCGCAGCGCTGCACAGTGAGCACCCATTCTTTGGCAAGTTCTTTGGTCCCGATATTAGCGACATTGCCCAGTAGCAATCATGCAATATCATATAGTGGATTGATAAAGTTTCATCCTAAAGGTCACCTTTTCGCAAATGTTTGCTCCCTATGGGCTTGGGAAGGGGGAGCTCCCTTGGAGGTCTGACGGCTGATTCATTAAACCGGAGCTGTCCACTGAAGTGCTCAGTAAAAGTGACTCTGATTTATTTGGATTTGTCACTATAAAGGTCTTTGGAGACAGCTATTTATCCAATGGGATTCTTGACAAATTGGCCAAGTGGTCTGGGCAGTGCACAGTCTCCTATGACCCTTCACACGGGCTGAGATGAGAACAGGTAACAACTTTTCTGCCGGACCAGAAACATGCATAGAGATCACATCATCTGTAAAGCCTGCTCTGTCCACTTAGGCGCTAGTCACCCCCAGTTCAGCAAAGCACTTAAGCATAGGCTTGACTGCAATGGGACTTAAGCACAGGCTTAACTTCATGTGTTTCAGTGCTTTGCTAAATAGGGATGGACTTAACCACATGAGCAAATGCATTGATGAACTGGAGACTTACAAAGACGTTTGTGCAAATGCTGTCAGAACGTCTAAAATGCCTGGATAAAATGTGGTAGATTTTCAATCACTGGAAATTTTAAAATCAAGACGGGATGTTTTTGTAAAAGATCTGCTCTCGTTCAGACAGGAGTAAATTTAGGAAAGTTCTATGACCTGAGTGATGCAGGAGGTCAGACTTCATGATCACAGTGATCCCTTCTGTTTTATAATCTATGATTTTGTAATCTGCACCCCCACCGACAGAAGCAGGGTTTAGAATCTGCTCCTGCTTTCTTAATTCACCACTCAGACAAATCTCATTAATATCTTTAGCTTTCTACCTACCTACCTTTCTCTAGCACACGTCTGTCTGTCCTGCCTTCCACTCACCTCCGCTGGAGTTTCATTACACAAATAAATAATGCTCAGTTTGGGTCTAAAAGTGATGATCCAGGTGAGAAGGAATGGAGGTGAAGCTATATACTAATACAGGTAAATGGAGAAATATTCCAAATGAATAACAGCCCTTTCAGGAATTATGTTGCCGTTATGTGAGGTTTTTAGTTTTATATGGCCTGATTCTCCTCTAACTTACACCATTATGAATCAGGAGTAGGTTGATAGATTTAAACGGAATAACGTTGGTATAGAACTGATGCAAGTGACAATAGCATAATGCTCAGTGATATCTAAAGTAGAGCTGTGTGAAGAACTGATTTCTCAGATTGGTGGCCAAACAAAAAAAATCAAAAAACAAATTATTCATTTTGGGTCTGCCTGAAATTAATTTATTTTTAATTTTTATTTTATTTTATTTTTTTGACAAACTGAAAAAGTGGAAAAAAATTCATTCCAGGTCAAACAAAATGTTTTGTCTGAGCCAGAATTAAATGTCTCATTTTGCTTCCAATATTTATTTTTACCATTATAAACAATTAATCAAATTGAAGTAAAATTGAAACAAAAAGGCATTTTGATTCAAATTTGTGAAATATTTCAGTTGGCCCAAATCTGCATTGTTGAGCAAAAAAATTTGAGTATGAAAAGCTTCACTCAGCTCTAATCATATGTAAAAGCCTCATCCTAGCTCTTTTCCTCAGGTGGAGTAATAACTTATCCTTCAAGTAGTCTTACTTGTGGATTAAGGTATTAAGTGTAAGGATGGCAGAATCTGGGCCTAAATGAATCACTTAATCTTGCCTTTAATTTAGCAAACCCAGGATTTTAAATCTCCTGCTAATATTTTCAGAGTCATGAAAGAAACACAGAATTTTAACAGGAGCTGGAGATGCTGTGAACTATGGGAGTGCAACTGTGATGGTCTTTTCACCTTGCTTGGTGGCTGGATGATTTCAGCATGGGGGTTTTGCATGACAATCTATCTTGCTAAAAGTCAGGGTAAAATAAACTGTACTCTGTCTCTGATTTCTGCAAGAAAGAAAACAATTGAACGACTGATCATTCATCACTGCACTTCCCCTTCCCCTCCCCAACACCTCTATGTATCCCAACATGTATTCCAGAGCTGTTTTGCTTTCCTTGTCTTTTTTTTAAAGTGAAAACAAAGAGTTTAGAGTAGTTTGTGTGTATATTACAACTTACCTTTAACAAAAACAGTTGGAAAGAATGAATAATGCATTTTGGTGAGAATGCTACATGCCCATCTTCATAAAGCACTTTGAGATCTACTAAAGAAGACCATCAGACAAATAATATAATTATTATTATTGTATTTGCCATCTTTGGTAACATGTCAACTACGTTAAAGTAACATTAACATTAAAGACCTACATTTGCAAAATCAGCCTCAAAAATTGTGCCCACAAGTGTTCACGGCTACCTATTTGTATGCACAGAAAATCAAACATATGCACAAATGCAGTTTATGGATAGGCAAATATTAGTTTTTCATTCTTAATTGTGAAAATTTGTGACTATACTTTGTGTGTAGGAGCCCCTTTGAAAATTTGGACTCAAATCAGCTGTTATGATCACTAAGAAAACCCCTGGAAGACAGATTAGAAAGTTCACAAAGGCAGATCTGTTAAGAGATGCAGCAGATTAAGAAGAAAGATAGGATGTAAGCAAAGAAGGAATAAGAAGAATGCCGAATTTATGCAGAGAAGAAAGGAAGTGTATATGGAGCCATCCAAAATAGAAAACAGAAATTACTAGGTTTCCCTTGCTGAGTTAAAGTTGTTTACACTTATTCTGTTATCACTTCTGCTGTAAAGCCAATAAAGCTACAGCCTTCCATATAACAAACTCATACTTGTTCAGTGTCATAATCATTGCTCTTTGATTATATGGGCAAATGTCCTTTTATGATGTACAAAGTACTTCATTTGTGGGGCTGATCTTGCTATTGTAGGTACTGAATACCTCTTCTGAGATGCTGAGCATGCGCATTTCCTACTGTAATATTGTACTATAAGAACTGAAGTTTGGCTGACAACTTCAAAGACCAGGCCCCCAAGCAAGAACATCATGGGTCGGATTCTCAAAGAGCTCAGCTCCACTATTGGGTCCTAAAGAAGAGGCTGCATTTTCAAAAGGACTACACATCCAACAGCTGCTGAATGCTACATTCATTGAAAAGTCTGGGTACTCATTTAGGTAGGTATGAAACCGGCTGGTGTCAGTGTGAGTTAAGTGTATCCCTTTGTGGTTGTGTGTTACACATTTCACACACAAATACAAATCCTGGATCTTTCTTGCCATCTGTAGCAGTTCATGCTTTTAGGTCTGGCGGTCTTTGGTTCAATCTCTAGGGTGTCAGCCAAATCTGATGGTGAAAACCTGGCCCTTGAGATCTTCTTGATTGTGCTGCTCCTGGATGTCTTAGTATTTATTTGGGAATGTAAATGTTCATTTATTTTCTTTTTAATTTAAACTGTTGCTTTCTGATGGACCCATTAAATGAAACTTTTAAAAAAATATGAAACAATAAAAATGTTCCGATTTATTATGCCTTCAACTGCTGGGTTTTGAAAACAGACTGAGTCACACAAGGTTTGAGTCTCTGCCCACCTCGAGCATGCCATGTGTCAGCACAAACTGTTTAGTGTTAAAATACTACGTAGATACTTTTTAAAAATTCCCATAAAATATATCATTTTGGAGGATAACTGACTAATAAAGGTGATCTTTAAACAATGAAGGTGAAATCCGTACCCCATTGAAGTCAATGGAAGTTTTGTTTTTGATTTCAATAGAGCATCGTTTCACCCCGAGCATCTGCTTTGGCTATTTATTCAACATAAGTTGCCTGGAGTAAGACTCTTTATAGAAGAGAATTAGGGTTGCAAAAAGGTGTAAGAAAAGTTTAGAAATGACTTTAGATCTCCCAGGGGAATCCTGTGTCATCATTGAGAGAGAATTACAGGAAACTTTGAACAACACTTTATTTTCTTTCCTGGAGAGCTATGGGAATTTTGAGTAATTTAAGCTGAGGTCACTTGCTACTTGTGCTATAATATTACCAACAATGGCCCTTCTTGGTTTTATTGTTAAATCCTTAGATCACTAAAATGATCAAAATTAGCATTTTTCTTCTTACAGAATCTGTTTTTCCGCCTTTCTGAATGATGTCAAAATTGGGGTGCTAGTGCTCGTATCCAAAATAAAATCAATTGACAAATCAAAATGCCTTAAAGTCAGTAAAGCATCCAATTTGTGAGCAAGACACATGGGTATGAAAATGTACCTGTGTAAAAATCTTAATTGGGGTTTCAAGAAATAAGATGAGATCAAAGATTTAAGACTTTCATCATATTTCTATTGCTCTGACATTAACCATTATCTTGCAATTGTCTATCAGTCTATTTATCCTAGGCGTTGATATGGCCCTGTTACTATAGGGCCTGAGCACCAAACAATAAACCTGTGATGTAGAGCAGTAATATCCTTGTTTTACAGATGGGGAACTGAAGCACTGAGAGACTTGCCCAAGGTCGGAGCAGGGAATTGTATGTGGATATCCAAAATTCCAGGCTAGCATGCTAAACACTCCACTATTCTTCCTTATTTGTATTAGCCTATTTCGTATCACATTGCCTTCACACTGCAGACTTTATAGACTAGAATGTATAACTCTTACTCATGGGGGGAAGTCCCTTACTTGCATGACTAGTCCCATTGTCCTCAATGACTCAAGGGACTGCACCTGACTTGCACCCCAAAAGAGGCACTGCCTACTTTAAAAGGGGCAAGGAGAGGCACAAAGAAGCTTGTGTAATCTCTCCCCCATGCCAGCCAAAAGAGCAAGAAAGCAGAAAAAGGGAGAACACATGGCACACTTCTAAGGGGATGGTGCACCAAGGCGATCTGGGGAGCTTTGCCTGAGGTCTTTCCACACCAGCTGCAAAGCTACATGTTTTTTAATTTTATGTTCTCCTTCTAACTTCAGGGTGAATCTCTGCAATAGTGTCTGTCAATAATGTGGGTATGCTGTTGTCAACGTTTCAGGGTAACTGCACCTCTATCCCCCTCTTCCTCCAGAAGTGCCTAGTCAGGTCTCAGGTCTCTAGTCATCACCTATCTCTGAGCAGGGACCCTTATCCCACTACTCGGGACCGACGAGCTAGGCAGCAGTTCTGCAGAAAAGGACCTGGGGGTTACGGTGGATAAGAAGCTGGATATGAGTCAGCAGTGTGCCCTGGTTGCCAAGAAGGCTAATGGCATATTGGGCTGCATTAGTAAGAGCATTGCCAGCTGATCACAGGAAGTGATTATTTGCCTCTATTCGGCATTGGTGAGGCTGCATTTGGAGTATTGTGTCCAGTTTTGGACTACAAAAAGGATGTGGACAAGTTGGAGAGAGTCCAGCGGAGGGCAACAAAAATGTTTAGGGGGCTGGAGCACAAGACTTATGAGGAGAGGCTGAAAGAACTAGGCTTGTTTGGTCTGCAGAAGAGAAGAATGAGGGGGGATTTGATAGCAGCCTTTAACTACGTGAAAGAGGGTTCCAGGGAGGATGGAGCTAGGCTGTTTTCAGTGGTGGCAGATGACAGAACAAGGAGCAATGATCTCAAGTTGCAGTGGGGGAGGGTCTAGGTTGGACATTAGGAAAAAGTTTTTCACTAGGAGGGTGGTGAAGCATTGGAATGGGTTACCTAGGGAGGTGGTGGCATCTCCATCTTTAGAGGTTTTTAAGCAGTGGCTTGATAAAACCCTCGCCGGGATGATTTAGCTGAGGATAGTCCTGCTTTGAGCAGGGGGTTGGACTAGATGACCTCCTGAGGTCCCTTCCAACTCTAAGATTCTATGATTCTAAGATTCTATACTTTCTGACCAGGCGGTTTAAGGCTGATCAGCTCCCTACTTTACACTATGTTATCACCAGCAAGCCAGTCTACCTAAAGGTGAGCACCTGAGTGTTGCTTTCTTTCCAAGAGCTATGAACTGTGTATTGCCAGCAGCCACCAGTTACCACACACTTCTTTCTGAGCAAGCACATTTATTCTTAAGGTATAAGCATTACAGGAAAAACATATAAAACCAATAGAAGTTCTTATGTGCATACTAAAAGCTCATCAGGGGTCACCCATCAGTCTTATGAGACCCTAGTAGGCCAAAGTCTTTCTAACCCTTCTGCAAGGGTTGGGTCCCCTTTGGACAGAAGATCCTGTCCATTTGCTGGACCAGAAAGGAGGTATTGAGGCAGTTTAACTGCAGTTTTTTATGCCAAAAGCCCTTTCTTTGTCTGTTGGTCTCCAAAAATCCCAGGGGATGGTACCCCTCTGAATGAACTCGCATAGGAAAATGATAAAAGACAAAAACACCCTATCACCCAGGGGTGAACACTTTTCACAAAGCGATCACTCAATACCTGACCCCTCAGTCCTCATCCCCAAAGAGAACCTGCACAATACCTTCAAAAGATGAGTCTGGAAGCTTAAATTCATCACTTTGCTGGACACTAAAAATCATGATCTTAAGAAAGACTCTGAATTTATGGCTTATTACAACAATCTTTAACCCACTAACCTCACTTTTCCCCCCCATGACTGCAAAGGCCACTTCACTTGGAATGGTCTCTGACAATGTGTGTAAACTATTTACACTAAACAACCTGTTCCACCTTGTATTTGTCTGTGACATGCTGAGTACCTTTTCCAGTCATGAAGAAGAGCTCAGTGTAGTCAAAAGTTTGTCTCTTTCATCAACAAATGTTGGTCAAATAAAAGATATTACCTCGCTCACCTTGTCTCTTTACAACCTAAGTGATTCATCTTACTCATCCTCCACATATTTGGTTCCTGAAGGAACTTCCCACTGGAGTTGCATACAATCCCTGGCCCACAGAGATATATAAACTTAATGCAATGTGGTCCCCAAAGATATTGCATGGGATTGTGATATCTGCCACAATGATCACATGTATATCTTTGTACAGTTCAACAACAGTTTGTTCAGGATTTCCCCCTTAACAAACTGTGGTGTACATTTGCAGCACCATACAATTTGCCTCACTGTCATATGATTTCAAGCTCTACCAAAATGGCTCTTGATTCTTGGGGATATGTTCATATCTTATCTTAATTCTCCTCATAAATTGCAATCAAAGAAGTTCAGATTTAAATTCAAGATAGGCCATTAGCTCTTCTTAGAGATGACAGAACAAACTAAAACATGTTAAACTCATTTGAATGTAAGGGATAAAAATACACAGCAAGAACTAAAACTTTTAAAAGGCCTCATGATCTTTTACCTGCTTTTAAAGATAGATGCATCTCAACCCATACCACCTTGGGCTCTGATCTCGGCAGATCTTACAAGATAAGCAAGTCCAGGTCTGGGTCACCAATCCTACCTTGCGATATGCTAGCAAAGACCACTGTGCCTGTGTGAGTCTTATGGTCTTGATTGGGCCATAGCATCATGGATGCTTGGATGAAGAACACTAACGAAAAGCAAATGGCATGACAGGAGTTGGAGTTGGTGATTCACTTGCTGACGAATGCTACGGTGCTAGAGAGCAGTGTGCTACTGAAGCGATATCGTTCACATAAGATCTAAAACCAAGCTTCTGGCAGCTTCTGTGTTAACCCATATGTCCTGGACAATTTCCTATAGTTTGGGAGTAACTCAGGATGAAAGGCACCCTAACTGTAAGATAATATTATTTTAGTTGCAATGGTGGGCCCCCCCACAATGCTAAATTCCCCTTCAACACGCACACACACACACAGGTTTCTGGTCTTCCCTTTATTCTCTTTCACTGTTTCATTTTTTAAAACTGTTTTTCTCTAAATTACATACATTGAGTTTTATGATGTGCTCTTGCAGCACTGCTTTCTAAAACAACCGAGTTTTCTATATGTATTACATCTCTCCATCTATTAGACGCATCATAAAACCAAAGGGCTGGATTGTGGCAAACAGCCATGACCCCACTTTGGGGATGTGCCAGGAGCTATGAGAGTCATTGTTTGTGAGGCATGTACAAGGCCTGTCAGAGCTTAAAGGAGTGCTGAGTGACTGTGGTCTCTGAACCCCCTAGGAGAAGGTGCATCATTTGTTTTCCTCTGTGCCCCCCCACTCCAAGCTCCATTTGTTCTGGCTAATTGTTCCCAGCTAAGAGCCATGAACACGTACACATCTCTAACAAACTCTTGAGTTGATCAAATCCATGTTTCTGCATGGAATCACATATGTCTATGTATGTAGTTGGTTTTCTGGTTTGTTATAGTACCATCTTTAGCCAAATACTGGCTTTGATGGGCCTGGAGCTCCCATTGATTCCATGGAGCTGTACATATGTATCTGAAGGTTTAATGTGGCCCCAAATCAGGAGCGGAAAAGTGGAACCCCACATGCCCAGTGGAGCCCACAGAGCCCAATAGTGCAACTTGTGGCCAGTTCCTCCTGGAACAGAGAAATGCAGCCCATGGAGACTATGGGTCCCAAAGTACAATGCTTAATTTTCATGCAAATAGAGGACATAGAATGATCCACTCTATTAAGTGTGAGGACAACAACTGCAATCGGTTCCATTTTATACCCTATATCTGTGTCCCTTGGCATTTTGGAAAGTTCCCACTGCAGCCCTCACCTTGGCAAAAGATGAGTGCCCTTGGGCCCTGATTTTAGGAAGTTCAAACCAATAGGAGCTTACAATGCCCAACCCCTCTGAATATCAGGCTCTGTGTGTGTGTGTGTGTGTATCATGCTACAAAAACTCACCAAAATTGTCAAACACATACACACCCCTCACACCACCAACAGCGACAACAAGGTCCTGGCATTTGCGTCCTGCTTTTTCCATTTTTTCAAGAAGCTGAAATCATCTTTCAGAACCGTGTCCAACGTACTAATTATTGGAAGACAAAAGAGGGAAATGATTTCTTATCGACAACTTTCATCGTGTTTTAAAACCACAAAAATGCAAAGAATTAGCCAACATAGAAACAGTATGAAAAGAAATATTCAAAATAAAAACAGTTGTCTGCACTTTAATCTTTCAGTGACAATTTTTCATGAAATATATTGTTTCTCGCATACTTCTCTCTTGAGCATTTGGTAGAGGGACCCGTGACTTATAATGTCAACTATGAGGCAATGTTTCCGAGATGCATCCTGTAAGCATTAGATAATATACTGTGCAGCAGAGATGGGCGGATATCACACATCATTGTCTGTGAGATCTTGCTTGCATTTTAAAGTGTATTTGCATCAGCCATGCTCACACCCTCTTTGTGTCTGCTTCCTATCAATGCTGGAGAGCTTGAGGCTTATTTGCTGAGCATGGTTGTGAGAAGCAACTTGTAAGCTTGCTTATTTGCTCGTGGACAGCACGAATGGCGGTTTATGATGATAAATTTATGTAGGTGATGGTATTGGGCCTACTTGTTTGTGTGCGCCTATGACAGTAATGTGTCTCTTTGTAGGAAAAAGAGAAGGAAAGGAAAATGTATCTTCTGCTATTATAGATATGCCTCTACATTTTGTGCTGTTCATCGGTAAAGCAATGGATCCCATACAGGGTATTGCTTAACACAGCAAGGCGAGAGGATTCCCAGTATTCCTCATCTGAGACCGGTCAAAGAGGCAGGAAATGAGTCACACAGAGACTTGACTGGAGCCTTCACAACAAGGGCCACAAATGCACACACACTTGCTTTGTGTCCAGCTTCTGTCTTCCATGTAGAAGCGCTGACTTTTATTTATGCCGATGAGTGCCGGCGGGAGGGAGGGGGCTCAGGGAAAGAGGCGGGGAGCAGGCAGATTGAGGGCAGGGCCACGGGGAAGAGTGTAGGCCTAGTTGGACTGCTATATTGGGGGGGGGGTGCGCAGCATGGGAACAACAGACCCTGGTCATGGGTCCCTGTATAAACAGCTCCTGTGTCCCACCCCAGAGGGACTGTGTCTGAGCACTGGGCGAGGGGTCCCTGTATAAATATCCTCCAGCCCCAACACCAGAGGTAGCTGCATCCTCGCGTTTTGCCCTCCACTTCTCTTGCTCATTTGCCGAAGAGCTGCTGGATGTGGGCCTGGTTGAGCCTGGGCTAGAAAGGAAGAGGGGGTGCGTATCCCCCATTGCCAGCCCTACCTGTGCTCTGGAGAGCATGGTCCAGACCTCACTCACCTCCCACAACTGGGATAGAACCCACCCCAACCCATTACACCCCATTCCCTGTCCTTCTCCAGCTGGCCTTGGAGCACATCTGTCCATCCCCATCTCTCTGGGTATCTCTGCCTTGTATCCTGGAGACGACTGATTGTCATTAATCCAGATATGAGTGTGGACAGACCTCCTCCCCTTCCCCTTCCATAGGATGTATGCCCTTCCTACCCACCCACCTCCCCCTCCCCGGCAATAGCCCCGGATTCCTGCTTCCAGTCTTTGGATCTCAGTGTTGGGTGACCCAGCACCTTGAGTGCTGCAAGCTTCCTCACAGCAGTGCCCCCAGCTCCCTCTGTCCTGCCTGCCCAGCTCAGAGGTGATTTAAGCCATTTCCCAAAATCCCCCCGTCCAAGTCTCCAGTGATCCCTGGTGAACCCACCGCTAAGGGCCTCAGTCCTGGGCTGCAGGGGCTCCTGCCCCATCCGGTCCATCCTTCCTCCTCTTCCTCCCTGCCCCACTCCCTTCCTCCTGCCCTCCAGCTCCCAGACATAATCCATCTTTTCCCCACTTCCCTGGCTTTTCTTTTTTTCTTTCTTCTGTGTTCCCTCCATCCCTTTCCTCCTCCCTCCTGCTCCTCCACTCCATGGCTGCAGGACCTCATCAGGATTCTGTTCACGGCCGCTGAGCACCACAGCAAATCTCAATGACTCCCCTCTTCCCCTCTCTCCCTCCTCCCCCTCCCCCCCGATCTGACAGGGAGCCAGCGTGCAAGGGGAGAACTGTGACTGGCTGGGAAAACAGGCTGAGATAAGAAGCTAGGGAAGGTGGGAGGAGAGACTGAGATTGGATGATGGGTCCAGTGGGGGATACTGGGACTGGAAGCCAATGGAGTTGAGGGAAGGACAACTGGAGATTGGAGGATGTGGGAGTTTAATCAAACTAAGAGCCAGAAGGGGGGAAACTGGGACATGCTGGGCAAGGCGACTGGGACTGGGGTGAGAAGACTGATGGGGTGGTATTATCCTTATTTTATAGATGGGGACCTAGGCCACAGAGGCCCAAATCCTCAAAAGTATTTAGGTTTTTTATTTCAATGGAAGGTAGGATCCTAAATACTTGTGGGGATCTGGGCCAGAGCGATTAAAGTAAAAAGTGAGCACTAATTTGAGGTGCCCAATCTGAGACGCCGAGAGCCTGATTCTTCAGAGTACTTAACATTCTCTAGCACTTGATATGTTCAAAGCACAGCTCCCACTGACTTCAGCTGCAGCTGTGAGAACTCAGCTTTTCTGCAAAACAGACCCCAGGGTCTCAATTTGGGGTAGATGCAAAATAAGGAACACAAAATTAGTGAGCACCTATGAAGAGTTTGGTTTCATGACTTAGCCAGCATTACGTGAAAACTCGGTGGCAGAAACAGAGATACAATCCAATTCTGCAGGGCAGCATTCATCTGTCTGAAGCCCCCCACCACTACCAGCAGCATCCCTCAACTTGTTATGTCTGTGAAGTATTGTCTGCTCTTGTAGTGTCTGGCCTTGCAGCTTTGATAAATTGTAAAACTGCAGAACTGCCTAATTCTATTGGATATCCTGTGAAACCTGCAGGATTTGGAAACATATACAAGCTGCAAATCATTTACCTTTTTGTACTTTTCACTTTCTCTATCTCTATAAAGACTATTCCAAAATGTAATCACACTCACACAAAAATCATGAAACCATCCTTTTGCTCCCTGCAGTCCCCTGCCCCATGCACTACACACCTTCCCACTTGCAAAAAATGAAGCAAAAAAACTGCCTCCTTCACCATGCAGCCATTGAATCCCCATGTCCATGCTGTGCACTAAAAAAGCAATATGTGATCATCTAATTAAAGACTGTATCATATTATTATTACTAGTATTTATTTGTATTACTGTAGTGCTTAATGCATACAAACAAGGGGGCCAGATTGTACAGGCAGTCTTAATTCTGCTGTTTCCTACTTTTTGAGGGCTTTAGTTTTTAATCTTATATTCTTTTTAACATAATTTTTGAATGTATCTATATGTGTATATATACACCACATATATATCTATATTAAAAATATGGTCTATATTAATCTGATTCTCAGAATGTATGTGTGTGCATGTATATATACACGCACACTCTGTATCTCTTCCTAAAAAAATTATGATCCACATTAGTTTGATTTTCAAGAGAGCTGAGGACACAAAACTCCATTTGAAGTCAATAAAAGCCACAGATGCACACCTCTAAAATTCAGATTCATAATGTCTGTGTGTGAATATGCATTTTATAACGTATTTATTAGCATGTGTTTTCGATGTTTTTATAAAATCTGAAAATTACTTTTGCTTTCCCATCTAATCAAGACTTTGAGAATGTCTAGGATGCAGTTAAAAGTAAGGTAACTAAAAGTCTATGTAGACATGGTGCTTGATATCCTTTTACTATTTTCTGGGCTTCTGATTCTGCCCTTTTCTTGTGCTTTGCACATTGCACTCTGCGGCCACTTGCGCTCAAAGAAACAAGCAACTTCAACTTGATATTTCTGTCATCCCTGCTCTGGGAAGAATCCTGTTGCTGGTTAATAACATCAATCACTTGGACCATAAATCTTTGCAGTGGATATGGTCATTTAAATCTCCACCTGCACAAACAACAATCAGGCACAAAAAATAAGAAAGCTCATAAATCTCCATGCTGGTGATTAGTAATTTTTGGATCTGTAACAAGGATGTTATAAAGAAAGAAATCCTAATTCATTAATTAGGCCTGATATGCTGACAATTTATTTAGTTTATAGCACAGGGAAAACGCAAACAGGGCACAGTTAACGTAACATGACGTTAGAGGTTAGTGAATTCCCAACAGATCCCAGAGCTTGAAGATATGATATCTTAATGTACTTATCCTATTCTAAGTAGAGGGTGTTATCTTGCAGCCAAATAGCAAGAGCTAGTTTAAAGTTTAGCTCTGCACTTCTTTTTCTGGCTTATATAACTGAGGAAAAACCTAAATGGACGAAGAAGTAAGAGATACTTACATTCCTTATTACAATATATATTAAATAATATTTTGCTTCTCTATAAAAACTCTCATCTGAAGATTTCATGCTACTTTACAAACATTTACTAATTTAGCATCACAGTATCTCCGAAATATTACTTTGGTTTGGGGTTTTATTATAAGTGGGGACAGAGGGCCTGCTGCAATGCCCCCAGAAGCCAATGTGAATCTTTCCATCAGTTTCAATGAGCTTTCAAATAGTCCTGGAGCAATTAAGTTACACCTTGTGATTAAGTCCCCTGTGTAATTGTTTTCCCTGCAGACCGAGTGTGTTCTGGTTATACACAGAGGGCACCCGCCATATGTGGATCTGCTTCCCTGTAGTCCTGTTCTCTCCTCCCACACATATGCACAACCCAATCTCCAGAGAGACTTAATTTGGGTCCCAGATCTATGTGTGGGAAGGGAACAAGGTAGGGAAGGAAACACAACAGACTGCATTTACTTCTCTATGGAGCTCTGTCTACACTTGGTTCCAGGCGCAGAGGCATTTAACCATTGACTTCAATAGAAGCAGAGTTAGGCCAGCAATGAATGCTTTTGACAGTGGCAAAACTCCCATTGACTTTAATGGCAGCAGAATTAGGCCAAAGCTGCGTTATTTTGAAATTCCTACCCTATGGGCTGCCTCATGCTGTATTTACTCAGACAAACCTCCCATCAGGTCTTTGCTAATGGAACTTGCATTAAACTGAATATAGACAACTAGATATATTTCTACAATATACATGAACAAAATAAATATTAACATAAGTACCAAAATCTTTGAAAGAAATATATTTATTTAAATGGATGTTTTATTTAAAGGCAACTTTTTATACAAACTTTGCAACACTGGTAAACATTTTTCCTGATTTAATTTCAGTTTGCAGGTATATATTTTTATTGTATAGTTATTAAAAGTAAATATGCTAACATTAAATTATAATAATACTTTGCATTTGTACAGTGCCTTCTGCTGGAAGAACTACTAAGTGCTTTGCAGATATGGATGAAGCAAGCTGCAAAGCCCAGCTGAGAATTAGAGAAGCATTATTGTTATTATTCCCATTTTACAGATGGGTAAACTCAAACACTGAGAGATTAAGGTGCTTAGCCAAAGGACACACAGCCTATAACAGAATTCAGATCTCCTGGCTTCAATTTCTGGGCTTCAACTTTTCTGTGTTTCAGAATATATACTAGTAGGATGCATTCTCAAACAACCATCCAGAAATGTATTTCAGTTGAAAGCTATAGGACACAGTTTAGAAGGTATGTGTTAAAAATCCATCTCCGAGTGTGCTGTGTGGTAGATCCCCTGTGCACCCTGATCAGGAGGCATTTTGGCTTTCATCAGGAGTCAGGGACAAGGATGACACCAGATGCCTGGGTCATCTAGAAGGCAGGAGGGAGAGCAATGCTGAGTTAGTTCCAAGGGGCAGAGGAGGGGGGAGCTGCCTTGCTCCAGTTGTGAAGATTTGAATTACAATTTTGAAATCACTAGAACTGGTCTTTGGTGCCTGTTTTCCTCTCCTGCTCTTGAGCAGAGGTTTGTGAATGTGGTGAGCAGCAACAGGCAGTGGCTGGACAGGGCCCCTCCCCTGGGCTGCAGCCGGATCCGCCTCTCTATTCCCCAGATAAATTACTAGTGTCCTCACCAAATTCCTCAGCTTTCTCTCTCACTAAAACACAGGCAACAAGGGGGGGCGGGGATCTTCTTTTAACTACAAAACTATCACACCCCCGGGCTAGGGAAAACGTCTTCTCAGCCTCTGAGCTGTTCACCCCACGCCTGTTAGGAGCTTGGAGGAATCTCCTGGTCCTTTTGCATCTCTCAGACCATGTCCACTGGCTCGCTCAGCGATGTGGAAGATCTTCAGGAGGTGGAAATGCTGGAATGCGATGGCCTGAAAATGGATTCTAACAAAGAGTTTGGCACTTCCAACGAGAGCAACGAGGAGGGCTCCAACTGCGAGAACGGGTCCCCCCAAAAGGGGCGAGGCGCCTCCGGCAAGAGGAAAAAGGCTTCCACCAAAAAGAGCCCTTTAAACGGAGTGAGCCAAGAGGGGAAGCAAGTCCAGAGGAACGCCGCCAATGCCAGGGAGAGAGCGAGGATGAGGGTACTCAGCAAAGCTTTCTCGAGACTTAAGACCACTTTGCCCTGGGTACCTCCCGACACCAAGCTTTCCAAACTGGACACCTTGAGACTGGCATCCAGCTATATTGCTCACCTGAGACAGATCCTGGCCAATGACAAGTACGAAAACGGTTACATTCACCCAGTCAATCTGGTAAGCTGCAGCCTGGGGGCGTTTAATAGTTTATAAATATCCTTGATTACTAGGGGAGAGGGGAGGAGGAAAGAAGCCTGTGTGGCACCCTGAATAGCGGGCTGCTAGCAGATCAGCTGACTTCATGTAGTAGAGGCGTAGAGTCGTTGCCTTGATTAGAAGAAAACAGTCAAGTCACCTCCCTCCCCAAAAGCTGTTCGTTGACTTCTAAAAGATCTTAACATTATAAAGGCACTGGCTATTTTTGCTTTACTTTTTTAGAAGAGGGGGGGACGGGTCAAAAGTGCTGCAATTGTGCAAATCGATCCCGTGACATTTTTTACACACACGATGTTGGGAGAGGGATGACGTCCCTAAAACAAGCTGTTTAACAACTTCATTGTGCACTCGGTATTTATCAAAACAGGATTTCTCGTTCAATTAACTACCTTGACGTTGTTCAGTCTATAGGAACAAATCCGATTCCCTAAACGTACCAAACGACTGATTCATTTCTTCTCTATTTTCTGCTGTTTGTTGTTGTAAAATATGCACACAAAACCCTGGTTTTTTAAAAATCACCATAGGTCTGTTCTTTCATTACTTCGGATTGACTCTTTTCAGGGTCTTTCTTCTATAAATGAGTACTTTAAGAGTAGGGGGGAAATCCTCTAAATCCTAGGTGGGAGTTGTCTAATTTAACCACGAATTTCAAAGATGTATTCCGTATTTTTAGCTGTTACTATAGAGCTGGAAGTACAAGATAAATTAAACACATGTTCTCTCTCATATATATTTGTGTAATCCGTTATTGTGTAATTTGTGTAATTAAGACAAATTAATTGTGCAATTACATATATTTGTGTCATTCGTTATTGATCTATTGCTCTATTGACATCCCTATCCATAATAATAATTAAAACCACTACAAGGACTGAATACGTATTTTAAAATCTGTGGTTAAAATAGATCATTCTTACTTTTCAGTCAGCGTTTAAATTTGAACACATTTGGTCATTGCATGGCACAT
The DNA here is from genome assembly GCA_007922155.1 of Mesoclemmys tuberculata. Taxonomy (NCBI): domain Eukaryota; kingdom Metazoa; phylum Chordata; order Testudines; family Chelidae; genus Mesoclemmys; species Mesoclemmys tuberculata. The sequence goes on along the minus strand of ML675604.1, from coordinate 37,134,916 downwards.
GAATTTCATAAAACTTTGTGGCCATTCAATGGGGTGATTTTCTTTTCAGTTTCTTTTCAACCTTTTGGGGCTTAGCAGGAAAATAACCGCAGTTTGCTATCCACGATGTGATCTGATCATGGGGTTCAGCTATCTCTTTTTTAAACACTTGTATCTTAGCTGTGGGTAGACACAGCAATCTAACAAACGGGCAGACTGCAGTCTGAGGGCAACTGTTTTGTACTCTTTGCAAAATATTTTTGGATGAGCAGCTTTTTATTGCTAAGGCTATCAGAGGAGGCTGCTCTTACTGCAGCGATAAAACGAGGGGGGGATAATATCATTTAAATTGTGGGGCTAATCCTACACTCTTCACTCAGCTAAAGCTCTCGGTAACCTAGTGGGACTTTTACCTGAATAAGAACAGCAGGATTCGGCTTTCAATTAGTAGAATGATAGCAACCGGTACAGTATTAAATGGTGCGGCTTTGGATCAGAGAGCAAATGGATTTCGTTTTAAAAACAGAGGAGCAGCACATGAGAGCGCTGCTTTGACATTACCCAGTTTTGGAAGGACTGTTTTGATCTGTCTTTACTCGTATATTTTAGTATTAACTATGTGCTCATGAAAACGCTATCATTTATCTAAAAAACTGACACAGCCCGGTTTCTGGGATGGATAAAAGACAATTCATCACCTGGAGGACTATATACATAATCACAGGGAGAGAGACGAATGCCTTTGGCTAAGCGGTTCTGTGTGCATTGCAAAGTACAATCCAGCGGAGTCCTCGCTAGAAGTGATTGACCCAGCAGTTGGTTGTCTAGCTCAGCCACTGTTTAGTGGTGCTGCAAACCTGGAAAAAGCTGTTCTGCCTATTCGTTCTGCTTTATCCCACTCTCGCTAAGCACTTGTAATATCAGTCAGAGCCATAACCTTTTTTTTTTTTTTTCTAACCCCTTCCCCATCTCATGTCATTTCCTGCTACAGACTTGGCCCTTCATGGTGGCGGGCAAACCAGAGAGTGACCTGAAAGAAGTGGTGAACACAAATCGCCTGTGTGGACCTACAGCATCCTGACCAACCTCAAGCCTGGGAGATCATCTTCAGTGTGAGCCTGTGTGTGTATGGCGGGGGAGGTGGAGATGGAAGTTGAAGACTCCCCCTAAGGAACACTTCATGCAGGCGAGGAGATTCAGCCTCTTACTAACGAGGAGACCAAATGTACATTAGAAAGACTCCACCCCAAAGATCCCATATATTTAACTTTATTAACGCGTCCTGCAATGCAAGCCTTGCTGGTTCAAGTGCTAATAGCGAGGGAGGTCAAACAAAGCGTACCGATGTGTATCTTTTGTATGATACCTTGTGAAATGTGTAGATTCCTAGAATAACTGACTTTGATAGTCACATCTATAAAGTAATTCACCTTAAAGATATATAGATCTATTTTCTTCGAACAGGTTTTGCTATATTTCTGTGAATAAATCTTCCTTTCTATTGAAAATAAACACAGAGCGGGCTAGTTTTCGTTCAAGAGCTGGAGAGTTTTGTGGAATGGCCATGTTCTCGGCTCTCCTGAAAGCAACCAAATGTATGCGGGATGATGCATCAAGGAACCAAACTCTTGACCCCAGATTATAAAGTGTTTATTTTTCTAATGAAGACGATTTTGGGGGGTGGGGAGGATTACGGTGTTTGGAGCCTGAAAAAAACCTCTTGATTCCCAGCTCGCACCTCTTTTTTTACTATTTTTATATCATTTAGAAAGAGAATTACCCCTTACGTGTAATAACCTTGCGGAGTGGGGACTCCAACATTTATAAAGCGGCCTCCTGCAATCTGAAACTGACCAGCAACAAAGATCGCAGCCTCCTGCTCCCAATGTCAGGCTCTCGTTTTCACAGCACAGCTTTACTGTGAAGTACAAATTCATATCGACGGTCAGGCTAAATTCTTGCTTTCTTTTTTCTTTTTCTTTTTCTTATGTCTCACGTTTGGTCATTACAGAGGAGGAAAATCCAAGGTCTGATCAATTCTGGAAGAGGTTCTCCTCCCTCACCATTTAATTTGGGGGGAAGGGGTGTTACTTAATGAGTTACTTATTGATGGAGTGCAGTTCGATGAAGGAGTCGCCCCTGGGCCCGGGTTCATGGTGTCGAGAATTTTTAATTTAAACATCTTCCTCTCTATTGATCAGATAGTCTGTGGGAGATTAAGTTCAGATAAACAGAGAGCGCCGGGCTCTTTCCCCTGCCCCAGTGAAGCCCACAGGCAGCTGATGCGCCAGATCCCACCGAGCTGTTTAATGTTTCAGGGTTATGACCGCACTGTTTACAAGATGTCTTCGGTTATTTATACTGTTGTTATTATTAGCAGAGGGGCTTTAAATTTCCGCTTCACTTGCTCTTTCAATATTTTTTCGGTTCAGTTTGATACCTGGGTATTTTCTTTTGCTTTACGAAAATAGACACCCTTGGAGTTCTGCTCGCTGCCTTTACACGGTCTCTGTCGCCGCCGGTAAGAGCTTACCAGGAAACGGGAAAGGCACAGGAACAAAAATCAAAAACAAACAAGCGCTGCATACCAGTTCAAAGTGTCGCCGAGACGTTAAGGGCTTGCTCTGGGGAGTGGAGAGGGGGAGAAGAGCGCGCAGGTGATCGATCTGATTCCCACTAGGAGCTAGGTGGCGATCCGCTATCACTGGGAAGACAGCGCTGGGCACATTTAGGGCCAGAACTTTCAAATTTGGGGGCTGAAAGTTAGGTTGGCACCCACTTTCCTATTTATGGCCTGATCCTGCAAACGCTTATGCACCTGAGTAAGTTTGTGCATTTCATTGAAGCCAGTGAGACCAGCCGGGCAGGTCAAGTCAGATGCAAAACGTGTTGTAGGGTTGGGTTCTCAGCGATCTCCGTTGAGCTCGTTTTCATCTACGAGGGCCATTGAAGTCAATGGGAGCTGCGGATGCTCCGCACCTTGGGAAAACAGACTACTTCTTTAGGAGTCTAAGTACGGGTTTCAGTGATAAACATGAGGCACTTAGGGCTCAACCCTGAACCCTTGAACCAAAACTCCCCTTTACATCCGTCAGACCTCTGCATCTGATCATTTCGGCCAAAATAAACAAACGAGGCAGACAGATAGAAGCCAATAGAAGTTTTGCTCCAGTAAGGACTGTGGGAGCTTGGGACCCGGGTAAATCTTTCTGATTTTGTATCTCCGAACCCTGCACACTGTCTTATATTTCTAGTGGTGTTTCCTTAGCGTTTCTTCTCTTTGCTCTAGACTCCATCACGCTGTCACGTCTTCCACTTCGTTTCTGCATGTAAGTCTGACCTGCAATCCGTTATTCAGGCAAAATCCACGTGGAAGCAAGGGAGACAGAATCCTGCCCTATGTTACATAAACAGGGTCCGGACTCAAATAGGAATAAGTGGTGAGGTTACAGATTCTATTATTAAATGGATGCTAATAATAGCATAGGATAATAGCCTAGTGCAAATCCGTTTCCTGATTTGTCCAAGATATCAGTATAGTGAGTTACTGATAATATTTCTCTTTTAATAACCTCTTATTTAATTTTCCATTTAGATTCACAAACTATTTAGTCCTTTGGGTGACCCAAATCCACAAATCTACTTTACAAGAGAACTATGATCTAGTAAATTAATGTATCTACTACAAACAGATAAACACAGTATGGTCTCATACATACAGCTAAAGAAAACAAGTACCTCAAAGTTATATATGTATATATATGAATCTGAAGTAATTGTTCTAATGCTTTTTAACAGTAGTGCTCTTTAGTTTCACTTTCTCACATCTTTAACTTAGCACTTAGTGAAATTAAAAACCCAGAGAGCTGGAGCAAAGTAACAATAATCCCCTTGACTTCAATAGAGCTAAGCCAGTTTAAAACAGCTGAAGATCTGGTCCTGAATATTTTACTTATTATAGGATAAATATCAGTGGGTCAATCCTGCATTCTTTTGCACATGTAAAAATGATAGGAACTTTGCCTGAATAAAAACTCCAGGCCCAGAAGCACACTTTTACTCCCACAGAATCAACTGGAATTTTATCATTCACTTTAGGAGGAACAGAGAATCAGGTCCCATGACCTTAAACTAGGTGTACGTTAGAATGAAGGGTCTCTTGAGGTTCACCTTTTTATGTTACCTAATAAACCAGAAAAACAATGTTATTGACACTCAAAATCATGAGTTTGGTCAATATTAACTACTGATTGCTAAAGACTTGAAGCCAAGTGCTGTTCTCTTTTCACACCTTGAAGTCAATGGGAGTTTCGAGTGTACAAAAAATGCAGGATTGGACCCCAGATTTCCTACATAAACAAGTTCCATTTCTTCACCACCCAGTTCTCAATAATAACTAAATTCACTCAACATTTTTCTGCTCCTTTTTTAGTCTGATTATATTAATAGTTCATTAGAGGCTAGGATTTCCAGGGATAGTTGCCTCTTGAAATGTATGGGAACAGGAATCGTCTAAAATGGAAGTATGAGAAATGCAATTGCAATCTTGTTTAAAATTGTGCTTTGAAAACAATGTAGAGACAACAGGTTCATAGACTCACAGTAGACACAAAGAAACAGATTATGTCACCTTTCCTCGCTTTGGGTAGAACCTAATTCTGCAAGTAGTCCCATTCAAGACTACTTATGGAGAAAGGTATTCCTCATAATGAGTAAAGGAGTTGGCATGTGGCCTAATGAGACCAACTGTGCAGCAAACAAACAAAAAAAGTTTGTTTTACTAAGTTTTACTTAGATTGAAAAAAGTGAATCAAATGTTTTTCTTTACACGTATTTATGAGACTACAGGTAAAATTTTCAAAATCTTCTAAGTGACTTGGGAGTCTGAGTCCCATTTAAAAATAAGTTAGACTCAGGCACTTAGGAGTCAAATTTCCAGTGTGGACTCCTAATTGCCAAAGTCACTTTTGAAAATGAGATTTAGGATCCTAAATCACTCCAGCACTGTTGTATTTTTTCCCCTTTAGTTTCATAAACTATTCAACCACTTCTCATCCATGCTGCAGGGCTTTATATTCAGAGTGTATTTGCCAACCACAACCCTCAGAAAGCAAAGAAGATTGGGCAGAAAACAGATGTCTCCATTCAAGCCTATGCTATCATCTCTGAATGATGGAACCCACCAGCCCATAACATCACTTCCCCTATGTGGGATGGAAAGGAAGGCAGATGGCCTGTTGCAGCATATTGTCTATTGCTTCAGATTAGAGCCTGGATTAACTTCTCTGTAGTAGTACACCTGCAGTGCCCAACTGCAGAGCCAGGAGGTAGAAAGGAGTGGGGGTTGAAACAGAAAACACCTACTCTTCACCCAGGGTCAATCCATTTTTCCTTCTGCAGTCAGGTGCACTTGGTTGCTCTATACTCAATCCACAGATCCATAATGAATATGGAGTTGTGTTTTATTCCATGTAAACCCATTTCTTGACTTGAAGCATTGCCTTCTTCTGGGAGTTGCACAGCAGCCATTGCTATACATTGCAGTAAGAAAGTGGGACAATTTGAAGCAATAAACATTAATAGAAATTATGTATCTCAATCCTTGCACACATACCCCACACATACTATGAGAGTATTTTATTTTTCTGCTATAAAAATATTTGCCCTCACCCTCCGGCCCTACCTAACCTTTCTTGTTTCATTCAAATCCTCATGAAAACATATATCTTTTGTGGAGCTTTTGAACAGTAGTCTACACTCAATAATCCAAATGGTTATTAAAAAATATACAGCATTCTTATAAGGCTCACCCTCAGCCTGTGCATCATATCTGTGTGAACTTTGCTATCTGTATTTGAGTTAGACTGTGAATTGAGGGTAGGGACTGTGTTTTTACAGCACTGATAACAATAAATATCACCAAAGAGATTTAAGGACCCGTTTCTTTAAAAATACGTATCAAGAAGAATATGACAGCAATGGCTTTGGTGAAGTCACATGCGAGCACATTTTCTTAGGCAGTTAGTCACAAGTGGGGGGTCACAAATGCTCATACTTCAACCAAATACAAATTTTGCTGTGTACTATCATAGTAAATTCGTTTCACACTGTCCTCTCCCACAGATGAGAAACCTTAGGCCTGGTCTACACACAGTTTTTGTACTGATTTAATTATGTCAGTAAGGAGTGTGGTTTTTCATGGAAGTAGTTAAATCAGTGCAACACCTCTGTGGGTACAGTTATACCAGTACAAAGGTGCCCATAAATTTACAACATCAAGTTATATCTGCATAACTATGACCACACAAGGGGTGTGCTACTTTAATTATATAGGTTTCAAATTGATACAGCTAAAACAGTCCATAAACTGTGTGGACAAGCCCTTACTGTCAGAACATTCTTGAAATTAGGCATTCTTGTGACTTATGAAACTTGAACTTCTAAACTTACTAAATAAGCATTAATATGTATGTGCATGTGTACAAACAGACACAGACACCAAGTGAAGAATATGAAGTGTCCCTGGTGAGGAAAGCATTTGAAAAATATCCCTCCTGAGTCCTTAAAATATGTGAGGCAAAAGAGTGAAAAAAAACAAGCATGTCTATATTACACTGCACTCTTTTGTACCCAAGTCCATTTCTCAGCTATAAATATGAATTAACTGTTTACTACAGTCATAGATTCCATGGCCAGAAGGGACCACTGTGATCATCCAAGCTGACTTGTATAACACAGGCTATAAATCTTCCCCCAAATAATTCCTAGAGCATATCTTTTAGAAAAGTCCTTTTGGGTTGTTTAGCTGTTGTTTAGAACAATGTGGGTGAGGTAATATCTTTTATTGGACTAACAGAAGTTGATCCAATAAAAAGATATTATTCCACCCACCTTGTCGGTCTAGTATGCTTGGACCAACATGGCTACAACGACACTGAAAAAAAAACCATGTAGAGCAACGTCATTCCAGATCACAGAGGCCAGGAAAGGGGAGAGATAGAAAGTTAGCCCCAGATGGAGCCTATGTGTAGCTACCCAGGGAGGATACAAGAGCAGTAGAGGTGAATGAACAGCCATAGAATGATCTCTCTCTTCCTCCCAGTACTGTTCAGTCCTTCAAAAGGGAGGGGGAGGAACCATCAGCATCCAGATCACAAAAGGGTGGAGTCAGACCACCAGAGAGGAAGGGAACATAGCTGAGTGAGCCTGAGAGCTGCAGCTGCCTTTGTCTACTCCGGGAAGAACATCTGTGAAATTCTGGACTACAGCAGCAAATAGGAGGAGGAGGAGGCAAAGACAATGAACATTCCCAGGGATGGAGCACACACAGAGAAATAACTGTTCAACTGGACGGCGGCCCAGATCGCTACAGCTACATACCTCTCACCCTTCAAACATATATGGGACAAAAGACAGTGTGTGACAAATGATCAGAATGACAGGGCTTTTGGGTTGGTGCCTATTGTGACATTTTAACCATCAAGGCAATATTCATTGAAACAACAAAATAATAATATACAAAGTCTGTTATGAAAACAAAATAAGAGAGATTGCAGAATACCATCACCGCCTAGCACTTATGTATACAGCTTTTCATGTCTCTTCTATACTTAACGTTCTCCCAGAGCCGAGATAAAAGATTAGTTAGCGGTGCTTCATGGGTGAAAATTAAAGTGGAAATAGAAAAATACAGTCAGCAACTCGTCTACACTAGGGCTCCCAACATTGCTAACAGTGGTGGAACTGAACTGGTAATAGCAACTGAAATGTTTGTACAATTTCCTTAGTGAGGACAAGGCTTTTGTATTTTCAGGGGACCATAGCTATTGAGAGTATTGGGAGTTGAGACTATTCAGCACCTTTTTGCAAAAAGAGAATGTAGCATTTTGCAGGATGAGGCCCTGGTGAAACTGATAATAGAAATACAGCATGGGAATCTGAGTGATTCTGAAGACTATAGGAAGCAACCAGAAAATAAACAGAAACATAATAATTTCCCTTTTACTCCATCTTTCCCAACACCACAATCCAGCCACTTTATCAATGGAAGGCAGAAGCCGTATCTGTGACAATTTTGCATGCTCAGCATCTCACAAGAGTCATTCAACACCTCTTAAATTTTAGAACCTGGCTAATATTTTGTTGCTCCTCTAATTTTATTATGCATGTCTTTATTTCCTTGGCATTGCCAACAGAGTCTTTTTGTGCTAAGATATGATCTGTATGTTTTATTCAATCCCAGCTGTTGAAATTAGATATGGATGAGCAGGAAAGATGATACCATTCTGCTGGCTGTAAAGTTGCTAAAGGAAAATCTCTTTATATTTCCCTTTTCTTTTTGGTATAGCACTGCTCTATGGGTATTTTTCATGCATTAGGTTGTAAAATAAAATCTGAGTAAATAACCTGTTCAAACGTTGCTTGAAAACAAATGGTTACTGTGCAGCTGTTTTCGTACTATTTACACCATACATGCAATCATATGATTGAATGCACTAGCTGAGTGAGGGTTATAATAGTGCACATAAGGGCATACTTCCAGCCCTAATCTTCTACGATTCTATGAGCTATCTCAGAAGCAGATGAGTATACTGAAGACAAGGGCAGCAGGTAAGCTAGAGTGTTTACACTATTCACGTGATATCTAAACCCAACAACCAGGGGGTTCCTTCTCTTACAAGCCTCTTCCCCTGGCTTTGTTTCTCTCCCTAGTGGCTGCTGCCTTCTGAGAGCTCCACAACAATCAGTTTCCTGAGATCCTCAGTATAAGCTTTCCTTTGCTGATCTCCCCAATAAGATGTTATTGCCTCCACTTCAATATTTGTTAAAGGATCTGATTGTCTCTAGACATCTATTGTTAAAACAGACTGCACACCAGCTCTCTCACAGTAGTCTGGGGTACTTAGTTAACAAGCGAGTCCATTACAAAACAAAAGTTAATTGGAGGTGCCTATGGTTGAGTTATCATTATTTTCATTACCACAGCACCTAGAGGCCCAATTCGAGATCACGGTCCTATTGTGCTAGACACTGTACAAATATATAGTGAGATACTGTCCTTCCCTCCTTACAATCTAATAGACAACACACAAGGTGGAAGAGGAAATGGAGACACAGAGTGTGAAGTGACTTGCTCAAAGTCACACAGCAGTTCAGTGGCAGAGCCAGGAATAGAACCCAGGTCTCCCAAGTCCCATTATCCACTGGATCAAAAAGATAGCAATAGCTGGCCCATGCAATAGATCTCCAAAAGAAGTTGAGAGGGAGCATACAACCTGTAGGGAATTGCAGGAAGCAGGAAAGAATTAGTTGTGATTCTGATTTAGCAATTTAGAATGCTGTAGGGGAATGCAAGTAATTCAAGGTCTTCTTGAGAGGCAACAGGGGAAGATGGCTGTTGGAGAGCATATGGAAGTGTTTCAAGGTAGCTGGTTAAACCTCTGAACTTTTTACCTTGTTTCTAATTGTGTGCACCCATTTACTTAACTGCTGAATTTGCATGCAAACTTATCATATGCCTAAATTGCTGTATTTGTGTACACAATTATCTGTTTGCACATGCAAGTATAGTAGTTGTACATGCATCTGTCTGTCCATCCTTATGTGTACAATTAGGAGCCCTGTATTGAAATTATAGCCCAGTTTGAATGATGAACAAGTGATAAACAGATATTTGGAAGTTCAAAATAATATGAGATTAATTTATTTATAATACAAAAATATATTTATAACATTGGGGTCATGACTAAACATCTGTATGGGACTAACACTATAAAAAGTGAGGACCTAAAAAAGTAACAGCAGGATTGTGGAAAATAAGTACATTTAGAGAGACATTGTTTGTAACACCAGGCATTTAAGAATATACTAAAAAAGCACAAAGATCAGCATTAAAGCCAAACGCTTAGCTAAGCCACCATTTATTTACCTTTTTTCAAAACATGACTGCACAATTACTCACAAATGCACCACAGTCCTCCAGAGAACTTCAGCATCCTTTGGGATGGTATATATAGCACCTCAGAGAAACTGCCAAGTTCCACAGGAGGCACTATAGCAATCAGTGCAGTGGCTGAGGGGTCTTTTGCAACATCTGAGGGTGATTGAGCTATATGAGGCTCTTCTTCAGATTTGGGAAAGGTACTCAGAGTCTCTCTTTCATCAACAGCAGTTGCTCCAGTAACAGCTATCACCTCACTTCATGAAAGTTTCTGTCCATTTCATGAGCCACAAGGTGGCAGTCCTGTTGCACATAAGCATTAAGCAGAGTAGGCAGGAGATGTAGTGTTCCCAATGTTGCAGAAAGTAAAAATTGCTGTAAGAAGCAACGCTAACCTTAATGTTGTCCCAGAAACTAGATAAAAGATTGAAGTGGGGAAATCTGAGAAAGTTGCTTCTGATCAATCAATTGCTTTTGGTCAATTGCTTCTGACCAATCTTAAATTACATTTTACAGAGCAATGTATGTGAATCTGTATGTTTTGGGATACTGAGTATTGACTATAGCGCAATCACACTCCTTACTTGCATAGCCACAGAAGCATTTCTTTCACAGTGGTGGAGCTTCTGTCAGTCTGCAAGCAGTAACATTTTCTGCTAGCTGCAGTCACAGGTGTTAGACCTCTTAGTGTTTCACTTTCCAGGTGCTTTTCTGGACCAGGCAAATTAAAAAAAACCCATAAAATAAAATCTCTATCCTCTGTCTGGTGTTGCTGTGGTTCATTCAAACCTGATCAAATTTGCAAGCTAAAGAGACAATGTGAGTGAGGTTATCTTTCACTGGACCAACTTCTGGTGGTGAGAGAGATGCTTTTGAGCTTGACCGGAAGAAGGACCCTGTGTGGCTCAAAAGCATGTCTCTCACCACCAGAAGTCGGTCCAATAAAAGATATCACCTCACTCGCTCTAATATCCTGGGACCAACAGGGCTACGTATTTGGAAAGGACCCCGAAGTTAAAAGGGCAGCAGCAGCAAACCCATAGGACAAAAAAACCCAAAACCAAAACAAACCAACCCAAGAGTCCTGCAGCACCGGAAAGACTCACTCATTTCTGTGGGCACAAGCTTTCCTGGGCCGCACCCCACTTCGGCAGGAAAGCGTCTGCCCGCAGAAACGTGTCAGTCTTTCCGTGCTGCAGGACCCCGGCTGTTTCTGCTGTGTACAGACCAACACCGGGACCCCTCTGGAACTGTGCACCCAGGACAAGCCCACTTTGCAAAACACCATGGCAACCACCGAAGGCGGCAGGCGGCAAGGGGAGACGCTGCCCAGAGCCCTGCAGAGGGCGCCGACGCCCTGGCACGGCCATTAGCCGTCCCATTACAATCCTGCTCCGGGGGCGGGGCCGGGGGCGGAGCCTGGCGGCTTGCTCGGGCCGCCACCAGCACCCATGCGTCAGGGCTGCGCGCGCTCCCGGGCAAGCAGAAGAGCATAAAGGCCTCCACTGCGCAGGATGCGTCCCGGCTCCTCCTCCCCACCCCTGCTTCCGGCCCCGCCTCGCGTGCCGCCCACGTGACCACACGAGCAAACGCCCCCAAGCTCGCCGCCAGCACGGGCCGGCCCGAGGGAGGAAGGGGGGGAGAGACGAGAAGGCGGAAGCGAGAGCAGCGCGGCCCCCGGCACTTCCGGCGGCCGTTCCAGCCCGAAGACCCCCCCCTCTCTATGGCCCCGCGTTTTGCGATGGTTTTTATTGTCGCGGGGACAAGGCCCGGGGACCCGGAACAACAAAGAACGAGAGCGACGGGCTGCGTAGCAACCGGGCCGCGCGCGGCCGAGCCGGGGACACTCAACTGCCGGCCCACGCGGTAACTGCTGCGGCCGCCGCTCGGCCCCGCTTCCCCCGCTCCCCACGGCGCTGGCTGGGGAGGGCCTGGGGCGGGGGCGGCCGGGGGCAGGGCAGGTGCCGGGAGACGGGGGGAGAGCCCCGGCCCCGCAGGTCCCGGCCGCTCCCAGGCCCCTTCCCCGCGGCTAGGTCCGATCCCAAGGGCGAGCGCTGGGCCCTCGCGGCCTCTCTGCCGCCCCCCGCACGGGCCGCCGCGCCAGGGCAGGGCGGGCTCGGGCTGCTCAGCCCCGCGGCGCTCCCCGACCCACGTCTGCGCGCTCTCGCCTCGCTGCTGCTTCCTGCTCCGTGGGGGGCGCGGGGCAGAGATTCGGGCCGGGCGGCGGCTGGGCTCCTCCCGTCCGCGCCGGGAGCAGAGCTGTGCGTGCCCAGACAATAGCTCGAGCCCTCGGCCCGCCACCCCTTCCCTCTCCCCCGCGTCCCTTTCCAGGGGGAGGGGAGCAGAGCATCCTCCCTGGAAACACTGTTTCCTGGCAACCAGTAGACGGCTCCTCAAAATGGCAAATAGCGAACTCCCCAGCCCACAACAGGGTGGCTTTTTTGTAAGTTGCTAAACTAACACGTGGGGGTTAGACTAAGGCTTGCCCATGGCATCTTAAACTCGATTTGGAACCTGGCCCAGGTAATCAGCATGGTGAATGGAAACCTGTCAGATAATTTTAGGCCTGAAATCCCTGCCTCCTAGCTTAACAGGAGTGAAGCAAAAAATCTAATATTCAGACGTTTCCATGAAAAGATGTTGGCTTAGTTTAAAAAACAAATAAATGCTAAGAGCGTTACTTACTTGTCTCCATTTATGTTGTATGTTTATGTTTTGTACTTCATTTAGTTTGTCCCAAAACAAGAATAGAGTCAGTTTTGCTTTCTGAGTCTCATGCAGGGTATAATGCAACCTAGATGCTGCAGCAACTATTACAAAGAAATGTTTAACACCACTTTTTAAAAAGGCTTTTAAAGCATTTTTTTTTTAATTTCATGAAAATATTTCTGTCACTATTAGGCTTTATAAAGCTTCTCTTCCCTTTTAGATTTTGGGCCTAAAGTTCCTGACGGTGTCCCTAAGAAAAATATGAATGAAGCATGTTAACATTTCTGTTGCGAAGTAAAGGAAAAATCAACCCGAGGGATAACTGGTCTCAGATGCAGTGAATTTCCTAAACTGTAATCCTATAGAGAACCCACCAGCTCAAAAGACTAAATACTTTCTTGGCAGTGGATACAAGCAGTGATATTTATATGCAGTGGCACTCAGAGGCCCCAATAAGGATCAAAACCCCTGTGTGGTAGGTACTGCATAAGTACACAGACTTTGCCCTAAAAACTTACAACCTAGAAAGACCAAAAATCCAAACACACCAGACAAAAGGAGAGGGAAATGAGATACAGCTCAAACAAAATATCACCGTAAGCATTGTGATGGCCAACTCTGAGCAGAGAAAAAAATTATCCTCTGCCCAACTTGACTTTTGCTATATCAGGTGATGGTTATGGTATTGAGGGTCAAAATATTTATATCTTGTATCTTAGCGTAAGTATGTGTTCTTCCCTAGCTTGACTGACCGTCCTCTTAGGAAATTAAGAGGTACCATTGCATGACTTGTGTGAGCAAATATGTGACATACTTATTAAATACACACACAAAAAAACACAGCAGACCCAGCAGACCACCAACAGCTGAAGGGAAGGGAGGTTTCATCCTCCTCTTTTAAAGTTTTGTTTTTAGTGTGTCAAGAAATTGGACTCATGAACCATCTCCCCCTGGGGACTATAGAGGCATTACAGAAGTGCTATTTGAACTTCAGTGAGCTATGCAGTGTTGGTGAGGGGTGGATGTTTCCTAGGAGTTGACAGCTGCATAGTGTACTAGTTGATTGGGAAGCTCTCTGCCTGTAATAGCTTCGCAGCTTCCTGCCACAGAGCTATAAGTTTATGGATTTTTTTTCTTCTCGTGGCAAGATAACCTTTCCCTTAAATAAAACAGATTACTGTGAAGCCAACATCTGCATCCCCTAAGGCTGACTCAGTTTTAAGGCCATGAATATTTTCTGCTGAATTCAAAGTGTTGTCATTGTAATCATTTCATCATATAGAGATGTTGGTGCGATAGAATGACAGTACCATTATTTGCTAATAGACTACAAAGGCCGTAGTTCTGCAGTCAGAGCTGCATGAGCAAACCCTCTGCAACTACCCAAGGGTCTTCCACACAGATTCAGTTGTGGGATGGAGGCTAAAGTGGCTTGTAGAGCAAAACTAATATGTCCATAAAAGTAATTTTAAAAAGTAAAATGTAATATCTGATTTGCGTCCCCCCAACTATAAATACAATACTGTTTTAAGTTGAAAATATATTTGAAATATTTTTAGGTGAGAAACTTCATGAGCAAGCTAATCAACAAAATGTAGTGGAGCCTTAATAGGGCAGGTTTAGGAATTGGGCATGTTATAATAATAATAATAAACGCACAATTAGAAAGAACTGGAAATGTTCCCATTCTTGTCCCATTGCTTTACAAGTATAGTTGCTACACCTGGAATAATAATAGTGAGCCCTATAGTGCTATTTGTTGAATGATCTCAAAAAGTGCTTTCAAAGGTACATAAGCACTATTATCCCCATTTTAAAGATTGTTGATCTGCCCTTTTGTTAAGAAGGAATAACCATGAAGCTGAATCTGTATTTCTATTCTGAAGGATGGTGGCCCACCACACTTTATTTCCCCAAAATCTTTCCATTGTTCTCAGTATATTGTGTTATACTAAAATGAAACTCTGAAGATTTTGTTTTAGATTTCCTCCTTCATCCAACTTCTTGGTTCTTAATGAGACAATGACAAAATCTCCGTTTTTATGCCTTCTCATTTATGAAATGCCTGACTCTTGTGGGTTCAAATTCTCAAGAACACTAAAGTAATAGTGTTTAGTATTGAATAGAATGTTCAATATGCTGTTGTTAATGAGGGAACTTAAATCAGTATTAAACATCTGAAGTAATGAACAGTGTAAACATTCAGTGTTGAAATACTAAATGTTCGATTTTTCTTTGTTTTTTCAGCCAGGGGAGTGGAAAGTGGTTTTCAGTCTTATATTGGGATCAGAAATTGCTTGCATAACAAATGTCACAAATAGCTGTGACAATCTATAAACAAAAATTGTAAAGTTATAGTTAAAATTTATTTTCAAATTTCCATCCGAGATGCGCTTTGCATCATCTGAACTTCCAGAGCATTGCTGAGGAAAATAGATGCCCATTGCTGTTACAGTATAAAACTTCAGCTTGCCAAAATCTGCACATTTAAATTGCATTTTATGATAGTCTTGTGGATGAAATCATTCTGATTGGTTGGCCCCCACAGTATATTAGTGTTCTTTTACAGTGTAATTTACAGCTCCTACATTGTGGTTTTTTGTTGTTTGTTTGTTTTTGTAATCTCTCCACCTTGTAATCACTGTTCTTAACCACTTCCATTGTATAGCTGGTATGTACCTCTAAAAGATTGGTGTTTTGTGGCAGAGCTGGAGGCATCCCTCAGGGAAGAAGTTATATTATTTAATATATAATTTACCCAAACCGTCCCCCATCACCTGGGAGGGATGATAAGTAAGCATACTTACTACCATAGACCTTCAAAAACAGATATGCTTGCTCACTAATAAGTTTGGGATTATGTATAATTCTCAGTAGAAAAGTATCAGTGTATTAGTGTTATCATTTTTCTTTCCCCTCCCCACCATATATCATCTTTTGTTTGCTTCTTCTGTGCTTTCTTCCTGTTCTTTTGCCTTTCTTTTTGTTCTTTTACTGTCCCCCCATCTGCCTCCTTGTTCCTGTGTCTGGGAAGCCAAGAGCTATGTGATAATGCTTCAGATGTGGAGCCAGGTGCCGAGTGAAATAGACAGTGATCACACAGCAGCCAATTCCATATGTCAAACAACGGCATTTTAATGTGTGTCTGCTATATGGTGGTTGATGCTCCTCTTTGTTATCCAGCTGTAGTCCTCCAAGGTGTGTGAGAAGACTGTTGGTCAGAAGTTGTGGCAGGGTGCCAAATAGTGGTAGGAATCCAAGAATGCATGGAAAATTGACGTTAAAAATGGTTAGGTTTCCTAGCACTAACTCTCTTGGTTTCCCTCTTGCTTATTTCTGATAAATATTTTGGTCCTGCCTCTGTATTTCATCTAGCAAGGGAATACATGTGGTGGTCTCCTTTTACATGTGGCAGTTTCTTGTCTCCTGCCATCCTGCTTTTTTGATAGAATGAATCAGTGTAGAGAATTTATCTTAAGGTTGACTGCTTTTCTTTGATTATATTCTTTGCTATTTGTTGTGCTCATTCTGGATGAGGTATTACTGATTTTTTGGATAGTGGATCAACAGTGGTTTGATGTACTGTGGCTAAAGCCACAAGTCTGTCATGGAGGTTATAGATTCCATGAGTTTTTGTGACCTCCTGACTTCAGGGCTTTGGCTGTCATCCCTGGACGGTGGGGCTCAAGCTGTCTGTTCCCCTCTCCTAAGCAGCAGGGCATGAACTTCTGTGAATTCTTGTTTATTGCCTGTGATCTGTCTGACTTTTACTAAAAATAACTGTGACAAAATCTTAACCTCAACTATGACCTCCATCTCTTGAGTTGTGAACTGCTTTAGCTTTTGAATCTTTTCTTGACAAATTCTTGCCCATTTTGCCAGCCAGTAATTTTTCCAAGGATTTTCCTAACAAGCGACATTAAGATTTTCATTTTTTTATGCTGGTATAAGTTATGAAAATAAATTACAGAGCTTCAGGGTGAGATCCAGTGTAGTCTTTGTGTCACTGGCCAGACATCTGAACTGAGACACTCCTGATCTGAGTTCAGGTGGGTAGCATGCTAAAAATAGCAGTGGAGAAGTTGTTGCAGCAGAGCTAAGACCCAGGGAGCTAGGCAGGCCTGAGCTTAGGGAGTTAAGCTTAGGCAGTTAAGCAACTATTGTTAACATGCTAGCTCAAGCAGAGCTAGCACATATTTGTCTACTGAGGCTGGAAGGCATGGTCCCAACTTCAGTGTAGGGATACATCCTTAGTGTGTCCCTCTTCTCTTTTCCTACCTCCTTCCTGCTTCAAAAAGCAAAACAAAAAACACCCCACAAAACCAAAGGGGCTGATTTTCCTATCCAATTTTAGGGAGGATGGGTGTATGCTGGTAAAAGCTACAAAAACCACTGAAGCTGTCATTGCATAGTTTTATTTGAATTTAATTGTTAGTGGTAATAATTGTGTTGAAATAATTGGTTTTAAAAAAAAACAAGTCTGCAGTGAGAAATGAAAGTTCATTGTGTTACTAGCAGGGCACTTGAACTCTGGGATATTTCAGAGTTAATTTGTTTTAGTTGTGTTGGACTGATTTTCACAAACGAGAAGCTGAACAATCCTTGAGTATGACAGAAGCTGGTTGAATAAAAGATGTTACCTCACTCGCCTTATCTGTGTAATATGCTAGCATGTGTTATTTTGTAGGAGAGAAGAATTCTGAAATAGTTTCTGGCATAAAACAGGAAGTACTTTTAACAATCAAATGGTGAAAGTTCCTTTTTGTATTGTAGTTCTACATGAAACACAAAGTTAAGAGTATAATAGAATGCCATAGTTTAATAAAGTACTTCTCTTCCCAGTTCATTCATAGCATTAACTGTACAAAGGAAAATTAATGAAAGGCTAAAAAATATTCTGTCAGTTTATTCTTTTAATTTATACATGTTTGAAACTTTATAGTTTCAAAGGCAATGATAAGGTGTATAGTTCCAAAGCATAAACTTTGGAAAATATTTAATCCCTATATCTAGAATTGGATTTCCTTCATGTAATCATCATAAATCAAAGCAGTCTAGGGAAGCAAAGTTTTCCTTTTGTTTAAATCCATCCTGCACCAACTTGAAGAAGGAATTGAGAAAAGCTTATCACATATAAGTGCTATAAAGCTTTTCCTTTGTTCTATAGAAATCCTAATTGATCTTCATATTCACCTTTTAAAAATATTTTTGTTGAATAAAAAGCATAGTATAATTAAGATACCTCATTCTAAATTTTTTCTGTTTTTATATATAATTAGTTTTTTCATCATTGTTTCTGATAACTTGGTTGCATTATATTGAAGCATGGATATAAATAAGTAATAGATTTCCTGTTTTCTGGTATACAGGATGCAAAACTTTGTGGTTAACACAGGCCATAAATGAGTCAGAATGGCATAAAATCTAAGACTGTCTCATTTAAGACTAAGACTTAAATTCAGATTCTAAGACTGTTTCATTTACATGAAAAGGATTTCTATAGACAATTGAGTGACACAGCATTTTTAATTGTATTGTTTTCTTTCTCAGAATGTGATCTTCATGGTGTGCTGGTGGGGAATCTGAGTTTTCAACCACCCCAATGGATGCGGACAGTGATGTTGCATTGGACATTTTAATCACAAACGTAGTGTGTGTTTTTAGAACAAGATGTCATTTAAACTTGAGGAAGATTGCATTAGAGGGAGCAAATGTGATATACAAGCGTGATGTTGGGGTAAGACATTTAAAATATCTCAAATGCCAAACTAGCCTAACTTTTATACGTGTTTATCAAATTAGAGTCCTGTCAATATCTATACATTGGATATAGTTGGTATTGTGAATTCCATAGTCAGTGTAGCAGAACTGTGTTGAGAAGGCTGCATTGTCATCTCTTTGTCTTCTTACAATTTCTTTCTTGTTCATGCTTGCTATGCTTGACATGTATACTACATTTGAGGAGACAAATATTGCAGTGCTTTGAATCAATACAGTTTGTTTGCAGTGCTCATTCTCCTAATATTGAAGTAAACAGAGGAAAAGTCTTGTTAAGTAATCTAGTCCATTTTCCTGTTCATGTAGGGTTAGTTGTGTTGGCCAGAAAAATATCCATAATCAGACATGCCAAAAACTTGTCTTGAATTGTATTTATTTATTTATATAGCGCCATATTGTAGATGTCCATGTAGCTGTGCAGGAATAAAGTAAGAAAGAAATCACTGCCTTGAGAAACTTAATCTAATGTATACAGTCAGCTTCAATCTATAGATGAAAGAAGCAGCTTGTTTGAAAGATATTATACAGTTTTGTTTTTGTTAATTCTGGCATGGTCAAGTATGAGTGGTAGCAGGAATGTGCCCAAGTGGTGTTGAATGCTAGTCAAAGAACAAGTTTTGAGGTGGGTTTTTTGAAGCAGGAGAGTGAGGTTGCTTGGTATAATGGTGGAGGGATGCTATTCCAGGTATAAGTGATGGTGTGAAAAAATAGGCAGATCTTCAGCTTAGAGGAGGAGACAAACACAGTGAAAAATCAATAGGGAATTAGCAGAGGAAAGGTACTTGGGGAAGCAAAGGAAAATGACATCTGAAATACAGACAAAGTGAAGTTGTAAAACTTTGCAGATGAGATCAAGGAGTTTGTGCAGGAGACAAATTCAGTCTCAGTGGAAAGAGTCAGAGTAGTGACGTGGTCATAGTGACAGGAGAAGATGATTTTAGCACAATGCAACCAGCTTTAAGAAAGTTTTTTTATTTCAATAATTTCTGTTCATTTGGGCCAGCAGCCAACCTGTTACTTTAATGCTTGCTCATTGGCTAAGATATTCAGGTATATTTGCTCATCTCAGGAGTTGATATTGATTTAACTTCTGAAGACAAGAGCAAAGTCCTCAAGGCTGCAATAGAATAAAGGAAATATTTTATTAGTATTACACTTCTTTCATTATGAAATGACACATCTGCTAAAACCTATTTTTCTTTCAATTCTTTTAGAAAGTATTAATGAAACTTAGGAAACCTAGAATTACGGCCACAATTTGGTCCTCAGGAAAAGTTATTTGCACAGGAGCCACAAGGTAAATTTCCTCTTTTGTTGGACAAGGAGATAATTGTTCCTGGATGAGACTCTTATATATGATATTAAAAAATACCACTTGTTTTCATGAAATCTATTGCATATATTATCTGCAGGTCTGGTAGAACCACCTATTATGAGGGTTGCCTGACAGTTCCCATTATAAGAACTTGTTTTCAGTTGCTTATAATTTTACCAAACTTTAATCCTTTGGGCAGAATTTTTTGTGCTGAATGTCTGCTTAAGGCTGAATTTTTTTCACTAAACAGTGAACAGCCACTAAAACAGTTCAGCCATTATTTCTGAGAATGAAACTAGGGGAAAATACATTATTTTACCCACATTTTTAAAAAAACAAAGTCTGAAACCTTTTGTTTAAAAAGCTCTAGTACCTCTATGTTTTGGAGCAGGGACTTGAAATTGGAGTGGGGACAAGTGGGTTACTTTGTGTCAGGGAGGTACTTTTTGCTGTCCCTGTAAAAATGCACCCAAATTTGGCCAAATTCTAAACCTGGGAAAAAATCTCCATTGGCACATTCTCAATAGAGGCTTCTTCGATTTTAGCATTCCCTGAAGATGTGGTCTTCACTTGGCATGCTCCAGCCCAGGATTGAGCAGGACTTTTTCTGCTGTTGCAGCTCTGGATTGCTGTGGACTATGCCAGATCTGGTCCTGGCACCTGAACTGGGAGCTGGGAGTCTCTCTTTCTCTCCCGTTTTCCATGCCCCCCTGCTTGGGACCAGGCAGCATGGAGCAGGTTGCTGCCTGATTCCAGCGCAGAGGGGACAAGAGTTGAATGTGCAAGAGGGCAGGAGAGTAGATCGGGGAAAAAGGGGGAGGAAGAAAAGGGGGCGACTGAAATCGAAGGCTGGTGGAGTGGAGCGGTGGAATCTGGGACTTGGGATCGGGGGGAACTGGGACTGGCTGAGCAAGGGGACTGAAGTGAAGCAGAGATCCTACAAACAACAGTCTCCTAGAGCGGGTCCATTCTGTGCACTGAATGAAGGAAGGAACCATGTAGAAATCATAGTATTGATCGTGTAATTGAAGACTAGGACCCACTGTATTATGTTACAAACTTTTTACTAAGGCGACCCACAAACTGCATTTTTTCTTTTTTGGGGAACCCACCACTGCGCCTGCCCCTCCCTCTCTCAGCTCTCCAGCCTCCTACTCCACCCCCTTCAGCCCTCCAGCTTCCTACTTTCACTGGCCTGACCCCCACGCACCCTGCTCGGCTCCCCCCAGCCCTCTTGCTCTTGCTTTCTTAGCTCTGTTCCACCCTGCAGTCACAGATGGCCCTCTTTCCCTGCGGCTGGGCCGCAATCGCTATCAGGCTGCTGACTGTCCACTTGCTGGCTCCGGCTACTTCCTTCATGATGCTGCTGTCCAGATTGTGCTCCCCACACTGCTGCCTGCCAGTGGAAGTGAGAGCCTGAGGGGGAGAGCATCTTTGGGCCACAAGTGACCCACCTACCTGCTTTCCAAGACTCACTGGTGGGTTAGGACCGCCTGTTTGGAAAATGCTATCATAATACATATGTACAAGGGGACTGATTTCATATGTACAGGCAACTTTAATGCTTGCACTTCTTAACTTGACTTTGCACCTTAATGTTCTTTTAATACAATTTTTTCTGTGATTACATATGTAAGTATGTGCACGCGTGTATGTATACACCTTAAAATTTTAGTTTTACTACAATGTCTGTTAGTAAAACTAGTAGTTTATTATCTCTTCCCTTTCAATTATAGTGAAGAAGAAGCTAAATTTGGTGCCAGACGATTAGCTCGTAGTCTTCAGAAACTAGGTTTTCAGGTAATAATCCTATTGAAAAGTATCTTCTAAATCTCTTTTGGGGTGAACAGTATTATATGCATGAATTTAGGTTGATAGGGGATATTATGTTTTCAGAACTGATGGTTAGCACAGGAGGTGCTATAACCATTTCACAACCAGCATTTTCTCACTCAAATTCTCATTGGGTAGCAATGTAGGTTATCTTGAGATTTTATTTCTTTAGTTGGGGATCCCACCTGGTCATTCAGCATCATGCTTTCTTATGAGCCAATGAGCAGAAATTTGTTTCAAGAGGTTGGGTAAATTAGACACTGCAAATATATAATGTCCTTCTTGCACTCAATCTCTGAAAGGATTGTATTGAATAAAAGTGAAAATTACAAAGTGGAAGTTTGCCTGTTCCATTTCTAAAACATGCCGAATGGCATAAATATGGTTGTCAGATGAACACACATTTTTCCAGTGGATCCAATTTTAGGATTGCCATTACAGTGAACGGATCCTAACTGCTGCAAGTTTGAATTTCTTAAAATTAAACTAAAGCAAGTTGCTATGGTCTAGTTAGTCAGGCTGTGCAAAGGGACCAGGATTTATTCCTAAATTAGCACTTACAAAGTGGAACTCTTCATTGCCTGAGCTTGGGCCAGTTACATCTACCAGTCAGTTACAAAGTCTGGTACTGTAAGTGACTTGGGATTGGCTGATAGAACTATTCGGTTTTGTGTTTGTTCCTTCAGCACAATGGCATGTAATAACACTGTAGAACTGTCATGCAACCAATTGCTCTAATTTAATTAAAATAAACCATAAATTTAGTGGCAGGCAAGTAGATAGACACAGTGGTGATTCGAAAGCAAGAATGCCCTACTTCCAAGATTGTTCTGCATATAAAATGACCACCAAATTTTAGAGGTCGGCAACCAGCCTACGGCGACTCTTACCATCCTAAATGCATTAAATCAAACTGAAAAACTGAGTTATGTGACTATAAAATATTGGATATCACGCAAAAGTGAAAATGGAGTAGAAGGTTGAATTAAGTCAGGTGAAATATATACCCATGTAAAGCTTTAGTGCTAGCTTTACAGGAAATAAACGGGTTCATTTACGTGCAGAAACAGATTAACGTAGCTTAACTTTATTGTAAGAGTGAACATTATAGGCAGAGCACATGGTGATGTCTATACGTAAGATTGCACAAGCATTTCCATTCTAAGGGGTCATTTTCATCTGCTTGTAACTTAATGTTCAAACTGAAATTTGGTAGACTCATCAGGCTGGGAATTTTTTATAAAAAATTTGTTTAAGTTTGAGCAAAAATGGTTCTTCACTGGCTATGTCTGCGTTAACAGTTTCAGGACAATCTCCCACCATTGCACTGGCTTGGCTGGTAATTTGCCATAGGCATTTTTACCAATATCTTGTAGCATTGTGTAGCTGTGGATAAAAGTGTGTTAGAAACCAGCTGTTTAGCTTTTTGTTTGAAAAAGAAAAAGAAAATGGCTTCTCTGTACTGGCTACTGGAGAAAGACAGCAAACAATTTTCTCTTGTTTTCTTTTTTATTCTGAACTGTGGGAGAAACTGTTAAATAAAATAATGAGAAACTTAATATGAACAAACTATGTAACATCTCAGTAGGTTCTAGTAATAGTAAAAAACAAGCGTTCCCTACGCCATTTATTTTGGAGTTTCATGAATAATTTGGTTTAGTTATTTTAAACTGTTAGAGGTGTTTACAGTGGTGATATGGACCATGGAAGTTCATTCCAAATGTAATTGAATCTACAGGAGAAGGCAATTGTGTGTTTGTTTATTTTTTGCTATACAAGGTTTTTGGACTACATATACAGTTCCAAACTAAGTAAGGTATTGAAAAATCTACCCATTTCTGTTTGGATTCCTACTCTTACCATCTTTGTGTTAAGCAAAGGGTTTTATTAGTTGAAATAATCAAATTATTGTCAGAGGATATCTTTTTCAAATTGATATTTTTTTTAACATTTCTTGTTTTCTTTCCCTCTCCAAAAGGTAATTTTCACAGATTTTAAGGTTGTCAATGTTTTAGCAGTGTGCAACATGCCCTTTGAAATCAGATTGCCGGAATTTACGAAGAGTAATAGACCTCATGCTAGGTAAAGTATGCCTTAAGAGAATTCTAATCTTTTTCTGCAGTGTATCAGCTTTTTATTAGCAAGTTATAGAAGTACCATTGCAATCTTTTGTGTTTTCTAGTTATGAACCGGAGCTTCATCCTGCAGTGTGCTACAGAATAAAACCTCTCAGAGCTACCTTACAGATTTTTTCAACAGGAAGTATCACAGTAACAGGTAATTTATGATGCCAAAATAAATATTTAACTTACTTTCTTTCATTGGAGTTAGCTTAGACTTTCCAAGTAACAAAGAGATAGGCATGTGGGATTTCATTTGTACTAGATGCTGTCAGATAATTCATCTTTGAATGAAAATGCCTGAATAGCTGTGGGAGAATGTAATACTCCCAGCTGATCAAATAAGTTTGTTTTATGAAAGTGGATGTAGTCAGTTTCGAGGGAGACGATGCATATGAGGAAACTGAGTTTATATAACAAAGACTGAGGATATTTGCTTGTTTAATTAAAGATCCTAAAACTTTAACCTTCCTTCTCATTTTTCCTCTGTACAGTCTCATAAACTACTTTTGTTTAAATGACAGTCCCTATCACAGTCATGCACCTTGAGACTAGAGAGGCACAGCCAGTATCAAATGGCAACATCATCCTGTGACCAACAACTAGGTGGTGGTAGAGTTTGCTATATTTCAGGTTTGGGTCTATCAAATGCTTAGTAAACTTCCTCCTGCCCCTGTTGGATGGAAAAATTACACGTTTTCTTGGAGGCTTTATGCCACTTTTACCCTCTCCTCTGTTCTTATTTGGCATCCTCTGTCCCGTATACTCAAGAAGGTGTTTACTGTGTTTCCCAGATGTGTGCAAACATCAGCTGAGAGTGCATACAATGCCTTCTAAAATGGGGGGGGAATGAAAAAAAATGTTGCAACATTTTGCAATACATTAATAATAAATTTATGAATTCCTTTCTAATTCTTTTCCCTTCTGGGGGAACTAATCCTAGTTTTTCCACCTACATGATCCAAAATATTTTTAGGAAAAGATTTTCAAAGGCATAAAGGGCAGTTAAGTGCCCGAATCTCCGCCTTAATCATCTTTACTATGTCTTCAGACTTTCTCAATTTTTTTTTTAAGTTGGTTCACCAAAAGTTGACAGTGCTCCACAGGAGGGCATGTGAGCATTTGATACAATTTTAGTTGTATTTTCTGCATTTTCTATTGTTTTTAAAAATACTGCCACAAATTAGACAGCCCATTTTTACTGAGCCTCCAAAATAGTTTTCCTCGGAGGAAATCACATGTTCACAGGCTATCAATATGAATGAAAAGTTGACTATTTTGGTCAATACACATCACTAAACTCTTATCCAAGATTAGTTTATTTATCATTCTGTCCAATTATCTGCAGCCTTCATAGTTCGTTATAAAGTAACTTAGTGCTTTCAGCAGACGTCACCAATTCTCCATTTCCTTCCCCAGAGCATCAGTAAACTAGTTTAGATGATAACCTGAGGATGCCTCACATTGAGGAGATAACCAGACCTTGGGCTAAATGTTGAATCCCAAGGTTGATGGCAGAGGTATTCAATAAGCCAAACTACAGAGTTAACAGACCCATTACATTATACTGAACTATCTAATAATTTTGCTTGAGACATAGTTAGGTTAAAATTCATCATTTACAAATAGCTTCTTTTGTTGACTGAATGAAATGAGAAATTGAAGTAGCCATCCTTTGCTGTGGGTATACAGATTTTGAGGGCAGCACAAATCAGAAGGCATATGGTATGCTTACTAACCTACATTTTGTCTGGGATACTTCTATGCCAGTGTACTAGACAGTATATAATTTCTTATGAGATAAAAGTGACAGATACGGAGTTATTTCTAATCTAATCAACAATCAGTTCAAATGTCATTACAGGCTCTAGAAGCTGCACATTATTTTCTTCCTGTAACTACATAGTAGCTTTCTTGAATATGAAAAAAAAAAAAAAAAAAGTGTCTACAGTGTAAAGTTGTGCTAGCTAGCATATTCTGAATGGTTTTTGAGATATTCGTACATTTTTGCTTTTTTAATGCCCTGACTTTTTCTCCTTCCCTCCATTTTTTAAATGTCTCAGGGCCAAACGTAAAGGCTGTTGCCAGTGCTGTGGAACAGATTTATCCATTCGTGTTTGAAAGCAGGAAAGAAATTTTATAATTCACCACTTAATGGTTAGGTTTTCTAACCAAGCACCTTTAAAGACTGCTGCACACTGAACTAAAAGCAAAAAGGAAAACTGGACCAACAATAGCTGAGGAAACACAGACTCTTTTACTTGTTCATGGCCACAGTGTAAACTCCAGTCCCTTTGGATTTTATTTTGAACAGTGCTGTATTGTAAAAACGAAAGTTTACAAGATATGAAATTGCTGCTTTTAAAAAGACATTCTATTTATTTTTGCAGTAATTTCTGTGTATTCATAAACAAAGCTGTCACGATGTGCACTACCTTTCAAACATTTTTTTAGTTTGAGCTTGTGTTTTATTTGTGAATAGTCTTTTACATTTTTGTATGCTGAATATTGGGCACCAAAGAAGCTGTAAAAGTTATCTTTTTCACTTGATGAATGTGCACAAATAAAAATTTGGAAAATCTCCTCTTCATACCTGTTGTTATATTCCTTTCCCCTTTTTCTATTACAATTAAAATTGTATAGTTGCAAATTAATTTGGAAACAATGTAAATGTAGTCTTTTTCTGATACGTTTATTCCTATTTGTAGTATGTGTATATAAATTAATATGCAAAGGGCTAGACTGAAACCAATGGTAATTGCATACATGTATCAGAGGGCAGAATCTGGTGTATGTTCTTAGTTCTCCTAACTAAATGACAGATTTTAACAGAGTTTTCTTGCTGTTGTGTTGAAGAGAACATGCTTCTAACCATAGTGGCTTACAACAATG
This sequence comes from Mesoclemmys tuberculata, assembly GCA_007922155.1. NCBI lineage: Eukaryota > Metazoa > Chordata > Testudines > Chelidae > Mesoclemmys > Mesoclemmys tuberculata. The sequence goes on along the minus strand of ML675604.1, from coordinate 37,108,350 downwards.
AGCTTTCATATTTAGGTGCTAGAAAATCTTACATTCTGAAGAAGCCTCAGAAGAAAAACAAACAGCCCTTGTCTACTGGCTGGATGTGAAAAAGGAGCCAGTGTGTGAACTTCTTGCTAAAGTAAAGCAAAGTAATTACCATGCTAATCCAGTCCTAGGCGATTTCTGAAGGACTAACCAAGTCCTGTGTCATATTGGTACTGTATAATAGTATTATCCTGACAAGAACTGCCAACAAGCAACAAAGCTTGGCTCTGGCATGCAATTTCATTGGTATTTTGGACTTGAAAGCCAGTATTTGTTATCCTGTCAATTACATGCACATATGGAACACAGGAGAGGTGAATACTTAAAGTAAATGAAAATGTTACTTTTAAAAGATACAATAAATATGTATAAATGTATATGTCTATTCTCCCCTGTCTGAACCTTGAGAAATTAATACAATGTGCATATTTGGTGCTGCAGGTGGTGTAAAACCTTAATTTGAGTCATAAAAAATATTGTACTGTGAATTTCCGTAGCACACGAAATCCATAAATGTGAAACAAAAGTAGAGCACCCTAAAGAAATCATAGCTAAAGCCCAGCAGCCTACCCTTTATCCTGAGTGTGGGGAGAAAATGGAAGGAGTTGGGAACAGCCATTGTGTCTTCATGTGGAAATGATGGAGGAAGGGAGGGAAACAAACAGTAAATCTGCAGTCCAGATTGATAGAGGAAAAGATTATCCAGTAGTCAAAAGGCAGAATGAATTACTGGTAGCCAAGGGCATTAAGTGAAATAAGAATGGTTTTTACAGGTGCATCAATGAAGGTGGGGTGTAGGGAGAGAGAGCATGTGGGGCCTTTAATAAATGAGGGAAACTAAACAGTCTAAAATCACTGAAAAAACTTTTTTTAAATGTATCTTTAACAAGAAAATGAAAAGAGAATGACTAAAAGGCAGTAAAAGGAATACATGTAAACACAAATTGCATGTTGTATAATATGGATTCAAGGGTGTCCTGAACCAGTGGGGTTATTTGAAAAGTCATGGAGAACAAGGGTGGTAAGATGAGGGAGGAAGGGGAAGCAAATGTGATAGCCAATCTTGTTCATCATTGTTAAGTAAATGTGCCTAATAAAGTTATGTATCATCTGTCTAGGTATTTATACTCAGTTTATCATACTAAGAAATTAGGCAGTTGTGTATCTGTTTAACATACTTACCTGGTCCCCATAACCATAGCATTTGAGTGCCTCACCATCCTTAATGTATTTATCTTCACAACCTCCTAGTAAGAGAAGTGCTGTTATCCATATTTTACAAATAGGGAACTGAGACAGAGAAGAAATCTGCAAGAGATTTAGGTACATAGCTGCCCCTTCAGGCATCTAAGTCCAACCTATAGGTGCCACTGACATTCACAAAACCACTGCTTAGCTGCCACCTAACTAGGTAGTCAAGTCCCCATAGGTGTATAAATTTGTGTAAGTAGGAATACAAAAACCTGTCTAAGGCTCGCTGCCACCTCTACTTAAAACTGCTGGGAGCAACCACACCTAAGCCCCAGCAGAATTCCCAAGTTAGGTTTTTCATCCACCTCATCTGTGGGGCCCAGTTTGGTAGGCATGCTTAGAGCATTGCTATCCCCCACAAAACAGTTGGAGTCGAGCAGTTTGGGAATTTGTGGGTCCCTGCCCAAGTGCCCAATAGTCTAGTGGTTCTAGAGGGTACTTACCTGGGGTGGGTAGACCTAGGATGAAACTTCCACTCTACCTGATTTGATACAGGAACTTGAATCCAGGTCAACAAAATCTTAGGTGAGTGTCCCAACTACCAGCTTATTAGTATTTATGGGGAAGGGATTTCTCACACTCTCATATTGAAGCTTTGTATAAGTAGATAACTTGGAGAAGAGACTTGAACCCAACTCTCCCACAACCTAGGTGAGTACCCTCTCCACTGGGCTATAACATCAGTCTTGTGTTTTGTTGCCCAGTGACTAATTATTGATCCAAAGTGGAACAGCTTCAACAGAAGAGATGGCCTCATCAGAATTCTCCGTAACGTGGTGGTCAGTGCAGTCACCTGGAATCAGGTAGACCTGTGTTCAAGTCCTGTGCTAGATCAAGCAGAACCGATGAATACTGTTGCCACTGGACCATTGGCTATAATCAAGTGAGGGGCCCCTCTTTTTTGTGTGAGAAAGGGCTCATCTGTCTTAAAATGCCTAATTCTAGGGAAGGGTTCATAAGTTCAAATCCCAAGTGGAGATAGGCGCCTCAGTGACAGATTGGAGGGAGGCACCTAAGACTCACATCAATAGGAGTTAGTGCTGAGATACCTTTGTGGCTCATGGCTCTCAGCTCCACCTCTTTTCCCTGCATTTCCCTGCTGGCTAGGTTAGACATCTCTCTGCTCAGTTTATTGGCTTCTGGGGCTCTCTTTCTTAAACACTTGACTCTACAACGTGTAGGGATCCTGGATGCCTACTAGGGACTGAATTCCACAAGATCTAGGACTTGGATGTGTTGCTCCCCTTTGTGAATCTAGTCTTATGTGACTTGCCCAAAATCATACAGAGAACACGTGGCTGAGGAAGGACATGAACCCAGTCCCAGGCTTGTGCCCTGATCACTGAACCAATTATTCATCTCTGAAAAATAATTTATAGGGACAGTTTTTGAACTGTATAATTTCTAAAACAGTTTATAGAAAATGTGCCATTAAGAAATGCATGATGGTGTGTGTATAAAGTTTTTAGCGGTACTAGTTTGGAGGAACTGCATAACTCAGTTGCAAGTTGAGTGTGTATGAGGGGATGCAGCAATTCTGGATTCATGTTGATATAGATAATGGGACAATGAGCAGTAAATAAGATGTTTCTAAAGAACAAAATTATGGTATACAATCTAGGTTGTGATTCTTCAGTCTTTAACTGCTGAAGGAGAGTTTGGGGTACCCAACTGCAAGAGGTGGCCTTCCTTACTTTTTTTTTGATCAAATCATGAAACAATTGGCTGCAGTAAGTGAAATATTTCTGGATTTTCATTAAAAATCATTTGAGAAAAAATATATTGGTTTGGATGTTAGTAGTTTCTTGGTAAAAGCTGCCTGATGGAGTGTGAATGAAGGCTAATGAAACATAGCAATGCACCAAGATGGGGAAAGGCATACAATGGGCTTCAGAAATGATCCGTGTTAGGTTTGTTTTATTTAATGTCTTTATTAAAGATCTAGAACAGGGGACAAAGCATGTGATAGTTACATTTCCAGAGGATTGTAAACTGGGAGATGGTGTTAAGACAGAAACAATACAAAAGGTCTTAGTGGTCCTTAGCTTCCCCTCCACTTCCATAGCCCAAAGGGACCCTACTAAGGTAGACTACGGGGATGGAAGTGCCAGTTTTGTGCCATCCATAAGGTTCACTGTGTCCCTGTGTAAATCCTCCTACTGGAGCTCCCTGGGGATGTGGCTGCATAAAGGTTTGGACAGTAAAAAGGCAAGTCACAGCCTACGTTATCTCAGTTTGGCGGTCCAGTTAGATAGTGGCAGCTAAGTGAATGGTGGCTTTGTGCCTGCATCTCTTCAGAGAGGTGTTTTGTGCCAGGTGCTGGCCAATGGGGAATGTGAGGTGAGAGCTGGAGCACTAACATGTCCAGTCCTTTATGAAAATGGGTTGGGAGGCAACTGCCATGGGATTTCCTGAGTCTTTTTTGCAGGGGAACACTTCCAGGCTATAACATCAGTATTCAGGGGCAGCCAATATTTATTTAGAAAATGGTAATGCTGCAAAGAACCAAGTGGCTGATAATGGAAAATAAATTACAGAAAGAATGTAGTATGATCATAATAATAAACCAATGCAACTTTGCACTATATGCATAGAGGCATCGTGAAGGTATAGAGCCACAAATGAGGAAACTGATGATCTGCCAGCTGCTATTGCTAAGACTATACCAAGAACGCTGCATTTATCCCTGGACGCTTCTTGGTAATGGAAAGATATTGACAAATTGGTAGCCAATCATCAAGCAACAATGACTGAAGGACTGAAATGGATGACTTGTGAAAAAAGATGACTTGTCCCAAAGCTGCCTGAATGGAGTACATGATAATAACTCTACAACTATAATCATGAAGAGGGCATAGAGGTCTGTCTGGGTGGAGCTCAGTGCTGAATGAGTGCCTGTCGATGGTTGGCCCTTTAAGGGGGGGTTGGCTCAGTTTCACCTGTGATGCAACAACTATTTACCAGCTGATCCTGAGTGGGTGGCTTGATTGCAATTATTGGAGAGCTGGGAAAGAAAGGCTTACAAAGAGAAGAGAGAAAGAGAACTTAATAGGGGGAATATACCTAGAAAAGTAAGAGTTCCTGTCCTTGAGTTGGGGCTGATAGAAGTTAGGTAGAAGGATAACTGGGAGAAAGCTGTAGGAGGGAGGTGGCCTTTCTGATAGGCCTTGAAATAGGAGCTAGAGTCTAAAAGCAGTAGCCCTGGGAATCTGAGTTAGCTAAGGAATGGGGCATAGGGGAAATTTAAGAGGGATGACAAGTGAAGCCTGAGGGGGACAGAAATGGTTTATGTTCATGGTTTTAGTTGGAATATGTTGGGAGTCCTAGGAGGACCCCTGGAAGCCCCTTCCTTGTAAAAAGTGTGAACCTTGAGAGGCTGTGGAACCTGGGAAAGTAGAGAGATTATGATGCTCTGAGACAAGGAGTGTAAGGACCACGGAGCCCAATGTTGGAGCTGAAGACGTGACACAGGGTCACTGAAGTATTTATGGATAGGACTTTCTGCTACCTCTGGAAGGCAAGGGGCTATAACTGACCTGGCTAGGGGGCTGACTCATGAAAAGAAGTATGCCACAGTAAGGCTGGAGTGGCTGTTGGCAGTGGGTTCCTGGTGCTGAGAGCTTGCTTTTCCATCCTGAGCTGTGAGCGTGTCTGCTGATTGGTGAGTTACTGTCCTATGGTGCCAAAGAGATAAAAATGAGAAAACCAGTTGAATGTGAAAGCATGGATAGAACACCATTACATTAAATTTGGCCCAAACCTTGTTTTCTAAAAGTACATTTGTACAAATATCTAGGAGCAACAGGAACATTCTGTGACTTTGTTTAATTTCACTGTATTGTTTTTAACACTACAGTGTTTAGTGCCCCAACACAGTATTTTGCTAATGCATGAGGAAATTAACGTTTTTCTGCCTGGTGTATGTTTAAAACACAAAAGAAAACATAACAGCCTAGATTCTTTATCCAAGTGATGAGAAACACAAAGTAAACACATGGCATAAACAGTTGCCTATAAACTTTAATATTCTTTCAGTTTCAATAGTCCAAGGTGGTGTGATTAAGATAGGGAAGGACACTAGTATTTTAAAATTATTAACCTGCCTTATGGGAAGAGAAATTCAGGCTGAGTTACAGTATGGCTAACCCTGTTTAAAAGCCATGTCTGAACCCAAAATATCCTGAGACTTTTAAACAGTGAATATATTGTGTTTTTTGGTCTGCTTGCTGGCTTTTGCACACCCCCTTGCTATCTTCAAGGTATATATAACAATTGCAGGTTGAAATTTCAAACAAATGCATACAATATGTACGTGCGCACACGCCTCCTGCTCTCCTGTGTTTCAACCCTTCTCTGCTCCTCCCATTGCCCCCAACTGTTCCCAATCTTCCTCTGGTGCTCCCAACTCCCAGGCTCCTCACTGCAAAACTCCAGCTGCCCCCACAATTCCTCCCCTCTAGGTTCCAGCAGCTGCCTCCTGGCTCCAGCCTCCAGGTGAGGTTCCTACCTCTATTAACTCCTCCCTTCCTGCAGTGTAGTGTTTTTGGAGGGAAAGGGGAAGTTTGAGGAAGCTGCTGCTGAGCTCAGTGGAAGGGATGGGGTTGCCGTGCTGTGCCTGCTCTGAGACTTTGCCCCATTCAGAGCACACAGCAATACCTCTGTGCCGCAAGCAGTGACTACAGCTCTGGTCAAAAAGGAAAAGTGCAGATCACTTAGGCAAAATTCTTGAGCTCTCTGATTGATCATGGTCTGAGAACACCCAAAATTCACCCCAAAATTGACACCCATTGTAATGTGAGTATTGACAAGACCAGCATCAAGGAAAAAACAGCTAACCACAAGATCTTACCAGTCTCTAGAGCAATCATCTAAAGGATTTAGTGGAAGCTCCAGAGCCTGTGTCCCTTAAAACAAGGAAAGCTCTGCAAAACATCATGACGTTAAAACTCCTGCACTGGCAGGAGAATGGACTACAACTGATACTTTTTGTACAAGGAAGATTGCATACGGTTTTAATGTCAATTTTCCAAGAGATCAGGCTGTAGACCTCCATAGCATGAAGGAGAAGGTGAAGCTATGATCAGTAGTCTCACATCCTGAGGTAACTAAATTCCTAATAGCTGCTAGTAAATTGAATCTTTGACTATTTTCTAGCTTTTCTAGGGAATTTGAACTTAGTATTGATTGTTTTAATAGATGCACTTCTTGAATCCTTGATGGAAATATCTGAAAGCTTAATTCCTTTAGAATCTATATCCTGAGTAAGCTGATAGCTGTGGCCATATGGGTAGGAAAGTTACTGCTCCTCTTGTGCAAAAATATCTGTTTGCTTTTTTTCAAGGAGATGAGAGAGTGGTTAAGCAGTGCCACGTTTCTTGCCCAAAGTTGCATGCAAATATCAACTGAATCTGAAGATATCATTTCTGATTGACTAAATCCTGGTAATGGGAAGAGACTGCACTGTGTGGTTGTGGTGAGCCACCAGGATTTCCCTTTAAAAAATAAATAAATAAATAAATAAAATTACTCATCTGTTTGGGTCACTTATTTGTCTTCTAAGAGCTCATTCTGCCAGAACATTAGCAATATTGTAGGCAAAGAGAGTAGAAGTTTCTCCAGCTGAACTGGGACGGGTAACCACTGTGGCCACTCCATGGACTTTTGTTGACACTGGAGGCTGCATTGGGTGATAACTACAGCTTGACACTTCTAAGCAGTACAACCAGTTAATTATGGTCATTCACTGAATACAGATTGAACTCCTTTGTGTCTGAGCATGTAAGAGGGCACTGGAAAATGGCAATTTGTGTCTTGCTGATTTGCTTTTTCCAAGTCCTCTTTTAGCAGGTACCACCCAGATAGCTTCCCAAGTCTAGAAGTTCAACAATGTAGCTTTAATTGTTATTGCTGCCATTTTTAAAGTTTAATCAAGCTTATTGAACAGCAAAGCAACTGACCATGAGCAACTAGTGCCTAATGAAGGGCGAGTGGTGATTGTTTGGGGAAGATCACTTTCATGTTCCTGACCAGGACTCTGGAATAACTGAAGTAGATAATGGAATCCAATCCAAGTTTCACACAAGACCTCATGCCTGCTGGACCAAGACTGCTGAGAGAGTTATGTAGACCTCCAGCATGAAACTGCTAACTGCACAGATTCTTCCTTTTATATATTTAAGGCTTCCTGTCCAATGTGACCTGTGCAGGGACACATTGATCTTGGAATCGGTTCTGATAGTTTGTCTCCAGTTGCTAGGATAGAGGAGAAATCAATCCCTTCAATCTCCCTGAGGGTCCCCACATGTTGAAGAAGTTTGGAGCATGGCTATCCCTATGTTAAATATTATAACTGTTTTATTTCAACACCCATTAGCCTCCCATATATTAGAGGTGGGTTTAATTTAGTGGCGGTGAGGAATGTTGACTTATCCTATTTTAAGCCATTCTAATAAACTTGAAACTACAAAAATCGTAAACGTTTTTCTTTCGGTGGCAATATAAAGCTACTAAAGAATGGAGTACAGAATATCTTGTGTATCATAAGGTACTAAGTGTTGTGTAGTAGCATCAATATTGCAGAATGTTTTTGAGCATTTGTTCTCTTGAGAAGCTGTCTTGGTTGCCCTTGGACAAATATCCTTCTCAAGTCTAGTAGAACTGCTCATGATGATCTCTCTTGGGAAGTTCAGTTGGCACTAGTTTGTCTATGCGTTGGCCCCTCCAGCAAATGGAGCTCTTTGCATACTTCCTGTAAGAGAAGAAACATTTAGCATTCAATCAAATGGGCAAAGTTTGGTTTCCTCTTGTAAATATTTCTACTTCTTTCGCCTGTTCAGTGACATAGAAATACATCTTGATTACAGCTGGTCACATAATGCACAATCATTTGCTATTAATGAATTCAACAACTGCTGCAAGGATTTGTTGAACAGATTTATTCAATAAGCACTGTTTGACCAACTTATAATATAAAGCATTATTTGCTGAGGAATGTAAGGAACAAAGACTGCCAAAATGCATGGACTACACTGTTGGGATTTCACTCAGCCAGCTCTAGTTTTGACACAGGATTCCTACAGCTTAATTTTTGTCTGTGTAGAAGTATTTTAGTTACTTTACTATTTATACAGCACCATAGATGTCTTTGGAGATGGTCCCATGAACTGTGGTAGCATATTACTCTACTTCTCCATTAGGTGGCAGATTTTGCTTTATTTTTTTTTTAATTGGAATTAGATGGTTAAAGGAAAATACTTTGGATGCCATGTGAAACCAACACTTGCGTGTTGTTAGCTTTGATATCTGTAATGATTCTTTCTTTCTGCTGTTTGTTTAATGACAGAGGAGAAAGGTTAGAGCAAATGAGATTGAGCCATTAGACTTGTCTGTATTTCTCAGACTGGTAGTCAGCAACCACGTTATTGTATTCTTAAGGAGTTCATTGATTTTTATGGTCAGAAGGTGCCACTATGATCATCTAGTCTGAACAACAGCATTTCACTTAAGAATTCCCTCCACTACAGGAATTCTTCTTTCCTGCTACATAAGTGAACACTTTCAAGCCCAATAACTTCTGGTTGAACTACAGAAGTCTCTTTAGACTAGTCTTTAAATCAAGACTCTGAGTCATAAAGAATCCCCCACATCCCTTGATAAGCTTCTCCAATAGCTAATTACCCTCATTGTCAAAAATGCCTTATTTCTTATAAGTAAATCCCATTTAACTTGCAATGATGCAAAAATTGCGGATTCCGCAATATTAGGCTTCCTACTCAGTTTTGATAGAGGGAGCCCCACTGTGCACGAGGCTGATAGTAGGAACACTGGCCACCTCAGGGCTGAGAGCGGGAGCCCCTTCTATCAGTCCCAGGCCCCCACTCTCAGCCCTGGGCAGCCGACAGCAGAAAATCACGGAAAAGTAATAATGGATTTTATTACTGCAAATAATAAGGTTCATCGCTACTTTTCCACAGTTTTCCACAGCTTGTTTGCAACTCAGCTGCAATTTTTGGACAATCATCCCACAATTCAAGTCCAGCCAGTGGAACTTGTTATATACCCTGTCCTTCAAATTAGTAGTACCTAGTGACTGGGCACAGAGCAGCAGCAGAGATGGGATAGGAATAGTCTACTCAGATTCAGAAAATGGTTTGTTGATTAGCCAAAAGAATCCTATGGGACCAGGATTTCACCAATAAAGTCAATAGCAAAATTCCCACTGACGTCAGTGGGGCCAGGATTTCACCCTATGTCATCTGTAACATGATCCCATAAGAATTACTGTGGCCGACTAACTTTTTCTGTGATTTTTTTTTCCCCCCTACTCCTTTATCCATTATGTTGGACTCCTTTGAGGCTGATCTTTTTGAAAGCAGACAGCTCATGTAGCTGAAGGCTTCTAACCATCAGACGAGTGAGGTCCCGAAGCAGCCTTCCAACAGGAGTAATGAGACAAACAACCTAACTAGTCTTTAAAATGGAGTTTGATAAATTTGTGAACAGAAATATATGATGGGATTGCCTATGATATCTCTGACTCAGGAGCTCCTTTGCAGTTTGTTGCCCTATCTAGGGTTGCAGCATGTCTTGAACACTTCAGGAAAATCCTGAGTGTTACACCTCAGTCCTGTTTATCCCACCCAAAATGTTTAGGGGACACACACCAAAATTAGACAGTACACTATTAAAAGGCATCAGTTAATTTATGATCTGTGCAGCTCTTCCCTGAAGAATGTGGAAACAGTGTATAAATACTATAGAGCTGTAACTTTGTGTTCCAACAAGATTTGCGGTTTCATTGTTAAATATGTAATCACAGGACCTCCTCTGCTTATGCAATATGGAAGGGAGCAGATGGAACCCCATTGCATAAGGGATGGTCAGAATGGGCCGGGCAGAAGGAAAATGTGCAAGTAGCATCCTCATTTCCATGTAGCCACCTAACTTCCATTATTGCTATGCTGGACTTTGCCCTATACAACTGAGTAGGGACATACACACAACTTCCAGGGTGATCTTTTTGGGTGAGATTTCCACAACAAATTTGCAGACCTGAGCGATTCTGAAGGTTCTTTCACATTAGGATTTTCGTGTGCTTATCAAAACTCATCTGAACTTCTTGAGATCCTTCCTTCCCAACACTGAAGGGCAGATTCACTATTGCACTCTGCCTTTGTTTGTTTGTTTGTTTTGTTCAGATACTCCAGTTGCTTTGTGTACCAGTAAACCTGACCTCTAGATACTCCTATTCTTTACTTATTCATCACAATGAAGTTGATAATGAGAGACTGTGAATCCTCTTTTGGGGCCTGATCCTTCACCATTGCAATAAATGGAATTTTTGCCATTGACTTCAGTGGATGAAGAATCAAGCCCTGAAGGAGATGGATCTTGCAAGCAAACCGAAAATAACTTTCTGTCTGCTAATGTGGCATTAAAAGGCCACGGGTTAATCAGTAGTGTGGGATGCAAATGCACTTGATACTTACTGTTTAGCAAGTTCCATGGATATTTGCTCTAAAGAACATCCCTTTGTCTCTGGTATAAACACAATGATGAATGCCAGTGATGCTAGACTCATTATTGTGTAAATGAAACACACCCATGGCAGACCAATTAGGTCTATAAAAGAAAAAACAATGTTTTATTAGTACACAAGAGCGTTTGGGAGGGGGTGTAGTTGGGTATTTTTAGGCAGTCCCGTTGAAATCAGAGCTGGCAGCATTAAGCCCTCTGATCTCGATGTAACTGTTATGCCACAAGGAAAACCCATTTTTAATTGTGCCTTATGCAAGCAAACTAAGCAACCGCAAATAGAATTCAGTCATGTTCTACTGGCTTGACTTTTAGCTGCTATCTCCAATTAAAACTTGGTAACCATTGGTGCAGGTCTGAAAGGCTCTCTGAAATTCCTCCAACGTGTATTTTTGAGGTGAACTTTTTCTGAAGCAAAAATAGTGTATTTCACACAGTTGTAGTTGCCTCTCACTAATCCTTTCATGCTGGCAGTTTCCAGTACTTCCATTGCTGACACTCTGTGCGAGCAATCGATCAAGGCGTTAACTCCTGTTTGTTCCAGTGAACAACTAGTTTTTGAAAATACATGTGGCACAATGGAGAATACAAGAGAGCAGAATCACAATCTCCTCCTAATATTTGTCAATTTGTGTCATGAGCTGAAAGATAAGGCTGTATTGCACACTCGGGCCTGGTCTACACTGCTGGCGAAATTCAGTGGCGGTCGACAGGAGTTATGCAAGTTTGCATAATTCCCATCGACTTTGTAACTTCTATTTTGTGTGCCATCTCCACTGTGCTGCACCGACGGGAAAAGCGTACCGTCGATGCAGCGCTTCCCTTTATGGGGAGGTGGTTTTATTAAAGTGACTTCTGGATTGATTGAGCGGCTTTTCACTTCCGCTCAATCGATCTGAATAAATGAGTCTGAAGGCATGCATTTAGGTGCAGAATTTCAACTTCTCTTTTTTCACAGAAGACTAACAGCCACATTTTGCTTGCCTGTGTAAATCCAGACTAACTCCATTTTTGCTAATAGAATTTTTGTGGATTTACGCTCATTCAGCTGAACAGAATTAGGCCTGAAATTTCTCTTAAGGGAAAAGCAGACTTATTTTCTTAACCTGTTTTAAGTCTAGATCAGTACCTCTTCTTGATAACCTAATTTAGCACTCCATCTAACCTTAATGAACTCTACCAGACCTGCAGAGAATTCCAATTCCAGATGGCTTGACTCTGCTTCTGCTGAAGTCTACAGTAGAACTGGTTTGAAACTCAGAATTTCTGTTCTGCAGGAAATTTGGACATTTGGAAACTTTTTTTTTTCCAAATGGTCTAAAACCAAAACTTTTCTAAACTTCCTGTGAAAGAAAGTTCTGGGGAAAAAACTTTAGATTAATCAAATAATTTTAGTATGACTTATTTGTTATTTTGTTACATTATAATTTATAAAGTCATATTAAAATTTCTTTTTGTAAAAGAAAAAATCATAACATTTCATCCTGATAAGGTTGAAACAGTGTTTCAGTCTTCCCAAAACACTTTTTTCCAGTTTTCTTTCCTAAGCAAAATTTAATCAAAATTGAAACTGCAGGAACGTGTTGGTTTTGATTAAATGGTATTTTTCTGATAGAAAAACATTTCACTGGAAAATTTTCAACTAGTCCTAGTCTAGAGTAAAACTTCCATTGACTTCAGGGGGAGCAGGATTGAGTCTTAACTATTATTTTTATAGCTTATTAGTTAAGCGATCTTTGATAGCCAGAGTAAGAGACCTGTGGCCAAATTCAGAGGCGATGTGTAAGGTGGTAGAAGGTAGTCCCTTATTCTGAGTCCATTGTATTTTGGTATGTGAATGGAAGTCAGTCAAGGGTGTAGATGAAGTCTAAATAGATTTAGTGTATACTCTGAAGGGTCTGAAAGACTCACCAACAAACCGTCTCTGAATTTGGCCCCTACATTTCATTTCTAAAGTTTCAGTGACTGTTATATTGTCCATATGGGAAAGGTTCATTATGCCTGTGACACAGATTTCGCTGGTAGTTCACTACTGCATCAGCAACTCTTGTCAGGCCTGAAAAACTCACAAGTACCATATTGCAGTCATAGTGTTTATCTGTAAAGAATGTTGTGTAAATGAAATATCAAATGAAAGACGGTGATGATGGTTAATATTATTGTGAAATATATTTGTATTAACACTACATGCGGAATTATGGATAATTACTGATGTTAAGCTTTAAAATCTATAACCAAACAAAGGGAGAAACAGGTTTTCTTCCAGACAAGAGGGAGGATAGCTATCTTCCTTTCTCTGATGCAAGGGTGCTGGACCAATTTGTATAGTGGGAGTGCTGAGAGCCATTGACCCAAACTGTAAAACCTGTACATGATGGAAACCATTTCAAGGCAGCTTTGGGGAATATAAGGAGAGGCAAAAAAAGACATTTTGGTAATCCATCACTGAGGGGGAAAAAAAGTCAGTGCTGTTCGTATTCATGAATGGTGGATCCCTGTGAGTCTATGAATAGTGGGTTGGTGACACTAAGAAGCTGAGAGAACTAACTTAGACAAGGATTGTTAAATTTGTCACCAGAAAAGTGTGATAATACTTTTGTTTTAATTGTAACCATTTTCTGTGTATTCTCTCTGCTTACTATCACTTAAATCTCTGTTCTTGGTTAGTAAACTTCTCCGTTTCATCAGAAGTACATCTCAGTGCTGTTATGTTAAGTAGAACGTGAATTCCTGGTTAAATCAAGCAAGTTATCTTGTGTCTTTAGAGCCAGCTGACTTGGTCATTTCTGTGAGGTATCCACTGATGGGCTAGATGCTGCAGAGAGATGCTTCTGGAGAGGTCAGGAACAGAAGTGCACCATGGGTTAACCTACAAGGCAAAGCTAGGACTGGCAGAATCCTGAAGAATCTGTGGGGCTGGCTAACAAACTGGAGTGGCAGGGAGTTGTCACTCAGTTTACTACCGACAGTTCCCTTTTATGCTGAGGCACAGGGCTAACAGGGAGACTTACAGTGCTGGACACCCTGAGAAAGCAACACAATGCTGAGTAATGGGAATATACACTCAGGAAGAAACAAAGAATTCTTACCAGTTACAGTCAGAAATGTCAAGGAGATGAGGAGATTTATACCCCAGTTCATGCTAGAGGTTAAAGCAATGGCCCGTCCTCTGATCCCACCAGGGAAAATTTCACTCAGTACTAGCCAGGTCACTGAAAGAAAGGAAAAAAAATTAGGCACTATTCTTGAAAGGAAATCTAGGTACCTAAAATTAGGCACCTTAATCCACAATTAGGCACCTGAATGGGTGACCAGCTTTTGTTTTGAGGTGCTGAACACCAGCAGCTCCCACTGGACTAAGTCTTGAAATATTGGTCTGAACTCCAAGCTCTGTGTGTGGTATCTTAATCATGTGACTCACATTCAGTCAGTAAAATGCCTGTCAATGGCTGTAATCAAAACGAGAGCAATGTTTTCCTGCTTCAAGCATGTGCATGACACTACATGGATGAAAGGGATGAGGTGAGGTTTGACAGTGCTATCGCTGCACAGCTGAATGTGAAAGAGAATTGATTGAACAGCTCTCAGAATACATGGCAAGGTAAGTGGATACAGCAAAACAGTGTACCCATCTGTTTGTGAGCAGCACTGCATGTTTATGTTGAATTATGAATCTTTGCCTAAAATACAGCGTTTGCTATTCCAGCCGTATGCTATATATGTGAAGCTTTCTTTCCTCTTGAGGGTAAGGTAGATATGATTCAGATATGTCTATTCTTGTCTTATGAGTCTCTTGCCTTTGTATCATATATAACATTGTGTCACTCTAATGATATCCATGTATGCATAGGGTCACATTCAGTCTTCTACACACTGGTTTTAACTGGATTGCACAGGTGGATATTAAGGTTGAGGCACTGATCTTTGGTTGTGCTGTGGAAGCTTTAAGCTTCATCCCATCAGTACGAAGTGATCCAAAAACTGGCGTAGGGGGATCGTCTGTGAGGAGAGCTGGCTTAGACGCTCCTATGCCCACCTGTCCCAAGTAAGAATACTAGACCTTTCCTGTGCCCTGGCAATCCCTTATTGTCATAACAGATCCTTTAGTTCCTTTGCAGCAGAGCATAACTTAGATGAGTCTGCAGATGGTTGTAACAGATGCAGGAGGGGTGGACAACAGCAGGAGAGCACAGAGGTGGGGCAAGGGCATCTTCAGCTCTTTGGTCACAGCCATGACTCTGGACCAGAACTGAACACTTAACTATTTTTTTTTCTGTAAAACACTAAATGCTTGTTTCCTGTCCACTTATACTAAAGTCACTGAAAACTAAAATTTTAAAATAGAACATTGGGTCATATGTCACACCAAAGGATTAAAGGATTCCTGTTTGGCAGGGCCAGAACTCATTACAGCACAGCAGTGACAAAGGTGGGAAAGAGAGACATTCTTGGGAGAAAAATGTGGCTAACTTGCACTTTGCTGGCGATGAGTGGTCGGATTTAGTCTCCAGGGGAAGTAGCAAAATAGCAGACACTGGCATGTTCTGTCCATCCTTTTCCCTAATCTGAATAGTAAATAATGAATGATTCTTGGCTTTTGACACCTCTCTGAAATGGTTACCAGTCTTTGTTGTTTTGCCAAGAAGCAGCAGCTGCGGCAGGCACAAAGGGGCCATATTTTCCTCTTGGGATACCGGTAACTAGGGGGTCAGCTTCTGTTCATAATAATTAATACTGAGAGCTGTGAATCTAGTCTCCGTGCAAAGCTCTGAGAATCTAACCTGCCCATCTCTAAAGCCACTGCCGAATAACTGACTGCTCTACCTGCACTCATGTCAGCAAATACGTCCAACACAATAACAATAAGACCAAACCTCAACCCTAGGTCAGAAAACCCCCTCCCACACCATGTACAGGATTAATTCCAGCGTGCATTATACTAGTAACCAGACAGTCACCTTTAATGTTTTGGCCTCAGTCTGGACCATTCTTGGGTGGTGTGCATGCAGCAGGAAGCACGAAGCGGTTGCTTTTCAATCTGAGTGTGAGCCAAGGCAATGCCGGGGAACAGCGAGATTAAGACTAGGGGATGCATCAACACTCAAGCCAAAGGTGCAATATCCAGCAAGGGGAGATGCACATCTGCTAGTGTTGATTTAGTGTGCTAAAAATTGCAGCGTAGCTGTGGTGGTGCAGGTGAGGTGAAGGGCTAGCTGCCCTGAGTATAATGCCAGCCAGATCCCTAGGTACTTGCTTGGGTGGCTAGTCTATCCCATCACCTGTGCTGCCATGGCTATGCTGCTATTTTTAGCGCACTAGCACGATCAAAGCCAGCACATGTATGTTTATTTTTGGTGGGAATTGCACCTTCAGCCTGAGTGTTGATGAATCCTAAGCGTGAGTTTCTGTGCTGGGGCTGGCCCTGTGCCTACTGAAGTGAAAAGGAAAGTCTCTCGTTGTTTTCAGTGGGCTTTGGGTTAGGCCCTACGTGTAAAAATACCTCAGTCCATATGTGTTCTTTCACTTACACTCAAGTGTGCAGTGCAAAGCACACACTAGGGGCAGGTGTGGGTAAAAATGAGTATATCTGAAGAATTACATGGTTTTAAATCTGATCCTCAATACACAAATGAAGTACTTGACTAAGAAATTCCCTCTCTGATCTCACTCCTGTTCGTAAGCAAAGTGGCTGCCCAGCAGTGCTCTCAGTGAGAAATTGGGATCCTTGTGCATTCAGTTCCCAGCTCGTGTTTTCCTTTCCTGCACCGGTGTTGTGCAGAATCAAGCCCTTCACAGACAAATTTAAAAAACCAAGTATTTGAAAGGATTCAGGGTTTCAGCAGTATAAATTGTGAGGCATAAGGTAGCCAGATAGCAAGTGTGAAAAATCAGGACAGGGAGTAGGGGGTAGTAATAGGTGCCTATATAAGACACAGCCCCGAATAGCTAGACTGGCCCTATAAAATCGGGACATCTGGTCACCCTATGAGGAGAGATTAAGCCAATTTACAGCTTAGAAACGAAAGAGGTAGAGGTATGCAAGACTGAAAGGAATGGGTTTGTTAGTAACAAGAGGTCCAAACTGAAGATAAGGAGCGGATTATCCTGTAAGCAATGCGGGCAGAATGACTCTGGCAACAGGTGTTGAGAACATGCTGCAAACTTCCAAAGTCAAGGAGAGAAATAAGTGAGCAAATCAAAAACAAGTTATGACCCTGAAACTGCACAGAGAAGAAACAAATCAGAGGGTGCAGCTAGTCACTAAAGTTTGCTCTGAAGGTAAACTCTTCTTAGGTCTTTCTCCAGCTAGACTCCTGGCCCTGAGTATTTCCAAAGAGCTAGATGAGTGGTTCTCAACTGTTCCTGACTACTGTACCCCTTTCAGGAGTTTAATTTGTCTGGTGTATCCCAAATTTCACCTCACTTAAAAACTACTTGCTTTCAAAATCCAATATAAAAATACAAAAGTGTCACAGCACACTATTACTGAAAAATTGTTTCCATTCTCATTTTGTCTGTATGAAAAGTTAGTCTCGAATTAACTTCACTAGTGTAGCCTGTTCTAAAACAAGGCAAATATCTAGATGTGTTGATGTACCCCTTGGAAGACGTCTGCGTACCCCCGCTCCCCCATGGGTACATGTACCCCTGGTTGAGAACCACTGAGCTAGATGATCAAGTACTTCACAGTAAAGGACATCTTCATATTTTGCTAAAATACCTGAGGCCAGATGCTGCTCTGCTTACTCTCAAAAGACAGTACACTATTCCACAGGCAGTCCCATTGCTTTCAATGGGACTTCTTGCACAGTAAGACACAGGCCTTTGGAGTACACATAATGCAGTCTGGACTGAGCATGTACAGCCCGGGGTAAGAATTGTGACTCTGAGGGCTTGTCTACATGAGAAGATATCCAGGTATAATTACAGCTATATAGTTCTGCCCCTCTAACTCTCTGCATGAGCACTCTTATTCTGGAATAGTGACTTTTTGGGGTTAGTTTATACTGCTTTCAAAGAATGAGTCACAGTTCCTTCCCTGGTTTGCCTCTATTTCTCCCTTGGAACAAAATCAGCTACTGCCTCATACTAGTAGCACTTTAATTCTACCCATTCCCTATCCTTCTCCAGTTGCTCTTCCACCATCTAAAATTCTAAATGAATGTTAGGGCGGGGACTGGGGAGGGAACAGCTGCCCATGGAGCCTGCTCTCACTCCATCTCTACAGACCAGTGGTGCTAGTAACCCAAGCAGAAGAACAAGGTGGAACATTATGCCCCCTTGTTGGGAAAAGTGACAATCTCGCCATAATTTGTTGGGTTTTTTTTCTAGAACCTTTTTCTTCTGAGACAGACAGATAAGGATACTGTGAAAAAGCACACTTGTGTGGTTAGGTTAGAGCCATGTGACCCGCACCCGCTATAATGTTTTGACCCTAACTACAGTGAATATGATCATTATCTGAATATGACCTTTGCAAATACTTTAGCAGCATCTCCTTAGAAGGACAACAAAGATTGCTAGAAGTATGCTCAGGCTTCCAAACAAACCAATGCAAAATCTAGGAATGTTTAAACTGGAAAGAAGGCAGAATTGGAGGCAGTTTGTTTTATTCTAAATCAGGTAAGACAGTTAAGATTCATGAATAATGGGATGAAATTCTATGGCCTATCATGTTCAGGAGGTCAGACTAGATGATCATTATGGTCCCTCCTGCCCTTAAAAGTCTGTGTAATGAACACAATCCTCCTTTTTGGCTCTATCCCATAATATGACAAGAGTGGCTACTCAAGATTAATAGCCAGTAAATATGGAGCAAGTAAAAGGATATATTATTTTGCATGTAATCAACTAATGGAATTCATAGCTATAGAAGGTCATCAAGTTAGTGTCAGTCATCAAGTCAGATAAATACAGTGTCTAGATCTGAAAAAGGGCTGCAGTTATTTACCGTTGGTAAAAATAGCAAGCTAAGCCATGGGTAATCAAATCTCCTGCCTCAGTGCATATTATGCTAACTCCTTGGAAGATCAGGAAATAAATGTTTTCCCATTCTAGGTACATTGATGTTTTGCGTATCTAATTTCTGTTTTCCTCGTATGAAAAGGGCATTCATTAGCTACTGCTGGCAGCAGGATACCAGAATTATTGGACCAGAGGTCTGGTCTGGTGCAGCAAATCTTAAATTAATTTTTTTCTTCTGCTATGAATGATAAATCCTTTGGGCTAAATCCTGGAAGTCACATGTGGAAGGCAAACAGGATTGTGACAAGCAATGTTCAAGTCCTTAAAAATAATTAGTCTGTGTTCAAACCATGAACATCAATGATACGGAGATAAGTTGAGCAATAAGATAAGCAACCTTTGAGGAACCTCTTCCGAACCATAAAATATGTACTATTTTTCTCATTCCTCCTTCTGTGTGCTCCTCCATTCATGTTAGAATAGAGTAGTTAAATATCTTTATTAGAACCCATGGCCTCATTTGTATGTGCCAGATACCTCACAAGAATTGTAACAATTCTAGTGTCTGGGAAGCAACACAATATTTTTTCAAATATATTCAGTTATATGTAGAAGAAGAAGAGCATTCATGAATGTGGATTGCTTTCCTGTAAAAGATAACTACTATTGTGAAAACCATTGTGCAAGAGCTGGCTGCTCTATAAGACTATAGGAACATAAAAATTGCCATACTACATCAGAATTGAGACTCATATAGACCAATATCCTGTCTCTGATAGTGGCAAATTCCAAATGCTTCAGAGGAAAGTGTAAGAACCCCCACAGTAGGTCCATGTGGAGCAATTTGCCTCCCACATTAGGTTTCATCCTAATCTCTAACAGAGATTGGTTTAAACCCTGAAGTATGGGGTAAAGGTTCTCTCTGTAACCTTACTGAACAATCTGTTTCCTTTTTGTCCTTGCCCATGCCGGCATTCATGCTGCCCTATCAACAAACAGCCCACTTTGCAGGCAAGCTCAAAGTAATGAAAAAATAAGCTTCCAAGGGAAAATGTGATTGCTTATAATAAGTCACATACTGAAGCTTAAGAAATGCCTTTCTTATTAAAACGGAGAATATGTATTCCTATTTGTGGGTGTTTGTTCAGAATATCGAATCTAGGATTATCCTGGGAGGCATTCGCACAGGAATGGCCACAGAAGTCAGAGGCTCTAATTCATAAAAAAGTTATGTACGGTCTGCTTAGGATTATTGCATATTTCACTCCAGAAAAGTATGCAGAAAGAGAAATACACAACTTGGGTGCGTGAATGTACCTGCTTTTTTTACCACAGAAGAGGGTACAGTCTACCCCTGAAGGGACCATAGAACAGAAATGACTGCTGCTTGAGACAGAGGAACGGGCAATTCTACTCTTTATGCTTACAAAGAGAAAGTTTCTTTAAGCAGGAAAAGTATAAATGTTCTCAGTGTTTCCTTCCTATGAAGTAAGGCTGTTCAGGGCATACCTGTTCTTGGTTGTTTTTTGAGCCTCTCCCTTTGAAATTTGATCCTACAAGTCCCACTGAAAGCAAAGTTCTATGCAAGGAATGTTTATAGAGTTGGACCTCATAGTGGCAATAGCTGGGCCTGATAGTGGCCACCTGATAGTGGCCTGATACTGCATGTGTTTTTTATTTGTTTTTTAAAAAATCCTGTGTGTATATAAATATATATGTGTGTATATAAATATATATAGCAAACAGTCACATCTAATGAGTTAGATCTTTCCCACAATTGTACTGGTGTTAATCCAGACCAAATTTATGATCAGTTACTATGGGGCTTAACGCCCCAATCCTGACGACACGTGTATGTGTGCTGGCTTCAATGGAACTACTCTTGTGTTTTAAATTTAAGCCCATCCATGTCTGCAGGATCGAGGCCTCATGCAGCAAAATACAACAGCAGGCTTGAGCTATTTTCATACGTCATCAAAATGTTCATGGCATTTGTTTCTTTGAAAAACGTGCCCCCTTGAACTTTCTATTTTGGATAAGCTATAAACTTGTGACTTTAAAAAAAAAAAAAAAAAAAAAAACCTGTTTGGTATCAAGCTCCTTGTCACCTTACAATACTTGATGCGATGTATTTATCTTTGCATGTGAAATAAAGTAGTGTGTTTGTATTTAGGGTCCTATTGAATAACATTGCTCTGACTTTTGTACTAAACCCGCACAAGATCAAGGAAGTGCCGAAATATCTTCCCAAGTGTGGAAACTGGACTGTGTTCAATTTGACACATTTTCACAGAATTCAATGTCACAAGGACCATGTACGGTCTTGCTCTAGTAAATGTCAAGTGAATCTAACGTAAAACCTTTACTATGTAAATCAAAGGCCGCTATTTACTGCATATTTGACCTACGCTACATGAAGGGCAAATGTTACATTCAAACATTCAGTAAATAATAGCGGTCTTTCGTAAGCATATAAGAGGTTCTATGTTTTTATTTGTGTTCTGCCTTGCAGAGGAGAATGTCACTGTCACATAAAAATAAAATGTTACAATGAATTGGTATTACAATAATATGAATGAGATGGACTGCATGCATTTGGCATGGGTTTGGGCCAGTGGCATTATTATTGCTACTACTAAATAGCATTCAGCATATATGTAGTGCTTTGTTTCTTCAAAGCATTTTACACACGTTAACTAACCAGCTCCTACCCCTCTGCATGCTCCTCCAGCACAGCTCCCTTGCATACAACTTCGCACAGGGGAACTACACTGGTTCTGCTTTTAAGTAGTGCTCTAAGGCAGTGGTTCTCAACACATACCCTGGTGGTATGCAGAGGTCTTTCAGGGGGCACATCAGTTCGTCTAGATATTTGCCTAGTTTTACAACAGGCTATGTAAAAAACACAAGCAAAGTCAGTACAAACTAAAATTTCATACAATGACTTGTTTATACGACACTATATACATTACACTGAAATGTAAATGCAATATTTACATTTCAATCATTCCAATTATTTTATAATTCTGTGGTAAAATGAGAAAGTAAGCAATTTTTCAGTAACAATGTGCTGGGACACATTTGTATTTTTCTGTCTGGTTTTATAAGCAAGTGGTTAAGTGAGGTGAAACTTGGGAGTACGCAAGACAAATCAGACTCCTGAAAGGGTACAGTAGTCTGGAAAGGTTGAGAGACACTGCTCTATGGCATAGGAGCAAATCCAGTCCCATATTGCTAATAGAAGCCCTGCTTAAGCACATGCTTAACTTTTAAGCACAAGTAGTTCCACTGAAGTCAATGGGAATAGGCACACATTTAAAGTTAAACACATGCTCACATACTGTGCTGAACTAGGGTCAGACCACCTAACATTACACAATCAAGTTTTAATCCATTGTACTGAAGATCTTTTATGGAAATAAGCAGCTAGCCTCAATCCTTTTCAATTCTCTTCTTATAAAGCCAAATTCTGCCCTTAATGACTTGTGGTCAATTCGTTAACTTCTGTGGGGTTACATGGGTATGTTACTGAGAACAGAATTGGGTTTATGCTTTCATCATATAATTCATTTGGTTGGCGTAAGCAAGAGCTTGATCCTTCAGGATGTCGAGCACGTCAATCTGATCTAGCAAAGCACTTCATCCCAGCTTGAAGTGTAAGCATGTGATAGGGCCCATTGAAGTCACTGGGAGGGACTACTCTTGTGCTAAAAGCTAGGCACATATTTCAGTGACTTGCTTAACTGGGCCCAACTACTCAGCACATTGCAGAATTGAATTCAAATTGAACTAAGGGAAAACTCTGGAATTTCAAAATTAAAAAAAAATTATTTCTATGAAATTTGTCAATTATTCTTACGCACAGATTAAGTAAATCTCTTACTTCCTTTAAAATAAACAATATTTAGTTATTCCACCCCCCTGGCTGAGATTAATCTATTTTAAGGGCAGTTTAGAAACTTGACACTGCCTTGTGAAGTTAATATCCGCTTCAGACTACCCAAGGATAATTCAAACTAGCTGTCATGTTACTTGCATCAAGTATTCTATGAAAGTTCAAACTGAATGCTGGCAGATGGATGGTGTTCAGTCCAGAGCCAGTGTTTTCTTTTGTGTTTTAACATGTGCTTTCATTGCACTGCAGTCTATCAGCTTGTGGACATGATCTGAAATGAAGACTACATGAGGCATGATTTGAAGAGCTCATGAACAATGGATTGGATATATGTCATCTGCATCAAATCCAAAACAACATCAGCGTATTGGAGCAAAGCAAACCCTCAGATGACTCTGCTGTACGTGCTGTCTATGCTATGAACCTCAAAGTAAAATGATGAATCATTTGATTTTTTTAGCAAAAATAACCCTAAAATATGCCATTTTAAAATTTTGTTTGAAAAAGGGGGTTTCTGTAGTGTAAACTGATTCAACATGCATTCTCCAGGTTTGCACATTCTGGCTCCAATCCAACAAAGCACTTAAGCACATGATTAACTTTAAGCACTTTGGGGTTTTTTGGTTTTTTTTTAAAGGCATGTAAACTTTGTGAACTGTAAGGCAAGATCATGAAGAGTTTGTAAAACTTATGAACTCATAAATAAAATGCTTCAAACAAATGTTGTACGAGGGAACGTTGCAGCATGAATGATTGTTAACATTACATTTCTGTGCACTATAAACAAATATAGTAAATTAATGTCTTATAAAAGCTTGAAATGTTACTTTGTCTAGTGTCAGAGATATCGATGAGAACTGTAGAATACCCATCTCCTACCAGTGTCTTCCAATCTATTGTAAGGCCATATGGCTTATACTATTTTGTAGCTGAAGAATGTCCACTAAAGCAACTGCTAAAGGTAATGCATTTATGTCTTGAGCAGGGTAAAATTTTAAGGCCGAAACTTATTTCACTGAAAAATGCAGATTTGGATTGTCAGAAACATTTTGCAAATTAATGTCAAATTTGCAGAATTGTTTCAGCCAGGAGAGAAAAAACGCTGAAAAAATCAAAACATTTCATTTTGACACTTTTTTGAAAAATGTTTCCATTTTTTTATTCAAATGACTTGTTTTGAATTTTACTTGTTTTAGTTCTAAAAGCATTGACGCCTTGCAAAAACTAAATGGAATGTTTCATTTGATCCAAACAAAACACTTTGCAACTTTGCACAGCTCTAGTTACGCTGCAAGAAAGACTGCATTCCCACCCAAACTTTACCAGATTTTCCAATTTCTTGAAAGAGACGTGATGTCTCATTTAAAATCTGGACAAAGATGGGCTCAGCAGCCATATGTTGGGAATAGTGTCTTAATCATTAATATGAACATGGTCTATCACTCTTCTCATGACATCAGTGGATTGATCAGAGCCAGGACTGTTTTGTTCTGTTTTAAATGTTCACCAAGTGATTGAAAGGAATATGCCAAAGAAATACACAGAGATACTTAGCATATCTAGTACTTTTAAATCTTCCAACCTGTAACAAGTAAATTTAATGATTACAGATGTGCAAAATGCAGTGGGCCAATATCACCCCTAATGTAACTTCAATGACTTCAGTGAAATTACTGCAAGGATGATGGTTTTGGTTTGCAGGGGCATGTCAGTATAGACAAACTTTTTTTTTTTTTTTTAATTTGTTGTAAATCACATGAGAGCTCCTGAGATTTGTGTCCTCACTGAAGAGGACTACTTAAAAAGAGTACAAAGCTGGATGGGGCATCCCCTTCATCTCTTCCCCCCTCCCTCTTAAATCTTGCCTTAAATCTTTGGGTTTTAATGAGCTCAAGAACTGCCAGCAAAACTCACCCAAAACTGCTGTTTCCATATTAAGTATAAATTAGCCCGGTTTCACTCAGAACTTGGCTTCTATCTCATCTGAATTTCAACCCACCCTTGCTGATTTTGGCAAAACTGTCCCAAATTTGGGTTTGCAGCAAAAACTGAAACCAGCCTTGTTTCATCCTGCTTTATGTTTCATTATTAGACATTTCACACACCTCTAGTCACGATTGCTTTTACAGAGAGTGTCTTCACTGTAGAGTTAACTTGGGGTCTTACTGGAGTTGTCCCTAATGTTGCTCCCATCCACTCACAAAACCCTCTCAACCATGCTTAGCTGTACTTTATGCCTAGGCTAGCTGGCTTGCCTGAGATACAGGCTAAAACCCAAATGGGTCTTACACTCAAGCTGCTAACTTGCCCATGTTGTAGATGTGGGCTAAATCACTCGCATGCTGTTAATCCTTTAATACCTTTCTACAGTTCCCTCTGTCTGTCCAGAAGGACGGACACATTGTCCTACAATTCCCTGGGACAGAATCAGAGAGTGGCTCTACTTATTGAAGAACAAAGAACCATGGTGTAGCAAGATCTCAGGAACACTTGCGAGATGGACATTCCAAAGATACATACATTAGCAGTTCGTTGATTGGCTCATTAGTATCACTTAACAATATTCACACCTTTTCCCAGAAGTGGGCCTTACCCTTGTTTTCATTAGTCTATTGGTAATTTATAAAGTTGCTGAATTGTTGTTACTAGGGGGAAGTTGGTGAAAGGGGCTTTCTGAGGAGTTGCAGAGCTAGGGGTTAACATAAGTTCTTAAGAAATTGCTGAATTAGGGAAGTTAGCAGCCTTGTAGTTACAGTGTTAGATCAGGGTCAAAAGGACAGAGACAGGGCCGGGTGGTTTTAACCACAAAGCCAGACTGGCTGTTTATTTAACCATTTATAAGGCACAGAGATAACTTTGAATATTGGGGGTAGGTTGAGATTTACCTGGCCTTGCCTCAATGGGATATGCCTTCAAAAGTCTTAGCAATACACATGGGTGAATGCAGCACCAGGGAGGAGACAGAGTATGTCCACACTGCAGCTGGAAGCTGTATTTTCCAGTGTGAGGGGACATACCACACTAGCTCCGATTGAAATCACACACGAAAACCTAAGTGTAGCTGCGGAATAGCTGCCCCAATTACACACCCCTCCAAAATGATAAGTACATAGTCAGCTAGCTAGCTGTAGCAACACCTGCAGAGGGAGGGGAGAGCTTCCCAAGTACATAGCATCTCAGACAGGTATGTACTTGGGCTATGAGGCCCTCTGCCCCTTATGCTTGTCTGGTTATGCTTCTAATTTTAGCATGCTAGCCGATGAGAGCTAGCTCAGGTATGTCTCCTCAAACTGGAAATTACATTCCAGCTTGAAGTGTATTCCAACACTCAGTAACTCAGATATGGCTTTGCAGCATGGCTGCTCAGAACCGAGCCCGACTAACTGTGGTGCTGATCACCCAGTTAACTCTGCAGCAATGACATCAGTGAGCAAAAATCTTCTGTTCAACGCAAATTAATTAACAGGGCCGGCTAATGGGCTCCAGATAGTCAGAATCATTTTTATCTTACGGGGCCCATTGCCCAGCCCTAGTAGCTGGGTTGGGTGCTAGGGAGATGGGTGGGAGTGAGTGTAGGATGGGAAGGAATCTGCTTTTGCTGCAGCCTACAGAGCAGCTGAGCCGTTGCTCCATGACAGTTGCTGCAACACTGAGGCTGCACTAGACCTCCACTTACCTCTTCCATGACTTGAGGTGGGGAGAGAAAATGGTGGGAGGGTCTCCCCTACCCCTAACATCACCCTCTCAAACACTTTCTGCATGCTGAGATGCAAAGACCAATGTGAAACTGAGCTCAAAACTGCTCTTCCCCTAGTGCAGTGATTACATCGCCAGGGTCCCTTCACAGACACAGAGGTATAATGAGTCCCTTTAGTTTAGCTACACAACAGCTTCTGACTTCTAGAGGTTAAGAAAAAAAGTGATTAACTGAATAATCCATATGTAATTCTGTTCTGTTCTTCCAATGCTGAATAACTAACGGCTGAGGTTAACAGAATGTCTGTTTATGTCTTGATGAAAATGTCCACTTGTGAATGTTAAGCTCATTAATTTAAAAAAAAAACAAAAAACACCCCCCTTAAAACAAAAATGTGAAGTTAGTTTTGCCTTTGCAGTTTTTTCAAAGACTTACTAAACTGTAAGTATTTATAAAACTGCTTACAGGGAAATTCATTTCACTCTGAAAGCTTATAAAGGACATAAAATTCCACTCTTGGGATAAGGCTCCCAGATATGAAATTCTACTATTTAACTAATCATAGCAAATACAAATATAGAGCCTAACCCTGCAAATGCCTGCTTTGCAACAGATTTTCATTGGAACTAATCAAGGTATTCAGCACTACTCACCATGGTAAGTGTGTGCAAGATCAGGCCTCGTTAGTGTGTCTAAGGACAGAGTCAGAGGTGAGATTTTAATGAGGTTGATATTTGGGAATGAAGGACTAAGTTCTCAACTGGTATAAATTAGTGCATCTCCAGTGAAGTCAAAAAAGCTGCACCAATTTATACGAGCAGAGGATAAGGCTTTAACTGTATTATTCAGCTGCCTAAAAGCCTCTGCAACTGCAAAGAGAACATGTTAAGATTTTAAAAGAGGCGTCATTTTGTGTAAAGTATTTAGAGAATGTGCTGTGGTGGTGGTTACTCACACACATGTCACCAAAATGCAGAAAATTAATCACATTCCCCTTCAGTAAAAGCATCCTTTGCCATAGAATTAGTGCCATATGATATTCCTAAACAGAAGAAAAATTCCCTCCATCTATACCTTTTGGGAGAAGCGAGCTACATCTGGTGTTTCTGTAACAGAAGTCAGAAGTTTCTCTAACAGAAATCAGTGTTGTCAGTTCCACTGCTTTACAAGCTCTGGGAAACGTGTGGAACAGTTTTTCTTCCCCACGATTTCAGAATTGCGCGCAGAATTCCTCTGATCTGTGTTAGGTTTTGCCATTGCCCCAAATTCTGTCAGGTCTGTTCAAACGGTGAATTGCTTTTACATTCCTGGGTTGGATTTCACTTGTTGGGATAAATCCAGACTTTGCCATACGTTCTCGGCTTTGCCCAGTTTTAGGGAGAGCCCATGAGGGAACTGCTTATGGCTACCCGATAATCTGTCCTGGCCTTGGCCCTGCTGCAGGTTAGAGCTGGCTGAAGGTTGATCTAATTTATTCAGCTACAGATCACACTCCAGTTGACTAGCACTGCACTTCATGCTATGGCTATTCTCACATTCTCTGCAGCCTGAGACACCCCATAGGCCAGTGGATGTGGAGTGGGACGTATAGCAGCTCGCTCTACCAGTTCTTTGTTTGTTTGTGAATTCCAGATGCTGGGGTAGCCCCAGGAGGGGATTTACTGGAGTTGGCCATTCTCTTTGTGCTGCCTGAGCTTGGGTCCTACATGGCACAAAGGGAGCAGATTGGGACAAAGAATCTGACTCTTTGTAAACAGGTGCCATTCCATTACTGTTAGCGTGGATACGCACCTATATCAGGTGGTCTGTGGTTTTTGTGGAGAAAACACCAGGCTGGTGTTGCACATTTTTTGTTTTGGATGTCTTGAGAATGCACTACGGTTTTTAACCAACAGGATCATCACACTCAAGTTCACAGATCCCACTTAGGAAAACAATGTCATCATCAGGAATTTGCTTTGCCTGTGTATGTTACAGCACCCAGTTGTACAACTTAATGACAACCAACGGAGTTTACTTTTTTTTTTTTACAACAAAGAACTTTTCTTTTTGTCCCCAAATGGTTATCACATCATAGATATGACTTGCTTTGCTGTTATTCCAATTCATTCTCTTTCCTTTGGTTTGTGGGGCCATCTGTCACTATACCCACTGTAGAAGACTTCTGTTTCCTAGTCTATATTAAATACATTTTCAATACTTCATCCAGCTTTCAATGTAGGCAACTTATCTGTGATCCACCTTCACACAACATTAAACTCCGCATCCTACTTTCATTCTGTGTTCTGTTTTAGGCATAGTGTCATCTGTAGGCTCAAATTACTCATGTCCGATGTGTATGGGAAATTCTTATGCCTAAACATAGGTCCTGAGGGCCTGTATCTCTTTGCAAACACTCACTGGAATCAAACAAGCTTCCACCTCACTCATCTTGCCTTTGCACTTCATGTTCACTATGGATTGACAGGTATCTGCTGTGCAAGTATTTTTTTTTCCTGATGAAGGGGGCTTCCTCCCATTTGACCTTTCTGAAATGCCAGATGTTGGCGACAGAAGCCAAAGGTGTGTCAAGTATGTGTAACATCTGCACCTTAGTTAATAGGCACTCCTGGTGCTTCTGTGAGCCCTGTTAGAGAGATAATGTGTGCTGTTCTGCAGTGTGGTGCATTACTGATTTATTGTGCTTGTAATGTACCCTAATAATGATCTGAAACAGTGTAAGCGAGAAGCTGGATCGCACTTCATCAAACTTAATGCAAAACAGACAAATAAAGCTGTCCCTCTTATCTGGCATAAAGCCTTGTTTATATAAATATAAAGTATATTGGAATTAAAATGGGACTCGACAGATGCTCTCTTGTCTACAACTCTTTTATAATGCAAAAAGGCTTTAATCTATCTGTTTTCATCATGGTTGTGTCTGAATACCCTCATAAACCATAATAGACAGTGGTATTTAGCAAATCAGCTCATAAGAAAATCTAATTGCTTCTGGTAATTTGGTAAAAATAAGAAACCACCGAGGTACAGAATACATACATTTTTTTAAAAGGCTAGGCTATTGGGCTATAACTGGATCTTACACTGGAGCCAAAAGCCCTTGTGCAGTAGGAAAAAAGGAAGCTGAAAGGGCTGAATTGGAATGATATGTACCGTGTATATTCTGCCATGTTCCTGATGGATTCACATGTACTCTCCATAAGGATTTTAACCACACATACTCTAAATATCATATGCATTCTGAGTAGACTACTGGGCTATTGTGGCCAGCTTTGTGCGGCTGGGTGAGTTGGCGGGTGCAAGGAACCTTCTGCCCCCTTCAAGGCGAGGCACCATCCCATCTCCCTGGGGGTGCTAATTACTCAAGAGGGAATAGAGATGCCAAGTGAGGTCAGCCCCCAGCTTCCCTCCTTCCCACCAACCAATGGAGCAGACCAGACATGGAAGGGAGGTTACATGCTGCACCCACTGAAACAGTAGTGAAACCTCCACTATAGTCAGCACCCTCTGGGAACCCCAGGGAGATTGTCTGACTTTGTCATTCAGAATGTCCTGGAACTTACACTGTGACATGGCCCCTCTGTTCACCTTCCCACATGGGCCATGGTTTAAAAGTACCAATTTGGCATAGATAGTGTAACAGGGTGAGGGGATGTGTAATCCAAACATTTAAAATGGGCTAATTTATATAATTGAGGGATTTATTTTTTTTAAAAAGCTAACACAAAAGAAAAGTAAATTTAATGGATGAAATCTACACATTTGAAATGTCTTTAAAGGGTCTGATTTGCAAGCAGAAAAAGCCAGGAGTTACATATGAAACTCAATCCTTATCCTACCTTTCAGCCACTGCACATATAATTACAATAGACAAAACCCTTTATTATTTATAGATTCCAGCAATTCCTTGGTTCAGCTAATCTGAGATTTCTGTATTTAATCAGTTTTAGCTGACGTTGGACATTGAGTTACTACATTGTATAGATGCACCAGCGTATTTTGATTTACTTTATATCCAGTGTACACTGCAAATGTGCCCTGGAAGCAGCTAGAACTAAAGTGTTTGTGGAAGGCATCCCAATGCTGGAATAAGATGCCCCTTCCAATAAAACAGGTGTCCACATTTTGTTTCATTTTAAGAAATTTTTTGGAAAACTTGTTAATGGAAAAGGAATTGAAATTGTGATTGTTCCCTACTGATTGCTATTCTAGGATTAGTTTGTGCTCTCTGTTACGCTGCTGTAAATCTGAACTAACTTTTTTCAGTGCTGTTACTCAGGATTTACACCGGTGTAACTGAGAACAGAATCTAGCTCTCAGGCTGGGTCTACTCTGACGGCGGCAAATTCGCCACCGTCGGTTCGATTGCTCTGGATTGACTAAGCGGTCTGTGTCAACGCGCTCAGTCGATCCAGCAAGCGATGCAGGAAAACCACCCCGGTAAGTGGCGTAGTGCTGCGCAGTGTGGACGGCGCGCGGAGGAGACGCTGCAAAGTCGATGGGAGATATGCAAGTGATTTACATCACTTGTGTATCTCCCGTCGACTGCCGTCGAATCACAAAGGTAAGTGTAGATCGGGCCTTAGGCGGTTTCTAATGTACTGAAGTATGCTGGAATAAATTATCAAACTGCTATTCCTTAAGATGCCCTTAGTCATCTCAGGCAGCTAGCGTAGTGAGCAACATTTTAAATGAATAACTATTGTGGGGTTTTGTCTTCTCTTTTTTGCTTTTAGTATAACAGTACGGTTATTATGCTTCTGGTAAACTCTTTATCATAATTAACTGCAAGGAGCACAGTCTGTTTCCAAGCCAAGTTTGTGTCAGGGCGTACAAGCACACAAAGTCTGTTAATAAATAATGGGCTTTGTGCATGCACATTTTACAATCTGGATTTAAAAATTCAGCCCCTGATGGGTAAAATAACATGAAAAGGCTTGTAAAAAAGGAAACCAAGTAGTTCTACTCACTGGGAATGGCTGGAAAGTTGTCTTCTGTAGTTAGTGAGGGTCCTGCAATGATGTTTTTTCTAAAAGCTCACTTTGGTTTAAATTGATATTTTATAGATTGAATAATTCTTAACTTTTTTGTTGTTTATTCTGTTCCGTATGGGAAGTGTAAGGGACAATAGTGTTTATTATGTTCAGTATGTGTTCAGTATGATTAAATGTTGTCTGTTTTTAGCAGCATGTTGGTTTATAGGTCAGCGTGGCTACATGCTCAGAGAGACAGAACCTCAGCTGGAGTCAATTGGCATAGCTCCTGGAGAGTTGATACTGATGCTCTGCTCCTTTACACCTTCTGAAGGATCTAGCAATAAGTTTTTAACTTGGGTTAAGGCACCATCACAGTACAGCTTATGTATTATATGGTAACAGAAAAAAAGAAAAGGGGTAGCGTGTGGGGAAGAAAAAATGGCTCAGGTCACTGTCAAGGGGTTACAGAATTTTTCCCTTACAGGTCCCTGGTTCAAATCTAACACCAGTTGGCCGTGACTGAGGATGAAATACTGGCTTTGCCATTAACTTCAATGGGATGAGGAATTTACCCTGAAAGTTACTTTCTGTTAGATATTCGATAGCCTTATTTAAACATTTCTCCACCATCTTTGTAGTGCCCTCATCACTATTTGTGCCTCTGGTGGCAATCTTAGCAGAGAGGTCATAGAGAGACTTGGCAATGGAGACTGAATTACTCTCCCTCCCCTGCCTTGAGTTGGTTTCTCCAGAATAGGATGAGAGTCCATTGACAGAGCAGCATGGTGGAAGCACGTACTGCTGCTAACTGTGATGTTTGTTCTGTGGATTCAGAACTTCAGTTTGAACCAGTGATGTCAACATGGGCATCCTACACCAGTGCTTCATTGACTTTTAAATAAATCATTAAAAGGAATAAAAAATGTGAAACACTTACTTGGTCCAAGACCTATGGAAAAAGCAGCAACGTAAACAAGCAAGCTGGCCAAAGACAGCCATTTCAGCGCTGCTGGGACTTCCAGAGTGTCTCTTACTATGTGGGATCCCATCTGGCTTGCTGCAAAGGTCCTTCCTTCTGCCAAGGCCGTGCTGTTCTGTTCCTCTGTCTCAGCAATTTCAGAATTTCTCAGCATGGTTAGTGATGTTCTACCCTGGGAAGGCATACCAGCAAACTGCTCCTTGACACTCACATTGCTGGCACTCAAGTTTCCTGGTCCATGAAGAATGGAATCTTCCAGGGACTGGTGTCTACAGATAGTAGTGAAATTCATGTGTATGTTAAGATTCACCAATCCCACAGTAACCAATGACACTGCCATAATAGAAGAACCAATGCAGAGAAAAGTTTTGCTTCCAACTTGATCCACAAAAATGGTGGCTGGGATGGTGCTGACCACTTTAACCACTCCAACTCCAGTAGAGGCCAAGCTAGCTGCTTCGTTGCTCTGGAAGCCAACTGACTTCAAAACAGTGGATGCATAAAATAAAATGTTAGGCTGTCCTGTTGTTTGCACAAAAAACACTAGCATGAGACCTATTAGCATTCGGGCTCTCATGTTGTCTTTTGAACGAAACAGGTCCAAGAAACTGTACTGATGTTCATCTTTCAGAGAAGACTTGATCACAGTGAGTTCTTCAATAGTATTTGAAGTTGCCCGTAACTTTCCCAGTACCTTGCTAGCAGCTTCGTCATTACCTTTCATAACAAGAAACCGAGGACTCGGTGGAAGGAAATACATGGCAATAGCTTGCAAGGCACCTACTGGTATTACAAGGCCAAACATATACTTCCAGCCATGAGAAAAATTGGCAAATACATAATTTGAAATGTAGGCAAAAAGGATGCCAATCACAATCATAAGTTCATTTAATGATACAAGCAGGCCTCTTCTATGCTGTGGGGCTATCTCAGCGATATAGACACATGTTGCAATTGAAGATAATGATATTGAAATGCCAATAGTTGTCCGTCCTACGATAAGTGTTCCATATGATGCACTGAGTATCAAGATCAGGCTTCCCAATACAAGTAAACAAGATGCTATAATAATCGCAATTCTCCTTCCGAATCGGTCTATCAGGAATCCACCCGTAAGTGATGCTAGTAAGGCCCCAATGAGAAGGGAGCTTACGACTATTTCCTGTTGTTTGCAAGAAAGTGTGAGTATGCTGCTTAGCTGAAGAAGAGCCCCAGAGATGAGTCCCAGTTCATAACCCATTAGGAGTCCACTGATGGCCGCAATGGCAGATGACAGAAAAGTAAACATCCCGCATCCTGGAATTAGAGAAGACAAAGAAACAGAATTAGTTCTGCACCATTCTAATGATCAATAATACAGTTACTTTATAAACCAGTCCTCAAAATCTTGTTCTAAGGTCTCGGTTTGGGAAAAACAACGGGCTCAAATGAAGAAGAACCCAACAACATTGGTCATATCAAGTGACGTTGCTGAAAGCGGGAGAAAATACATTGTAATGCACTTCATTTTCCCCCTTTATTTTTAGTATCTTTTAACAACCTGATCCCAAACCCACTGAAGTCAACAGAAAGACTCCAATTCACTCATAGAGTTTAAGGCTTGAAGGGATCACCAGGTCATCTAGTCTGAACTCCTGTATATTACATTACTCAGCACTCGCACACTAAACCCAACAGCTGAGGCCAGGTTTGTGCTACAGACCTATATCAGTATAATTACGTCACTCAGGGATGTGAAAAATCCACACCCCTGAGTGACATAGTTATACCAGCCTGACTGCTCGCATAGACAGCACTATGTTGGTGGGGGCAGCTTCTCCCATTGACATAGCTACTGCCTCTCCAGAAGGTGGATTAACTATGCTGTCAGGAGAAGCTCTCCTGTCAGCATAGTAGCTAAAGCACTGCACTAAAATGCTACGCAGTGCAGCTGTACTGGTGCAGCTGTGCCACTGTAGCGCTGTATGTGAAGACAAATCCTGAAATCAGACTAAAGTATGATAGCCCATAGGAGACTAGACTATTATGTGCCACAGAGAATAAAAGGGACCAAGGTGCACGAGTGCCTGGGGCCCCTGCAATGGCAGGGGAATGATTAACTGAGATATACCCAGATAATCCTGGCAAGTGACCCACACCCTTCCAAAGTCCCATCTCCAGCCCTGGCCATCCCTGACACTCCAGAAGAAGAAGATAAAAATACATTCACGGTGAGGGAACTCCCTTTCTGGCCCCTGAAAGGGGTCAGCTGCAGCCCTGATGCATGAACTTTTAGGAACGTAAGACGTAAACCAGAAGTGAGCCAGCTTCTGTTGAGCCCTGTCCCGTATCATCACAAGCAACCCCATCATACAATCACGCTTGTAAATTTGTCCAGCTCTCATTTGACTTCAGTGGGTTTTTGATCGAACCCTAGATAAGTAAGCCTGCCCAACACTGAATGTGGAACAACCATCCAATAAAGAGGCTTTTGCCAAGAAAGCATTTTTGTTCTTTTTAAATTTCCAACATTTTTCACGGGTTGAATTTAGTTTCCATGAAAGACATCAGACTGACAGCCCTTATCTACACAGCTGATATATTATGGACAAGAGCAGTGCGTGCTTTCTAACCAAAGTGCTCCAATCCTGCCTTAGAGGGATCACTTCTACATGTGAGAATATAGTTTACCCTGGACTCCCATTAAATCCTTGGTCTGACCGAGAATGCTAAGGCTACTGATTCTGGGGGTGTTTCTATGTGATGTGGACACTTATCTGCTGGGAACTAGACCAATTTCCAGCCCAATTTTACTGATCCAGATAGACTAGGTATTTCAGACAAGGCAAATTTTGAGGTGGAAACCTCTGAACGCTTTGGGATTCACTCATAATTAATCCTTGGGTTCTGTGTAACAAAAAGATCAGATATTTCCCATCAGAGCTGGTGCTAGACATAAGCAGACTAAGCAATTGCTTAGGGCCCTGAGCAGCTCAAGGGGCCCTCCATTAATTATTAGTATGTGTTGTGGGGAGCACGGCTTAAAATATTCCTGCTTAGGGCCCCCAAGGGGCTAGCACCACCTTTGTTTCACATAGTTTCTGATGACTGCACCATTGGGAATAAAAACCAGATGGTGAAAGAGTAGATAAAATGGAGAACATATGCCATTGTATCTCCACTGTGTTTTATACAACTGAGATTCATTGTTTGGTAGCACAAGAAAGATGTAACTGATCATATTCTGCTTGTTGTGAAGCCTGTGCACCCTAGCCTTTGATGGATAATTCTAGTTTATTATTGTTGGGCTAGTTCTTCCACTCAGCATAGTTTTTTTTCTCAGCATGATGTTGGCTGCCACACAATTAGAGGCCAAGTGAATTTACTGTTGATTTTCCAGTTAGCTACAGAGAAATCATGTAGCAGTGGGATGTGGCTTATGCGACATAGAGAAACCAGTATTTCAACTAATTCTTTTAAGGCAGGTTTGGATGAGTAGTTCAGTTGACTTGGCTGGAATGGTGTATGCTAGAAAGATTCTGAGCCTCTCTGAAAGTGATGGATAGCTCTATATTTATTTGCAATTACTTGACCTCCTCTGCATTATACCCAATACTTTTTCTCCATTTGTGTCACCCTATCCAAGACCAAAAGATCTATTGGAAACAGTGTTTTGTATAAAGTTACACTGTGGGTCAGATCTTCAGGGGAAGTAAATTGACTTCAACTGAGCTATCCCAATTCATACCTGCAAAAAATCTGGCTCATGGTGTATATATATGTGATATAGGTGTTAACCTTGCTACAGAAACTAAACTTCTCCCACCTTTGATCTTCTGCTTTTAATATGTTAGTAGTGCTGGGGGGGGACATCTTTCAGTTAGGTCCTGGTTGAGGAATTCAGTGGGGCAGGAATAAGACTTTACTTGTGCCCCTGTGGTAAATATATTGGTTATGTTAAAATAAATTATTTTTTTTATCAAAAAGACTATACCAGTTTGGTGTGGCCCTCAGACAGCTGGGAAGTTGGCAGTGTGGGACTCAAGGCCGCAAAGGTTGTGCAGCACTGATGCATGCCAATATTTAGTAAGAATAGGATTGTTATTGTATTGGTAATTTTAAATATTAGCTTTGTTTTTTTCACTCCTACTTTGAGAAATTCCAATAGGGCCTTAGGATTATATCATTCAGTTTTACCAACTTGCAGAAACTTGTATTACACTATTGATTTACAACTCTCACCTCCTTTTTCTCATCCCCAGCAGGTTTGGGAACAGCTTGTTACACTAGTTGAGCAGGTTTATAAGTCTTAGGGAAGAGTGTGGTTCCTGTTTTTTGTCGGATAGGGACCTTCACCCACCAGAGTTCTACAGATGAACCTATCAGCTCTCAATCTTGGTATCCTTTTCAAGTTAATTGTGCTGCTTTTTCAAATTTGGCCTTTAAATGTACCCTTCTGGCATGGAAAAGATAAACAGAAGAATCTACACTCTCAGCAGCAAGCTCTCTCAGCAGTTCTATCTGAATCACATGCAGTCTGCAGTCATTGCTTTTCCTGGAACCTACACACATTTTTATTATTACTGGGTCAAATCTTAATGTCCCTTACACAATATCTACTCAGTCCTTCCTTGGGCAAAATTCCCATTGGGTTAAATCCTGAGATTTTTACTTAGGCTCCACTCAGGCCAGGTCTACACTAAAGATTATATCGGTATAACCACGTTGCTCAGGAGTGTGAAAAATCCCCGCCACTGAGTGATGTTGTTATGCTGACCTAACCCCTGGTGAAGCCAGTGCTCTGTCAATGGGAAAGCTTCCTCCGTTGACATAGCTACCAACTCTCGCAGAGGTGGATTAGCTATGCCGATGGGAGAAACTCTCCTGTCGCCTTAGTAGCGTCTTCACTAAAGCACTACAGGTGCATCACTGACGCGCTGTATATGAAGACAAGCCCCAAGTCTTTTCCTGGCCAAACTCCCATTAATGTGAATTTTGCATTAGCACGTCCAGTGATTTTACAAACACTCCTTTTAAATGCAGGCTTTTTGTGATATTTCTGGGTGGAGAGGGTTTTAGACATTCCCTTTAAATTACACTTTAAAAAAAATATTCCTTTTGTTTTTGGGAGACACCTAAATATATATATATAGCACTTCACAGTCATGTGCTGCTCACACATTTTTAACAGGAGGCTTCCATAAAAAATTCTGTAATAAACCCCACAGCCAATGGGTGTGTGACTGAAAATAAAAAGGGTTGGGAAAGCTATTCATTTGTTTTCCCATTTCAACAAAAATGTTTTCTCACAACCAAGGAAGCAGCCCTGCCTAGCAAACAAACTTATCTTTAAGAGCATTTGCTAAAATCTTTATGCTTTGTTCTTGAAAAGCAGACTGGGGATAGCCCAAAGTCAAGCATGTGTGATTTGAAATTACGGGTGGAGCTGGTGGGTGAAGATTTTATAGAGGGTGTGCATCCTTCCCCATAATTTTTTTAACCTGTCATTTGGTGCAATGATCTGATCCTTTCCAAAGGTAATGGTATATTATGAGATGCACGTGTAAGTCATCTCTGGCAGGGAAGATTTACAAGCATTTAGAGCTGGGGTGATTCCATCAGAGGCAGGGAAAAACATCCTAATCCACCCTTCAACTTGTAGCAGACTCCTGACTATGAGCATTTGAGAACCCTG
This sequence comes from Mesoclemmys tuberculata, assembly GCA_007922155.1. Taxonomy (NCBI): domain Eukaryota; kingdom Metazoa; phylum Chordata; order Testudines; family Chelidae; genus Mesoclemmys; species Mesoclemmys tuberculata. The sequence continues at coordinate 37,070,352 of ML675604.1, read as the reverse complement.
TCCAGCACATCACAGCAGCTTCACATTTGAAATTACTCCAGGCATGGAAATTTCTTTTGTGCACAAATGTTTCTACATTGTTTTTAATTGCTCCACAGAGCACATTTCAGTTTTTCTGTCTCCATAATGACACGCATTATTTTTTAAAAATTGTAAATTATTTTTGTTGTTATAATTTATTATTTTATTACAATAATGCCCCCAATGCAGACAAAAGGAAATCCCTGCCTCAAACAAGCTATGTTGGTTATAGACTGTGAAGTCTTTCATCTCTGCATCCCTGATTCAAATCCAGCCCACTTTCCTAGTGTCCAGAAATAGATTTTTTATTTTTCAATCCCTTGCCTTCCTGAACTGCCTTAGAGGTAATCTGGGGTAAGAAATTCCACATTTCAGGGATAGAAGCAAACAGTTTTCAAGAAGGGTTTTCTGGGTTTTTTTAAATGTCTGCTATTGCAATTATCCAGAGATTTGGAAAGTTGGGTGCAGTTCTGTCAAAAATAGGTTAATGATAAATAAAAGGAGTTCATCACATAGATATCACTACCTCATAGCGGGATCCCCCCTTTCCAATGGGACAAGACATTTGTTTCTAGCATTGGTAGATGATGAGATATCAACCCTGAAAACTGAAACATTTGTATGGAAAATCGATTTTAAGTAATATTTAGAGATTTCTGCAACATATCCTTCATCTTCCTCTGGTTATGTCTTTCCTCTCCCTCTAAGAACTGGACAGTTAGACTGGACATTATAAAGAGAGCCTGACTTCACAGGTGGAAGGATATGGAAAGAAGTATTAACAAAGTATTAAAATGCTCTAATATGTTTTTAAAATAGTGTTTCTCTAAAACATATGGCATATTCAGAATACATTGGGTATACACTGTGGTGTGGTTTATCAGCACTTGTTCGGAATGACTGCATAATTCGTTCCTGATTCTGGCTTTTGTATGCAAGGTGGCCATCCCAATCTCATGCAATAAAACTTTTATACCATCATGCAGTCAGTCTCCCTCTCTAAAGCTGTGTGTGGAAAAGACACATGCTGTTAAACTGTCCTGATGTCCAAGGCTTCTTTAGACCCATCATGAAGAGTAGGCATGAAATATCTTTGTTTTCTCTTCTGAATTGCAATTCCTAAATTTAGTTGCTTTAGGCCCCTGTTTTATAACTGGATTTGAGAGAATGGAACAATTGCTGAATTGTAGCATGTAGCAAGCTTAATGTGAATCTGTCTTTCCTTGTGAGATAACATTTTATCTATACCCCATATATTATTCATTATTACTTTCCAACTAGTGCTTCTATGAAATTTTGACTAGATGGTGTAGGAAGTTCAGAAGCAACTGTACATATGGGGAGCTTAATTTTAAATCTCAGGTATATGCAGCACACTTTGCCACGTATCTAAGGAATTCAAGTTGCTGCTGGTAGCAATATACCCCACACTTTCTGAGAACATGATTGAAGTTATGTATATATAGAATGACATTTGTTTGTTACATAGGGGAAGAAAAGATGTTAACTTCCTATGGAACTTTATTAGACATGCTAATACAGTTCAGAAGGATATGGATCCTTTAAACTGAAGATTATTTTCAGGCCTGCTGGTGGAATAGATATTTTGTATATTTGTAATTCTACAGTCCCTTAACAATAATTTTTAGGAATCTTGCTGAAAACACGGTTCTTTAAGACTTAAATGTGTACAATTATTATGTCACTAAAAATGAAAACAAAAAGAAAACCCAACCCAGTTTACTTTTTGTGGCTGCTTTAGTGTAAAAGACAGACGTTGAAAAGCACTCGGTACTTTGTACATTGTAACCTGAAGATTATGTTGCATAAATAATGTACAGATTTTAAAAACAATAGTTCAACAAACTGAATGGCTTTTTGTTCTTCATTAGCCATGGATTTCCTTACGCTCCTGTGATCCCAGATATCAGTGGATATTGCTGGCCTCATCAATAACTTTTTATTAAACTCCAACGATATTATTTGTGCCAATAGTATCTAAACATATTTGGGTTAGTTAGTTCACTGCAATTCATTTATTTTAAGTGAACATTAACTCGGGCATAGCCCCTCTGACTTACACCCACGTTTTCCTTCTTCAGCCTCAGTTGTAAAGCATAACAGAATGTAACAATTTTGTGTCACCTCCTTCTGATCTCAGTAAAAGTAAAAGAATCTCTAAGTGTAAAAAATGTGTTATGCATAGGCTGGGAGAAACTGACAGTTACAACAGCAAAATGCAGGTGGATTAAGGTTGTTCTATGCTTGTGAATATTTTTTTTTCCAGTGGAAATGTCATATTGGATTCCTAGTCTGCAGACCCAAAGTCAAACTGGCATAAGCAGGTGCAACTCCCATTGGAGTCAATGAGCTTCAGTGATTTCAATGGGAGGGTTGAATTTGGTCCCTGGTGTGCCTGGGTCGCAGTAGAATAGCCATTGCGGGCAACAATGGATCTTTTGATCTTTCAGGTGACTAATCTGCAAAAGGAGAAGGATTTACACATTAGACTGTGCATGCATGAGCTGTAGGATCAAGGCCTTCCGAGAAAAGTATTTCAAATACCCTCATTCAGAGTTAAAGCTGACATTTTGTTCTTTGCTCACATTTTCCCTCTCTTGCAGTTCCAGGAATTAGGTGGTGTTAATTGAGCCTCGCCTGGCTTTTGCCAGGGCTATTTTTCTCCAAACCCAAACATTAGTTACACCTATTTGCTCCTATTGTCATTCAGTCACAGCTGGTATTCAAACTGGGCCACGTTACCTGTCTGAGTGGGAAGCTTGTGTGGGTTGCTGCTGCTGCTGCTGCATCTGTTATCATTACTCTCCCCTGCTCTCATTTTCCTGCACTGCTGATTGAAGTCCTCCACGTTCTGCACAGGTACCACTGCCATTTAACAGTTCTTTTCCACACTTCAGGGTAGAAACGCTTTACAGGGCAATTGTCCTCCCCGTGCTGCCAACAAACGTACAGGTTATTTTCCTCATGGCAGCGCGTCACAGAAGCTTACAGAAACTAAATGTAAGGCACAAAGTGATTTGTGAACAACTTTGTTTCTATTTCAGAAGGCTTTGCCCTTTCCAGAGACACAGGCTGTTACTATTCTTGGTAGCCTATCACAGGCAAGTGGGAGGGCCATCTTTCAGAAGTATTGTTTTTGCCTTTAAACAAACAGTTGAAGACATTAGGCGTTCACATAGAGCTCAAGGCACATTCTTTAGCCATTAGCTTAAAGAATCTCTCATGTTAATGTGCGTTTAAAAAAAAACACACTGAGAAGGAACTTGAAGGGGGAATTAAAATGTTTGCTGTGTCAGCTAAAGTTAGGGCACTGAATCCACACAGATGGTATCAATTCATTCTCTTGAACGATGAACAACTTATTAAGAGAAATTCCAGACAGCAAAGCAGCGTCAGTCTTTCCACCTCTGAATCCAGTAGCCAGTACCAGTTATGGTATATTTTTAATCATTTCTACCATGCCAGTTGTGCTTGGCATTTTCCAGATAAACAAAAAGACAGGTGCCTGCCACATGAGTTTATAGTCAAAGGCCCGATCCTGGGTGCTGCTAAGTACCCACAATTCTCACTAACTATAACCAAAGAAAAGGACAATAATAAACAAAGGATGGGGGTGGAAGCAAGACACGGGTTACAACAGTGAAAGATGAGCTATACACATAGGACTAGATTGTGCAAATCTTACCCACACTGGTGTGCACCTGCTCCCTTGAGTAGGCCCATTTGACTTCAGTGAGGCTAGCTGGTAATGTGGGCATGCACCAAGTTAGCCGCTAGTGTAGTGTAGACTTTTAATTTGGTTTGTTTTTGTTGTCATTAATGCATTAACACTTGGGGATAGAACAGGAGTAAAGGCTAGGGCAGAGGTGGAAAGCTGGTAAGTAAAGCTTGCTATAGTAGCATTTTCAGAAAGGAGCAGTCCTAAACATTTTTCACCTTAATTAGAACAGACATCAAATGCCCCTTATCAGTCTTTGCTTGACAAGGACATTTGACAGAAGAGAAAATAAATGTATTTTCTGACAGGTGGGTCACTGGAAGGTCTAGAGGCAGGAACATTTGGATTCCACAATAACAAAGATTCTTACAAGGGACCTTTTTTTTGACAGTACATTTGGCATCATGTTACAAGAGTCAGACTAATCCTCACTTGTAATTTTTAAAAAAAAGAAAATCAACTCAAATAAAAGCATTTTGAGTCAGATGCTATCGGATGCTGTTAAAGCTCTGCCAGAACAAAAAACCCCAAAACCACTCATCACTTCCAGAGAAATATCAACATTTGCATGTGGGACATTTAAAAAGGGAAAAGAAAAAAGATTTTTCATATTTATTTTGAATTTTTGGTAAAAAAGAAGAAGCTGTTTCTATGGGGAATCAGCTGTAATTTTGTTTTGAAAAAAATCTGTTTTAATTATGAAAATGAATAATTTTATCTGTGACAAGATTTCCCTGTAACAATCTGACTTATAGTCAGCCTTTTCTGAGAGCCTGCATCTTGCGTGATTCTCAAACAGCTCCCTCTCTGAACATGACTTAGACAAAACTCTTCGACTCTTTTTTCAGTTAGACCCCTAAACAGACCCTTGTTTCTTCTAGTGTCTGAAATCCCTAACTCGTCTCTCTTTAATGATCTTCGTGATGCCTGAGAGCCTTATCCCATGTGGCATATTGGCTGGAAACAAGTGCCTTATCCTGGATGCTTGTCTTTGGGAGAACGTGTGTGGCTCAATTCTCCTCTCTTGACAGCTACTTTGTGAGGAAGCCAGATTCTTTATCTGACCCACTGAAATGTTTCAAACTCTGAGGCGATACATACCATAGTGCATTATGTACCCAAGAGTACATGAGATTTCAGTTTAGTGGCAGCTGAGGCCCCACAGAGAGGTTCTCAGAGAACTTTGGGGCCTTCTCTGGTGTCTAGCAAAAATGAGGGGCTGTGTTTCAGGGGAGAAGGACCTATCAGAAAGTCATGAGGATAGAATAATAACCAGAGCAGACTTCCCCCATCTCATTCTCCTTTGGTGGTGGGGCTAATCAAAACTTTGTCAAATCTTAAAGTTTGGATTCAAGGAGTGAGTGATAAAGCAGGTCTGAAAATATGGTAATCATGTATGTCAGAGATTACACTGATTTTGTTTCTGTGGGTTATCATTATGTTTGCCTTCCAACTAATAGGAGACTGTTTAGCTGGAAACAGAGACAGCCCCTGAGGAGTTATAAGGATGTTTTGAGAAAACAGAAGACAGCACAAAAAGCACTATTTAGCTTGATCTCTTTCCTCCTCACAAATGCCGAGAATTTTTAGAACCTCTATCCCTCTACCCCCTCAGGGTGACACTGCAAATCTTCATTAAATATTTACCCCCTGACTTGATCTGATTCAGATTCAGTAGTCTGTGCAGGTATTATTTATTTTTATTTATTTTTAACAAGAATTGGAGAGAGACCCTATACCAGTCCTAATTTCCCTTCCACAGGTAGCTCTCCATTTAGCATGCTAATGAGAGGCATATTTATTAGGTATACGTGGTGGCTATTGCCTGCTCTCCCCAACTAAAAACATTCTCCCTCCAGGCCTGCTTCCCCTGTATGAGATGGATTCTGTTGCCAGTCTCAAGTTTCCAAAACTTCTGTTAGGTAAATTTTACATTACGAATGCAAAATAAATATATACATAAAATGTAGTGGTTTCAATAGAAATTTCCCAATTGATTAGTTTAGAGACAGGGACTAAGGGTCAGGAGGCTTAGCCCCTTATCCTGTAAACACTTACATAAATGCTTAACTTGGGAGCCAAAGGCACTCACAAGTCTGTAAAGTTAAGCTCACGTGTATGTTTTTTGCAAGCCCCAGGCCCCAGTTTCTCTTCTGAGCTATGCCTTGTTTTACGATGTAACAGTGCTGTGGTGAAGCCTTTACTTAACTTTACCCACTGAGATAGCCTCAAGCCATCTTCATGTGTGGCACAGTAGCCTGTAACACTATGTAATTAAGCAGCCTGTTAAACAACACAAACAGTAATACAGGATATTCAATCTAAAATAGCAAAAAAGAGCAAACTGCTTCATTCATCATTCTGATTAGAGTGTTCCCTCAAATCCCTTTCTGAATATTTCTGTTGACAATGCCTCAATAGATTCTTTCTTGTCTCTCACCTCTGGTTAGGGTGCCATCCTAGGTCTTAAGTAAACCTGTGTCCAGTTCCTTGCTCTTCCAAAGGCTTCCTGTGTGATATTTGGAAAGTCACTTTGGGTACATCTACGCTTTGAGCTGGAGGTGTAATTCCCTGCTTGAAGAGACATAATGTCACGAGCTAGGAGTGAACTAGCATGCTAAACATAGAGTGTGGCCATGATGGTGTGGGTGGCAGGGGATGGCAGCCTCCCTGAGTACATACCTAGTGTGTTAGATAGGTATGTACTTGGTTAGCCACTCGTGCTGCCACAGCTGCATTCCATTTTCAGCATGGTAACTCAGTCACTAATAGCATGGGTGTATCTCCTCGAACGAGGAATTACTCCCAGAGCTCAAAGTACAGGCATGCCCTTAGTCTCTTTGTGCCTCAGTTCTCCATCTGTAGCACTTCCCTACTGTGATGTTGTCTGATATCTGAGTGGCCACTTATGATATTATTGATATCAATATTGCAGAACTACAATATTTTGTACAAGAGATGCTATGTCAGGTACCATTGGAAAGGTTATAATTTGGTAAGTGTGATAGTATTGTTTAGGTGTATGTATCATCTTTGTATTGTAAGTTATGGCTATGCGTAATATATCTGTACCCAAAAACTTGTGTTGTGCTACTAGGTGACACCCCCAACAGAATAGCCTCAGCACTGTCCAGCCTGATTGAGGGCCAATCAAGGGCCATCAACTATACAATGAGGCCAGAGAGAAGGCAAGGGAGAGAAGGAAGGCAAGGGGTATGCCTATGGGTCATCAGGATATGTAGGGACATAGCTGTGGACAGGCACTCTCTAAGAGCTTTCCTTTCCCCTGTCCATGTGCTAGGAGATTGTGTTTGAAATAGGCCATATGACAGAAACTATAAAATGCAGCGTCACCATCTCCATTTTGTCTTCATTCCTGCTTCCTACCTCTGGATCTAGTCTACTTCTGAATCTGTGAAGCAAAAGTCTGAGACCCATCCAGGTACTGGATGTACATCAGAGGACTTTACAAGCCTGCAAACTCCACAGTTCTGCTAAGAATCTGATATATATGGACATGGAAGTCATATGTATGTACTGATTACTTTAACCATTTAACATTTCTCATCTTGTTTGTTTCTTTCCTTTTATAACAAATCTTTAGTTTTAAATACTAAAGGATTGGCTGGCAGCATGATATTTTGGGTAAGATCCAAACTAATATAGATCGGGTAATGTGGCTGACCCTTTGGGGATCAGGAGAAACTTTTGGTAAAGAGATTAGAGTTTTAAATAAATTATCTTTTTACTGGACCTAGTTGCTGATTGGGAGCTGGAGACTGAAATGCAATAAAGGGGGTCATGTATTTCTTTTGGGGGGTTCTTGTTAACCAGTGTGGGGAATCAGGAGAACTGTTTGTGACTGGATGGTGAATCTAACTTCAGTGTTAGCCACCAGTTTTGGGAGAATCTGCTGTCCTTTTGTAGCCTGCCCTGACCATGGCATTTTCAGGTGGGCTACCCTACACACATACAGGTCACACCTACTTCACAGGGGTTTTGAGGGTAAATACAGAAAAGACTGCAAGGTGCTCAGATAATATAATAATGGGGACTATATTGGTACTTCAGATAGATGAATTGCTCCTTTCATTAGGAATTTTATTTTTATTTTTAACCTAAACTTGATCTTCTGCAGCCTAAGATGATTCTGTCTTGTAATATATCCTTAGTCAATCCTGAATGACTTTTCCTCCTTCCTGTGTATCATTTTCTTGTATGTTATTTGCCCTTTCAGTTTGATTCTTTATGGTACATAAGTTATGTTCTCTTCATCATTCCTCAATTGTCATATCTTCTGAACGACTTATCTGTGCCACTATTTTTGTATTCTCTCTGGGCCAAATCCTAGAAACCTTGTGTAATCTTTACGCTGGCAAAACTCATGTTGAGTAAGAGTCTACCTGAATCAGGGCTAAGTAAAAACATTGTAAGGCTCTCAGGACTAGGGCCAATATTTATTGCCATACTCCTGATTGTGTGTTGCTGATGATTTTATATTAATAACAAGAAGATCAAGGATATGAATGTGGCTCACCTTCAGAAGCGATGCTGTTTGGATTTAGAATAGGGCACTGGAGAAAGTCGCCACTGCCATTGACCTATCTCTCCCCTACTGCCCTTTGTGGTACACACAGGGAATATCTAAATGACACAAGGAAATCATAAAAGCATTGGGCTGTCCATTTTCAACATGATGGTGAATTTGTGACTTCTGGATAAAAATAGACAAGATTATGCAAAGGAAAAACTTGCTTCTTTGCAAAGTGAACAAAAACCAATTTTCTTGTCTCTGATTCTAAGAAACTTCTCGTTTCGGAGATGAGTTAGGATACAGGTTGATGGGCTGGAGATAAGAGATAACAGAAGTGGCTCACAAAGATTTTTAAGTGGATCTAAAGATTTTGGTGAGAGAAAGATGCACCTAAGTGACAATTGGAGAGGCATGGTGAGAAGACTGAAGCAGCTGTGAGAGTTGTGTAGTGACTCCCTCAAGATTTGTTTAGCATTACTATTTTTCAGGGGTTTTAATTCCCTAATCCAAGGAACTGCAAGACTGTATTCTTTGCTCATATTTGAACTATGAACATTTCTCTGTTAGGTCTCAGTGAAAAATGCTTTCAATTTGTGAGAATGGGAACTACTGATTTGTCTTGAGATCATTGGCTTGGCACTCAGCCATGTACAAAGGGATTTTTGCCAAGTCATCAGTAACAAGCAAAGAGTAAGAGAATCCATAACTCAGCAGTTGAGAGAATCTATTCATACAGTAGTGGCTGAAAAACGAAGACATCAAGAATAGTAGTGTTAATTGATATTTACTATAGGAAGAAACTGCGAAAGGGCTGGTTGTAGTCAATGAAGATGAACAAAGAAAGGAAACACTAGCTGTTCATGCCAAACTCTACAGCCAAGAAGATCATAGGGAAGAGGATGTCATAAACCAGAATGTTCACAGAGCGCTTGCTGGTGGTCCACAGAGTGGTTGTTGGTCACATAGTGCTGGCTTCTCCCCCTTATTTCCAGGGGAGAAAAACAAGACAGATGTGAGAGAGGAGATTAAATGGAAAAGAAAATGCAGACAGTGCGTTTAACTATTTTCTAAAAGACCCAAGCACCATGTTAAAGGCAGCTAAAATACATTAAGTACTTACCTGATATTACTTTTCCATGTATGCAATTAATGTAATTGCCACATTAATGTTACACGATCACAAACTGGAGGGGAAGCATCTGTACCATTGTGTACAGACAGTCCACAAGATCATCTTGATTAACAAAGCACATTTTTATTTGAGAGTCCTTATAAAGACTGCATCCCAGAATTGACTGATTGGCTCCCAGTCTGCAGAATGAGAGAGAGCAGCACTTCACAACACCCAAAGGGTTTGCGAACAGATAATAAGAAGTTACAATCACTCTGCCCTTCTCATGTTGCTCCATGGGAAAGGACTTCTGGTGAGAAGTGGCTAAGGGAGAGGCATTCTGATATAGAAAAGATAATGGAGAGGGATCCCAGTATGGAAATGGTTAAAAACCACTGGGATAGACTAACACGTTAACAAAACAAAACAAAAAAGGTGATGGTCAAAATGTGAGCCCGTAGCACTAACATACCTCACCTTCACAGGAAGCATTTGTTTCACTGGTACTAGGATGGCATTAGCTTGGCTATTTTCTTACATCTGCTTTCAGAAATGAATTTTTTTGCTGCCTTAATAGCTAATAATTAGAAAAAGATCAAGATGGAAACTGAAGAATTGCTTTTAATTCTAAACTGCTGAATAATCTGATTGGAGAATCTATAGGGTTTGGGCCACTGTTTCTTGCCAATTCCAGCCATTGCAAATGTTCCTGGTCCGAGCTCCTGTCTTGTCTACATTTCCAACAGTCTATTATCTGGGGATGGAAACGGCACAGAATGCACTCCCATAGAAACAACTCTGTGGCTTTTTTAATTTGTTCCCTTGCACGTCTTTTTACAAGAGGGGAAAAATAGTGCTCCCATTTTATCTCCCTGTGCCTGCAAGTCGCAGAGGTGAGGCAATGGAGCACAGTTGCTCAATTTTTTCCAAAATCTGGAGGTAAAATTTGGCAGCATATCCTTGAAGAAAATGTGCTTGACAAGCCAGTTCTCTATGAGTTTCCTATCTCCTAGAGTGTCAAGCTTTGTTGTTCTGGGACAGTACTGTTCAACACATTCACAAATGATCTTGGAAAAGTGGTAAACAGTAAGGTGGCAAAATTTGCAGATGATCAAAACTACTCAAGATATTTAAGTCCAAAGCAGACAGCGACGAGTTACAAGGGGCTCTCACAAAACTGGATGACTGGGCAACAAAATGGCAGATGAAATTCAATGTTGATAAATGCAAAGTAATGCACATTGGAAAATATAATCCCAACTACACATATAAGACGATGGAGTATAAATTAGCTGTTACCACACAAGAAAGAGATCTTGGAGTCATTGTGGATAGTTTTCCGAAAACATCCACTCAATGTGCAGCAGCAGCCAAAAAATCTTACAGAAAGTTGGGAATCATTAGGAAAGGGATAGATAATAAGACAGAAAATATCATATTGCCTCTTTATAAATCCTTGATGCACTGACATCTTGAATATTGTATGAATACCCCACCTCAAATAAAAGATACATTGGAATTAGAAAAGGTACAGAAAAGTGCAACAAAAATAATTAGGGGTATTGAACAGCTTCCATATGAGGAGAGGTTAACAAGACTGGGACTTTTCAGCTTGGAAAAGAGAAGACTAAGGGGGGGTATGATAGAGATCTATAAAATCATGACTGATGTGGAGAAAGTAAATAAGAAAGTGTTACTTACTCTTTCTCATAACACAAGAACTAGGGTTCACCGAATTAAATTAAGAGGCAGCAGGTTTTAAAAAAACAACTGGAAATATTTCTTCACACAACACAGTCAACCTATGGAACTCTTTGCAGAGGATGTTGTGATGGCCAAGACTATAATAGGGTTCAAAAGGACTTAAATAAATTCATGGAGGATAGGTCCATGAATGGCTATTAGCAAGGATGAGCAGAGATGCAAAACCATGCTCTGAAGTGTCCCTAGCCTCTGTTTTCCAGAAACTAGGAATGGCAACAGGGGATAGATCACTTGATGATAACCTCTTCTATTCATTCCCTCTGAAGCACCTGATATTGCCCACTGTAGGAAGACAAGGTGCTGGAATAGATGGACTGTTGGTCTGACCCAGTAAGGCCATTGTTATGTAAAGGTCCACCTCCTGTGATAAGGTCATTTAGACAGGCTTGCCTGGATCCTGGGGAGAGAAAGAAGGAAGGGAAATAACAATTCAGAGAGAGAGAGAGAGAAAAAGAAGCAGTAAAGAAAAGGAAGAAATGGAGAAGCAAAACCAAGACAAATGTGCAAGTAGTCCAGAAAATACAATATAAAAAAGCTACGATATAAAAAAGCAAAGCTAGCTTCACCTCTCCCCTTTGCCATTAAAGATGAACTGAGGCACTGACACCCACTCATAAGTGGAGTTTGGAAAGATGTAAAAAGACACAGAAAAATATCCCAAGACAAATAAGTAATCTATTCTTGAGAAAGTGTGGCTGTAAAAAAGAACAAGCACTTATTATTATGTATTAGCCAATATGACGTAATGCAACAAAGTTATCCACTCCACCCAAAAAAAGCTTTTTACAAACCTACATTAAGCTTCACAGCACCCTTGTGAGTGAGGCAAGTCTCATTTCCCCATTTTGCAGGTGGGGAAACTGAGGCACCAATGTTATTTGATTTACCTTAGGATGGTCACGCAGCAACTCTGTGGTAGAGCTGGGAAGAGAACTCAAGTGTCCTCATGCTGAGTTCTGTGCTTTACCTATTAGACAATTCTCTCTCTCTCTCTCTGAGGCGCTATTAATGTACTTATATATGTACTTGTATTTTTTTTTAAAAAACCAACAACAACATCTTTCTGAATAGTCCTTGACATCTGTTAAGAAAACAAATAATCGGCTCAGCCCAGCAGCTAACTCCATCCTCAGCAATATCACTTTCCCCTCCCCCAGTAGAACACCTTCTAAGTCACCAGCAAAGCTTCCTGCTACATCTGTTGGGCCTGGTCTACACTTACCTTCCGGATTCAGTGACAGTCGATGAGAGATACACAAGTGACGTAAAAAACTTGTGTATCCCCTGTCGACTTTGCTGTGTCTGTTCCGCACGCCATCCACACTGCGCTGTGTCACTTATGGAGGTGGTTTTCCTATGTCGATTTCTGGATCGACTGAGTGGATCTACACAGACCGCTCAATCGATCCAGAGACATCGATCCAATGGTGGCGAATTTGCTGCTGTCAATATAGATGTAGCCTTGGTCTCTTGAGTATGGGTTGGGGCTGGGCCAGCAGCATAAAGACTGAAGTTCTGGCCAAAAAAATCAAACTGAAGGAAAAACATGACAAGGAAGTAAAATGTAATGAAAGAGACAGACCTAACAATCTGAGTTTAGAAAAAGGAAGTAAAAGCTGAGCTTTACTTCAAGTTTTACTTTCTGTGGTAGTTCAGCCTTTCTTTCAAATAAAAGGAAAGTGTGCATATCCTTGAAAGCCATGCATAATATTTGCGGGATTGGTTGCCTGTGGTCATCAGCACTTACTGCTCCTTTCTAGTCCCTCTATAGGAACTCATCCTTTTTGTTTTCTTACCAACGTTGATATAAATATGCAGTCTCTCCATTGGAGTTAATGGAGAAATACTCGTGTAAAACTGTAATAAGTGATTGATCAGATTGACATTTTAGAGATTCCTATTTGCGGCCAATGTGCTACTTCCAAGAGTATGTGAATGGAGGACTGATTTTATCCAACCACTTCAATGTAGATTGGCACTATATAGAACCTTAACTCCCAGAAATATGCATTTTATATTTATTTTGGGGAGGGGAAGAGGGCACAATGAAGTTAATTACATTTGGAATTTTAACAATATCGATTATGCTGAATGGTAGTTAAATGCACAATCCAGCAATGTGATTTGCGTTGGAGCGGGCCATGTGCTGTCAGCTGCAAGATCTGGGCTTCAAACCGACGAGTTAATAATGGCACCCACACTCTGAAAATCAGGCCTCTTTAAGGTGTCTCAGCTAGGACACCCTAAAAAGGGAGTCCTCGGAAACACTAATCATTTGAAAATTTACCTCAAGGATTTTGTAATTGATAACATATAAATACATTTCTTCTAGATATGGTCCTCATGTGATGCATCACCAAAAATTCTCACTGCTTGTCCTTATAAAGAGAAGGTAAATTACCAATACATACTCTGCCTGCCCAACAACATTTGTGCCGCCAATACCACTTGTTCATCCAGACACAAAATGTTCATGTTTTTAATTATTTCCATGACGTGTTTTATAATTTTTTTCTTTTGAATATCTAGATAGAGTAAAAAATATTTGGTAAATGTTAGCAAGTGGTATATCAAGTTCTGGTCATTTTATTGTCCACAGTTCACAATTTTAAAAGAAATTCTATATGCACTGGGTAATACTGAACAACTGGCACCAGATTTCTAAAGTACAGCAAAGTTTTCCAATAATCATATGCTAAAAGAGAATGTTATATTACATCTACGTCCTGTCTCAAATATATGGATCATTCTACAATGTGTATGAAATGTACACAGTGCATGATAGCATTAAGGGATGTATGTTTAAAATAATCTGGTTTTGTGAATACTTATTTGAGATTGTTAACTAATAGCTGATGATGAATGAACTTCAAGAGAGTTAGAAAGTCATGCTCAGCACTTGCCCTCTGCATTTCAGTCCCCTTTAAGGTCTCAAGTTGAGCTCCTAAAAATAAAGTCACACAAAATCACTAGCCACTTTTGAACATTTATATCCATAATTTTTAACAAGAGCTATCAAAACTGAGAAGAGGATAGAAGGGAGAGAACAGAGAGAGAGAAGAACATGCAAGAGCGCTGCAGAGCACAAGTGTCTGCATGACGCTCTGACTTTTTCTTGGAAAGAAAAACAAAGGTTTTTCCTTATCGTCTATTATGCCAAGACTTTGCTATTAAAGTAGTGACTACAGCACTAGTACCAAAGTGATTAGAATATGAGCCATGCTGGGTTATGGGGAGCATCCAGGTGTGCTAGGACTGAAGTAATGTTCATGACGATAATACCTAGCTCCTACTCATCCATAGATCTCAAAGTGCTTTTTAAAGGAGTCAAGTATCATTATCCACATTTTATGGTGGTGCAACTGAGGCACAGAGAGGTGAAATAACTTCTCCAAGATCACCTAGCAAGCCAGTGATGGTGTGTGGAACAGAACCAAGATCTCCTAAGTCTCAGTCCAGTGTCCTAGTCACTGTCTCTATATTTGTTTAAATCTCATGCTTTGAAATAGGAATGAGTGAAGTGTTGTGCTGGCAATATTTTGACCAGGGCCTCTTACAAAATGTTACCTCCTCAATCTGTGATAAGTCCCATGTGCCAGGTGTGCACCTGCTAGCAGAGAGCAGGGGTGAGGGATTGGGGAAACGATTCATTTGTTTTCTAGTTTAAACAAAAAAACCACTCTTGTAATAACTATTAGGAGGAAGAGGGCGCTATTTTGGCAGACAAACTTGGACTAAGTGTAATTCCATGGAAATATTTAGGCTTTGTTCCTGAAAAATTATGTTGTGTATGTTGATAGTATCTACTTGTGTTATTTGAAATGAGTTGTATGTGTGTCTGTGTGCTTTTAGGGGTGCATGTGTGAGGGCAGAGGGGAAGGAACACCTTGTAAAGAGATTTGGGGTGGAGTATCGTCCTGAAAACAATTTTTTTCCCCTGAAAATACCTGACTGTTGATACAATCTGCTATATTCCTAGGACCAAAATTGGCTCTTCGAAAGATTTTTTTAATAAACCCCAGGGCTACATCATCTTTGGCAGAGATGGTTAGCAATATGCAGGGAGAGAGTGAACTCCCATCAGAGGAAAGGAAATTACCCCAACCCTCCATTTAGTTTAACAACATGGTTTTAAAAGGGGGCTCTTGTGAGCCATTGAGAAGCCCCTTCTACACACTGCTGGAGAGATGAACCAGTTTGAATAAAATAAGAGCCAGCAAGAACTGCTGCATCAAAACTCCAATTGTTTTGAAGTCTGCACAAATTCTGATAACTTCTTTATTAGTAGTTTGCAATTCAAATCCACAAGCAAAGTAGATTCTTCATTAGTTATGTCATCACATGTATGCCTCCAGTCCTTTCCCTCTCTCCTTTTCACTTGAAATCAGCAGCTGTACTGTTGTACTCAAACAGCTCTCCACCTCAGACTGGTCACCGAGTCTCTATCACCCCAGTTCTTCTTCCCCTACCCCAATACAGACGCATCACTGGATCTTGTTTGTAAACCTGCATTTCGTTAGGTTGTCCTACGACTCTGACACCTCTAAAATTATCACTATGAAACGCCTGCATTCAGATACCAACATAAAAACAACACTCTGAACTTACCTGTCTTTGCCACAGCCCCAAGCAAGGGACAATGCATTGTTGTGCTGCCCTGGAGCAGGCCAGGAGGAGGCGGATTGTGTCAGAGTTTTCCCATTGCTCCAAGGAGGAAGTGCCCTATGCCAGGTCTATCTACATCTGATGCAGCTTACTTCCCTTAACGTAGCTGAGGGGAGGAGGGGTTTAGATGGATGAAGCTCTGACTCCACTCAGTCCCCATCCCTGCCTGCCACTTACCAGGAAAGTCCTTTCTTGGCTCTGTACAGCCCACTTTCCTCCTCAGCTATGGTGAGGTAGCTGGTACAAGGCGTGATGCTGGCTGGATCACAGGGCCCATTTATTATACTATTTAACATCAATATCTCAAAATTACAATAATGCATATGAGGTAGGCCATGTCAGAAAGGTTATAGTTTGCGAAGAATGATGATATTGTTTATGCGTATGTGTTATGTTTGTACTGGAACTTATGGATATGTTTGATGTATCTGTATTTCAACTTGTGCTGTGTTCCTGGGCAACTGCCCAAACAGGATGGCAGCAGCAATAAACTGCTTAATGGCCCATTAAGGAAACTCACAGGTACAATGGGCCCGGGGAGAGAAGCTGGAGCTACACCTGATGAGTCACTAAGACTTAGTCATGTGACCATGGACTCCATCTTATTTGTGGAAATTTCCACAAGCAGCATGGCAAAAGCCAAAGGACATAAAAGGCAGCTGCACCACATCCATTTTGTCTTCAGTCGTCAATCTTCTTCAGTCAGTCTTCACCCTTCACCTACCTCTGGATCAACTCATCTATAACTAAGCTGTGAATCAAAGGACTAAGACCCAACCAGGTACTGGATGTACAGCAGAGGGACTATAGAAGCTTGCAAACTCCACAATTCTACTAGAAACCTGATGTATATGGACTTTCAAGTAATTTGTACGTATCTGATTGCTTTAATCATTTAACATTTCTCTTATAGTTTATTTCTTTCCTTTTATAATAAACCTTTAGGTTTAGTTACTAAAGGATTGGCTGGCAGCGTGGCATTTTGGGTAAGATCCAAAGTTACATTGATCTGGTACTGTGGCTGACCCTTTGAGGTCAAGAGAACCTTTTTGGTACAGAGCATAATTTTAAATAACTGATCTCTTTCCTGGACCTAGTGGCTGATTGGGAGCCAGAGACTGAAATGCAGTAAAGGAGGCTGTGTGTATTTTGTTTTAGCTTCTTGATAACCAGTGTGGGGAATCAGGAGCATTGTATGTGGCTGATTGGGAAGTCTGACTTCAGTGTCACCCACCAGCACCGGGAGAATCTGCTTTCCTTTTGCAGCCTGCCCTGACTTTGGCATTTTCAGGTGGCTACGCTAGTCACGGACAGGTCACACAAGGATGTATATGGTGTCTTATCCCTTATTGCTTTGTGCTGCTATGCTTGCTAATTTGGCACTCTATCAATGCAGATAGCTAGATATGGCAAATATGCCAGTCAGTATGGCGCAAAGCAAATCTTTCTAATTCCCATAAAGCATCTGTTCTGGGTTAGATAGATTGGTGCAAAATATGGATGAGAAAATATTTTGTAGTTACTTCTAAAGGTTGGCTGTGAAAAGTCTTCCTGCCACCAATACAAAGTGTGCAAAAACAGTCTTGCCTATGGCTGGAATTCCGATTTTATTTTTTCACCACAAAAATGAATTGAACTATTGAACAGCTTGCTGTCCTTAGCTGCAGTTGCCTTCATAGCAGATGGGGGCCAGGCTACTGTCCCTTAGGGGTGGACAGCAGGCCCGTTCTCCTTCTCTGGTATCTTCAGGTGATATTTCACTCACTTTCTGCCCATTGGCACCTGCCCATTGCAAAACCTGGCTCTGCTACTGCATCCACTCCAGGGTGGAGATTGTGCAGGCTAGTGTGACATATGTAAGCCACTATAATATCAGATTAAGAATCCATTATAGCTTCTCTGATTATAATTACAAAGATATTTTTGAATTTTAGATTTGGGACGCTGGGCTTTAAAGTGAGAGAAGTAGTGCAGTTAGGGATTTCTTCTGTCATTCCACCTCCTTTGCTTTGTTATTGTGGGAGGGCTAGGTGAAATCAATGCCTTTGATAGTGCTGTCTGTCAGATCTGAAAGTGACTCGAGTTGTGGTCGTCCTCATTCCTTCCAAAAGTGAGTTCTGGCTATGTACCAGTCACTGAGAAAGCATCATCTCTTGCACACTCAAGACGCACCCTGGAGGCTGACAGTTCCACTGTTGCACACTGGGAGGTGATCTTGAAGAGTGATAAAATCACTCAGTCTCCTGCTCAAAGGTATCTGTAGTGCCCATCACCTTTATACAGAGCAGGAAAAAGGAAACAAATAGCTTTTGGGGCGTAGACTGAATTACTTGATGGAAATGCAGAGTCCTCTCAAAGATTCTGTACCTGCATTTTTTATGTTTCGATAACATGCTGAGTCTTTCATAGGTAATTATCCTTTACAGCTCTGCCCTGTGGTCCTATTGCGAAATAACATCAGCTGCCTTTAGGACTTAAAAAATGCTGTGCGAATTTTTACCTTGCAAGATCTTTCTCCGTGCTCAGAAACTGTGGTGAGGTGTGTTTTGTAAATGATACATGTAGCATGAATAATAACAGAGAGAGAAAGAGAGAGAGAGAAAGAGAGAATCAATTAGAGTTAAGAGAACACAGAATCACAGAATCTCACAGGATCAGGTTTGTAATCTATACTCTTCAGCTATTTAGAGTCCCAAGGTTTGTAAATATCAATAGAAAAAGTCAGTTAATGTTTTGAGGTGCTCAGATGTGTACCAAACTGAGCAAACATTCGGATATATTTAATGAAAGACATTTTTCTATCTGTGGACCATTGATTTGAATTGGGAGCTGGTTTGAAGAGAAAGGATGTAAGATTTAATTTTTTCTTCCACTAGGTGTCACCAACACTATATTTTCCAGAAACAGACTACAGGAACAGCTAGCACTAGATGTCTCAATAAATTTCAGCCAATGAATAGGACTTTACTTAGAGTTTGTCTACGTGGGGAAATTGACAAGCAATCTCTACTCCAGAATAGCTATTTGACTATAGCTATTCTGGAATAACTGCGTGGTGTGGAGACTCTATTCCAGAATTAAAATGAATTTATTCCAGAATAACCTTTCTGGAATACAATCCAGAAATTATTCCATGCCAGAAGTTATTCTGGAATAGCTAAATTATACCGAAATAGCTATAGCAAAATACTTATTCTGGAACAGCTACACCAGTCAGTTTCCCCAGTGTACACAAGGTTTAATGCTTCTTCTTCAAGTGGAAATAATTCAAAAAGAAAAATGTTCCCTAAATAAGAGAGGATAATTGCTAAAATGAGTATTTGTAGTTAGCGTTGCTGTTCCTCCTTCCCTGTGCCCAGTGCAAGACAGGGGCAAACAGGAGGGGTGTTTTGTGCAAAGGGTATTTTAACCCACTTTCGTGCCTCTCTAATTCTAGCCCTGGTTGGGAGCTGCTGTAAGGCTGCTTTAAATGGTGCTGGTTTATAATGCCTCTCGCTGGGCTGTTCCAACCAACACAGAGTAGTTGGAGCACAGTGCACTCAAACCACATTCCCGCCTACCATGCCAGCCCTCTCACTACATTGAAAGCCAGGAGTGTGGCCAGAACAGAGCCATTTCACAAGCCCTACATCCATGGCAAATTGTCCATCCCATGCCAGGGGTATACTGCATGGGATGATTACGTCCCTTTTTACTTAAAACAGTCTGGTACCATAGGCACACTGTGGCCCACATGGCTGCAGTCCTGCGACACCGTTTCTATATCATGCTCTACTTTTCCCCTCCCAGAGATGCACGGTGCAGTGTACTGCGGGGAAAGCTACTATTTCTGTCTCTCTGCAGTCACTTCGTCATCTACTCTCAGCTTTTCTTTACAACCAAGAGGGCTTGAATTCTACATTTTTTTAAAAAAAACGGAAGCTCTGATTCTGATATAATCACATGACTCCAGAAGATGGTGCCCTAGGCATGGGCCCCCAATTCCTATGTCTTAGTAGGGCCCTGTCATTACCACCCCCTTGCACTACCTGAAGCAGTCTAAAAGGGCTGAGATCATGTGGCTGAATCGAGGGCCAGTGTATAGGTTCAATTGCCAGAGACTTCTGTCTCCAATGATAGCCAAGCTTCAGCGAACTTTCCCCATGAGGGGCTGGGCCTCCCGCACGCACCCTGCAGGTCATGACATAACAGCGTCTAACCACAGCCAGTGGAGTCAGCGGTGAGTGACACAGGAGTTTCCCCGCCCTGACCTGAGCGGGAGAATCTCTCTGCGGCACGGCTGTGCGCTGCTCAGTTGGCATCAGAGGCAGGTGCGGCTCCCGGGTTTCGTGCTACTCCTCGTGGGGTATTTTATGTAAATTATTTAATGGGATAATTTTCATATTTGCAAACATTTTCCCACCCCCTCTCCCAACAGCCTCCCCTTTCCTGCCCCCAGCCCTTTGCAGAGTCCACCCGATTCTCTCCCTGCTCCTCTGCCCCCTGCAGTCCCCTGGCCTTTCCTGCCCTACCTACCGCCTCCACCAGGGCCTCCTCCATACACCAGCTGGCTGTGCTCCAGCAGGAGGAGCAGTGAGGGGAGAGGCAGAGAGGCCATCTGCCTCCCTCAGGCCAGGTGCCACAGCATCCCCCAGTGGCGAGGAGGTGAGCTGCAGCTTCTGCCAGCCGTGCAGGTGGATGCTCGAGGGTCCCCCTGGGCTGTGAGGACGCATGAGAGGGACAGGCTGCCGAATGTAGTGACAGCCCTCAGTAAAAACAATGTTAACAGAAACATAACAAATGAAACTGCCTCAGTTTCTCAGCCTAAAAGGGAGCCTGGCAGGGAACTGCAGGAACTGCAGAGCATCCAAATGTTCCTGGAACCAAGAGGTGGTAATCAAGCGAGAGTCAAAGCCTCCATCTACCTACCTGGGGTCATGTCATAAGGGGACTAAGCTTTGTAGCCATACTCAAGACAGGTGACTGGGCTGGGAAATAAAGCAAGGCCAGCACTCCTATCTATTACACCGGTGGTTTTCAACCTGTGGTCTGTGAACTCTGGGGGTCCACAGACCATATCTAAGATTTCCAAAGGGGTCCACACCTCCATTCAACATTTTTTTAGGTGTTGTGGTATGGCAAGGTCAGAGGGCAGTAGGAAAGTTCTAGAAGGGCACTATATAAGTGCTAGAATAATCCGGGCTTTATACCCTATAGACTAGCCAGAGTCCATAAAAGGTAATTGGTGTCAGCTGACACCAATTAAGGCCCCACCCAGGTGCCTATAAAAACCCTCTACTCCTGAGAGACAGTGTGGAGTAGAAGGAGTAGGTGTGTGGTGAGCAGAGGAGTGTGTAATAGAGAAGAACAGAACGGAGTATGGTGGTGTGAGGGAGAGAGGTGGAGTCCTGAAGCAGGTACTGGGCTCAAGAAGCCAGGAAGACAGAGGGGGGAGAGTGGCCCAGGGGAAAAGCCTTCAGCTGCAAGTAAGGTGCCAGCAGCACATAGCTGCTAATCGGAGGGCCCCTGGGCTGGGACCCGGAGGAGCGGGCGGGCCCGGGTCCCTACCCCCCTCCCTGGGAAGACGGGGTTACCAGCGACACCCTGGCCCACTGCAAGAGGCAAAAGTGCGAGACCCACTAGGGAGAAGCTGGCCATTTGCCACAGTGTCCACAAATGAAAAAAGACTGAAAATCACTGCGCTGCAGGTTTGTTACAGGGTGAGGTGAAAACATGTTAGTACTTACATACACTAGTGCCTTTAATCTTCAAAGCACTTGGCAAGTGTGACGGAAGCCAGTGTCACAGCAATCATTAGTTAATCTGGGACAGGACGGTACTGAGGGTCAGCTCATGTTACTTAGCAGCAATAACATCTGCATAGAAATCTCCATTGTCACAAGAGCACCATGCCTTTGACTCCTCCCCATGCTGTATCTGCCCTCTACTTCCCAGAGTCATAAGTGCATGAAGTGAGCATGGAAAGGCTTCTGTTGAATCCTAGGGAGGAAGGATAGTGTGCAGAAGAGCTGCTGCTCTCTCAACATCTGGCTACACATCCCTTTGATATTTGATTTTGTTCTCATCCACCTATACGCAAGGAGAATCATGTGTGCTAAGTGGTATATCTGATCAGACAGAGAATAACAGCAGGGATTGGGATTTAGGATTTCCAAATTCCTGGTCCTTTGCTCAGAACACAACACCATGGCCATCCTTAAAAGAAGAATTGGTACTTCTGTCATTTGGTTTTGGTTCAAGCCAAAATTGGCAAGGAAGCTATTCTTCTCTGAGATTAATTGGAATATGGAACAGTCTCGCTACTGTATCATGGCCTGGAAGCACAAAGCAGAAAAAGGCAAAGAGGGATATAGTATACTTAGAATCAGAAAATACAGTAAATACACCTCCAACTATCATATACACTTGGTGGGAGGTTAAACATGGACTAAATCGATATTTGGTTGGTTTTTTTTCTGTCTACCAATTATGTTGCATTGTAATTGGACTGTAAAATTAACCTGGAAGTCCTACTTTGAGGAGTCCAGTAAAGTATTTTTTTAATTAAACAAATGCTCTTTTTATACTAATCTCTGATGAGAAATTTCTAATATTCATAATTTATAATGTTAAGTTTGGAATCTTTTAGACAGCAGAAACTATGTTTAAAAGGGGGGAGGGAAAGAAAGGTTTTAAGCAATATACTATCTTTTGTAATGATTCTTTTAATTTGAGTAATAGCATTGGTGTGTACTTTCTTTCCAGGCTGTGAATTTCTATAGTAAAGTAAAAAGAAAACTCTCTGGAGGGAATGAAGCTTCCTAGAAATACCATGTTTACACTCACAAATTAATATCCATTTTATATCCTGACAGTGACATCAATGTATTCTTTATTTCTTGGTGCAGAGTAATTTGGTTGAACACCTCATCTTATTTAAGATGATTGCAAAAGATTGCGGATTTACTGAGAGTATAAGCAGAAAATATAAGCCTGTAAAGATAACCATTCTAAATTTAGGGAAGGATAATGGAAAGCATTGTTCTTAGAGCTAAAAATTAGGACAGATAGCATAGTGGAAACAAGTTAGTGTCAGGCTATTTGCTTTTACAGCAGGATTTGCCATTTATAAACATGAGGACCAAATTTTTGTCATAAGTATACCTATGTAAACTGATATTATTATAATTGGCATTGATATAAATAAGAGCAGAATTTGGCCTGAGGTTTTTATTCTGTTCTTTCCGGAAATCAGAAGAATCAAGGAGTCTTATTTAAAAGAAATTTACTTTCTTTCAAGCGAACAGCAAACAAAAATGATTTAGAAGGGTATTTAAAAAGTCCAGAAGTAGCACTGAGCTTGGTGGACTCTTCAGCAAATTTCATGCATGAATAGAAAGTTGCATATAAGGGAAAACCTTTCCATAGACAGGAAGCCTGAGATTTATACTAGAAATACTAACATTATACTAAACTGTGGTGGAAATGGTGACCACTTGACTTTAATAACATCAGAGACATTAAGACATATAGAGCAGATATATAATTAAATCTACACCCCTTGTTGTTAGGCAGTGCCCTTATATTAAAGGGATGCTGTCTGTCATGTTAGAAATCCTGGACCACATCTTTGGGTTCTGCCAAGCAATGCTGAATGCTGGACTGAGCAGGAAGGTAGTTGGGAGGGCAAAAATAGTTAAAAGTGCTATTTTGTGGGTTTCGATTAGAGTTAAGTGACTTCAACCTGACTACTCAGATGCTTATAGTACAGCCTATATTTAAGGGCTTTGCTGGATCTGGGCCTTAGAGAGGGTTTGTTAGTTTGCTTGCTTTGTTATTATTATTGTTAACTCGCTACTTGTTATTTTTTACACCAGTGTAACTGAGAGCAAAATTTATCCATAATCCCATGGTACTGTTATACGTTCATTAGAATCAAATGGTAACTCCCAATAGCTGTTATTAGTTGGACGCCTGCAGTTTGCGTCAATATATATATCTTCTACCCTAACTGCTAGTTCTCAGTTTAATTTAGCTGTATACACGGGGGAGGGGATAGTTCCTACAGAAGTCTACCTACTACAGATTACAAATAGCACAATAGCTGAAATAAAAATTAGGGGGGAGAGGTGGTAGTGCCTACTAGAGGGAAGCTAAAGAACTCTGTGTGGTAGAAAAAAGATAAGGCCTAGGATTTCATTGTTGCAATTAAAATGCCATTACTGAATCTGTGTAGATCTGTGACCTTAAATGGGAAGAGTCAATGTGGGCAGGTGCCTAAGCAAGATTTGGACATTGGAATTATATTTTGGCATTATCATCTTAACTGAATTACAATGGCAATTTATAGCTGAGTGCTAGATAAAAGAGAGAGAGGTATAATACGTCTCATTTTTATTCAGTTACAGTAGATAAATGTTAGATATTAAACTATAAGCAACATATATTACAACCACATTGTAATGGCCTGTGGACTGCAGGTACCCATATGACTAACATTGCATGCAGAGAAATCATACATCACCAGTGAGCAATGTGCCATGCCTGTGTGGACACAGAAAATTGGGTTCCTGAACCCTGATATAGGAAATGGGATTTATTTATCATTTTAAATAATTTCTTCAAAAAGGCCCTGCTGATATATAAATCCTTATTACTTCGCTGCTTGAAGAATAAGTGTAGGACTGTACTATACTATAAAAATGTGTTTGCTGCAATAGGCGAAAGATGTTTATATACATATGGGCATTGAACAGAGGCTTTTCACACATCCACAAGTGAGAAGAATATTCCCTTTTCTGGTGACTACATATTCTATTGGCTTTGGCAGTAGTTAGTACTGGACTTAATATTGATGGACAAACATTCAGAAATGTGGTTCAAAAAATGCATCGGGCCAGATTCCAGCCTCCTTGCATTTAATTAGGCTTTGGCAGGATTTGGGGTATGGCCTGTTGAGAATTATTGCCTGTTAAATAAAAAAAAGTTGATAAGAAAAATATCGTACAAAGAATAAACAATCATCTAGTGCTACAATAATTGTGTACTAGTCAGATAATTTAAAACAGATCTTGAACCTCTTAATTATACAGGTGACAATCAGCTGTGAAGTCAGTGAAGTTACCTCAGTGCAAAACTGGTAAAAGGCGAGATGAGAATCAGACCCATTATGTTTGTTTTTTAATTTCCAGCTGGCAATGATTTTAGATAAAAAAGCCTTATAAAAGCAAAATGGATGAATGTGCTTTTGGGAACCTTAATTGAAGCATTACCAAATTTCCAAAATAATTGTTGGAACTGGCTATGTAATGGCTAAAAAAAAAAAAAACCCCAGATGTGTGAATATATGTAAGCTAAATTATTTTAATTTGACTCACACTGATTCATGAGGCCCGTATTATTTGTTGCTTGTGAGACATCATTTGAAAACTAATATTCATGAAAATCTTCACAAATCCTACACATTTGTATTATTTATTTATTTAATCAGTATTACACCATGGGGAGTTTTATCTTGAACAAATAGCCTTCACGATATACAGGCTTATCAAGCACACAACGGGGAAAGCCATGATCTAAAATTTATTCTCATGAGTCACTAATAATTCCTGACCATAAACTGACTCAGTGGGTTTGGGTAGTCAGGAGTTTTGTTAAATTCTCCACAAAATTCTTGCATTTTAGTGCTTAGATGCACTCATTCTCCTTTGACTTTCCTTCAAATTCATGCAGTGTTGAAGAGTGCTGTCTTCCAGAGGTTCATGATGTTTTGCGCTTCTAATGTATTGAGCTACTCATTCATATGCTCGGGGATCGCTGCAATAACCTTCAGGATTGTCTATGTTCTAGTTTTCTATAATGATTTCACTTCGTGGCAAAGTTCTTCATACTTCTTTATCTTCTCTCCCTGTTTCTTTTTTATAATGCTGTCTGTTGGTATAACAATATTTATTTACATCAGCTTATTTGTTTTCTTTTCTACAACAGCTATGTTTACCTGCACCATTTAGTCTGTGACAAATGCCAGATCCCATAAAATCTTAGTTTCTTCATTAGTTTCTTCACTTTCAGTTAGCGATGGTAATAATGCACGGTGGGTGCCTCGCTGCAGAGG
This sequence comes from Mesoclemmys tuberculata, assembly GCA_007922155.1. Classification (NCBI taxonomy): domain Eukaryota; kingdom Metazoa; phylum Chordata; order Testudines; family Chelidae; genus Mesoclemmys; species Mesoclemmys tuberculata. The sequence goes on along the minus strand of ML675604.1, from coordinate 37,044,425 downwards.
TGCCAATGCAAACACTTGGTGACCTCACTGTGGCTGTTCATATAGTCTATCCCAGCCAGGCTTCTGCAGGTGCTCAACACATTCTCCATCCTTTCTTCCTTTTTGGAACTGAGGGGCAGTTCTGTCTGTCAGTTTTGTTTTGAACATAATTAGGTCTTAAGGACTGGTCTCGTGCATTCATAGAAAGGCTCTCTGTCTCTCTTTTGAGGTATCTTTCTTCAAACAATGCATTAATCTTCCATCACTAATGGGTTTGATCTCTCTCCACCATTGTCCGTGCATTGATTTCTGTATAAATCTTTTGAGTGTTTTTGGGGATTTGCTCTCATAGAATCATAGCAATGCAGGGCTGGAAGGGACCTTGAAAGTCATCAAGTCCATATCTCTAAATAAGGTTGCTCTCTGATGCAGAAAAAAAAAAGATTGTTTGCAAGACTCTTCAATATCTGCAGGGCAGTAGATACCGAAGTTCACTGGTTAACAAAACGATTTTTGGCACATTTCTTATGGTAATCGAACTTGCCTGTAATAATCCAATACAATATTGCCACTGATCGATTACATAGTTAAAAACTTTGCTGTAGAATGCTTAATGTGATGAGGCCTATAGCATCTCAATGACATGGCGTGTTCTGTAGTGTTGGATAATGAAATGGTCATTAAAAGGAGTTATCATGAGCAAAGCATTCTTACAAGTCAGAGTCAAAATTTTAATTTTAAAAATATACACTTACTACACTTACTGTCTGCATTTGTTATATGCCACTCAGCAATATAAAGCTGAGTATATAAAGTGTAAAGCAAGCCCAACATTTATTCTAAGTCTATTTTCAGCAGTCATTTAAAAAATTACAAGTACTTAAACATCCCAAAATCCCCAGAAATCTAGTTGTTTAACTCAATTGGACCAGCCCTAATGGAAATCAGTGTTACTGAAATAGTAACTCCGTTAGTTTTTACTATATAATGCTTTCATGTGGCAACCATTCCCCACAGAGGTTTGAAAAGCCCTCTAGAAATGCAGGACAAAACCTTGTTATTCTTAAAGACACAAACTTTGTAATCCATGGTATTTCATTTGCATGATTCATTGGAATAACACGATTTAACTATTGACACTGGTTATTCTTTACATAGTGTTAAATATTTTAGGCCATAGCCTCAGCTGATATATATTGGTGTAGGGATTAACATGATCTGAGGACCTGGCCCTTTGATCCAAAGTCAAGATTCTCTTACAAAAGGTATTACAGCTTTTCTCTCTGTCTCGCTCTCTAGAGATTGTGGGAGGCAATTGACTGTGCTAATATAAAATCTGCCTCTCAAATGAGCAAATCTATGGTGATTTTCCTGGCCCATGAGCAGTTTGTGAATCATTTGATATGGGAGGGGCCCTGGGTCAAGGTATTGTTTGTTCAAGCTTTTTTCCTTGTTTCCTTCTGCTACAAAAGTAGTTTTTTCCAGTATCCCCCCCCCACACCCCTTCCTTCACAATGAGACATTAGTGTCTGCTCTCTCTTGTTATGGGAAGATAGTTTGTGCTGTTATTCCATTAGGTTGCAAGAACCCAGATTTGAGGCATGTTACATTGTTCTGGCACTGGATTTATGTGGTTCTAAATTACCCTGAATAGCCATGGAACCTGGATTTACAGCTGGGGCAGATTATACAGTGTCTGCTACCTCTGAAAACATTAAATGTTTCCTCTGTGGTGACCTTGACATCCCAGGATAGTGGGGAAGGGGCTGGGACATCGAGGCACAAGCAGGAAACAGCTTTAATCTGTACTGCCAAATTCCATCTGACCCCCTCACTCATGGGTAGAGGATATAATAGGCTAGGGCAGGCTAAGCTTTCCCTGATGCAGCTGTCGGCAACCCGCCACTGGATGCTTGGGCTGTAGTGGCCCTGCCTCTTCCCTTCTCCACCCCACTCCCTGCTACACTGCTCGCTGCAGGCAGCCCATGGCGGGGCTCAGAGTTCCTCTGGGTGGCCCAGGAACAGGACTTCTCCGGGGCTGCTCTGGACACCCACTGAGGTTCAGGGCTGTGCCCGTGGGCTGGCCAGGGAGAGTGGAGGTGGGTGGGACAGGGCAGAGTGGGGGTGGGGCTTCAGGTAGAATGGGCAGAGTGCGGGTGGGGTCTCAGGTGGAAGGAGCTTGGCAGAGTGCTGGCCTCCCTGAAGAGGGGGTGCATGCATCGCCCATGGCCTTGATGTAGGTGGTCTACCATTGTCCAGGGAGCAGCCTCCCTCCAGAGGAATGCTCTGTTGTGACCCCATCACTTGTGCCTGGACAGAAGCACATCCTGGAGGTTGAGGAGCACCTCCCTGTAAATGAAGCAGAGACAGGTTCTAGAGATGGGGGAGAAGAACAGGCCAACAATACAGATTTATGAGGGACTATTTCTAAAAGGACCGTGAGCTGCTGGCAGTGGCTGAGGATGGAGCTGTGTGCTCTGGGGAGGATATTGTTACGTTGGGTGAGAGCTCCATGCTCAGATCTCCCAAGTGGTACTGTCTTCCCTTGGCATGATGATTCCTCAAATGTCCAATCCTGCATGCTGCTGTGATGATGGTGGGCCCCAGACTGGAGCTGCCCTGCCTATCAGGCTTGGGGGAACGTATGGCAGCTGCTCCCATTGAATCTCTCTCCTTTGTGAATGATGAGAATGTACCGTGGTAGCTCGATGCTCCTTTTGATCAGGTGGAGTCTGAGAGAGATGAAGAAGACAGCAATGATCTAACCTTAGCAGTGATCTAACCTTTTGTTGGGTCATGTAAAATTAGCTGTTTTGAAATCTCACCAGAACAGAATAGCTGGGGTAGAGTGGTGTGACATGGCTGTTTGTGGCACTGATTGTGGCTTGGCTGCAGATTGATAACACCTTGTAGAAATTAACTTGTAACCTGGACACTTTTCAGTTGACTTGGTACGTTAATATTTTGAGTTAACTTGGTGATGATGCTCTGATGATCCATGTATAAAGTTCGCTTAAGATGAGTTTTGCTTTATTTAATTCATCTCTTTTTGTATATATTGTAATGTTATAATATTTAAATAGGTTTTAATGTAATTTTATGCGAATAAAGGTGTTTTTCATGTCATCTCTCTCTCCTGCTCTCTGTTGTTCTCTTTTCCCCTCTCATAAATATTAGTTGTGTATAAACATATCTCCAAAAGAAAGGATTTTTTCTTTTAAAATCAGTTTTTAAATCTTTTTGTTTCCATACATTTTAATTATCTTTCTATGACACCCTACTTGGTTATATAAATGCAGGAATATCGAGAATAACAGGGGCTCTATATACTTTTTTCAGACTTTTGCAGGATATGATTATAGGCATTATTCCTCTAAAGGCAAGTGGGGGAGTTGGAATTAGGCCCCAACATTTTTCAATCACAGGTACTGTATGCTACCAAAGTGATGAACTAAAGTTGGAAATAAGCCAAAACACTGGCTTTGTACAGTTCCAAACTTTGCAACTGGCCCTTACCTCAAGAACGGGCTGAAACAAAACCCAGCGCCTGAAACACTGAGAAAGTCCAGATCCATATCCACATTTTATGGCTTATCTCCTAACTCAACAAGTGTATCTCATAGCTATCACTTAAAATAAATATATGGGGTTCCATGAGCTTTTAAGAAAAGATGTTCCCTGAAATAGAGCAGATGGCATCCATGTAATAAGATCATCTCCATTTATCAGTGTAACTCAGCACAGATGAACATCGACCAAAATTGCATGCCAGATATTTCTTTTCTACATGTCTACACAAAGGCTATTTTTAGACTATATGACTAAATCTAGACAGTACAGCTCTCAGCAGTATGTCTACTCTATATGATAAATATATATAGCATGCCTAGGGAGAGGACAGCCGCACAGCTGTCCTCAGAGATATGTGTGTACGTTTGCATGAGCTAATGGGCTGGTTTTACTGGGAGCAGCAAAACTGGTAACTGACATGCAATATACCTTTTGAGCAATTTAGGATGAATGTACTATTGCTCTTCTCCAGTGTACTATGCTAGAAGAGCGTTTAGCCTAGTTTCCTGACCCCCCTCAGAAGAGCAGTTCAGACAATTCCACTATAACAAATGTTTCGCCATAACTTTCAGAAAACAGGTCGTGAGGACACACTTCTAAGGACAGCATGAAAGATATTCACAAGCACGGAAATGAAGTGATGCAGTCTAAGAAACTTTGGCTGCAATCCTGCAAACACTTAGGCACAAGCTTAACTTTATGTACCCAGGAGTGGCAGCCAGGGATGCTGGGCTACCCTCTCGGTGTGAAGGCATGAGAGGCAATTTATAATGAGACGTGTTCCTGAAAGCCCTCCACCATAGTGAGGGTTCGAGCCAGTATCCTCTGAAGTCAACGAAAAGATTCATACTGACTTTATTGGATGCTGGATCCAAGCCCAAAGTCTATCATACGAAGCAATGAAATCTTCCTAGGAGAGGGGAAGTTGAGGGAGTCCTTGGCTATATAATGCCAGATGTCCTTTCCATTGTTGCCCATCTGGATTTGGATGTCAATGCCTGATGCAGGGAGGGAGCAGATAAATAGAGTTTTATTAGCAATTCGGCATTTTGTGTTTCAAAGGTGGTCCTGAAGTCCTCCATTTCTGAACTACAGTAGACAAACAACCCTTGATGCGTTGGTGTGTCAAATGTAAACATGTCAGTGAGGTACTTTTGCAAAACTCTGAAAAGTGGTATGAGCCATGATGGATATTGCTGCAGACGTTGCATTTGAGAAGGGACTTGTCTATGCAGCTGCACATTATCAGGTAAGAAAATTGTCCACGACTGCACAAATTCTATATGGAATTCCATATGGAAGGGCAATAAGAATTTTTGGTGAGAGCTCTTTTGACCCTCACCTATTAGTATCTTAAATAATCCAGTTGTGGAAGAATAATATGGAATTATTCCGTGACATATCTGCTTTTTGTATTACTGAGGATGAATAACTTTTCCAGTCTTTCTTTTCCAGATAGAAATTGGACTATACATTATAATGACCACTGGATGTCACTCTTGATCTAAGTTCAACTTCATTAGTGCAAATTGTCTCAGCAGAAAGCAACAACAAATGCTTGGGAAAGAATTAAACCTAGGTGACTGGATGGCTCTAAGGCTTGGTAATGGGATATCATGGATTTCTCCACCTCCAGGTAATTGAAGTTAGCAGATCAGTAGCAACTAGCAGTTGTTACAGCTTGTCAGCTACTTGATGGTCAAAGGAATTTACTATCTAGTTTCTAGTGAACAGGTAGCCCTACCACCAAGAGTGCCACCACAACAGTTGTAATCAATAGAATCTTCTTTGACAGTGCCTGCAGGATTGTGAAGGACTGAATGGATATGGATGCAGAATTTCCATCTCTACCTCCAATGTCTTTATATAACATTCTAAAAATTATGACTGTTAAGCCACTTGAATAATTGAAGGCACATTTCTGGCACCAGAGCCCCTCCTGCCAAAATTCAAGCCCTTGCTCCAAAGCACAGAAGTACTAAAGCATCTCAACAAAATGTCACCATCCTTTTTATCAGGGAAAAACAACATATTTTTGCCTACTCTCATTCTTAGAAATGGATGGACCGTTTTTGTGGAAACTTTCCCCCAAATAATCCAATCTGAAGCAGACGCCTGGTATGAAAAATTTCAGCCCAGATGGTTACATTTTGGCAAAGTTATAAGTAAGCAAAAATAGGGTAATATTTTTTATTTTTAAAAATGGGAAATATCTGGCAACCTTAACTAAAAGTAGTGCTAACCTATAATATTATCTGTCACATAAAATACTTTAGCGAGAGCGTGTATGGAACAATATATACTAATAAGTCATGGAATACCTAATTCATTTTTCAAAGAAATGCCAAATACGTACTGAACCAGAATCCTTTTAATTTGTGTTTTGTGTATTTAAATATGTCAGTGATCCCTTAGCCCAATCCATCAAAACATTATATCCAGGCCTACAGTATCCCAATGAATACAGTTAGGAAATGTGGTTGGGAACATTTATTGGGTTAAATTTTCTGCTGGTGCAAATTGTCATAGCTCCATTGACTTAAACAGAATCGCAACAATGTATTGCATTAGTTCATTATTTCTGTTTTACAGTTGAGCCCCATAGAGGTTAAGGACTTGCTTAAAGTAATACATGAAGCCTATAGAAGACTAGTTTTCCAGACTCATAGGCTCCAATTCTCAAATGTATTTAGGCACGTAATTGCCATAGATTGGCACCTAAATACCTTTGAGGATCTAGGCCCTTGTTCTTTTGTTTTAACCTCTAAAACATTCTTTTCTTTAAACTAAATCTATTTCCCCCATATTGCTTAGTATGATTGACTGGGCATTCTTTAAAAAGTAATTAAACATGATAGACTCAGATTTTCCTTCATATATGGCTGTCATATGTTATATTCTGAGAGAGTAACGTGCAGACAGGTTATTCACCTTTCTTTTAATAATAATAAAAAAACCTCAAACAGATAGTGCTTGGAAACACCAGAATTTGTAGACACACTTACACTGCAGCTATAACGTCCTTAGGCAAAGAATTGTAAAAAATGCAGAAGTACAAATGGATTTTTTTCTTTAAAAAAACCAACCAAAAACCAAAACCTCTCATTAAAAGTTGTACAGAGACCTATCTTAACTTAACTTCTCTAGTGTTTTTCTTGAAAGCAGAAGGAAGTATTTAGATCGCTTTTGTTATTTTAGGGCTGCAGTTCAATGCTTGCAACTTTAATGCTGAGGAACTTTGGTAAGGCAAAGGCAGTGTGCATCACAAAATGTACATTATTCATATATTTTTAACACGTGCAGTTTCATTTTAATTATACATGATTAAGGATATTAGTAACATTTTCTTAATATCATAGTAATTGGAGTCCTCATTACAAATGTGTGTGAAAATTGTTCATTGGCAGATTTTGCAAGGGTCACTTAAAAATATTATGTTGTCAATTCATTACTTTTCTGCAATGGCAGGTTAATGTATTAAAATAATTAGCACGTGTGGGCCACTTCTCAGCTGTTGTAAGCTAACATAGCTCCCTTGGAGGACCAGGCCCTTTATGTATATAGAGTTTATAGCTGAAGTTAAAAACCTTTAAGTACAATTTTATAGTATGTAACAAAAGCAAGCTTTTGTTATAGTCTCTTCCTTTATAAACATCAGACATGTTTTTCTTCTGTTAATAAGTTTTGCTCATGCTACTTTTACTTGAAAGGCCTGATTTGCAGTAGACCTGGTTGCCCAAATGGGTTGTGTGTGCAAATTATTGGCATGTTCCTCTGAGGTGCTGAGCACTATGACCTATTGAAATCAATGGGCATTGGGGCAGTAAATAAAACACAGATGTTAAGCACCTCACCCCATCTATTGCTATGGAAGGTGAGTTGGGACCTCAGAGTTTCCTTAGAATGTCTTCTGCTGAACACTAGTCCCCTTTGAGGCCTCTCATTGGATATAAGATCACATTCTTCAGCTCAGTTTCAGCCAATATGTTTCCACCCAAGTAATTAAATACTTGTTGAGTTTGCCCATGAGAGAAGGCTTCTTGCCAATTGACATAGGCCTTGTGCACGCTAGAAAAATCAGCACAGAACAAAAACACTACAGCAACTGCCACTGTTGATGTAAGCGGGGCTGAAGCGTTTAACCAAATGTGTCATGAAAATCTGCTCTGATCCGGGTGGCAAGATACCCAAGCCTTAATTACACCACTGCTGTGGCCCAAGCACAGCTGGGCTTTTGTAATGCTGCTACTGGAGATGAACCCATAGTGGCTATAAAAGGGCATTAGAAAGGAGTGAGGCCGGAATCTGCTCAGTGTAAGGTATCATCTGCCATTGTAATTATGCTTAATGCTGGTCTGCACTAGAAAGTTGCATCGCTGAGGGCTGTACTGGTGTAAAAGTGCTCGTGATACTATACCTATTCCCAGTGGCTAAGGCACATTCACACCCCTAGTCAAAATAGTTATGCCACCATAATTTTAAAAAGTTTATTCTTGATGTCAGCTGGGGCCTGGTCTAAAAGAGAAGAGTCTGGATTTGATTTTAAAACCGGGGTGGGGGGAGGGTGGGAAGAGAAGAGAGAGAAGCGCAAAACTGAATTTTATGAAGGAAAAGGGTCCTTTTAAAAATGAAAACAACCTGACATTTTACAGAAATATTTTTCAAGATTTTACTGCAAACCAATGGGTTTGGTCACCAAAAAACAAGTACATAACCATGATAATTACATTACAATTAGGATGTACATGACAAGCAAGGTTGTAAGTTTAAATATACATTCTAAAGTTTGAATTCAATGTACAGACCTTTTTTACAATACATACAATGCAAACGCCCTCCCCAGACCTCCCCCCCCAGTAATGCCCACTTTACAGATGACATCTTTTATACTTAAAAAAAAAAAAAAAAAAAAAAAACCCCCACCAAACCAATAAACCAACAGCTTTGTCTAACAGCAGCTGGGGCATTTTGGTCCATAAAAACCTTTCTAAAAATAGAAATTTTTCATAGCAGCAATGCTTTCTTCAAGCATTTGGATATTAATTGTGAGCCTATTTCAATAATTTTAGTTAACTGTATATTTACAAAAAAGACAAACAAAAATCAAATTCTACACTTAATTTATCTTCCAAATATGGAAGAAACAAACAATGCCCCACATTGTAGTGTCCTGCAAGTGTCACATTGATGCTTTAAACTAAGTCCCTCTGTAGTATGCATATCACACTCATACCATTTGTTCACATAGTAAACCCACATAAACGAATCCAGAAACACTCTGCAACAGGAAAAGTTTGAAGCTAACACGATCTCATCAGAAAAAGGCACATGTCATAGAATCCTTATCACAACCAGATAAATCTTCAGGCAAGGCTTTTCAGAACAATATTTCCAAACAGCATGTTGTTATTCCTACAATCTACCATAGCAGGCTATGGCAATGGTCACTTCTTATGTTCTTTCCCAAGGAGATAGCACCACTTTGGGAGAAGAATGACTCAAAATGCAATGCTTGTAAGCTGGTTTAGAGGAGTTATGTGCTGTTCAAAAAAAAAGCTTCCAGCGAACAGTGTAGTTGAAATTAAGGCTGCAAAGCTGCCATGGTGGAGATGTGCAAATTCTGTTTCAAGATGATTGGTCAACTGGCAGTTCAGGCAGAAGGCCAACAATTAAAAGAAAGGGGGGAGGAAAATGTTCACAGGAAAGAATCCAGGGGTGGGGCATAAGAAAAGCCGAGAAAGGCTTCAGCAGCTTCCTTGACACTAGATGTAATGAGGATACTGTCTGGTGATTGGCCAATGGAGTTAGGGACTGGCTCATCTGTGAACTCGGGGTCAAAGTGTCGTAGATCACTGGGACCACTCTGTGGAAAATGAAAACAAGAAAATACATGTGTTAGTCCCCAATCTCCATTTGTCATGATTTTACAGATCAATTCAAAATGTGAAAAACACTGAGCTCTCTACCAGAGGTTATTGCCTTGGACTCACTGTTCAAGAGGCTAAACCAATTTTAGTTTGACTTTTTTTGCATCTGGCTGCCTATGGTCTTACTAAAAACAAGATGATTCATTTTAAATGGATTGCCCTCCAGTTAGCTCCATGTAATGAAAACAAAATATAATATTCACTCCACTCTCCTGTATTAAAGTTTAAGCAGGGGTGCCGCGACCACACGTAATCAAAACTTTAGCCAAATAATCAAGACGTGCTGGTAGATGTATATTATAATTTGACAAGACAACAGAAATTCTGTTTGGGGGCAAGTTATTTCATTTCTGAGACTTAGTTTCCCCATTTATAAAAATCAGATAGAAAACAGTTCATTTTTGGGTTTGAGACTAACTAATGTTGATGTAGGGCCAATATAAGTGCTAGATTTTACTATCCAACAATTAGTAATCACCAACAAGTTTGTTAGTGATCACTTTTATTCTTACCCCCTTTGGTTAAATGAAAAGTATCACTACATTTTAGAGGACTGCCCGCTGCATATGGCTTTTGGGTTGCACTTTGGGCATCCTTGATGTAAGGGGTGAAAAGCTCTCAATACATTCTATAATTAGATGCAATACTTACCACATTCGGGTTAAAAGGGGGTGTAATCTTCTTATTAATGAGATCATCCCAGTTAATTGGGGAGAAGAAGATGTGATGCTTAATCTCCATCTGTTAAGGAAAGAAAAATTAGATTAATTCAGACAAGAGTAATTGAATAAGAGTGGTGTGGTATTTCCTATACCATACACCGGAACCACAAAAGTGTACTTACAAAGTCTTCCTTAGCGCCAAGCCTCTTGGTCCTGTCCTTTTGCAACAGGCCTTCCAGAAGGTTTCTAGCAGAATTGGTAATATTTGGTTTCAACTGCAGGGGTTTGTTCAAAATATTATCATACATTTCTGCTGTGTTCCTGCTGTAGAAGGGAGGCTATGAGAAAGAAATAAAGAAGGTAAATATATATTTAAGTGCTAAATAAAATTTACACCTAGATGCATCTTACTGTAATACTACCAGCTATTCTTATCAATGTCATATGCTGCTCTTGAACCATACAAAGAATTCTCACTGAGGATGAGGGCAGCAGAGGACATTCGTTGTTAGTCATCTTAACTGAAGCCACAAGTGTAGGTAATAAGTCTGGAACCTACTGAAGCATTAAAAATTGTTTTCCTAAAAGAACTACAGTAAGCTATTTTAAAAATAGCCAGTACACACCCACACAGACAGAGAGAGATGGAGACAAAGAGTTACTTACCAGTCCATAAAGCATCTCATACAAAACTGCTCCGAGGCACCACCAGTCAACGGTCCGGTCATAGGGCTGTTTATGAAGAACTTCAGGAGCAAGGTACTATTAAGTAGAAGAAAAAGAAACAGAATATTAACCAAAGGCAGAAGAATCTTAAGACAAAAACTAGGAGAAAAGCCCTATGTTCTTGAGTCACAGGAAAAGCTTTCTAAGCCTTACTAAGATCTATGCTATGGTTAATAAAATGTCATTTATATACAACAAGGTAGTTTGAGAAGTTCCCAGAGTATAAGGATCATTCTTCACTGGAAGGCTATCATTTTAAAGGATCTTATTTTCTCCCATTTATCTATTTACATCAGACGTGCATATTTACTGTTTCCTCATCTACTCTTGCCACATACAGTTCATAGACAAACGTTAACCATTTCAGAAAGCAGAACTGAGCATACCTCAGGTGTGCCACAAAAGGTGGAGGTTGTGCCATTGTGTTCTATGTTCTCTTTGCAGAGTCCAAAGTCAGTCAAGACAATATGCCCCTGAGAATCTAGCAAGATATTCTCTGGCTTCAAGTCCCTGTAGCAATAAGAGATTAAACACACAAATATTAATTCTTCTCTATTAAAAAGCATTTAGTATTTTATGAGTATGTAGATATTTGCAAGTCTTTAGATTCAGAGAAAATATTTGAAAATAGATGTTTTAAAAACCAATCTATCTTGAAATCTACTTTCCACAGAGAAGGAACAAAATTTAGAATCATGCCTAAACTGAATTACACTTTGCTTACCGATAAACTATGTTCAGAGAGTGCAAATAACCCAGTGCACTGGCTATTTCAGCAGCATAGAAACGTGCTCTTGGTTCCAGGAAGCAACGTTCCCTCTGGAGATGGTAGAATAACTACAGGAGACAGACAGAACAAAGTTTTGTAAATGGTGCCAAAGCCTGTTAACAATGCATTTAATTAGATTTGACATATATAGCTAAAAAGAACAATAGCAGGAAATGGCCTAATGATCCTCTAGCAGTTTGAAACCTGGCAGGCTGAAGATGCTAAATCTAATAACTTTTCCCCGTGGAACTTTCTTTTTCATTTAAGAAAAAAGATCTACAATACCACTGTGGACATAATAGGACTTTCATTTGCTGGCTCCTTACCTCTCCACCATTGATGTAGTCAAGGACAAAATACAATTTATCTGCAGTCTGGAAAGAAAAGTGGAGCCCAACCAGGAAAGGGTGTTTCACATTTTTCAGCAGGACATTGCGCTCTGACATTATGTGTTTCTCCTAAAAATAGAAAAATATCATAAATATTAGTTACAAAGCTTGCTATCTCGTAATAAAAAGCTAAGTTTGGTAGCTGCATCACAGTATTGTGAAAAATGAGATGTTTACCTCCTTCTTTTTCAGGATTGCTTTCTTCTGCAGTACTTTAACAGCATAGAATTCTTCTTCTGCCTTATGCCTTGCAAGGAGAACCTGAAAGAGGTTAAAAATCCCATTACTTAAATATGTTGGCATACAGAGCAGAATATAAACACACCTGGAAGTGACTATATCCAAAGCCCTTTATGCTACCACTGACCACTGTGCTACAGCTGCATGTGGAAGCATTTTGCTAGCAATGGTTAGCACTATAGGGAAAATGCCAGCCAGAAAAGCTGCGCACATCACCTTTAAAAAGGGTTTGTTTTGTTTTTTCAAGGCTGATTCTCTTGGCTTCAAAAGCCACCCTATCCTCACTTCTGCATAAAGGATCAACCCCAATTAATTACTCTTGCAACTCACTCTCCTTAAGTAAAGCACCCTGCCCCACCTATCCCCTTCAGGGCAAGCAGCTTCCTCCTCAAAGCTGTGAAGTGGCCTCCTGACAGGGTAGCATTGGAGAACAATGCATATAGAGATTTTGCCACTGTTATTAAAGCTCCCTGGCTATAACCCCAGTCCTTAAAGGTTACATGCAATAGCAACTAACTGATCAAATTAAGGTGGAAAGTAGTAAAATTTACCTTCCCAAAGCTTCCTTTTCCAATAACCTTTAAGAAATGAAAGTCCGATGGCGTGGCATGTGGGTTGGATGATGGACCAAGATTGATCTGCTGCGATGGACTGGGCTGTAATTTAAAAACAATACATTTGTTAAAAGATATTTATTGGACAACGCTTTGTGGGCAAGAATTTTATACAAATCTAATTTTGGCTCTAAAAATAAAATGTTAATTGGCTACATAAATCTATGTCCTTTTCTGCCAAAGTTAGCATCAGATTACATTAAACTGTTCTTGTACAACCTCAGATGACAAAGTCTGAGAAAGTGCTTTACTTAAAATTCTCATTGAGGACTTGGCTGCTTTCCATATTTAGGTGATGTGTAATAATGCCTCCTTTTAAAATGTTGATTTTTTTCCCCATGCAGAAAACGTTTGGGTTTTATTCTAAATTGGCAACTCCTTTTTTGAAGTTGCATCACTGCACTTTGAGCTGAACTAAAGGGACATTCTTGTTATATTGCTAATTTACAGAAAAGCTATTTTAAAAACGTGTTTCTATTACTGGAAATGATTCACACAGTAAGGACTACTTACTGGAGGGGAAGGATTAGCATTCATCAGTTCAGTCTCTTCAGGCTGGGAGATCTTCAAAATTGACTGAACTTCAGGGCTGCAAAGATTGGAGCGTTAATTAATTACAATAGTTGAGCAACAGGCAGATACATCTTACCTCTAGGGGGCATGCAAGCATTCTACTTATTGAGAATAAGTTTCAATGTGGCAGAACTAAAATGAAACAGAAAAAAAAAGAACAAACTGCCTTGTGCAAAGACACTTGTTTGTTCTGTGCTCAGAGGGCAGTGACGGGATGGGTTTTTTAGAAACCAAAACTAACCCGTAGTCTCTGGTTTCATCTACCCAAACTAAACTCAAGTTATATAACGAATAATAAGAAAAAAGTAATCGTTGGGATAATCAACAAACACATCTTTCGATCATTAACCGGCAAGAATCGATTTGTAGAAAACGGCTGCTACTTACTGTTTGCATGGGTAAGAGTTGGTGGCAATTTTCTGAATGAAGTCGTTTAGCCCCATTCGTCTCTGCTTCATGAAGGCTACAAAGGAAAAGAAACACGTTAAGATAGCCAAAGCGGTTTGTTTGTTTTTTAAAGTGAAACGGAGACTTTGTTCTGATGTTAGGATTCAAATTAATGATGGCATCCAAAGTATCTAATCCCCCTGGAAAACCCAGGAGGAGAGACACAGTCCCCCCGGCTTTCTTCTTCAAACTCACCGATGAGTATTGCGACAACCCCCCTCATTTTTGAATAGGTGAGCGTGGGTCCAGAAGCTTCGGTTTTGACTGTCATTGCTGAGCGAGGCCGGGTGTGTGGCAGCGAAGGATAATCCAAGCTGATGAATGCGTTAGTCCAGGGGAGCGGGTGGGGTGGGCTGCGCTGCGCAGCCAGCGATCGGCGCTAAAGAATTCTGCGGAGCGCTGGTTCAGCCGGAGGGGTTTATGTAGAGAGCTCGGCGCCGGGGGAAGGAGAGGGTGGAGCCAACTCGGCACAACAATGCGGAAGAGTCTGGCCGGCTTGCCCGGCGCCCAGAACTGCCTTGACTCGCACAGCTGGCGCCCGCGGCCCGGCCCCGCCCTGCTTTGACGTTAGAACGCGGGGAAGGAGCCGGCCGGCCGGCAGGAAGGGGAACGCCGCGGCTGGGTAGGGACGCGGCCCCTCGCAGGGGCGTGCACTGCAATGCAGCCCGGTGCTGAGATCACCTTCACTGAGCCCCCGGGGAAAGGCGGCGGGTGCCTGGCTCCAGCGGGGCCGGGCTGTTCCCTCGCTCCTTTTGCTCGTGCATTCGGCTTCCCTTGCCACGAGGCTCTGAACTGGTGCGCGCCCGAGCAGCGGGCAGCTCCGGGAAGGGTGCAAGACGGTTTTGCTCCTAGCCTGTCTTTTCTGTGGCCTTCAGCGGCAGCTCACGGCCGCCAAGCTACCCTCTCGCGGGGGGGGGCGGTAGGAAATGGGGCTGTGTGTGATCCCCACCCGCGCCCCGGCCCTTTTCTCTTCAAAAAGCGACCCGTTGGAGTCAGCGCATTCTTGTGGCTCACGTGCACTGCACCCCCGAGCCGCAGGCATTTCAACAAGGGGGGGCAAGGGCCCATTTCACTAACTGCCCCTGTTAATTGCTTGCAAATGCTGGCACCTCGTCGCTCAAAGCAAACCACTGCGAGGCGGGCCGTTGTCTTCCTGGCCAGAGATCAGTCCGGTCAGCTCTTGCCTTTCGATGGCAGGCGGGTCAGGCTGGTGAATAGGGGAGAGCCCCCAGCCCAAGTTACAACTACGACCGTAAAGGGGCAGGACCCGAGTTGCTTACCAAGCCCAGCGAGCAGCAACAGCTCGCTGTCTCCAGCGCAGCTGTGGTGCAGCCCCAGCTCCCCCCCGCTGTGAGTGTGTGTCGTGCTTTGCCCCGGTGCGGACTCGGAGGAGAGCGGCTTTGTGGGGGTGCCCCAAAGCCCCGTGCTTCTCCAGCGCCCGCAGCTTCAGCCGCCGCCGCGGGGGAAGGCAAGGGCGATAAGCAACTCTGACGTTTCCTTGGCCGCGGCCGTGACTCAGGAGAACAAGATTTCCTGCCCGGCTTTCGAGTGGAACAAACAAATGCCCCTTGTGCGCCGGGCCCGGCTCCCTCCCTGCGGGGACGTTACGCAAAACGCTTTTTTTTTAATGCTCTGAGCCGACAAGGGAAACAATCGACCAAACATGCGAACAACCCCCCCAAACTAGGGAGAAGAGAGGGAAACGCATGGGGGGAGCGGAGATGTGGAGCTCACGGAGGTGGAAATACAGCTCGTGTTTGCAAACGAACCAAAAAGCCTCCCCGAGCTGAGATTTCAACGCCATCCGCGAGCAGTTTGGGCCCGGCTCGCGTGCCTTTGTTACCTGGCAGGGGCACGCTGGCCTGGGGGGACGTGTGAGTTTGGGGGATCAATGAAGGCGCTGGGACGCCGCCCAGTGGTGACCCAGCCGGGGTGGAGGTGGCGCGCAGGGCTGGTGGGGGGCTCTTGGGAAGGGGCCAGTCCTACAGGGCGGGGAGAGCGTGTGTGGAAAGGGGGGTTCGTTTCAGCGCTAGCTGATCCCGGCCACAGTCCGATTCCCTTCATTCCTTGCACGGGTTTGAAGGCCCCCCCCCCAGTTGTCATCAAAATTGTGAAAGCCTTACACAGTGCATCGGAGGGGCCTGGGGGCGGGGGACTTTCCATCACAGCAGGGAGGCTTCTTTGTGCATTTGCTTGTTCAGCTTCTAAGTGTGACTGAGCTGCAACCAGTCACTTCAGCTGCAAGTGCCCTTCCCAATGAATTCAGTCCCCCTTGTGCGCACCCTCCCCCATGTGCACATCAGTTCGCTTCTGGCCGGCACCCCCTTGACTTGTCTCTTAACTTGTGCTCGCCAGAAAAAAAACCCACCCTAGCAGCGGGGGGAGGGGAGCAGCAGCCGTTGTTCTGTGTATGCTGCTTTAAAGAGAGCCGGGCGGGACTGGCGCTGATAAGAATGGGCCGGGGCCGGGGGGGAATTGCGCCATCCGCGCGGGAAAAGCAGCTCAAAGCAAGCGGAGTGCTGGATAAGTTAAAGGGAGAGATTGCAAAGACTTGCCGGCTTCCCGGCCTCACGTGTCTGTGGGAAGCGCTCCCCAAAGAGATCCGGGAGCCTGAAATGGGCTCTGCGGGGCTTTAAAGGAGTCTGGGGACGGGTGGAGAGGAAACCTGCACGCCGTGGGGGCAGCTGCTCACTTCCTCCACTCCCCGGTTTCCCCCCACGCGTTGCTCGGCCTCACTTGAGCTGCCAAACCGCCTTTGGCTCCTCCGAGCAAGGCAAGATCGCGGCGGCGAAGTGAACTAAGCAACTCGCCCCGGCCCTGGTTCCCGGAGCCCCTGTTCACGGCCCTCCCGTCACAATAACCCCTTCGGGCGGAGCCGCCTCAGACGGAAAGTGGCCGCCGAGCCCCGAATCGCTCCCTACGTGCGGCTCAGAAACCGCGTCGGCCCCGCGCTGCTCCCCCGCGATCTTCCTCCTGGCTACACAGCGCGGCGCTTCGCAGCCGGGGATGGCGTCTGGGCGAGGGGGACCAAAGCGCCTCGCTGCCCCGCGACCCTCTGCAGACTGGCCACGCCCCCCCGGCTCCCTGTGCAGCACTCGGCTGCCGCATGCCATTGCTGCGCTGTGCCACGCAGCGCCCCCCTCGCCCCACCCCAGCGCCTGCGCTGCTCGCGAGCCCCTCTGCCGGTCCCACTCAATGCTCTGCCAGGCTCTGCCAGACCTGCCCTCGTCCTTGCAAACACCCTCTGGCCCTGTTTCCCTGCAGATTGCCCTCGGCAGCCTCCCGCCTCACGCTATCCCGGCTCACGAGCAAGGCTGGGCAGCTCCCGCCGCACCACTCTGGTTCGCAGGTCTCCTTGAATAGCCTTGAATAGGCAATTCAAGTCCCTATTCAATGTCAAGGACTCAGCCTCTGCTCTCCACCCAGGCGGTCATTTGCATTGTTCCCAGTCCGGGTTTCTCCCCAGAGTCCTACACAAGCAGCCAGAGCGACAGTGTGACACGTGGAAAGTCAAACCGACCTTTTAATGAAGGCTTCTCTTCCTTGCCTCGCCGTTGGCTCTCCCTCTTAAGACCCCACCACAGTGCCCTGCTGCTCTGGCTCGCCTGGGTCCTTATGTATAGCGCTAAGCCCGCACAAAACCTCTCCTGGGCCGGCCTGCTGCTGGAGGGACGTGGCGAGGACAGCCAGCAGCGGCTGATTTTCATGCCCATTTTATGAATCCCATATTCCAGGTGATTTACATACGGGAGATCAGTGGAGTTCAAGATTGGCCACACCGCACACTCTGCCCCATTGCAACATAGCCCTGAAAGTGACACTAATCGGCGCTTTATTGCACACCACCCGCGCGACGCACCGAGAAATGCCGCTCTGCTGGAAGAGCTCTGTCCCCAGCAGTGACCCGGGGCGAATTCCGAGCCCCCAGCCCCGCAGGCTGCAGAGAGCGCACACAGCGGGCTGCGTGGCCCCGCGGGGGGGGGGGTTGCTTTGGATTGCACAGGCGAGCCGGAGGGCCGGCTGGGTTCTGCCTTCCACATTTTGCCTGCCGGCCGGCTCGCCGTCAAACCCGATCAGAGAGTAAAGGAGTCACCGGCAGTCGTGTTAGCTGTCGGGACGGAAGAGGAACAGGGGCCAGGCTCATTGGCTTGGTGTGGGTTTCCCTCTCCTCCCCGCCCTTCACTTCCATCCTCTTTTTTTGCAGCAGGAGGAGACAGACAGGCTCCCGAGCTTCTCGTTTGAATTAAAAAGAGTCCAGTAATTGTTGAGACTGGCTTTTCCCTGTCCACCGGATAACCAATGGGTGGAACAGCCACCCCCTGTCCAGACCTGGCATCTAAATACTTCCGAACAGGAAAAAGATAGATAGATAGATATATATATATCAGACTTGTCCCTCCCCCGGCCCGCTTCTGTTGCCAAGTTGTAGCATAGTGGGGTGTCTTTTCCTCTCTCGCTGCCTCTCCCTGCGCACACAATAGGCACATGTCCCCTGTCTGTCTGCAGACAGAGCTGCCAGCGTCTGGCTGGCGGTGTGCGTTCTTCTCTAGCGCAACTGCATCCGCTGTTTCATTGGCACTTGGCCAGGAGGGGGCGATCATGCTTTCTTCTGTGGAAGAAGGATCCTACTTAAGCACGGCTAGCGTGGGGGTTAAGTCCTGGTGTGATCAATCCCCAATGGTTGGGAAGGCATTGGCAATCCACGCATGACAGATTTTCGAAAGGGGAAGCTCCGATCCTTAAGGCCAAGGAAAAGACACATTTATTTGTTTCTCTTTATTCAGTGGCTCGTTTTTTCATTGAGGACTCAGTGAAGGCTTAGCGCTGTCTATCATGCGCTGAATATTCCATTGTCTCTTCAATTTTGGCTTAATCCCAAAGGAAAACAATGCAGAGAGACATAAAACCAGCAGATTGCCACTCCCTGAGCTCAGATGTCATCGTGCTGGATACAATATAATACATGACTGACATGTCCCTATATTTAATTTCCAACACAATCCTTTCCTCATTTTTAAAATATCTAATCTTCCTTCTGTACCTGTATTTACTTTAAAATTATATTTGCATCACCAACTTCTTGTCTTTTATGTAGGACTATGCACAAACACCTATTGAGAGGAATTGCTATTACTAATAATCGACACAGCGTTCCCAAGCAGTCAAAATCAGGAATCCGGGCCCCACAAAATTATAAAATTGGCTTTGGAATCATGAGATTTTAAAATAAATAAATAATGAATGTACTGTTCCTTTTGTTTCTTTTCTGTTTGTTGAGCCTTAGGGTATGTCACTAGAGCAAAGAAAAACCGCTGCTGGCCCATCCTGGCCAGCTAAGGCTCATGGGGCTTGGACTGTGGTGCTGTTACTTTCTGGCTCAGCCTGGACCCTGAATTCTGGGACCCTCCCACTCCACAGGGTCCTAAAGCCCGGTCTGCAGCCCAAACCCAGAAGTTTACACACCAACCTAACAACCCCACAGACCCATGAGCTAGCACAGGCCAACTGTGGGTGTCTAGGTGCCATGTAGACATCCCTTTAAAATACACTCAGGTCACCATTTTCTGAGTTTTTCTCCACAGCCATAATGGCTAGCAACTTACTTTAAAAGATGAAAGCTGAGATTTTTATGTAATTGCAATACTCCAGGAGTTGGAGCTTTGAGAAAAATATCAACTACTGAGAGACTTGCAATAAAATAATGAGAGTTGGTAACACTGAGCATATGCCATTGGTGTGGAATAGGAATGTACCTGCTACAAACGAGATAAAGCAAAAAAGCCAAATAAATATAATAATGACTCACACTTTCTATAGCACCTCCTTCTGAGGGCCTCAAAGCTCTTGACAAAGAATGAATTAAGGCTCCTCAAATAACACAATATTCACTGTAGTATTATAAGCATGTCATAAAACAGGGTTTTTTCAAATAAGTGTATCTCATGTCAAAGTACATCTGCTAAAGGGATAGTGTCATGCCTAAAGGTCAGGATCAAGATTGGGATGCCATTGTACTGAGCTCTGTAAAACATATAGCAAGACACAATCCTTGTGCTAAAGAGCTTGCAATCTAACTTGAAAAGAAGACGTAACAAATAGGCTTAGCAATGAATAGAATGAAGAAGGAGGAAGAGAATAGTCCCACTATTACATAGGCTAGCTGGTGCACAGTTTAAATATGATAAAGATGTGATGCAATTTGTCCCATTTTTGAATGAATATGCAGTTTACTTTTAAACAAGAACTATCCCCTGGCTTTGTACAAGGGACCGATGCAGCTGAAAGTAGCCTCTGCAGATGTTGGAAGCATATATGGAAGCTCTAACTAACTATAGGCTTCTCACCTTAGAGGATACTCCCTATTTGGAGGGCTGTTTCCTAATGTAACTACTACTTAATGCTGGCTAGTCATGGTAAACCTGTCTTTGATAACCCCTTCCCCAGCCCACCCAGCCAACGTGACAACTTGGTGCAATGACACTGGTAGGAACTCTTCTCTCCTTGAGCTGCAGTGCAACTCCCTGGCCATTTAAGCCCCAGTTAAGAAAAGGATTCAAATTACATATGCCCTGAGTACCTTTGTGAATCATATCCTTAGTTTTTAGGTTCTATGAAGCTTGATTGACCTGTACCTAGAATAGTTTGGCCTTCTGTGGAGGAGAAGGCCCAAAATTCTGCAGATATTTTCTGCAATATCATACCCTATGTGCTAACCACACAGAGTCCAGGCCTTGGTCTGGCTTGCTCTTCAATTACATTACTAATACCATCAGCTCTCGATACTGCAAGAAGCAATTGCACTTCTACCGGCATCCCTTCTCTGAAGTAAAATCAGAAAGTTTTAATTTTCTTATTGTAAATCCCTGCTGAGTGCACTCTCATCTTTGACTTTATAATTAGTTTCAGCAATGTGCAGCAACCAAAACTCTCAGTCCAGCCCTTCAGGTGCTCCTCTGAAAACAATGTCAAGTTGCAGCAAATAAATAGCAACTGTATAATGACTTCGATAATAACCCCCAAAACAGTTTAAACCCAAGAGACTTAGAATGCTGTCAAAAGGCTGCTGGACATGTTTTTGAGAGGGAGGCCATTGGTTGAAACTCCTATTGATCTGAATGATGTGGCACACCACCACTTGATTTCAGTGTTGTGTTCTGCCAAACATACATTTTGCACATTTTTTATTTCACGTTTCTGCTACTCTCAGAGCAGGTTTACTGCACTGTCAATAAGAGGCTGTAATGCCAAGGAATTACACTCACACGATCATAAAACAATGGAATGCCGTACTGAGGGAAAAGCAATTCTCTTCTTTGTAGAAAGCAATCAAAAATTACAGCCTTTTAGATACACTGATCTGTAGTTAAAACAGCTGATAAATGATGTCTCTAACTTCCATTTTAATTCCAGCGTACTGATTCTATTTTATTCTATATAGGTTGTTATACTGCCTTCAGCACCACAGTCTGTGAATGCCTTCCAGTAGCACATAAAGTGATCTGACTAACATCTGTCACATGTGGGTCATTCTCTTTCTCATCTTCTCTCCAGGGGATGAATTGTATATGCAATTTAGTGTTTTGTATTGGTAGATTTTTTTTTAACTGTACAGATGCTATCTCTATGTTAAAAGTTGAAGAAGGGCACCTTGCACTTGGAGTGGAAGGTGGTGGGGTTTGTCATCCTTAGTTCTTGGGGTAGTTCACTTGGACAGTGCTGGCGCTAGACAGAAGCAGACTAAACAATTGGTTAGGGCCCTGAGTGTTCAATGGGGGCCCCTTATTGCTTGTTTAGTGTGTGTTGTGAGGGGTCAGCAAAATATTCCTGCTTAGGGCCCCCAATGTGCTAGCACTGCCTCTGGTCTTGGAATATCCCACTAGACAGTTATTGTCTTCTGCACAGACAAGCTTTACCCTAATGGTAGAATGCTGTTGGATAATTCACCTAGTAGTAATTAGAAAGAGAGGGTTATAGAAAGCTGTTCTGTTGCCCTGGCTTGATTACTAAAAATCTATATAACTACCGTACTACCTGACCTGTTTAGCATCCCCCCCATAAACATGGTTGGGTGAATGATACTTGAATAAATTACTCCCATTAGGACCCTAAAATAATGTCCTGTAGTTGTGGAGAATTTGGTCTTATCAGAATTCAACACCACTACCATAGTAAAGAGACAAAAAGCATGTAAAAATGGATAGGTGACAAAAGGAGGATGGTGAGAAGAAATCAAGATTCTTAATTATGCTATGAACTACCTCTTCTCTGGAAATGCCTTCTCTTGGTCCAAACACGACCTAAGATGAGCAATTGATATGTAGCATGTTCTGAAGAATAAGTAGTGCACCATGTATAATTGTGCAAATCTGGCACTTAGATTTTTCTGTTCATATTCACCAGTTGCATTTGAAAGATATTATCAGAGATTATCTAGACCTTTTCTGTCATGGATATGATGCTAAAGAAGTTACTCCTGCACCTTTCACTTTATACACATATGCTAAAATACAAATGATAGTTAATCTAATCTAGCCATCTATTTGTCTGTCTACCCATTTATCCGTCATTCTGTGGTTTCATAGGGTGTCCTTTACCATGGTATCTCAGTGCCTTTTATGTACACACAAAACCCCTATCATCGCTATTGTATAGTGTTATCTTCAAATAAAGATATCTCTTTCAGCCTATAAACCCTCCAGCAACACTGAAGTTGAGTTCTGACTAAATGCCTTAGTGAGAAAGTCAGAGGAAGAAGAGCAATTTTTGCTAGCGGTGGATTTAGCTGACTCTTCTCTTGACAATGCACTTTGGGTTTTCTCTGACTCTAACAGAATATGGGAATAAAGACAGGCTGAATGTGTCCATTTTTGCTGGACTACTCTTACACTTGTCACTTTTATATTCCTTGACATTTCAAGAAGATTTTCTTTCAGGCCCTTTGGGAGGAAGGAAGTAGATGATAAATACATAAAACACAGTATTTTATTTATCAGAACATCCTTCCAGCGATTTACAATACAGATCAAATTTACTTCTTGGGGTACCTCTACACTGCAATAAAAAACCTGCCGCATCAAGTCGCACAGCCTGGATCAGCTGACTTAGGGGGCTCAGGTTGCTTGGCTAAAAATTGTAATGGAGATGTTTGGAGACAGGCTGGAACCCAGGCAGCAAGACTGCCCCCCCACCGTCCGCAGGGTTTCAGATCCTCAGCCCAAGCCCAAAAGTCTATGCTGTAATTTTCAGTCTCTCAACCAAACCCTGTGAACTTGAGTCAGCTGAGTTGGGCCAGCCATGGCTGTGCCACAGGTCTTTTATTGCAGTGTTGGCACACCCTTGGTACACTGGGTCATTGACTTCAGTGTGTTACTCCAGATTTATATCAGTGTGACCAAGAGAAGTTTCTCCATATTTACACTAGTGTAACTGAGAGCAGAAGAATTTGGTCCTTTGTATAGGAAGGAAGGAGTGTTAATTCTGCCCTAGACAAGTGGATCAAACATCTTCTTGTGTGGGCACCAAGGAGTCCCTTCAAGGAGGCAGAAGAAGTTATCCAAACTGGTATCAGCATCACATATGGATTTTTGCTATTCCAGAAGATTCATACATAAAGATCTTGGAATTATAAACTAGTGTAACACATCCTGATGAAGCTTAGATTTTAGCAAGACTTTTCCTACGGTCTATTTGCTTATAGAGTAATAATAAATCTGAGTGTCTCACCACATTCCTGTGACGTAGGGAAGTATTGTCCCCATCTTACCATTGTGGAACTAAGGCACAAGGTATAGGCACTTAAGAGCCTAAATTCCACTGACTGTCAATGGGATTTTGGCTCCTAAATCCCTTTCGAAAATGAGATTTGGACTCCTTTGCAATGTTGAGTGCAGCAGCGCTTAAATACCTTTAAAAATCTGGACCAAAGGTTGTCTGCTACAGAAACAGGAATTGAACATAGGTTTCCAGAGACCCAGTCTGATGACTCAGCCAATAGATCACCTTTTTTTCTGTTCTAATGTTGAAATTCAGATTGTCTGTACTTCAGTGTGTACACTTTTCACATGCCACAGTTAAAAGCTTTGTGAACGATGTACTGTTAACGATAGTGAGACTAGCTTCAGGCAAGCATGATGTTACAAGTTTCTTCCCTGTCTATGTACTTACTACGAATGTAGTCCTAGGTTGCTTGTCTGCAGGTACTACCGAGCATGATGAAAATACATGGGCAATATGAAACATAAAGAACAAGGCCATCAAACTCTTTTTGGTTTGAGTCTGAAGGAAGGATTTGAGCCCCAGAGGTGAAAGTATGGTGTATCCACAAACTTACCACCTACCTGCCATCATATTCAGTACTTATGTAGCACTGGACACTGATGGCATCATCACCAGTCACAGCATGGCAGCCCACCATGGCCAAGAGAGTACTTTTTCCATGAGAATTTAATTCCAGAGAATTAAAACTGCTGAAAAATAAAAAAGGTTTCATATGTATGTATACAAACATACAAAGAGATCCATCTGTACAAATCTGTACTGTGGGTTTCTTTTCTTTCCTTTCTGGGGCTAATCCTCTCTCCTGTTCTTGCACTGACAAGTGAAGATTTTTCTATATAGAATTATAGTTAGGCTAAAATATTCCAACTTGGCTTAGTTAAGTTTGACACCTAAGTACACAGTGAATAATGGGGACCTAAATAAGAGTGGTCTGATTTTCATTAACTCTAATGGGAACTGTGGGTGTTTGGAAACCAGGATACTTTCAGGTAAATGCCTAACTATGGATTTGTGCTCCACTTTGGGTATCCAAGTTTGAAAACTTTGGCCTTCGCTTTCATACATTCATAGATTTTAAGACCAAAAAGGACCACTGGGTCATCAAATTTGACCTGTATAACACAGGCCATAGGATTTCATCCAATTCTTTCTGTAGTAAGCCCAATAATTTAGCTTTTGAGGGCCCTCAGCCCTTTTCCCTAGCACTCAAGCTTGAGTAATACAAAACTTCCCACCTGTTCTGGTATGGAAAAGAAGACGGTATAACAAAGCACTGAATTCTACAGCAGTATAATTGACCAGCATGCTTAATGAGTGTGCAAAGCACACAATATGCTGAACACCACTGTCTTTACACAGAAGAGGTGTGTTCCATCTTTACCTGATTCCAAGAACCTACATTTGGAAATAAGCCACTCTCCAAAGTAATGCTGAAAATTCTGCAACAGATTCACCTCACTGTTGTTTCCCCCTCTCTCCTATCCCTAACATATGTAGTGCTTTGTTTTTCCAAAAGACATTTATAGTGGAGGAATGGAGCTAGATAAAACAGGTCTGGCAGACTGGACTGTGCTTTGACTGATACATAATCCTTCGTTTGACACTAATCCATGTACCTGTAGTGGGGTGAAGATGACACTTCCCTGCTCTGGTTAAGTGAATATCATTAATTGATCTTCAACACCATACAACTTAATAAAGCTTTAGAATATTATATTAAAGAAAAATTTGCTAGAAAGAACGTGGTAATGAGAATCAGCTGCAGGCATCCACTGCTCTGACTAGTTTTCTGAAGAAATTGACTGTTAAAATGCTAGAGACAAAGTGGGTGAGGTAATATCTTTTATTGGAACAACTTCTGTTACTACCTCACCCACTTTGTCTTTCTAATATCCTGGGACTGACATGACTGTAATTACATGGTTACAATGCTGGCAAGTTCCAGACTGCCAGCCAATAAATGCCAAGGAATGGTGCAGTATAATAATACTTAGTACTTTTCATTTGGAGATCTCAAAGCACTTTACAAATATAGGTAAACATTATTAACCTTAAATTACAGATGAGCAAACGGAGGCATAGTGAGATTAGGCAAGCTGCTTATGGTCTCACAGCAAAAGAGTGGGTTCCTGGCTTGTCTAGTGCCTGACAGTTACATATGAAACAGACAAATCAATGGGTTAAAAGGGTTTCCAGAAGGTTTAAGATGGCAAAGCCTGTGCACAATTCAGATACACAATGTACTTACTTGAAATTCATGCAGATGAAGGTTTCAATTGAATTTCACAGAATACTGCTAATATTTTTATTAATAATTTTCACTTATGTATGTTTTTCATCCAAGGATCTCAAAGGCCTTTACCAAGTCAAGTATTAGCATACACATTCAAAGATGAGGCTCAGAGAAGTTAAATGACTTGCTCAGTGTCAATTGCCAATTCAGCAGCAGAGTCTGAAGGCTGTCATTCATGTGTTAAACCTCTCTACTAGATGACTGTCCATGTGAGATTTTGATTGCATTCAAAGCAGAACTATAAAACAGGCCCTTGCTGCTTTGGAATTTGACTCAGATCCAAAATAGTAGGGGTAGTTTCAGATCTGTGGAGCTCAATCAAAAACTATTCTGCCCTCAAAATTCCATGAGCTTCAGATTCAATGTTCCACTTTTGACCCAACTCTAATTTCAAGACTTACATCTTTTGACAAAGTTATCCTTTGGGTGAGAAATTTATCAGATCACAAGTGAATTTGTTTGGAAAATTTGGTAAAATTCTATCCGGTTATTTTTGAGATATGGGAGTGTGAAAACATACAAAGTCAAATGGAGAAAAGTAACAGAATTGCTTGTGTAGTTCAGCCTTAGACTATACTTTATCTGTTTGAAGAACAGTAATAAATGGCTGTAAAATATCCCAACCCTATTTGTAAGTAGATCCTCTAAAACCGTCTACCAAACCATGTTCATCCTGTCTTTACTGGTTCACATGAATCAGTAAACATTCATGTGAGCAGCTGTAATTATTGCTGGGATCCTTTGCATTTGTATTAATAGATATTTATTGTAAACATACATATCAGCACAGTAAGTGTCATTTGAACAATATCCACAGGACTTCTGACTCTTTCAGCCAGTCTGAGGTCATGCTGATGAAAGATTTGTGGTCGCATGATCCCCAGAGCATTCACCTCTGTTATTGCAGGAACATTTGACTTTAGATGTTGCAACCACAACTAGAGCACTTCCGTAGCACTTTCGTAGCTCTTTGGCCGGATGATTTGAGTCATGGAGTAACATGAAAAAACTTCTGTTCATGTTCTTGTTTTCATTAAGAAGGTTATTATATGTACAATAGGGATGCAAGAATCAGTAATCTCATTCATTAGAGAGAGGCTAATGGGAAAATATGATTACAGGGTTGTAATTGGAGGATAGTGATGTCATAAACTGTGAGAACAGAAATGAAATCATTGATAAAATTAGCAGCACCCATCTCTATTTTGTTTAATTCCTCCTAATACATATGATGTGAAGAGAATTCATGTTAAATATCAACTGTGGTGTTCTTAACTATTATGGGATGTTATGACAGGCCTCAGAACCCCACCATGTAAGTTTAGTTCATTACTTAAACCCATCTCTGACAGGGATAAGAAGAAACTTCTGTGTGCAAAACTGCCATGACCTGGGTTAGGCAGTGTTGTTGTAGCCATTTGGGTCCCAAGATCTTAGAAAGACAAGGTAGGTGAGGTAATATTTTTTATTGGGCTAACTTCTGGTGGTGAGAGAGAGACAAGCTTTCGACCTTACACAGCTGTAACAAAACAAAACACAGGTATATGTTTCCCAAACCTGAAGAAGAGCTCTGTGTAAACTCAAAAGTTTGTCTCTCTCACCAACAGCAGTTGGTCCAACAAAAGATATTACCTCACCCACCTTGTTTCTCATGACTTGGGTTCACTGTTTCTTCCCTCATCAGTGAAAGGAAGACACTCTCAGGAGTAAAACACAGCAGCTATACGCTACTACTATCAACACTACACAATAGCTGAGGACAAGATGTGAAAAATACAATATCCAGTTTAAACTGCAGATTATGTAGATTAATTTTGAAATGTAAAATTAAACATCAGTGTGACTTGTGCACAGTGGCAGAGCACTACAGAAACTATCAGGTTATGTATCACAGTTACAAGACAGTAGTATAGTGGCATAGTTAAAGCACGTTCTGTGCAGATGGCATTGAATTATTCTACAGTCCTATAAAGTCCAGGGGTGAGATTCTGAGCTGTGCCTAGAATTTGCAGCCCACAGAAAGCAGGGGCTAAGGTAACATTAAACCATCTTTGCACCCTGCTGTTCCAGGGCCTGGAAAAGCCCTGAGGTAACTTAGAAAGCCTTGGGCTGTCCTATGGACCCCTATGCTGCCCACACCCTTTGCATGTCCCCTATGCTAGGGCTTGAAAGGAGGTGCTGAGAGGACAGCCTTATAGGCTGCACTGGAGGAATTCTCCCCTGGTTGCATATTAGGTTTTTAGAGTCTCTTTTTTTTTGCCACTCCGACTCTTTTACCTGGCATAATGGGCCCAAGCAGGGGGTGGAGAATGAATATCTCAACCCAGGTTGTAATATGATTTGGCAACCTCATTAAACATGTCTATGCAGGTAAGATTGAACTATGTCTTAATCATGTTATAACCATTACTGTCCGTACTGTAGTTGAGTCCCACAGTATGTCAGTTTTTGTGGTATTGCTGGAACTTCTGTTTTAGAATTAGGCTTGGTGCATGTTCCTCATGAGTAAAATCTCTTGGAAACTGTGGCAATGATGACCTATTTCAAGGGAGGCATTTCTAGAGAAAGCATTTGTGGGGTTATTTACCCACAGCTCTGTAAATTTTCCATTCACCCTTAGAGCACTTCAGCATCACAGCTTAATTTTAATCCCTGTGAACCGGCTCTCCCATCAGCTCCTGAAAACCCATGGCTGGTAAATCTTCTTGGGGAATTAAGCAGCATATGTGTCCACCAAGGTTTAACATCACCACCTGTGTTTATTGTTTGTCTCCTTCTGAAGCTCCAAGGAGAAGTGGTGCTAGCCCAGTAGGGGCCCTAAACAGGAATGTTTCTCTCCCCATTCTAAAACAGGCAAAGTCTTATAATAAAAAGCAAATTGGGGGCTCCCTTGCTCAGTTTGCTTATGCCTAGCGTGGACTCTGGCTTCAGGTACAGTACAACCATACAGCAGCAATTAGAGTGGGTTAGTCTTTTACTGCCTGGGTTCTCCAGCTGGTGTGCTAATTACATCATTAACTCATCAGGCTACTAGCAGACATAGTTGCTCACTTCTCCCTTAACTGCCCCTAGTGCCCTGGGTGTTCTAAGTGAGCATGATTGTGGCTTCCATAGACCTTAACGTGAAGCTGTGACCAGCATTCTGTTTCAATCCTCAGCACAGATAGAGCATAATTCTCTTCACTACTCTCTTCCACTCACTTTTTTCTTCTCATCCCTTTTTGTATCTCTCTTTTTTCCTCTTCTCTTTGAGTGATCTTTTCTTCAGCCTTTTCCATTGATTTTACTTTTGTCTTGTCTCCTTTTATTCCCCTATTCTGCTATTCATGGCTAAATCCATCCTTTACTTTTAAAGAGATATCATCAGCTAAAAATCACACTATATGTTTTATCTACTTTTCTAACAAATGACCCCTAATACAACTGTAAGTGCAAGAGAAATTTTTTTTTAATGTTTTTTGGTTTGTTGTTTACTTCATGTATTTGACAACACAGAAAATGGCCTTGCTTGAAACAAGTCTCCCCTTACATGAGTCAGCACTACCTTTTCCCATATACAATCAGTCAGTCAGTTTCCTCTGTTGTTGGGCTTTTCTGTAGCAAAAGAGGAGAATTTCTTGTAAAGGACAATGAGATTGTAAAACCACCACAACAGTCATGAGGACTGTGGGACAGGTGAGGTATCTGGTAATACTTTCAACTCTATTTTTAATTGTGTATGTATGTTTTTATTTAAATGCTGCTGTCTATATAATTTTCAGTAAGACTTTCTGCATTCCCTATAATATACAGATGTACAATTTTAAAGAAAATTATAGAGCAGCTGCAGGTGCTAAAAGATCTGCAGGCACAAAGTAACCATTAAGACCTTGATTCTGCAAAGGTGTCTCTGTGAGCAGACCCTTATATCTTGATGAATCAACTTGCAGGATCGGGACCCAAATCCTGCAGACAGATCTGTATGTACTTAACTTTAAGGACATGAATAGTTTCATTGATTCCAGTATAATGTGTGTAAAAGTGTTGCAAAGTAGAAGTCTTTATCTGTAACTTTATCATTATACCCATGCTCTTTCAATATCTATGTTAATGAAATTTTTGTTCAAACTCTGCTCACATATGCCTTTTCTGCAGCTATTTGCGGATAAATATTGCCTTCCATGTGAGGATTTTCCTTTTATAGTTTCCAACCCTTTCATGGGAAAGAATTCACTTATTTTAATCTTAGATGTATGAAACATTTCATTCTGGACATATGGCTGTAAGCAATAGTCTTTCATTTTACCATAATTATTTCTTGCTATGCTTGTAATACACGTTGTTTGTATAAATGTATATTAAAAGCGACAATATTTCTGCTGCTGTTTTAATTTGCAGCTAATGATTATATACTATTGAGTTCTATGCAGATAAGCTCTTGACTTCTGTAGTAATTATCTTCTGACAATGATATTTCCATTGATGTGATAGGCTAAATGAAAAAGAAAAAATGTCTTGGGTAAATTGAGCAATTTGATTTGTCCCATATAAATATTTCAATATAACAGCAGAGTTTGGAATTCATTTGCCTAATCACTGAATTATTATTCATATGCCTACCAGCAAGCATCCACATTGATTGGCAAGGCATATATAGTACATATCTTTTAAACTATGTGTAGTGAAATGATTATTTACATAATTTAAAATGAGTACTTTTCAATGCAGGCTTCTTGGACCACATCTTTTGCCCTGCTCCTTCGTCAGCTGCCATGGTGGAAGCCTTTAATAGTATTTCAACATTCATCAATCTTACTTTTATGTTTCACTTTTAATTTAGAAAGCATCCATTGAGAGTGGCTTTTTATAGATGATTTAGGTCCTTCTTCCCTATGCAGGCTATTCTTATGTAAGGTTCAGAAATCCCACCAAATGTCTATTCTGGCTATGTCTTTATTGCTAAAAAAGGCACGTTTTTTCCTTGTGGTATCTAACATGTATGAGTTATCCTGAAGTAAAAACACTGTGAAGATCAGGCACTTTAATTTTACTATGAGACTAGTGCAGGATCATGCTGGGTGACATCCTTACTGTCTGTCACTCTGGGAAGGTCTCCACAATGGCCTTGTCTGAATTAGACTTATTTCCCACTGTAGCTAGTAACATTGTCTGCAATGTTGTCAACACTGTTTTGTCTAGACCTCAGAGCCAGATGGCATGGAATTTCAAAGGCAGTGGAGCTGCACCCGTGATTATAAAAGTGGAAGATTTTAAGAAAGTCTAGCACTGATACAGCCATTGTGAAGGGGGAAAGGAGATAAATGACTGTGTAGCTGTAATTCTGTCAGTCCCAGGATATTAGAAAGACAAGGTGGGTGAGGTAATATATTGTATTGGATCAACTTCTGTTGATGAAAGAGACAGCTTTCAAGCCACACAGAGCTCTTCATCAGGTCTGGGGAAGGAACTTACAGCATCACAGCAAAATGCAAGATTGTTTAGCATAAGTAGTTAACACATATTCTAAGGGACCATTCAAGGTAGAGTGGTCCGTTAACTCCTCTGCAGTTATAGGACAAAAAGAGGGGTTAGTTAGTGGGTAACAGATTGTTGTAATAAGGAATAAATCCAGTGTCTTTGAGTCCATGATTTTGGGGTCTAGCAGAATAATGAATTTAAGTGCCTGGGCTCTTTTAGTCATATGTAGAGGTGTCAATGGGATTTGAAGTGGGGAGAAGACCTTGTAGAGATTGATAACAACCCTGGCCCACCCAAGCATGTCTTTGGCAGTTAAGTTAACCAGACAATAAAAACAACCATTGTCCTGCAGCACCTTAAAGGTTAACAAAAAACCATACCCCTTAGATAAGCCATACTCCCAAAAAAGCAAGGCAAGAGAAAACAAAAAAATACCCAAATGATTTTATCAGTCTGAATAAAAAATATATCCCTGCTCAGGTATTCAGGTTTCACTCTCATGGTGTCTCCAATGTCATAAAACAGCCTTTCCCAAATTTCTGAGAGCTGAGATTTAAAGAAATCTCTCTGTTCAAGGTCCCCATACATATACATATATACGGCTAGCATCAGTTTAGTCCCTGAATGCCTCACAAGCTTTAATGCTTGCTTTAATGCTTGTGAGGTAAGGAAGTGCTGCTGTGTTAGCCCCATTTTACAGAAGGGGAACTAAATCACAAAGAGACTAAGGCTAGAAACTTTGGCTGGGACAGCAATGTTGGTCATGGATATGATTTTTTTTGGAGTTATTTCTATACTGGCAGAAGCATTGGTTTAAATACAGTTATACTGGCATAAATTTTATTTTGCTCCTATAGTTAATTTTCTGACTCAGGATAAGATAGTTCAGCAAAAGCCCTTTTTTGCTGGTATATGAAGGCCTCCCTGTGCAATTCCACCATGTGTTGGTAAAGGCCTGTATATCTTAATGTGTACATCTTCTGTGCTGTCCCTTAGCTAGTTCTTCACCCCTTCTCCCACACCCCATCCTTTGAAAAATACTGCCATAATCCCAACTAGACCAGCTGTCCTACATAGACTCTTCCAGGGAAAAACAAGGTAGACAAGGCTTGACTTTCTAATGGTTTTAGCCTTTCCCATTGTAAGGAAGCGAAGAACTCACCCACTTTCTTTTCCCATCACCTTTAAAAGCAAAAGAATTAAGAATTACAGAAAAAATATAGTACCCAATTATTTTGGTTTCCAGGTTTGTTTCATTCACTAAGTCCTTTATTTTTATGGACCTTTTTAATAGCTAATTTTTTATGGTTTCTTCAGTTCCCTATAAAATACATTTTAGAATTGTAATAGCTCTTTTTATGGCATTAGGTATGCAATTTAACTGACCATACAGGAAACTCATGACACTTAACTTCCCCTCTGCATCACAGTTCTCCAGCAGTCACTGTGTATTTATTTTGCAGTAGCCCATGTGTCTTTGTGGTTTATTGCTTAACTACACTGCACAGTAGGATTATGATGACGACTGTCACCCTGCTCATAAAAATAATCCTATAACAACCTCAAATAAAGGCTGGAGCTTTATTTACTGAGAAGAGTCCAAATCTCAGCTGCCTTTCCAATAGACTTGCCAGAAAAAGTGTGGATACCTGTTGGGGAGACAAGACCTAGCTAAAAAATAAAAGCTTAATTTAGATACTTAATCTAGATGCATAGGATTAATAAAAAGCATTAAAACAAGAGCAAAGTTGAGATCTGGAGCTGAACAGCTCCAAAATTTGGGTGTTTGGTTCAGAGCCTTGTCTATAATTAAGACTAAAAGGAAAGTCTTCCTTTCAGCTCTTCACTTGTAGCTGGTAGGTTTCTCAACTGAAAATGAAGCAATAGAGATAATGCTTTATTATGAGCTATCATTATACCATTCTGGGTCTCTGTTAAATAGGATCGAAGTGGGAAGAAAGTATGGAACCCTAACCATGTCCTAATCGTTAGATGACCTTTTTTGGCAACTTCTTTTCTTTTCTCTTCTCTTCTCCTCAGCTGTTGCTGATTACCCAGAAGGCTTGTTTTCTGCTCTCCTCCTTCCTTCAATCCCTGGGGCTATGTCTACCCTAGTGGACTACTTTACTAGTATAGTTACACTGGCAAAGCGCTCATTTGTGAGCTCAGCTATACTAGTAAAGCTGTGCTTTGACCAATAATGTAAAACCACTCTCCACCCCTCCCCACACACCCACAGCAAAACCAGCGATACTGGTAAAAGTGCAGTTTCACCAGTAATACTGCATCTATATTAAGAGCTTTTGCTTGCACAACTATGTTGGTCAGGGAATCATGCCTTCTCTCGCCATAGCCCTGCTAGCAGAAGTCCGTAGTGTACACGAGGCCTTAGCTGGCATTTCCCCTTTCATCTCAGGCTTGGTCTACACTTGAAGTTATAATGGTATAACAACATCACTCTGAGGGCCTTGAACTCTTAGGCAGTAGGCAGCTCTAACCTGCCAGAATAGAAGCCAGAAGGCCAGAACAGAAGGTGAATTCTGACAGAGGACTCCAGTCCTTGGCTCTGACTGGTGAAACGTTGGAGGTCGTGACCAGTTCCCAGTTCTTATTGCAACCAAGAATAGGAACAGGAAGTTGCCTATGCAAATGGTTCCCTCTGCTTTAGGCTGCTTCCCTGGCACTACCTGCTCCTTTTGCCTAATTCTAATCTCCTGGTAACCTGACTCCGTCTACTTCTTCCTGGCATCTGGCTCTTGGTTTACCCTCTGGCCTGTCTTGGACACTGACCTCCTAGTGTCTGACCTGGGCTGACTCCTTCTCTGACCACTAGGTTAGACTCCCTATGTCCTGGTTGTGACAGTCAGTCAGGGGTGTGGAAAAAACCATGATGTAGCTAATGTTCTATGATGAGATGATATTCCTGCACTGAGAGAAAAATTCCTTCCATTTGTGCATGCTTCATATATGCCAGAGAGGCCCTCAAACTGTGGGGCATGCCCCCTAGATGGGTGTGGAGGAATGCTCAGAGAGGGTGCGGCCGGGCCCTGGGTCAGCTCCTAAGGGGAAGGGGAGAGAGCACCACCCAGCCCGGCTCTGCTCAGTGCCCAACCATGGCCTCTGCCCCTGGCTCCCGATCGTAGCATGTGACCACAGCCCCCAGTCACAGTGGGCAGTGCCTAGCCCTTTCCCTTCTCCCATCATGGCTCCTGGCCCTGACCATAGCTCCTTGACTATGGCTGCTGCCAGTCCCGGGTGGGGGTGGGAGTAAAAAGTTTGTGGTCCATTGATCCATGCTGTGGGAGAGATGCCAGCCTAGCTATGCTGGCATAGCCTCTGTAATGTGGACATACCCTTAAAATCCTAAGGGATAACTAGGGATAATAGAAGCAAAAGGAAAAAACCAAGGTGGAAGAAGTCAGAGATATGCTGTAAGATATATTGGGCTGTGGAACAGGCTCTCAAAGATAGTGGGTCATTTAAAACTGGACTGGAAAATCACAAGAGGATAAGCTGTAAGGGAAAATCCTTACCTGGCCTCAGGGACTGATTAAAATTACCTAATAAATCTTTTCAGTTTCTAGTTTGCATGACACATGCAATCAAATTGGATGAGTATGCTAGCTGGATGTTTATGCTAAAATGTGCAGCTGTGAAATAGTTAACACTTCTGATATCTAAACTGTTCGCATTAAGTAGGTAACATGCAGTTGAGATGAAAGGGGGCAATTCCCACCTTTGGTAGAACTACTGTGTCCAGGGTCTCAGGAAGAGGACACTGAATTGATACATAAATGTAACACTTTCCTCCCAGCTCCAGCAGCTAAAACCATAACTTTTCAAATAAAAACCTAAACTGTTTACTAAGAGAAACTGCAGCACTTGAACTGAGCTGGGAACTTCACACAATCAGACTGGGCCTCAATAGGGACTTGGAATAGTTATCTCACTACAAGAAGTAATTGTCACGGTTCACACATTCTCACCTTCTAATCAATGGTTGTGAATAGGCCTCAGCTGCTCTAATTGTATAGATTTTGTATATTACCTACCCCCCCTCATTGTTATACCTTCCCCTTGACTGTATATATATATATATATATATATATATATATATATACACACACACACCCCACCTAGCTGATTTCCATTCCCTGCATCTGACAAGGTGGGGTATAGCCCATGAAACCTTATGCCTGCAAAAATTAAATTTGTTAGTCATTAAAGTGCTACAGAGCTCTTGTTGTTTAGAAAACAACAGTCTCCAAAGAACTTCCAGACCAGAGTTTCTGGCACACTTCAGGCCTTGCTGCTTTGCTCAAAGCTGATTAACAGCTGATCAGAAATGAGGCACGTGCTGAAAACCCCTGAAGCTGCAAATTCAACATCACTTCTCTCTCTTACACGCACACCTCTATCAGAATTTCTTTTTTAGCATGAGTGAAATATACAGCAAAAGCTTCATATTAGTTACAGTTAATCTCCATTAGTCTTTGATCATGCTGGTCTATGTGAATGAATGAATGAATGAAAAGCAGATTGATTAAAATATGAAATAATTAACTTCCCTAAATTATAAAAGGTGAATTCAAAATGGCATTTGCTCTGTTTTATTACATTTTTAATTGTTTTTTTAAAAAAGTCTTTATAGGAGAAGGATGGGAAAAATAGCACCAAAATGGAATGCCTGGTTAGGAAAAGGGATATCACTGACTTGAAAGTGTGAACATTTGTTGGTTTTTTTTAAAGTGTCCTAGTGAATCAGAAAAGCCAACTGTTAGTTTGAAGAGTAAAACTGCAGTGTTCTGGAAAAGTGACAGATTGGCAATAGAAACAGATTTCATTGGAATGGAGCACTGTGTTGAAAATGAAAGGTAGAGGCTGCCAAATGAGTGCTCAGCTGATGTTGGAGTGGGGAGGGGATGAGGAGAAATTGTTCTATTGTGATCTTTAGTCTGAAAATCAAACTTTCAACTTCCACAGCCAAATGTATCAGACTGGTTGTTCCAATGCAAAAAGATGATTGTTTTTGTAATGTTTCAAGCCCCGTAATGCCACACTTCTGGAAATAGAGATGTTTAAGAATAAAGGCCTTCTTATATCCTCCACAACCAAATGGAATGCTGACTTCAATGCCGCCTCCCATTATCTGGGGGAGCATCTCAGTTCTCAGAAGTCTGCTGCACTGGTGCAAATTGTGGCTTTCTTTGCCTACCGCAAGGACTTGTGCTGTGGAGCTTCATCAGGGGCTGGAATTGAAGCAAATCCACAGTTTAGATGAGGCCTCAAAATATATCATATCCCTAAATGCTGTCTGTAGGTTGTTCATGAGTGCCTCAGGCATTTTCAGTGCACGAGTAGCGTCTTCATGCTGTGATAGTTTGCCACAATGCTACCATAAATAGTGCATCTCAGTACAGTGTTGCAATGTAAGGAAGTAGATGTTTGTCCAAAGGTAGGGCCTGATGGCCTGGATTGCTTTCCCTAGTGGGGGAGATTCAGCTTTGGCAGACCTGGCTGTAGGTGTATGAAGTGGGGATGCTGCCTCTGTGGTGCTTTATAGCTCCTTTTCCCTGATCCTCAGACACCCCACACAGATTGTCCATGTGAGTAAAACATCATGAAGGTTTTTTCTTTCTTTCTCTGTGCTTCCTTGGTTGTTGGAGGAGAGCCTGGCATGGCCTGTCATGTCCCTTCAGCCAGTAAAGTCCTGTACATCCTCTGAATGCTTCACATTTATTTACCCTGCTATGTCTTTATAAATTCCAGAAGGCAGAGTGTAAAGTGTCTTTTATTTAATTCTGTATAATGTTCAGAAATTACAATTTGCCTGGCAGACATATAGGAAATAGAGCTGTCTGATATGGTGCAGCACCTGTGGAAAATTTCAGGTTTTAGATAGCATCAATCCTTCCTGTTCTAGTCTTGTGCTCCAACTGTTTGCTGTTCTCTACAGAGCACAAACAGTCAGTTCATAAATGGAACATTCCATCCATTCCCATTGTAAAGATAGCCTTGCATGTGTGCTAGAAAAACTGTCCACAAACAGATGCAAAAGTGGAAACTATGTCCCTCTTTTCAGTGGGCTGTTAACATCAAAGTCTAGTTGGGATGGGAACCTTAAAATGCCAAGGCTATCAATCAGTCTATGGAATAAACCCTCAGTTGGAGTTGTGGAAAATAGACACTGGGGCTAGTTGTCCATTGGTTCGCACCTTTTGTAGTCATTGACACCTGCACCAAGTGACTACAAAGGAGATGTAAAACACTACCAAATTAGAATAGCAGTGTTCTGCACAGATGTAAATGATGAGTGCAAGGCAATGGAGAATCAGGACCTTCATGGGCAAATGGATGCAAAATATTTTCATTTGGTGTTGCCAACTCTTCTCTCTTTTATCATGATATTTGATATTTTACTTAAAGCCCTAGCTCCTGGAGACACGTACTTAAGTGAAAATCTCAGCTTCCATTCAATCTTTTTTTTTAAATACATATCTAGTCTTCATGTGACCCAAGAGACTGAAAAAGACTCAAAAACCAGAAGGCAAATAAAAAGAAGCCAGATCTTATTATTTATTTTAAATCTCAAGTTTGGTGGGGGAGGCTGGCTCATGAATTTGGAACATTTGCACTCGGTGAGACTGCCTCCAACTTTGAAATGTTGGTTTGAATTAATGCTACAGCCATTTACAGAATGAGAAACAGTACTTGGAAACAGACTAGGATTTTAAAAGATTCTGTTTCATGGCCTGTGGACAAAATTACTCAGAAGATTCTGAAATTGCTACGCTAAACCACTTCTGGATGACTAAATGTAGTTGTGAACATCACCATCATAGACCCAGTCACTACTGAGATGAACCTCAGAAACCCTCTGATCACTGTAAACTGGCAGAATAAATTGTAACAACAAAACAAATGGATGGATGCATCAAACAAAAGAGTGCATACTTCAGATCCATGAACTGATCACTTTGGATTTTACAGCATGGGCCAACAATTTTTCCTGCTTCAGATGTACAGAGGGAATTCCCGTTGTCTTCAGTAGGATTTGCAAACACATGGCTGAGAGCAGAATCTGGCCCATATGGGTTATTCCTTTCTTTTTTTTTTTTTTTTTTTGATTTATTGTTGCATGCTTCTGCAGCTGCTCTGTTTGATTGTTGCTTAACTATTCTTTACAAAATACTGATAGCACTAAGCCCATCATTTATAACAGGTGAAGTATTTGCTTCCAACATTTGCTTTGTTAATGAAACAAAAGGGCTAATTCATTAGGGTAGAGTAAGCCACAGGTGAAGGGAAAGGAGGCTGCACTCCAGTCCTATGTCCGGGGCCTGGTATAAGGGTTGGCTATAGAAGCCTCTGCCCTTATCATGGTATTGTCTTGATTGTTATGATCAAATCTTGATGATTTTGTCTGGGATAGTTCAGTCTGTACTACACCACGTAGATTTAAAATGCATAGTTTATATAGGTTTTGATCTTGCAATGCATTGAGCAATCTGTCCCTGATCCAGTAAAGCATTTAAGTCAATCGTATAACTCATACGCTTAAACTTACCCACGTACTTAAGTGATTTGATACATCAGGTTGCGGTGCTTAGGATCAAGCCCTTAGAATGCAATTTCTTGGGGCAGGGACTGTGTCTTTTGTAAGTGTCAATGGCCTGGTCTACAGTATAGTTATATTGGTATAAGCTTTGCACCAACCTAGTTGTGCATGTGTCCACACTTAAATTTGTCTCCCACAAGTATAAGCTCTCCATTACGCCAACATAGTAACACCATCTGCCCATGCGGTGTTGAGCCACGGTTGATGTACTGAGGTTGACACAGCACAAATGTAGACATTGCACTGCCAGTGTTGACCCTAACAGTCTTCCTGTAGCTGTCCAACAATGTCCAACACTGGTCTCAGCTGTGAATTCCACTATCCAGGGCTCACAGAGACTGGAAGCCTGTGAATTTTTGATCATCTGTTTCCGGATTGTCTGTCGTGATAAGCACGCCTCGTAGCTCTCCATTGTTGTGTGTAACAGCCCAGCTGACCATGTGGCTACAAGCTCCAGATGTATTCTGGACTGGAGTAGACAGGAGACTTTAGACTTCTTGGGCCTGTGGGGAAAAAAAGTTGTGCAGGCACAGCTATGGATTAGCCTTAGAAATATGGCCATCTGTGAGCAGATTGAACGGGGGATGCAGGGGATGGGCTACGACAGAGCCCAGAAGCAGTGCTGTCTGAGAGCGAAGGAATTGCAGCAGGCATATCACAAGGTCGTGGAGGCCAGCAAGAGATGTGGTGCTGAGCTGGTTTTACAAAGAGCTGCATGCCATGCTTGGCAGAGATCCCCCCTGCCCTCCCTCCTCCCACACCACCGAACAGACCGTCGTGGATACCTCTCAGGAGCCCGATTCACTGGCCCCTGGTGTGAACAGCAAGGAGGTGGAGGAGGAATAGGAGAAGGATGGGGAACATGTGACCAGGGGTCTAGCTATGCCATTAGCCAGGATCTGTTTGAGATTCCACCATAGCCCACTCAATCCCAGCAGTTGAGCCCTGCGAAACTGAGGCAGGGGAAGGAACCTCAGGTAAGTGGGTACATTTCAATCCCATTACAATGAGGTAGTTGGGGGGCTCACCATCCCTTCTCTTTATTTCCCTGTAGGGTGAGATGGGATGGTACGTGGAGAAGTTTGCTTATGTATACAGGGATGTTCTTGGAGTCCTCCTGATTGATCTAAATGAAACTTCCATGGAGATGCTCTGCAGCCCTCTCCCAAATGTTTCTAGGGATGGCAGTTTTATTTCTTCCTCCATGGGAGGATGTTTTCCCATGCCAGTTAATGATAACTTCTGCAGGCAGCATTGCAGTAAACAGGCTACCAGCCTGTGGGCCCAGGCAACTTCGGGGTGCCAGCAGCAGCTGTTCTCTCTGTCTTTGTTACCCTCAGAAATGAGATTTCAGCTAAAACCACCACCACCTCTGGAAAATGGTGGCAGGATTCAGGGCCATTGACCATACCCATAGTTCCATGGAACTGAGCAATTCCCTCCTCATTTCCCTCACCCCGGTGGGCCATAATCACCGTGGCTGTTGCTGTGAGCGGTGCCATGCACAAGCTCTTTGAAGCAGAAGTCAACGTCTTGTTCAGAAGTCTATGCACGCAAGGGAAGGGAGTTCTTGATCTTAACTTCGCTTCTCATTGTGACTATAATGACAATGGTACCTCTGTGTTTTATCTGTAGCTGCTGCTGTTGTGGCGTTGAGGAGTTCCCCCTCCACGCCCACAGAATGCCTGAGCCGGATATGGAGGAAAGGAGAAGCAGCCCTGAATGACATGTTCAGTGAGATCCTGCAAGGCTGTGCTGTATCATACCATGAACAGAGGGCCTGAAGCATGAATGTTGCAAACTGTGTGGAGAGGAAAAGAGCAGACAGGAGAGAGCCAGGAGTCGCAGCAGAAAAAGGAGGGGGAGGGACATAATGGGGCTTCTCTGGCAGCATGAACAGCTGCTGCAGACTCTTGTGAACCTACTGGTTCAGCAGTCCTGGGCTCGCCTTTCTTTGCAGACCAAGGAGAATTCCATTGCAGCACCTCCCGACTTCCACCCCCAACGTTCTGTGCAGCATCAGAGGCCGCACCCCTATCTCTGTCACTCCGCAGTTGGCTGGACAACCACAGCTTCGCCACATACATCAGCTGTGGTTCTCATGGGTCAGCATGCTGGACACGAATGTTCCTTCCCTTTCTTTGAGCTCTGTGCATACGTTTATTAAGGTTATAATGTATTTGTTTTTTAATATGCACGCCATGTTTTGAAATGTTTTTGTTACTCAATATAGAGTCTGGTTTGGAAAATAATTCACCTGTATTAGCTCCCAACTTATGCTCCAAAATGCCTGAGGGTAATGAAAGCAGTGTACCCACCTACTGGTTACTGTACTCTGTGACATAATTCAGAGAATCAGTGACAAACACAGTGTGATGATCAAAACTTAGCACCACAAAATTAAAAGGTGCCTTGTCAGTGTCATATTCATAGCTGTACACCAAGCACCAGGCAATTCCAAACTGCCAGGCCCAGGTAGAGCATGATATACCACAAGGCATTAATGTGGCATGCTGTTAAATTGCTTTCTCAAAGTCTCCCTGAGCCACATAGCTTCACACTGAGCTCTTCTGATAGTCTTGTTTGGCTGTTCAAACTCAGGAGACAGCTGCTCTGCCCAAGTGACAACTTTCTCCCTTTTGTTTCACAGATATCACTCAGGACACAGCAGGCAGCTATAACCAGGGGAGTTTGGGGTAGGCTGGGGTCCCCAGGATCACTATTGCCATTGCAACATCTCCGACAGCAATCTGCTACTTGGGAAAGAAAGTCTGTGCCTGTAGCTTTCTGAATAGTCTTTTGGGTTCTTAAAGATGCAAGTTCCCTGACCAGCCAACACTGATGTCAGTGAAATGTCCCTGGTGATCCACAAATAGTCCTTTCTGTTGATGTACTCTGTGGCAAGGTGATATGTTGCTGAAATAGAGAGATGTGTGTTGTCTATTGCTCCACTGCAGTCCAGGAACACGACTGCCGCAGATCCATCCCTTATGTCCTGGACATTGCCGAGAGTTACAGTCCTATGGAGCAGGAGATGATAAATGTCCCTGCACAATTGCATGACAATGACTCCCACAGTGTGTTTTCCACCTCTAAAATGATTTCCCACTGACCGGTAGCAATCTGGCCCCGCAGATTTCCACAGTGTGATTGCCATTTGCTTCTCCACTGTCAGTGCAGCTCTCGTTCTGGAGTCCCTGCACTGGGAGGGAGCTCGACACCCAAATCCAAGAATGTGGCCTTGTACATCTGAAGTTTCTGCAGCCACGGCTTGTCATCCCAAACCTGTGTTATGATGCGATCCCATCTGTCAGCACTCATTTCTTAGGCCCAGAAGCTGTTCTGTAAACCCCACTAACAGTCCTGAACTGGCCCCACAAGCACTCCACCCTCCAGGGATCTTCACGTTCCCTGCAGATCTTGCAGCTTTGCAAATACCAGAGGGTCGTGTGTCCCATGCTTGCAATGTTCATGACAATAGTGCAGAGCTGCACAGGCTCTATGCATCTGTCAGAGATGGTGGACAGCAGCAAGTCCTGGCAGGTTTCAAGGATTTTCAAAATAGGTGTGACAATTATGGGTTATACATGGTATTATGAAGTAGAGAAGATTGCATACTAGGAAGCTGACCCCTTACTCCTAGTCATGCCTATCTGACTCATTTCTGCAACATCATGCATTGCCATAGCTTCTCAAAAGACAGTGGCACATGGGGATACCCAACAATAGTGCAGCTCACTGTGCATCGAAACAAGCACTCCTGGTGAGTACACGCAGTGTGAAGCAGGGAACCAAGTATTATGCAAGTACAAAAGTGACATAACTGCAGTGGTTTCATGCTGATCAAACTCGTGCAGCAAAAGTGTGTAGCGTAGACTTGCCCCATATGTGCTGAACACACTCTCCAAAGGCTTAATAAACAAAAGAGAGTTATCATTCATTTGATAGTCTCACAGGGCAGCTGCAGCTAGGGATATTATTGTAAAATGTTACAATAAATGAAAAGCGTACTTAGGGTTGGCACGGTTGGTAACATTAACATTATTGCCAACCCCAAGCAATCCACAATCCAGAGACTGGCTTCAAAATCATGAGATTTTTCAAGTGAACCCTTATTTACCTTCTGAGACTTTTGAGTGCACTTGCTTTACTTTTTCAAACTTCTCCCTGCAGCCATGATGGCTAGACACGTACTTTTTTCATAATCTCTTGATTTCAGCAGCTGGGGCTTTTAAGGGAACCCCCCCTCCACACACACACTAAAAATCACAAGATTTATGATAACGTCGAGATAGTTGGCAACACTGCACAGCACTGGGATTTGGTTGACATTTTACTAGCCTTGAGTGGCACAGAAGTGATGGATTTTGACCTGCATTTAA
Organism: Mesoclemmys tuberculata; assembly: GCA_007922155.1. Classification (NCBI taxonomy): domain Eukaryota; kingdom Metazoa; phylum Chordata; order Testudines; family Chelidae; genus Mesoclemmys; species Mesoclemmys tuberculata. Next base: position 37,001,002 of record ML675604.1, on the reverse strand, counting down.
TAATCCTATGCATTCAAAATCTTAATTACCTTTAACAATTCAAGGGAAATATCATGGAAATGTAAGTGGTGCATCTATCTAATAGGATGTTACTTGGGTTGAGTGAATTTTAAATATAGAAAACCTTGGGAGCTTCTGGGAACACCGTCTTCTAGTCCGGTGACTCCAAACCTGCATCTAACTGCTGATTTTAGGGAATTCTCCCACCATTAACTTATAACTGGTGGAACTCCATCAAAGGTAGCAATGGGTGGACAGTCTAGTGTAACCAGGGCATCACTGTTTTTATCATCTCACCTTGCCTGACGTGGTTCCAGTTGATGCAATGGTAGGAATACTGGTGGCAGGCCTGCACAAGTGTTTCTACTTTGTAGCAGGGGTGCAAGACCAAGGATGGGAGAACTCACAATCTCAATTTAAAAAGGATTTATATTCTAGTGTAGACAACGCCTACACCAGCAAGTCTTTTGTCACTAAGGGGTGTGGAAGAAACGACATAAATTTTGCCCGCATAAACATGCGTGTGTCTCCCACTGACATAGCTACTGTATCAGTACAGCTGTGCTGCTGTAAGTCCCTAAGTATAGAGAAGCCCTCAGAGAGCATTTACCACATCAGTTAATGTTCACAACTCCCCCATCTTCATATATATTGAAGGGTAGCAATTGTCCAGCCCTGTAGCCAATTCACATATGTCTATAAAAGTGCCACAGGAGGGCTGCAACAAAATAACCGAAGGAGCAGGTTAAACAGCATCTCTTTTCACATTGCTTGGGTCAGCCTTTAACAGAGAATCTTGTGCTCCCTCCACTGCTGAAATCCCTAAAAACAGCAAACAGACTGTAAAAGAGAAAAGGATCTATGGATCCTGGCTACACTGGACTTGGAACCACAGCTGAAAGCAAGAGTTCAAGTTCTTGTTTTCAAACCCATGGTTCCAAGACCTATGGAGTAATCAAAAGCTAATATGTAACTAGAATAAAAGCTGTTAGTTACATCAGTCATGTCTGAAAGGACTGGGAATCTCCATTCAGGTGTTAAAGCCAGTTGGGCTAGTTATGTGCTTAAAGGTTAACACATTACTTAGGTGCTTTGCTAATCTGGGGCCAGCTAGTGCCCGCTTTTGACTTTGGATGTGTCTCCATGACTCTTTATAGAACTTAATGGGAACTGCACTTACACAGTGGATCAATGGTAGAAATTGGCCCATAATTTGTAAAACAGTTTTGCTGTAGTAATTTTGTTTTGCATCATTATATTATGGCACTATTCCATGGAATCCTTATGTATCCAACCGCATAATATGCTAAATCCTATTTTCTGTAACATTGTTTTTACCAATAAACACTATGTGCATGAGAGGATGTCTGTTACACTTCATTTCTGTATTGAAAATAATTGATTTTTGCTTGGCTTTAGTACAAAGTAGATGCATTTTGACTAAAACTACTTAAAAAGGGAAAGCCCTCTGTACATCTTTCTGCAGAGTACATCCTTGTGTGTTTATCTGCACTTTAAGTTCCATCCTTACCTGCGTTGTCATTATTCCAGAAGGTTCTTGGATCAGGTTTAGCCAGCAGGTCTCCTTTACTACATGGCTCCTTCATCTATTAAACAGAAGGAACAAAACAAACTGTAACAATTTGTTTTATTATTTTCAGTGTTTAAGACTGCTGCTTCCTTTCTGTTGGAAAGAACTCAGTCAGATGGCAATGCAAGGCTCATTTCCAGCTGGTTATAAAATCATGGGCAAATTTGAGGAGCTGGGTACAATGATTCTTCAACTTTAAAGAAATGCTTTCCCTTGCCTTGACTTATATTTTCCATTTAAAATGTGCATGTTGGCTTTACATCCTTCAGCCAGATTCGTGGCCCAGCTCTGCTCCTTTTGATCTTCTCAGGCAGTATGAAAGGAGTGGAAATTGCCTGCTGTTTTCCAGCTGGGGATGTCAGGGAGCTATAACTGGTTTACTGGTGCCTCCTAAGCCAGCTGCTGTGCTGAGCAGATTTCCCCCTTTATTTTACTATACTTGTACACTATAGGCTTGATTCTCCTCTCCCTTCAACTGCTGTAAGATAGGAGTAGGTCCATTAAAGCAAAAGAATTACAGTGGTGCAAAACAGGTGTAGTAGAGGAAAATTAGGTCCCATGTAATTTTTCTTTCTATATTCATATCTTAACTGGCCTATTCCATATGGAAGAATGCACCATAAATTTGCTACTGCTAAATGAGTCTTTCTTCAGTAGCAGGTCCCCAGAAAGGCATTTTCCTGTATAAGTGATGGGTTTGAGACTCCTCTTTGCACCACTTTATAAGGGTGTAATTCTATTGACTTCAGTGACATTGCTTCTGATTTAAAACAGTGTAAATGGGGAGTCAGACCCAATAGTATTTTACCTTTACATACTTTCAGTTTCAGGGATCCCATGCTATACATACTGAGCCATTAAAATGCATCACCAGCCTCTGGGGTGGAAAGCAGCACTCACCCACTGAACAACATGCTGCATAAGTGAGGGAGGACAGTAAAAATTTTCCAGTGATGCTAGAACAAACCCTTATGATGAAAGGTGTCATGGGATCTTTAATGTCCACATAGAGCAGACAGTACCTTGTTTTTTATGGTCTGCTCTTAAAGGTGCCCACACCATAAATTGCATTGTACACAATTTATCTAACTTGGAAGGATTAAAGGCCTAATGAGTTTGAATCTTTGGTTCCAGTGAGTCTAATAGCTCTTTCAAACCTGGCATTCTTCAACCGGTCAACTATTCTTCTCCAGTTTAAGGAAAGTTTTCCATCAAATGATTCCCAGTACAAACTTTTCTTTGAAACTTGACCTGCCACTACATTTGTACTGTCTTGCAAATACTACAGAAGGATTTAAAGTTGATTGGTAAGAAGGTTTCCAAGGTTCTAAAATTAAAGACCAATACCACACTGAAAGATAGGGTTCTGCTTATTTGATGGTATATTTCTGAATGTCTTTATTGAGGAGTTCAAACACCTGATAAATTACATAAAAGAAATTTGCATTCAAGTCAGCTACAGCTCTAGTTACTGTATAATCCTATTATTAAAGTTGATAGCTAGGGTGAATATAGAAAAGAAAAAACATAAGTGGTAGTGGGGAAAGAGGGAATTTTATTTTGCACATTGTGGGCTGAATTATGCTCATGTAAGAAAGCATGCACGGTGAAACTGCTCCCAAAAACATGCAAAAAATGAAGCTCGGTACACACGAACCTCTTCCTCTGAAAAGCATGTCTTAAGCATGTGCACAACAGGGAATGGAAGTTTATGTCAATGGATGGAAAGAGATGTACTAATAATTAGAGGGGTTGCAAATGCTTTGGGGGGTTGGATTAAAGCTCAAAATGATCAGGACAAACTGGAGAATTGGACTGAAGTAAATAGGATGAAATTCAATAAGGACAAATGCAAAATACTCCCCTGTGGAAGGAACAATCAGTTGCACACACACAAAATGGGAAATGACTGCCTAAGAAGGAGTACTGTGGAAAGGGATCTAGGGGTCATAGTGGATCACAAGCTAAATGTGAATCAATAGTGTGACACTGTTGCAAAAAAAGCAAATATCAGTCTAGGATGTATTATCAAGAGTGTTGTAAGCAAGACACAAAAAGTAATTCTTCCTGTCTGCATAGATTAGGCCTCAGCTGCAGTATTCTGTCCTGTTCTGGGCACCCCATTTCAGGAAAGATGTGGAAAAACTGGAGAAAACTGAGAAAAGAGCAACAAAAATGATTAAAGATCTATAAAACTTGAACTATGAGGGAAGATTGAAAAAAGTGAGTTTGTTTAGTCTTGAGAAGAAAAGACTGAGGGGGGACATAACAGTTTTCAAGTACATAAAAGGTTGTTACAAAGGGAAGGGAGAAAAATTGTTCTCCCTAACCTCTGAGGATGGGATAAGAAGCAATGGGCTTAATCTGCAGCAAGGGCAGTTAAAGGTGGACATTAGGAAAAACCTCCTATCTGTCAGGGTGGTTAAGCACTGGAATATATAGCCTACGGAGTTTGTAGAATCTCCATCATTGTGGATTTTTAAGAGCAGGTTAGGCAGATTCCTGTCAGGGATGGTCTAGATAATGCTTGGTCCTGCCTTAAGTGCAGAGGACAGGACTAGGTCCCTTCGAGTCCTACAATTATAAGATTCTATGTGCATAATGCTCATATAGGAGCAAAGGCATGCTGATACACCAGCAGCAAAACTCTTGCACTCTTCCATCCAACATCTCTTTTCCTTTTCACCAGCTATCTTGGTTCCCATTCCATGGAGTTGGAGGCATCTCATTGACAACTTCCCAGGAGTTTAGGAAAGTTTCATGAAGTATTAATGGCCGGAATAAGATATAAAATTATCCATAACTCCTTGGTGCCTAGATTATTTGATGGTATGAAGATAGTCACACTGGAGCTACGTGCAGCAGTGAGAGATAGACAGCTCACATGCAGAAACTAATTGTCACGAGGAAGCAAACTCATGTTTCGCAGGCAGTGGAGAGATACTGGACACAAGTGGGGCCATAGTAGATAAAGAGATGTCTGCCACTGGTTGCCCACATTCTCACCCAACCTCTGTGATATGTACGCAGTAAAGACAGCAGAGAGGTTCCCATGTGGAGCTCCGACAGAGATCAAGGGCCACTGAGCAGAAAAAAGGCAGGTTGTAGACATACAAATACACAGTCTCGTTGGAGGAAACATTTCTGATGACATGGCCCACCCACAGTCCTGTTGACACCGGGGCAGTTGCACGCTTGTGTTATATGTCCACACATACCATGGCTCACAGACCTGATGATAACCTGGCCACAGCCCACAGAATCCAAAGCATAGCAAGAAGTGGATATTTTGTGTGCCTGGGTTTGCTGCTATTCACCTACCCTTTGTAAGGTTCTCTGCTAGCACATCTTTGCTCCTTCAATATTTCTTCCTGGCAGGTCTATTCATAGCTATGTAATCGTATTTGTGCTCCCTGGGATGTCAGATTACAGATGTACATATATAGGCCTTGTCTATACTTGCAGTGGCATGTAGCGTATAGTAGCCTCATGCCACAATGAAAGGGAGGCTGCATCCACACTGCATTGTGTAGCTACATGGGGCAGTGAAAGACTGGCACACCAGAGGCAGTGAGGAAAGGCTCCAGCAGTGCCCCTGCTGCTGGACATTTTCACTGTGATGGAATGTAGACATGGGAGGCATGGCTTGGGCAATTAGTGAGCTGTATAGAGTACATACCCTAACGCTCTAGTGTGTCTTCACTCTACTTGCCTAGCAATGCCTCATCGCCTATACTACTATTTGTACTCATGCTAGCTGGGGTGCAGTGTCCATACTCTGTACACCACCATAAGTGTAGACCTACCTGTAGTGTACATGATAGTGGCCTCTATCAATTTTAATTTACCCCCCCCTTTGTATCTAATGGGTAACTTCAGTAAAACAGATATAAATATGAAGTCTGATGGAATTACGCCATTTATAGGAAAGCAGTGTGACCAAGTAAATAGAGCAGTGGCGTGGGACTCAGAACATGTGGGTTCTATTCTTGGTGACCTTGGGGAAGTCATGTCAACACTCTGTGCCTCAGTTTCCTTGTCTGTATAATGGGGCTAATGATATTGCCCGCCTTTGTAAAATACTTGGAGATCTACAGATGAAAAGCACTATGGAAGAGGTAGCTATTATTATGTATCTTGGTACTAATGAGATCAGAAATTGGCCCAAAATCTACATGTGCATGGAGTTGAATGTTCTCAGAACATGCTTGCTTTTCCCATGACCCCTCGTGCTGTGTAAATAATCCCACTTTCTTCAGTGCTGTGTTAAGAATTGTGTGCAACTGTGACATTGTCTTGCCTGCAATTCAGGGTGTAAAGTGGAGCATAACAGCAGTTTTGTTTGGTGCATAGTGTGTATCTTTTGACATTGCCTATATTGACCTGTACCTTTTTTCCCTCTGTTGTACAATGCACCACCAACGGCTTCTCTACATGTAAGCTTCTACCTTTTTCCAGAATAAATGCATCAGTGTTTTGATTTGGTATCATCTCTCCTTTTGGCTGATCCCATTCCCATTTTCTTCTAAAATATACACACTGTAGAGGAGAGGGACCAAAGAATGAGGAATTTTATCCAGTGTATTAGCACTTTCTGATATATGAATACAGCAGGTTACATTTGATTTCAGTGCCTTCTTTGTACTGAGAGAGGAATGGAGCTGGAATCTAATTTGACCGCTGTAAAATTGCCATGTAAGTGCTATACAAATCATTTTTCAATCAGGCCCATAAACGGCAATAGTAATATGTTCCATCTTCAGTACTGACGTACGTGATCACTGCCAAAGCCCAGCAATTATTCAGGATGCCTGCTACAGTGTCTTACAAATTGTTCTGCTGTGTGTGAAACGTCACTTCCCCAGTACAGAGTAGGGGGTTCATGAAGTATTAGAGACATGAATATTTCACGTAGGGGAATGAGTTCAGCACAGTGTTGATTCTCGCTTGTGGAGACGAACGAAAGAAAGGAGGAGGCATGCTTGTAATCTCAGTGAATACTAATACAATAGCAAGTGTCTTTTATGAACTCTTAACTTGGTCTGGCTTGTTACAGATAGTTTGATGGCCATGTAAAATGTCCAATTGCAACTGGAACTAAGCTCCCTCAGACCTTCTGAGTTGATAATAAATTGCTTAATAGTTCCATTGTTGGCAATTTGATCCCATGTTATTTTTGCACCTCATTAGAAAATCAGGTTCTGAAATCAAAATATTCTGAGTTGCAAACTGTCTAATCTTTCCACCTACTTAGTGCTGAACATCTGTAGGGGTTGCATATTCATATAGCGAGGAAACTAAAAATACTGTTTACTTTTCCGTGTATTTCTCTGTGTGGATTAGCTACAGTCTGAAGAAACTTGGTGGGTTCAATAGAATTTTGCTTTGGCCATATCCGTACAGGTAAAACAACCCATGTTTTGTCAATTGTTAGATCAATTAAGTTAACTCATTTGAAAATTCCTCTTAATGCTCCTGTAGAAACCTAGGCTACAACATGAACAGATAAAACCATCTTTAAGGTGATAAACTGTGTCTACATGGGCTTTAAGGCAAATTTTCAGTTGAGTTAAATTAGCCCACTCAAGCTACATTGACAAAAAACACCCCTTCTTGGCCTGTGTAAATAAGACAATCTGAGACTATCTATCAGGTTTGTCTACACAGGGTAATGGACCAGAATAGCTGTTGCAGAATATGCTTTTCGGAATCAGCTCCCCATGTGGACACTCTGACTTTTATTCCAGAATAATTAGTGCACTTCCAAAGCAGTGTAATTAGTCCAGAATTCCACACATGGAGAGCTGTTGTGGTCAATTTCCTCATGTAGATAAGTCCTAAGGTACTTATGTGGTCCCCATTATTATCACAATATTTGGGCACCTCACAATCCTTAATGTATTCATCCTCACAACACCTTTGCCAGTAAGATTTTACAGATGAGGAAGTGAAGCACAGAGAGACCAAGGCTATGTCTTCACTGCCACAATGGTGTGTTTTTACAGTAGGATAGTTAATGCATGTTAGTAATCATGCTGTAAAACCCCCAACTTTTTTGGCAGCAAAGACATAAGCCTAAATGGCTTACCCTAGGTCACACAGGAAATCTGAATGGAACAGGGAATTGAACTGGGGTCTCCCAAGTCCCAAAATAGCACCCTCACCTCTTTTGAGTTTATTTGATGCCATTCTTTTGGCAGGCTGTTGCCCAAAGGGATGGCTACACTTTTTGTTCTGTTTTTAACTCAAATTAATTTATTGCCAGTTAATTCAGGTTAAAAAACACCTTTGCAAATGCAAATGTAGACACTTCACTTCACAATCCAGTTTCAATGGCCTATTAGAGGATCCACCAGTGGCCTATCTGGAACTATGTACCTTCTCCTGCAGCCTCAGCATAGGCTATGTAGCTGAGGAAAAGTGGGTGTGGCTGGAGTGTTCTTGTGCTCTGGTGGTCCCTAGCTGCCATCCACAACAGCCTGCACAATTTAGAGCAGCCCTGAGGCTATCCTAAATTGCTTCTCTGGACTGGTTCAGTATACAGTGCCATGTGAAACTTGTGTCCTATTCCCTGAGCTGCACTGGGCGCCAATTCCTGAGAGGAAGGATGGTCCAGTGATTGGAGTGCTGGCTTGAGACCTGGGAGACCTGCATCCAATTTCTTGCTCTACCACAGGCTTCTTGTGTGGTTTTGGGCCTACCACTTCTGTCTGCACCAGCCATCTGTCAAATGGGGTAATGTCACTTCTGCCTCACAGGGTATTGTATATTAAATATTGTGAGGCACTCAGTTACTACAGTAATGAGAGCCCCATAAGTAGACAGGTAGAGATTCTGGCCCATTAGGAGCTGTCTAGAGAGCTGACTAGAGGATAGAGGATTTTACTTTGTTTTAATTTACATTCCTGAAATGCCTAAATATTTATAGATAGGATAATGATTATCCTTGCTCAGTTCCTTTCTTTTTCTTCTTTAAAATGCACAATTATCTATCTCCACAGTGCTGTGGAAAAAACAAAGAGGAGTTTACTCATAATTTTTTTTTTGCTTTCATTGTGTCAATCACTGTTTCTCAAACTGTGTTGCCTCACAAAGGAGACTCCAACAATTCCTAAGAAAATAAAAATATTGGAATTCTTTTGGTCTGTTTTTTTTCATTTACTACCCATTGAATTGAATAATCCTTTATAATTATAGATTGGATATTCTATAGGCACTTCAGTTTTTCTGGCTTCCAAGTGGAAATGTCCAAGCACATCAGAAAAATTTCCTAGTTGTGCTGTCCACAAATATAAAATACTTTGTAGGTATCTTTCCTTTTTTATATTTTTCCCTTTAAAATGTTTGCATCAGGAAAGCCCTGCTTTGTGTTTGACCTTAGTGGAGGAACATGGTTAGCACAGTATCTATAAAGTCCTGGATTAGCTCTATTTTCAGACCAACAGTGTGAAAGCATAAAGTCCAGTTTGGGTAATCAAAGCTAATTGCTTAATGCCAATGATCAAGTCTTTCCCCTTTGTGCTGTCCTAGTACACTTAAGCTTTGGCAAATAACACCTTAACTGGTCAAACATTTTTAAATAATGTCCATACAATAGTCAGTTTAAGAAGAAAAGCAATACAGTCTATGAGATCATAAAACTTCATTTTAACCATTCTCCACATTTCTTACACGCTGATAGAGGTGAGAACTAAGTAGGGCACAACCCTGAAAGCCCTTCCTCACTGATAGCAATGTGAGTGAGTACTCCCATGAGTAAGGGTCTAGATGATTAGGCCCTGGAACAGGTGCAAGTCATGGAAAGCTATGTCCTATACTGTGCTGGAGATAAAGCCATGTTAGTGTGCACATTTCTTAATCAGAGTTTCACAGGCAATAGTCTATGTTTCTGGATTATTCTGGCCTCACTGCACAGAGGCCAGCATGTGTTGCTTTATATTACCTCACTGTTGCTTATCTTACAGGCAGAAGAAAGCTGAAAGGCTGTCCTCCACAGCCCCTCAAAACCACTATTCACCTCATCGTCTTTCCCATGCTTGCATCTGACGTAGGCTGTGTTTGCACTGGCACTTATGCTGGCAAAAATTTTGTCACACTCAGAGGTGTGAAAAAACACACCCCTGAGCAACATAGGTTTTACTGGCATGGGTGGTTGTGTAGCCGTGTTATGCTGATGGGACGGAGTTCTCCCGCTGACATAATAAAACCACCTAAATGAGTGGCAGTAGCTATGTGGGCGAGAGAGCGTCTCCTGCCAACATAGTGCTGTCCACACAAGTGCTTATTCTGGTAAAACATATATCGCTCAGGGGATGTTTTTTTCACACCCCTGAGCAACAAAAGTTTTGCCAGCATAAGTGCTAGTGCAAACGAGGCTTTAGGCACATAGCTCTATTCTGCCCTACATATGCCAGCCTCTATTTGGCATATCCCAGGGCTCCAGGCTGCCTAGGGCATGGGGAATGGATAAGACACACTGTTGCGAGCTGCACCAAATTCTTGCTTTGTGTAGGACCTGGAGCTGGCTGGTGTAGGAAAGGGGCGGGCAGGGCCGGCTGGAGTCAGTGCGAGACTCACTGAGCGAGAGAGACCCTGAAACAGCTGATCTTCCTTTTAACTTCCACCATTGGCTCCTATGGATCCCTGACTAGAAATTAATACTGACATTGCTTAGAGGAACCCACAAGGGAAGCAGGTAGTGCAACCATCACTCCTCCTCACTCCCACATCCTGGGGCTGCGTTGTCCCTCACATCACAACTGTCCTGGTTGGAAAAAACAGGGTTGCAGTTTGCCTGACCTGTCCTGAAAGAGGGAAGTGGGTAGGAGAGGGCTCTGAATGTGCTCCATGGAATATAACTGTGCCTAATAACAATAGTGGTATAGCTAATAAAAATTTCCTGAGCGGACAAAGGATTCAGCAAAGAACTTATACATGTACTTTTAATGGGAATGCTCCTATATGTAAAGTTAAATGCACACTTAAGTGCTTGGCTGCATACTGATAGACCTATTCACGTGCCTAGAGCTAAGCAAGGGCTAAAGTGCTTTGCTGAGCCCAGGCCTCAGAGAAGCATGAATTACCCCATTCATCTCAATGGAACTTAAACTCTGAAGCCTTGTAATCTAATGGTGGCAATTTACATGCCAATGTTGTTAATTATTTCATCGCTGATGATCTTAACAGAAACATCTAATTAATGACTGCATATTCTGTTCACTTGAAAGACATAAATAACAAGCGTGTACGCAGAATACATTATCTAGACCGAACACTATAGCCCATTTATACTAAAAGGGAAAATGTTACTCACAAAAACTGAAATACATTAGTTTATTAAAGATATCTGTCTCCACTGCTTCTGTGGCAGGCTGTATAGAAAGCTGCACTATGCAACATGCCACGCAGCATGGGAGTCCAGTGTTTTTTAGCTCATGGGATGACACTATATACCACCATTATATCCTTATTTTAAGGACAGTAACAAGATCCTCGATTATTTAAATAAGCCACCTGATTCTGATACTTTGCTCATTCAAAATGTATAGCTTTATTCCTTCAGACCATCCTTTCAAGTGAATGGCATGTCAGAATGTGACAGGCATGTACAGACACTAGATATGTGCATTATGTTTGTGGAATGCTGATCAGAAGTGAAAAGGCTAATAGTGGTGATGACTCTGAAATGATTATAACAAGGCTTTAAAGTTAAAGCTGATCAGATAAATTGGGACCAGTTACATTACTTGTAGCGCTATTGTTCACTATCTCTCAGACTCAAAAGCCTTGTTGCACTAAAGAATTGCACCATCAGAACTTGCACCTTTTTCCCACCTTTTTCCCACTTTCCACAATAGCCTGTGCACTCTCCTTAGCAAAGCACTTTGTCACTTTCTCATGCCAAAATGCCGAACACTGCATCTCATGCCTGGTATCATCAACCGCCTTTCTCACATGAAGAACAGAATGGGTCACATTAATGTCTGCATTTGTCAGGAATCATTGCTTAAAATCATTGCTCATAGGATCCAGATCTGGCAAACAGGGTCCAGAAACCCCCAGGGGAGATCTGAAAGTAAGCAGTTGCATAAGATAATGCAGACAGTGTTACTGTACTATCAAAGTATAGAGTCAGGTCTTTTATGAAAGCTTGTAATATTCTGCACTTGATGGTCATTATGAAATATGTATTCAGGCCATGATAATGGATTTATGTATGTGTATATATAGAACACTGCGCTCATAAACTTCAGCTCCACCTCACAGCAAGGCGGTGAGCAGCCAGGCAGGATGGGGTACCTCCCAAGCCAGTTGTTTACATGAAACCAGCTTCAAGTAATTATCCACTGTCCAGTCCAGGAAAAGACAATGATGGACAATTAAAATTAAAGGACAGACATTGAGATGTTTCAAACTTAAACAGAATATTCCCATCTCTCAAGTCAGGAGGAAATTTCCCCACTCTGATTAACCATGAGTCATCATGGACTGAAAGAAAAGAAAAAAGAAATGAAAAAGTCTTTTAGAAGAAGGCTTGGAATTGAGGTTTTTTTATCCAGAACTGCCGGGACAGTCTTGAGGTAGGCTATCCGTGAATGCTGGATTCCTTCTACAGCTGGGGCGTAATCTGAGGAGCTGTTTTAAGATAGTAGGCTACCAATATTAGAAAAGGGATTTTTCATCTAAGGCCTTGTCTACACTAAAAAGTTAGGTCAATCCAGCTACATTGCTCAGGAGTGTGAAAATTCCACACTCCTGAGCAACCTAGTTAAACTAATCTAAACCCCGGTGTAGACAGAAGGATTCTCCCATCAACCTAGCTACCAGCTCTCAAGGATGTGGATTATCCACACTACAGGAGAACCCCATGTGTTTGAGTAGATAGTGTGTATCCTGAACCACTACAACAGCGCAGCTGCAGCGCCTCTGTCACATTTCAAATGTAAATGAGCCCTAACGTGGAAATGGAAAGCCTGTTTTTATGTTTATTTTCTGTGTGATTTGTACACATTTTCTTTCCTTTACTGTTTCATCTTCACATCTGTGCTTTTTCTATTCCATAATCCTTTTGGTTATTTTCATCCCAAGTGGGTCTCTGGCGTGCAGTGTGTGGACTGTGTGCACCATAGTAAGCTGGTATCTGGGATTCTGGATTCACACCTTTGGGGGAGACAAACTAGAGGGGAATGAATGAAGTGTCTGGTGATTAAGAAGTCAGGGAGGATGTATTTGGGGAGACTCGGGACTGGAAGTGTTGGTATCATCCTGCTAAGAGTAACTGGGCTGGTGCGAGCAAAGGTGAGAGCTTATGTACTTGGGCTGGCCACTGGTCTAAGGGAATTGAACCATAGCTGAACAGAACAAAGCCCCCCAAAGCTAGAGGGCGGGTGATGACAGAATCCCTTATCAAACATCACATGCTGTGCCACTGGACTGAAATTTGGAACCTGCTAGGCCTGAATTTCCACTCCTATGACCAGAAAAGGCAGATACGTTCTTCCACAGCACACTGCAAAATAATTCCGCTTAGATTAGTGCAACGCTAAGAATCCTGGGATGTACCCCCAGAAGTCCTAGCATAGCACACAGTGTAGATGCATTAAGTTGAGTAGGATTTTGCAGTGTGGCCACTTACATCTAAGGCCCACCAACCTGAGTGGTTGCACCACTTGAGTGACTGGCGTAGTGAAGATGAGCCCGTCTACTGAATCACACAAGTTGTAATGGTGCAGTGTTTCCATACCAGCCATCCTGTTCTGTGTGCACAAAGCTCACTGCATCTACACACAACTGCCCTGAGAGGGCTGCAGGGCCTGTGAACTGTTGTGCCTATCCCACAGTTCCAGACACTTTTCCCTGGATCTCCACTGGAGCAAAAGCATCAAGTCCAAGGTATTGAACGTACCTGTTTATGCCTGTTTCCTCTTTTGATTTTCCCACGTCAGATGTCTATGTTCTGCACAAAGATCCATGCATGAGTTGTGAGGAACAGAGGCTACTCCTGCTACACTGTCTCACTTGCAAACACTATACTGGAGCATCAGTATCTATGATCAGATTTGCTGCCAGAGTGACTCTGGGCAGAGAAGCCCTGGGTGGTATAATTATGAGCACCCGACCTTTAGGTGGTTGTGCTCGAGGTGACAAGAAGCTGGATTTTATTATTTTCATTGCTTTATTCAGTATTTTGTCTCATGGTAATTTTGTTGTGCTTCTTTTTGTTGTTTTGGGGTATCTTGTGCTCTGTTTTAAGCTGCGCTATTGGTTTCCTTATCAACTATGTCTCCCTCTAGGATCCAGTGATAGGAGTCTTTGGGTCTGCAGAGAGGGAAGACCTAATGCAGTGGGGCTCCAAGGAATGGATCAGTCTTTGGGAAGGTCTGGGGCAATGAGTGGGTGCTGGAACTGCCCAGGGAGGTGAATGAATTTACTTGTGTGCAAGGGGGTGAGGGCACCCTTGCTTTGTATTCTTTAACTAATACCCTTTTCTTTCTGTGTTCTTGGCACTTCTCCAATGCAGCCTCCACTGGCTGGTCACATATGGTGCTCCAACTGGATTTTAAAGCTATCGTACCCTGGTTGAACCTCCAGGAAGGACAGCAGTAGAAAGCTGCTTTCCACCAGTATCTCTTCAGACATTTGATACAGTGTAATCAACCCTTTGGAACAGGGGATGGTTGCAGGATAAGTGTCTCCCACTAATCAAAGGAATTGCCTATTCAAGCTGCAACATTTATTTTCAGTAAATAACTTGCTTGCACTTTGGCATTTATCAAGCAGTGGGAGACCATTATTGTGCATTAATACCTAATTCCATTGGCATTATTTCCTAACCAGGAAAGAGAAAGTAGTCATTACTGCTCTGAGAAATCAAACTTAAAAGAATTTCAGTGGTCTAAAAAAAATAGTTTTGGATGACACAGGGGAATATAACTGATTACATAAGGTTTTGCAGGTGTGCTATTGATCAGCATGGTGCTTGTCGTATTTTAACAAAGTTAAATTTTGTCAAAATGAAGCCTTACTATAGACAGCTCCTATCTACAAAATTGAGCCATGTTCAGGAACCTGTTTACAATATGTTTATTCCCATCACAGCAGGAACATCAGTGGTTCTGTCTTTCAGTATACACAGGACTTACCTGTATTTTAACAGTGTCCTCCAACGGGGGGACTATATCCAAGGCTGTAATCAAATTCAAGGGCATGGGTAAAATAGGGCCTAATCCCTTGTGATTAATTCCCTTCAGCAATGCAAGACGGAGCTGTGTTGTAATTATATCGAGAGACAATGAGGTTTTAACTGAAGTTGCTGACATAGCTTCAGAGAGCTGTGCTGGAAACCATGGGATAGGTACTCAGAGGGCAATGCAAATGCAAATGCTGTAGTACAGTGTGAATGCTGGCTAAAACTGCAGCATTTTCAGCATTAGTGTGGACACATTTTACCAGGGATACTTACATCAGAGATACCACTGGTGCAACTATCCGTGGTTATCAATGAGAAGGCTAAATTCCACTGATGAAGATCATGGCTTTTCTGGTCTACACTTGGGGTTTACACTAGCTCAGGTTCACCCTGTCTACAATACAGCTCCACCAGTGCAAAAGAAGTTTCTGAATTTTCATAGCACAGCAAAGCCCTTGCGGGTTATTCATCACAGAAACAGCAAGTCACCTATAACATCGTTAAATGAAGAAACAAGGTGGCATCAAAAAGTTAAATATAATCCAATTTGCAATGCTTCCTGAAAAAAATAATTATTTTAACTCTGGAAACAGACCAAAACCAGAACACCAGATTCAAGTCCTTCCACCCTAAAGTTCTGGAGATTTTGAATTTGGGAGCATTTGAATTAGGACCCGGATTCAGATCCAGATCTGAATTTTCTAGTGTGGGGCTCTGACTAATCAATTTCCTGTCACTGTAGGGGCCTCTCCTGTTCTTTGCCTGTGGCATGCAATAATTTAAGCTATTGAGGGCTGTAGTACTTTGATCTAATTCTGGTTGTAAGGATTGGTGTGGGGATGGCTGGATGGTGTTTAGTGTTCTGGGATGTACAGCAGGTCCTGAAGGTCCCTTCTGGGCTTAAACTCTATGACACTACGTTGGGTTGAACTGGGTTGAAAGTATCCAAATCACTTCAAATGCTGATCAAGTTCAGAGTTAGATGTGAACCCAGGTTCAGATATTCAGTGATTTTAAGGCCAGAAGGGATCATTATGTTATCTAGTTTGACCTCTTCCATTACACAGACCCTAGAATTTCACCCAGTAATTTCTGCCTCAAGTCCATAACTTCTGGGTGAGATATAGCATGTATTTTAAGAGAGCTAATCTTGATTTAAGGACATCAAGTCCTTATATATTGTGGTAAAGTCAAGACAGATGGCTATGGCAGGGTACTTCAGGGCCGATATGTGAGCCCTAGAATGCTTAAAGCCCTCTTCCCTACAGGCAGGAAAGAGGTTGCAGCTGGGGCTGCTTAGGCAATTAGGCCACCTGGGGCTGCTTAACTAATTAGGCCACCTGGGGCTAATCAAGGAGCCCCGCCCCAAACACTTAAAAGCCTCCAGTGCAAGCAGGCAGTTGGGGGTAGTAGAGTGAGGAGAAGAGGAAGGAGCTGCTGGAGCTTGGAGGGAGAGGTTGCTAAGGTTGGGGAGATAGCCCCTCAGGCCTACAGGAAAGCCTGCACCTGCTTGCCCTGTAGGGAAGGGCCAAAGAGAGGGGATGACCCAGAGACTCACCTGGACTGGAGTGGGATTACCTTAGGCCCCACTGCCTATAGGGACTGTTGCCAGTGGGCGAGCGCCAGAAAGGGGGGCTGGCGTACCACAATATATATATCTATATATAGAGAGAAAGAATATATTACATCCCTTAGTAGATTATACCAATGGTTAATTACCCTTACTAAAATTTTTTCCAACTTATTTCTAGTTTGAATTTGTCTAGCTTGAGCTTCTAATCATTGCATCTTGTTATTAGTGTTGTGCAAATAACTGGGGTTTTTTTTTTCACAGTCTGATCTGGAAAAAAAAATTGCTTCTGACTGATCCAAAAAGAAAAAAATTTTAGCACACCAAAAAGATTTAAAAAATTCATTGTAAGTTGAATGAAATATTTCACTGAACCCAAAACAAAATGTTGTGTTTTGTTTTTGAGGTTTTTTTAACCTTTCCAGAAAATAAAAACAAAGTAAATTTTGAAATGAAAAGTCATTTTAAATCAAAACATTTTGTTTAAAAATGTCTTTTCTGATTATTTTTTGTTTTTGACTGAAACAGTTTGGCAAATTTTACACAAATTTGAGAAGTGTTTTGGTCAACACAAATTTGTATTTTTTGGCCAAAAAGCTTTGGCTGAAGAATTTCACCCAGTTCTACTTCTTTTGTCTTTTTCTGCAATATGAAAGATCCCTCTTCTATCAGAAACCTCGTTCCCATCTAGTACTAATAGATAAATTAAATATATTGAGCTTGTTAAGTCTCTCATTGTAAGGCACATTTGCCAGATATCACATTATTCTTATAGTTCTTTTTGAAAGCCTTTCTAATTTTGCAATAGAATCTAAAGTATGTGGTACAGGCTCACATCTAGATCACTTGTATCATTTTTATATCTGCACTGCTTAATACAGGAGTCTCAAGTTTTTTTGCTGGGACCCTCTTTGAAAATAATTCAGACTCTCACAACCCCCCAAAAAAGTGGCAACCCACCCCATGCCATGACACCCACCCCCACATGTCGTACCACCCGTACTTCTGCTCTACTTCTGGGGTGGCACTGCCTTCAGAGCACTCGGCCAGCAGCCACTGTTCTTTGGTCACCCAGCTCTGAAGAGCTCTGGCTGTCAATCATGTGCAGGGCCAACAGCCGCAGCCCTGGAATGCAGGACCCCCCATAGTAACCTCATGAGCCTTTGTGGGGTCCTGACCCCCAGTTTGAGAACCCCTGACTTAACAGACAAAGATCTGACTTAGGGCCTGATCCGAGATCCCTTAACGTGAATGGGCGTTTGACTATTAACTTCAGTGGAAGGTGCAGGAGCAGGGCCTCAATGTGTGTGCATGAATGCATGCAATTAAAACGAATGGCATCAGCACACATTTCCAGATGAATATAAAGGATGCCCTAAATCTTAAACTAGTTTAGGGCTGGTCTACCTGCAAAATTGCACTGAGTTAACTAAATCAGTTTCTTAAAACTAACTATGAACTTAATTTAGCCACTGTTGTTCCAAAATAATAGTGTTCACACACACACTTGCACCAAATTATCTACATCTATTTAAATTCATACCCTCTATAACCCAATATTTAGGAAGCCAAGGCCCTACATGCAAGATGCTTTAACACAATTTAACACCTTTAACTCAATTTTTAGCCTTTGGATTGTAGACTTTTAGATTTTCAACCTGCTAAAATGGAATTACTCTGGAATAAAGGTGTTAAACTTTGTCTTCATCAGTGTTAAATGGGGTTTTTAATCAAGTTAAAATAACTTGATTGAACTAACTAGATTGAAAAAATCACCTTTAATCCTAGTCTAGACAAAGCCCAGAAAGAGCAGTGTATATTAATTAATGGTGGCAGAATTTTCACAGGTTTGCAGTCAATCTGATTTGTGCATATGTCCTAAAGTTTAGCACATGCTTAACAGAAATACATTTATTTTTTCTAGGAATCAGAATGGACATCTCATAACAGGCTTTCTGGTACTTTCTCGTTCTGACTAGATCAGAAATACTACATGTAAATCATTCTTTTAGTATATTGTTCCTGTCCCATCCACCATCAGCAAGTGCAGGAAAAAAAAAACCCACTCAGTGTTAGCTGAACTTGTTTGAACTTTAAAGAAAAGGTTCAGGTTTGGTTTAAGGCTTGGGCAAAGGTTGTGGTCACTTCATATTTTGTCTGAACTGGTTCTCTGTCCCTGTGTTGAATCTTCAGAAATAATCAGTGACCTTTGTATGCTTCTGGTTTACACTGGATTGCTTGTTGGCTACCCAAGGAGCATTCTGCCATGGATGAACAAGTTAAATGTCCCAATAACAAAAATCTGCCTGGCATGACTCACTAGTCATGCTCTGACAATTCCAGAGATATGGATCATACAGCCAATGGATCAGAGGCTACAAGGTTCTGATTCAAATATTAATTACATTCATTCTGTGGGCTTTTTACTGGCTTTCTAAACAGTGTCTTTATACTGGTTCCAATCATAGGTAATATGATGGGACGTAGTTGTGCCATTAAATCATTCCCACTGTCTTGTTGTATCTATAAGGAAATAAGGACAACCCCAGAGCTTGATCAAGTGAGATGCTGAGTGTCTTCACCTCCCATTGATGATGCTCAGCACCTTGCACGATCAGGCCCATATAGTACATTTTCATCTTTAGATCTCACATGCATATGGAGATGGGTAAATATTATTATCTCCATTTTAAAGATGGGGACAGGGAGACTTGGCTAAGTTCACACGTTGAATCAATGGAAGAATCTGGAATAGAATCCAGATCTTGGTCCCCTACCTGCTCCTCATAATGATATCATGTCCTATCACAGGATTAAAACACTCCATATTTGTGGATATCTACATTTTAGAAAAGGCTGCTTGTGATGCCATGGCTGATTTGCTATTGTTAAAATGGCTAGCTAGAGCAAAGCTACCTCAGGTATGTCTACATGTGCTGCAGTCACGCCTTTGATTGCACTGTAAACATTCAGCACGCATAGGCATAGCTGGGGCGAAAGTGGGGGCAAAGGTGATTTGAAGCCTCCTTTGTGCCCTGGGTATTCTGGGCTGGGTGGAGGCCAATGCAGCACCCAGCACAATTTAGAGCAGACCTAAGTGCGCTCTAAGACAGTGGTCCCCAAACTGTGGGGCACACCTCCCTAGGGGTCTGGGCCAGCCCCCAGAGAGGGCAGAGAGAGAGAGTACCACCCAGCACCTCTCTGCCTTCAGCCGCAGCTCTAGTCCCAGCCTTGGCCCTCGGTTCCTGGCCACAGCTCCCAGCCCTACTCCTGGCCATGGCCCCGCTTCTGGCCATGGTCCCATTCCTGGCCCTAGCCAGCCTCAGCTCTGGCCCCAACTGCCGGTGGGATGCAGACCAGGTAAGGAGGGGCACGGACTGAAAAGGTTTGGGGACCACTCCCCTAAGACATAGCGGTACTGCTTGAGCTGCTGAAGGACAGCTCTGCAACCTGGCACTGCCAAGAACCTCCGTAGAGGTGCTCACTACAGGGGTCGTCTTCCCGCTCCAGCATGCCTCCTACACAGTAGGTGGCTCTGCACAGTGCCCGAACTGGGGGAATTTTCCACAGCCCCTCAGAGCCTGCAGCTCTCAGAAGTGGTATCCAGGGACTGTAACGGGCAGGTGGTAGCAGGTAGGATGAGATTCCTTCCTATCATCTTTGGCGAAACACTGAGAACTTTAAACCAGTGAAGGGATCAGATTAATGTATTATATTTTGTACTGGCCCTTACAGCACTAAGACCATGGCTTGTGCTACTGTGGAAACTGCAGATTCCACCTTACCGCAGTTTTGACAGTAGGAGCCCTGCAATGCATGGGGCTGACAGTGGGAGTCCAGGCCGGTCTGGGGCTGAGAGCAGGAATCCTCCCTGTCCACCCCCGGTGGCCGACAACAGGAACCCTCACTCTCAGTCCTGGGTGGTTGACAGTGGAAAATCACAGAAAAGCAATAATGGACTTTTTTTTACCACACATAATAAATCATTAATGATAATGTATATAATTAATGATAATGTAGATAATGAATTATCTACAACTCAGCTGCAATATTTTGACAATCATCTCACAATTCAAGTAGGACCTTATTTATTGACCATTTGAAGATGAAATTGCAGGGGAGCAGAGATGGGACTAAACTCATGTGTCCTGACACGACCTGTCTCCAGTGACTAGGGACCTTCCACCTTCCATGGCAGAGTGCACCTAGTGGCCACTTCCAGGTCTTAATGCAGTAGAATATGGATGTCTTCCTCTAATGTCCATGAAGCGACACGTACCCTTAGGTGGCAGAATGCAGGTCTCTCTGTGAATCAGAGCTGCATGTGTTATTCTCTTTTGAAAGATTACCAGCCGCAGTGCTATATTTTAGTGTTTAGTGTTTTCGTTTAGTATGTATATATACGACAGGATTGAGCTCATATTTTTGTAACAATGAAGTAAATGTTTTGTATGAGATAACAGGCCACAATTGTATCATTTTATTTCCTCAGCATCCTTTTTTCATTTCCATGGGTGAGGAATCAAATGACCTGAAAACACAAGGCAGATAAGGCTATTCAATAGACAAGAGCTTCTAGAGCAAGGGTTCTCAAACTGGGGGTTGGGATCCCTCAAGGGGTCATGAGCTTATTATGGGGGGGGGTTGCGAGCTGTCAGTCCCCATGCATGCCCCAGCTGTGTCTGTCAGCTCTGCACAAGGCTGGCAGCTAGAGCCCTTCAGGGCTGGGTGGCCATAGAACAGCGGCTGCTAGCCATGTGCTCTGAAGGCAGTACCACCCCCAGCAGCAGTGCAGAAGTAAGTGTGGCGTGGCATGGCATAGGGGAGTCGCCGCTTTTGGAGGGGAGGTTGTCACAGTCTGAAATATTTTCAGATGGGGTCCCAGCAAAAAATGTTTGAGATCCCCTGTTCTAGAGCAATTCACTGTCTACATAAGTTATATTTTTCATCATGTGTCCTTTAATTATTGGCAGCGCAGTGAGGAACATTAAGGACATGATTCTCTTTCGATTCAAGAAAATTGTAAAGCTTCCACTGACTTCAGTGGGACCAGGATTGTGCCCTGACCCATAAGGGAAAAGAAAAATGAAAGGGCAAACATTCTAGATGAGACTGGCAATAACTTCCTTCACAGAAGGATGTGAAAAATCAGTGGATGTTTTAGCTGTTTATGCCTCTGCTACAAATATATACAGGGAAAGAAAGCACTTTAGCAAATTGTCCCCTTTTCCTGTCCAGGTTTGAGATTTCATTTCAAGTTTGTTCAGAGAAATGTTAAGCAAAGCTTTATTTCAGCCATTACAGTTTAGTTCTACATGGGATGCCATGGGATACATCTGTAGGTGTGCATGCACCACTTGAATTGAAGTGAAATGAAACAGGTTAATGGCATTCTTCTCTACCCACATTTTAGAAGAGACAATGGACATGGGATGATTCTGGCTTTATACCAGTGGTTCCCAACCCATGGTCTGCGGGGGCTCAGTGGAATTAGGGGTGTAAAAGCAAATGGTTAACCGGTAATTATTAGTCTTACTGTTTACAAATTGTGTTAACCGTTTAACCATTAGCTGTGTGGGAAGGGGGATGGGCACATGTGCACGTGTGGGTTGAGTGGGGACAGGGTGCTGCAGGGAGGAATGATGGGGGGTGGGGCTGGTACTCGCGCATGTACAGAGGTCCAGGGGAGAGCCCCCATGGCAGCGCCAGTTGAGCAGGCAGCAGAGTGAGTGAGCTGGGAGGCAGAGCCTGAGGTGCGCCTGGGTAAGGGTCTGGGGGGTCGGATGGGCGGGGGGAATGTCCCCAGTCCTAGGGCAGGGCAGGAGCACAGCGGGGGACAGATGGGCTTGGGGGGTGGGCAGGGAGTGGAGGTGCTTTATTGCCCTCTCCTGAAGGCTTGGGGGCAGTGGGCCCTGTGCGCCCTGGGCAAAGACTGGGAAGCCAGGGAAGAGGCAGCTCCTTTCTTCAGCTGGTGTGGCCGAGGTCTCGCCTCCCCCTTGCCTCTTGGTGCCAGACAAAGCCCACCCCTGCTGCTGGAGCATGACCTAGGTAGGGCAAAGACCCCCCTGCCATGTGTGTCTTGCTGCTCTGGCTGCATAGCCCCTCCACACCCCAACACAGCCGGCTCCCCCTAGGGGAGAACTCCAGGGCAGGTGGATCACATCTCTATGGCCGGCAGGGAACATTCTTTCTTGGGCAGCTGCTGGCCTCTGCCAGCCACTCTGTGTTGCCAGTCTGCCACTATGTGGGAGGAAGCTTCACGTAGGGGAGCGGGGAAAGGCGCCGCTGCTGCCGCTGGCCATACTCTGACCCTGGGCGATGCCTCCCGGGCAGCCTAGCACGTCGCAGGCTCCGCGCCCCCCGAGCCACCCACGCAGCCTGTGGCTGGGGTCCCGCTGTCCTGGGCGTCGAGCCGTGCTCATCTGAGACTCCCAGCTCCACTCCCAGCCAGTGCAAAGCCGGGGCTGAGACACTCTAGGGAAGCCTCTGCAGAGCTGCCTCTGCTCTGGGGGAAAGCATGGGCAGTCTGTGGCTTCCCTGCCCCTAGGGCTCCAACTAAGGGGCCCTTGGGCTATGTGGCAGCAGCAGCCCCACAGAGGAGAGCTCATGGCCCCAGCTGGGTAGCTCACAGCTGACCTAGCACAGCACCAAGCTCCAGAGCCAGAGAGTTCCCCGGCTGCCCTCAGCTGCTACAGAGTGGGGTGTGTGTGTGTGTGAGGCTTTTATTGCCTAAAGTAGCATGTGGTGGTCCATGAAAAGTTTGGAGGTTGAAAAGGGGTCCACACACTCGAAAAGGTTGGGAACCGATGCTCTATACATCTCCACTTAGGACTAAACCAAGTATTACCTCTTCCCTTGTGGTTTCCAGCTCTAGCTGCTCCAAGAAGCAGTCATTAATGGTATCTTGAAACTTTTCTGCATCCTGTCCTGAGGTGACATGTAACCAGCCAATATGGGGACAGCTGAACCCCCCCCTCCCCATTATTATTGAGTTTTCTATTTTTATATCTTCTAATTTCCCAGAGCATTTCAGAACCACCGTCACCCTCCTGGGCAGGTGGTCAGTAGTGTATTCCTACTGCCATGCTCTGATTATTTAAGCATGGAAATTTTATCCATACAGATTCTATGGTACAGTTTGATTCATTTAAAATTTTTACTGTATTTGACTCTATGCTTCCTTTCACATATAGTACCACTCCCACAGTGCAACCATTGCTACCACTGATTCAGTTCTCCAGGTGTTAGCAAAGTTGGGAGCCCTAGGGTATTGGGGCTGCTGGTGTTATAAGCACCATGTTAGATAGATCTGCTTTGAGCAGGGTTAGGTGGTGCTTAAAACACCAGTGGCAACTAGTGGTCTGTCTACAATAAGAAACCCAAACATTTCTGATGCTGGGTGGGTCAAACCAATGTTATTGGTAGTGAGACAATATTGTAGCATTTCCCCAAAGCAGAAAGGGCTGAGGAGTCTTTTTCTCCATTTACATTAGCAACCCATTTGTTTCCAATCCCTATGGGCGGTGAATGAGCCAAGGTTGAGCTGTAGATGTTACTGGCACCCATGAGTCATATTCCTCGTGTGCGTAGAGCCTGGCTTTGTAAAACATTTTCTAAAGTTTAAGCACAGTTCTAGCTTTTCCTGTTTCTGACACACTTTATTCAGCCTGTGTAGATGGGGCTTGAGCTATGTAAAAGGGCCTTGCTACACAGATGGAGGACTGTAAAATAACTTGGTACTGCTCTGAGTTTGGTTTTCGCTATGGATGCAGAACCAAACTGGATTATAGTGATAAGGCCATTTTGCAAACATCATGTCTACGTAGGCAGGACCAAACCATATTATCTAATTAGTTACTTGGGACAATGTCTTATTTTAAACAATCCTTGAACATGATAATGTTTCTAGAATAGTCAGGTTCTAAACGTGTGTGCCAGCCTCGGGGGAGTGGAGGCATTTAAGCTAGAATGCATTAATTAAAGAATGGTTCTGGAATGAGATGATCTGGGCCAAACAACGTTAATAACCAGTTTTGCTGGAGTGTCGTTTAAAGCAGATTTAAACACAGTCATTTAACCCTGCTTCCTGCTCATTGTGGGTAGGGCTTAAAGGGGGATAGGGTCTGTGTCCTTTGCTTTGGCCTTTGTAACCTGACTTCCTGAGCTGTTCATTCCTTTAACTAGTGTTGCTATTTCAAAAATGCACCTTTAAAGAAGAAAATTAAAAAAAAAAAATCTGCATTTGTAATGGGTCCAAACTGTGTACTTTAGAAATTGACGTTCTGCTGTGTGATAATTAACAGGACTTGACCTTGCAGTAAATGACACATTGTGCTGAGTTAGACTGGAGGGTAGTAGTTCAATATGTAACTATTTGTATTGTTACCAAGGAGATGGGCTGGCCTTTAAACCGCTCCTCCTCTGTACTGTGGAACGCCTGGGTAGCATTATTTGGAAATACTGAGTCAAAGCAAGTAAGCCCTATTGCAAACCATTTGTGGATTCTTTTGAATAGTGCATCCATACTTTCTCTTCCAATTTATTTTCCCCAATTTATTATATCACTAAAATGTCCTTATTCACTTACAGCTCCAAAGAAAAAGGGTACTATTAAAAAATTAGACACCTGTACAAATAAATAGGCATGGAAACTTATGGACTGTTAGTTGTTTCTGCCTTAGGAGTGCAGGAGTTTAGTGACACACAGGCCTGGTCTACACTAGGAAATTAGGTCAGTATAACCTACGTTGCTCAAGGGTGTGAAAAACCCACACTCCTGAGCGATGCAGTTAAAGTGACCTAGACCCCCAGTGTAGACAGCACAGTAGGTCAGTGGGAGAATTCTCTCATCTGCCGCCTCTTGGGCAGGTGGATTACCTGTGCTAATGGGAGAACCCCTCCTATCAGAGTAGGTAGTATCTTTACTGAAGTGCTATAGTGGTACAATTGCAGTGGTGCACCACTATAGAGATTCTTAACTATTTCAAGTTGCAGAGCCCAAACAGGACTGCTATATCTTAGAGCACACCTGGGGCTGCTCTAAATTTTGCTGAGTGCTGCACTGGCCCCCATCCAGCCCCGAATTCCAATAATGCTTAAAATACTACCACTATAGTGCATCAGTGTACGCCAACAGAAGGGGTTCTTCCATAGCCTAGATAATCCACCTTCTCGAGAGCTGGTATCTAGGTTGATGGAAGAATTCTTCCAATGACCTAGCATTGTCTATAGGGTGACTTAAATTGGTTTAACTACATCACTCTGGGGTGTGGATTTTTCGATTAAACTGACCTAATTTTCTAGTGTAGACCAGGCTTTGGATGCATAAGAAGCTGCTCATTTCTGTTCAGAGAAGCAGAGCAATAGATTTTCCTTCCATCTAAACCTTTCAGGTTGTTCACATAATTTTCAAACAAATGTAGCACAGTTCATCCAAGTGCTCCTCCACTGTTACTACTGAGGCCTTCAAAGGGTTTTAAGTGTCTTGCAGACTTTGTATGTTGATCTAAGAATGTTCTCTGTTTCTTCCAGTTTAATATAAATAGCATTCATAGAGAAGTAAACAAAAGTGCTCTGAAAGCCCTCAATTTGCATAATCAAGCTGTTGCCAAACAAAAGTGAAATGAGACTTGTGATAGTGTTAAACAATTCTATTTTCATCAGCCTCCACCAGAATTTTGTTGCCAAAATAAGAAAATCTTAAAATATAACCAGCAAGAGCAGAGGGAAAAAACATACACTGTGTTTTTGCTGAAAAAAATAAGGTAACGGTTTAGTGAACGAACATACTAACTTCTTAATGAAACTAACTAATTTACTGGCATAGAAACATATGTTTCTAAACTCTTTATGTTTCCCATAAACACATGCAGGTGATTGTCTGTTCTAGATTATGGAAACAGGTGCTGATGTAATGACATTGATTATCAATTACATAGAAATATAAACTCAATAATATCTATATATCTGTATTTATATATAAGAGATAAGGTAGGTGAGGTAATATCTTTTATTGGACCACTTCTGTTGGTGGAAGGTACAAGCTTTTGAGTTTCACAGAACTCCTAGGGCTGCAGAAAGGAGCAAAGAGTCTGAGCTGAATACAAATTGGGACAGATTTTTAAGCAGAAGTGATAGTGCATATTGGAAGTGGTCACTTGAAATGAAGTAGCCAATTGGGAATTAGATTGTTCTGCATAAAGGATTTGAAGTGGGCAGTTAAGGGTAGCAGGCAGTGTGGTGCGATACAGATTGTGTAATGAGACATAAAAGCAGGGTCCCTATTGAGTCCATGGTTTTTGGTGTCTGCCAGAGCTGTGAATTTAAGGGCTTGTACACACTACCACTTATGTCAGTAAAATTTATGCTGCTCAGGGGTGTGAATAAGCCACCTCCTGAGTGACATAAGCAACCCAACCTAAGCGCTGGTATGGGCAGTCCTATGTTGGTAGGAGAGTGCCTGCTGACATAGCTACCACCTCTTCCTCTATGCCGACAGGATTTATGCTGATTTATTATGCCAGCAGGCGAGCTCTGCCCAGTTCGCATAGAGTGTCTTTCACCAGAGGCTTTTAGTGTACACCATAGTGCTTTTAGTGTACACCAGCCTTAAGTTTCCAGGCTCACCGTTTTAAGGTGTTGTGCAGGTTGAGGAGAAGTACTGAAGGATCGGATGTAGAGAGATCACTTTGTGATTTGTTCACCCAGAGGCGGGATGGTATTTTTTGTCTTTCACTGTTTTTCTCTGTGAGCCCATCTGAGCATGGTCTGCTTGTCCTGTTTCCCCCACCTATTTGTTATTGGGGCATTTGATACTCGGGATGAGGTACACCGTATGTTGGGATAAGCATGTGTAGGACCCATGAATCTTGAAAGGTGTGTAGCGTGGGGTATTGATCATCACAGCAGTGGAGCTCGATCTGCAGGTTTTTAATCTGTTCTTCTAGAAGGATCTGGTGACCTTTTCCAGGAAGCAATCTACTTTTCTGGTGGAGTGTCCTTGTTTAGTAGAGTTGGTTTTAGGTGTGTTTAAGCATGTATCCTGAACTTTCTCTTTCGAGCAAGTTCTGTGGTATCTGAGTGCCTGGCTGTAGGAGACAGATTTTTTTGGTGTGTCTGGGGTGGTTGATGGATCTGTGGAGGTAAGTGTGGTGATTGGTGGGTTTCTTGTATATAATCGTTTGTAGGGTTGCATTCTTTTAGCTAATCATATTGTCCAAGAAGTTGATGCTGGTGAGGGAGTGTTCTAGAGAGATTTGATGGATGATGGTGGTGAAGTTGTGGTGGAAATATATGAGGGAGTTTAGGTTTTCTAACCAGAGGATGAAAATATCATAGATGTATTTCAAGTATATCATTGGTTTTGTGGTGCATTTTTCCACAGATTTTTCCTCAAGGTGGCCCATGAAGAGGTTGACATATTGGACATATGGCTATTCCTATAGTTTGGACAACATGTTTGTTATTACATTTAATGTTGTTGTGGGTGATGATAAAATGGATGAGTTTGGTGTTGTGTTTTGGGTATTGTATTTCCAAGTGTTGTGCTTTATCTTGTATGTATGTCTATCTATCTATATTATATTACACTGCTAGAGCAGTGTAAAGTAGCTTTACTGTAAATGAGAAGCAGGCCCCTAAAGTAGACACATTGCCCTGACGCATGCCCGTTTTGCAGTAAGAGACTTATGGCAGTGTCTACGCTTGCCGTTTTTTCCCACATTTTCTCCTGCTGCATCTCCAGTGGCGGGAGTGCTAGTTTAGATTGGCCAGCACTATTTTTACCAATAGTTTGTCTAGATTTGCTCTCAGAAACATCAGTATATAATCTGCAATCTCCCACTATTGTTAGAACAGGTGTTCAGTGTGCTAGAGTTCCCAAACACTGCAAGTATAGCTAAGGTTCAAGATGACAATCAAGGGCCAAATCTGTAACCATGCTGATTGTCTTCTGATCAGGTTATGACACAATTCCAATGTGTAGATTAAGGCACTGTCTATAATAAAAGTTGGAACCATGTTGTAAATGGATCAGGAGGCAAAGTGAGTCCCCTCTTTTAGTTGCATCTGTAGGGTAGATGAGCCCCTACAAGCAGTGGATTACGGAAGAAAAGTGAGATGGGCTACACAGCTTTTACTCCAGTATTCATGCATGTCAGGAATATATGGATAGTTATAAATATTCATTCCCAAACAAGAGACTTCCAACAGCTGCACAGTGCTGAACATTTCCCTGGATTAAGGTCAGAAATGGAACATCTGTTAGTGCTGTGATATGCTGAATGTGTGATGTGTCAACAACCATACAACCTGTGATAAGAGCTCTGCTTTAGTGAGCTACTGTGTCAGCCTCATTTCATGTGTCCCTCTGGAACTGATGTGCTGACAGAAACCCAGGTCTTCTATCATGCAGATCAAGCATGCGTTTAGCTTCTGGTTTGAAATTCTCATTCTGTGTGTTAGATATCATAATATTAGCAGAGACACAAGTGTTCCTACCATAAACAAAGTTGAATTGATCAAACTGCTAGGTTTCTGGAGATGTGAAATGTGCAATTGCCATAGCCTTCAAGAAAAATCTGAACCAAAAGGATAAGATGATAAAGCTGGTTATAACTGAACCCTAATTATATATATATATACATAAACATCACCTTTTTAAGAATCCTATGAGGACTCGTTTGGTTGTGAGTGGGATCTTGTTTTAAGAAACATATGCAAAAAACTTATTCCCTGAATAAATATAATCCTAAATGGCCACTGTGAATTACCGGTAGCTTTATGTCCAGCCTTTTTGAAAAGTGGATATTATAAAACATAAAGACCAATATTTTCTAAAGGGACTGGTGACTTTCAGTGCCTCAGTTTCTGCAGCTGAGATCTTCAAAGGTATTTAGACAAAGGTGTCTTGCATTGGGAATGCCCAGCCTGAGATACCTTAAAGGTGCCTGGTTTTCAGAAAGAGCTCAGCACCCAGCTTCTGAAAGCTTTTTAACAAGAATGGGTATTTAATGGGCATTTAAAAATGGAGGCTGCAAAAATCACGAGTGATTTCTGAAAATCTTGGCCAATGTCAATTTTAGCATTTAATTAAAATTAAATTAGATTAAAAATTCTCATTGTAATCTTACGAACCCAGATAACAACAATGTTTAGTTGGTGCACTGGCTTTAAAAATAAAATTGACTATAAACAGAAATGATACTTATCAAACTGCAATAGCGTTTTGATCGTATGGGACAAGCGGAAAGGGAGGCTAAATATAAGCAAAAGTGAAACTGAACAGTCTAGTTAATTGTCGATACTGAAAAAAAGCAATTGTATGATGGAAGGTACACACAAATTCTGAAATTCTTCCAGTTTTAGTAATTTAATGTTAAAGGTATTTTTTTTGTTCTAAGATGTTATTCCTGACAGTGGCCCATTCAACTGATTCATTGTTTTATGCATTTCCATTTGGTGTTTTGGAAATAAAGACAGTTTTGTTCTTTTCTTCTGTAGCTATTCCCTTACCAGCTATCCTTTATTATATAGCAGAAGGACTGCCTTGTATTTCTGTATGCATTTGACTTGCTGCACAGACATATTTTTCTTTTAGTAGATATATCTTTGGGGTTTGGAGACTTATTTTGATGAAAGGGGGAGTGTTTAAAGCAGAAATGACTGTATCTCTAAAGAAATGATGAATACTTATCCCTCTTCATCTGGGGAGCTAAGACTTTCTTTTTCTCCTATATTACATAAGAAAAATAAGCCCCCATTTGTGTCACCTTTGCCTTTTGATAGCTAAAGGTTTCCTAATTAAGAACACCTGGATTCATTCTCAATTCCTTCAATTTGGCATTTCTAAATTAGGTAGGGGACAAGGGCCATGATCCTCAAAGGCATTTAGGAGTCTAATTACCATTGATTTCAAAGGGCTTTGGATCAGGGTTGGTTAGTCTTTAATAGGTATGAGTGACCCTTCCTGAGAGACTATTATTACTGAAGAAAGTGTGAGGCTGTTTTCCATCACCCAGCATTAAATACCCAAACTCTTATATAATGATTCCCCCTTTCTCCCCCACAACAATCCCTTCCATGCTACCAGGGCTCTGAAATATATTTCGGAAACCAGAGAAGGTTGTTCAGGGTAATGGTTTTGTGGGCTTTTTCCCTAGTCAGAATGTAAGAAGTATTAATTCCTTCATTAAAGTCCTTCATTTTATTTCAAAAGACAATACATGTATTCCCAAAGAAACTTTCCCATAAAAACTGAAGACTGATGCAGTGTTGCTGTCTTGGAAATAATAATCTTTCAATTAGTACAACTGGACATAAAGCAGACTTATTACAATAACTCTTCGTATAACTGTGCTAACTATCCAGAGGAAAGGAATGAATGGAATGAATGAATATAATTGGATACAGAACAAGTGCATTGTAGGAGGCACCAGGGACTTCTGGGATCTGGGAATTGCATTAAATTACCTAAAATGAGCAGCTTGCATCATATTAGTTAATATTTTAATAGAATTTACAGAATACATTACATTACTAATGAGGCCTTAACAAATTACGACCTGCTTGTGCAAAGGACAAAACTCTGAATAAAAAGTTACCAGGAAGTTCTAAGTCTGGGTAGACAAGCAACTATAGCAGATTATAAAGTTCAAAGGAATTCAATAATTATAACATGGTCCAGGAATAAATATTACAATGACAATGAAGTTATTTATCCTATTAACTACACCTATCAAGATATTGGTAATGCTATATATAATCAGTTTATGGGGTCTGACAATCTGGTAATTACAGAGAATCTGGCAAAAGATATAAAAACCACATGGCTCTTACACAAAATCCCTTTGTTATAAGGTTACTTCTTTCTTGAGAAGAGACAAGTAGGCACTTGAAGGATCTAGAATTGATCTAAAAATGTTAGTGTAAGGGGCCATCTTTATGGGCATCTGAACAATGTCTGGGGGACATGTTGGTCCCTTCTCTTTTATAACATGGTTTAGTTTTCCCTTTTGTAGAGGGGGCTGAAATGTGTTTAACCAATACTAAAGTGTATTACAGACCTGATATATAATTGCCTGTTTAAGTTTCTTACACATGCAAATGTGAGAGAAGTATTTTATCTTGTATTACTGCCATTTTTTTATAGGGAGGAGTATTAATTTTCTGGCTGTTTATTTTTAATCAAGCATAACATAACATAACATAACATAACATAACATAACATAACATAACATAACATGAGTGAAGTAATATCTTTTATTGGACCAACTTCTGTTGGTGAAAGAGACCAGCTTTTGTGCAACACAGAGCTCTTATTTAGGTCAGCCGAGATGAAGCCAGACCGGAAGAAGAGCTCTGTGTGGCTTGAAAGCTGGTCTCTCTCACCAACAGAAGTTGGTCCAATAAAAGATATTACCTCACACATCTTGTGTCTCTAATATCATGAGACAACAAGGCTACAACTACACTGTATCCATGAGACAACAGACTCATTTATCCACAATGAAGTAATAACTACAAAGAAACAAAAAAGGACTCCAGGCAGCAATGGAGAGACAGGCGATAAAATGATGAAGCATAAACTCCAATGCACAAGAAGAAAAACCTCACTAGTCCCCACCCCATCCAATCTAATGCTTCAGGGAATAAGCTGAATGCATGTGGGAAGCTGGAAGAAATATTTGCTCCCCAGGTACAGAATTAAACAAAGTGCTGTATGGTTTTAATTTTTGGTTCACACTCCTCATAAGCATCAGGTACTGAATATCGTCAGAGGCAGAACACTGAGTAAATCGGTCATTGGTCTGGCCTGTTATATCAAATCATGTGTTCATGTAGGGAAGGCGGCTGAGCCACAAAGATCGAGCTCCAAAGACTGCCGAAGTTTGGGGGAGACAGGTGTTGACCTTGCAGAAATCGCAGCAAAACCACAAACGATGGATCACAACTCGCCAAAGTTCATAGTTATTCAGAGCTGGGGGCTTTAATCTCATCTCTGGTTCCTGTGACCCAGTCCTGCTTTTCCTCTGACCAAATCAAACACACGCAACAAAAACTCATAACAAGATGTAGTAACAAGAAAAATAAACTAACATGAAATTAGTGAAATTTAAATAACTCAGTCTAAGAACAAAGGTTGATGATTGGGGTTTAGTTTTGTGTAGACCAAACCTGCCCCAGGCCCCCGACCCAATCTCTGAAGTTAAAGTAGTTTACATATGAATTTAAACACCTGTTCAGCATATTGAATACAATTCATTCAGGCATTTAGGCATCTCCCATTTGCAAACCCTCTGTTTTACAGCCGTTAAAGTGCCATTCTTACAGTCAGGTGGAATTTAGATCCAAATACTGTGGTTTAAATTTGAATATGCTCAGGAAGTAGTGTCATGTAATTAATGTACACAGATAATGTGCCTTTAAAATGATTTTCAATAGGACATCTCTGCAGCACTGCCATCTCAAAGAATAGCTAAAGGAAAATCATGTCTATTTTTCATAATCTAACAGCCTGATATTTCATGTACGGGCTTAGAAGCACTTCTCACCACAACTAAACTGTGTAGGTTGTGTAAATGTATACATTCCATTTGGCACTTCTGAACCTACTCTGGGTGGCATTAGGATAGGAGAGTGTGGTATTAAAGCTAGATATCATGGCTCAAGAATCAAGGCCAATGTTTTCTAAGTTTGATCCCTAAAATCCATCTTTAGGAGCCTAAATAAGCACCCTGGTTTTCAGAGGCACTGAGCTTCTGCAGTACCTGGTAAAGTCAATGAGATACTCAGCACCTTTGAAAATCAGCAAGGACCTTTATTTAGGACCCTTAATGTGGATTTAGGACTTTAACTTTAGGGACCTAACTTTACCTCTCTGAGTGTGGCTTTTAAACACCTATGCCTCCTGAAACAAGCTGTTCACAGCCAGGCAACGTCATGACTCCAGTCTGAGCCCTTCATCCCAATGAGTTTTCAGCTTCCTGTAATACTCTAAGAAAAACATGCTGATGCCTGCCAAGTAGTTTGTTTAAAATATTAAACATTTGAATGATTTTTTGTGAGTGTTAAACCAGCATTCAAGAAGGAGGAAAACGTATCTCTTGAAATTGGACCAGTGCAGTTAATTTACTAAATTTATATCACATCAAAAGATTCCAGGTTGATTTGCAAATGCTTGGGTGCTTCATACAATTATTTATAAAGCAGGCGACTGGCATATCATGTCACAGATTTGAGTCATAGAACTGATTGATAAGCTCTCCTTGGTACAGACATTTGCTTTGTCATTTGGAACTGAATCCCCTCATCCACAGCCAATTGTGTGCTATTCAGCTTATGCTGAATGCTGACATTATACACAATTTTAGCCTGTGCATTTGCAAACCGTTCTTTGCCATTTCCATTTGAAACCTCTTTTGTGCTAA
The DNA here is from genome assembly GCA_007922155.1 of Mesoclemmys tuberculata. Lineage (NCBI taxonomy): Eukaryota > Metazoa > Chordata > Testudines > Chelidae > Mesoclemmys > Mesoclemmys tuberculata. The sequence goes on along the minus strand of ML675604.1, from coordinate 36,967,226 downwards.
ATACTTCTGACTTCTCTAAATAAGCATTATCCATAATAACCCTATATCAATCCATTATAAAACCATGAAAGTACATACTGTATTTAAATTTAATCCTTGAAACAAAGCTTTATCTCAGATCATTGCATGTTGCTTTCACAGCTGAATTTCACAGCTGCTTAGATTTCAGCAAAGAAGAAAATGGAAATTGCTTTTACTGTTTCTAAACCTATATGATCTTCAATAAAACCTCATTTTAATCAATGTTGTTCCCGTGTGCCTCCCCACCCCACATTCACAGATACATAGCACATATTAGCAGGCACAGATACACGTGCACCTAGACACGTGTATCTGGGCATAGAGATGCACTCAGATGTACTCAGTCACAAATTCCATCAAAAGCCCATTTGTAAGATATTTATGTCAATAGCTAAAAGAGCTTTAGTTCAGTCAACTGGAAGCCAACTATTTAGGAAATAGCTGTGAGCTATGTCTCCAAAACTGAGTTTTCAACTGGGGACTGCCAACTTGCAGATTTAAAACATGGCTTGCACTTATGATAACCCAGATAATGTAAACTCTTTGCAGCCAGCTTTTATTGAATAAAAGAAAAGAATAAAGTATTCTCATTGAACAGTCTAATTGCGTGTCCAAAAGCATATTGAACACTTCACTCTTCTAAGTCTACTTTTAGATTTTAGCCAACGCTGTAATATATTTCTGGAACACCGAACAAGGTCCGATTTTGCTTGTTGGTGATAAAAAAGTAAAGGCCACAGAATACTAGGAAGATAGGGATAGCCATGTTCAGATGCTCGATACCAGACCAAATTGTCCAATATCCACTCTCCAGCATTAGCTGGTATCAGATACATCAGAGGAAGTTGTGAAACCATGATAATGGGGAATTATTAAATTACATGTTTACGGGGCAATTTTCCCTCTCCCCCCAACTTCAGGCAGTTGAGGTATTGAGAATCTGGGCCTTAGTGGTTAGTTTGTGATTTGAATCATGAGTGTGGATATCTCTTATACATCTTCCTCCTGGCTAGTGTAACTGTCAATTATAATTTTTTTATCTATATATCTACTCTTTTTTTGAATTATACTAAAATGTTGGCTGCAATAATATTACTGTTTGCCAGAAGCTGGGAATGGGATGATTATCTGTTCTGTTCATTCCCTCTGGAGCGCCTGGCATCGGCCACTGTTGGAAGATAGGTTACTGGGCTAGATGGACTGCTGGTCTGCTCCAGAATGGCCATTCTTATGTTCTTATGTCTGTTCTTATTTTGTGGCTGTGAGTTCTAAAAGTTAATGATGTGTTGTACAAAAATATAGTCTTAGTCTGCTTAGCCCATCAAAAAGAAGATTGAAAAGTGGCTTGATTACAGTCTATAAATACCTTCCCAAGGAGACAATACTGGGTAATAAAGGGCTTTTTAATCTAGCAGAGAAAGGCATAGTAAGAACCAATAACTGAGAGCAGAAGCCAGATAAATGCAAATTGGAAATCAGGCACAAATTTTTAACATAGAGGTTGATTAACCATTGGAACAAACTGCCAAGGGAACTAGTGGATTCTCCATCTCTTCGTATCTTCAGTTCAAGATGGGATGCTTCTCTGGAGGCTATGCTTTTGCAGAATATACATTGCTGGGCTCAATATAGGGCTAAATGGGTGAAATGTAATGGCCTGTGATATTCAGGAGGTCAGACTTGATGATCTAATGGTTCTTCTTGCCTTAAACTTTATGAATCTATGAAATTTCCCTCTTCTCCATTTATATGCAGTAGGGGTACGATCAGTGTGTGGATCCCTAAACTTTTGTTTGGTTGTTTTTTTTTACCACTGAGCTGAAGTCTTCACTGAGAAACCCACAATGACACCAGGTTCTTTTTCCTAACTAGTTATAATTAATTTAAAACCCAATAATGAGTATGAGTAGTTCAAATTATTCCATCTATGTCCATTACTGTGCTTTTGTACAGTGGACTTAATCTGTCATTAGGTGGCAAATTTGCCTAGTTTTGCTAGATTTTCTCACAATCTCCTCTGGTTTTGATTTACCTAAATAATTTTGTGTTATATGCACATTTTCAATCTCATTATTCACTCTCACATTCAGATTATTAATAAATATATTAACACTGGGCCTTGTGTGGAATTGTGGGGCACTTTACGACTAGCTAGAACTGGTTAAAATGTGCAATTGTTTCTGGAAAAATTCTGTGATAAATTCATCCACATTTTTTGTTGAAAAATCCTAAATTAAAAACATTTTAGCCAGCTTGACCACAAACCTCTCTCCTTGTTGAGAACTAGTCTTTTTGTTGACTTTTTTCCTTTCTCATCAGTTTTCTCATCCATTACATTTTTTCATTACAAATCACCTTTAGCGACCTGTTTTCATTTCCTCCTGCAATGCATTCATATTTTGTTAGAGATAAAGACTAACAGAAAAGACTATCCAGTCATCTTGATAGGTAACCCAGTTTGGACGAAATGCAGCTGCCTAAAATATTCATCCACTCCCCTCATCTTAATAAAATCCTAAATCTTTGTTTAGGTTTGCTTCAACTTGGATACATTACTTCTACCCCTCTAGGCTCTAGCTGTGTAAGATCCCTTTCAAGGCCCAATATACTCTTATTAAGTGCCACCATTACCCTGCTTTATTGAAGTGATGCAAAAAGAAGCAGAATTTTCTGCACCACACAATTTAATAGAAAGCGCTTTCTTATTATAGGATTTTTAAACTACTCCATAGAATTTAATAGTGAAAGAAATCCCTGCCATCAAATTGACAGGATGGTTCCAAAATGCCACAGACAGGTTATTCTTCTCTATTAAAAATTCTGTAGGACTTCTCCAAAAGGTTCCATTCCATTACAGCCCACAAGCCTGTGTGCGTGCATGCCTGCACACTCACACAGCAGCAGTTCAAAATCACTGTTCAAAGACTGAAATAAAATACCATTGGTACCTCCCCTCATCTCAGTTTTCCAGCTAGAAACAGCACAATGTTTTTCTCTCGTGTTGGAAAAGAAAGAAAACTTTAAACGTTCATCGCCTTGTTCTACCAGATAGGGAAGCTTCCATGAAGCTTGAGGAGAAGTTCAGCTGGTAGATCAGGCAACAGAACTTGGTTTGACTTTTTAGAGAGATGAAAGAACAGTACAAACCTAAACCTAGTCAGTGGCTCCATCAGAAATTTTTTTCTGAGCTCACTAACAAGATTTGATTATGTTTTACTTAGTGAAAGAAAGGTCAGAAACAAGGACATAATATGAAGTTGAACTAGAATGCTCTGGCATAAATGACATGTGTCTGTCATCACCCATGGTTTGAGTAATGTTTACCTGAACTGACCCAAGACTGGTGCATCTTCACTTGAGAGAGTTAAAACACACTCAAGTTTTGCCACACTAGCCTTAGCCAACCTACCAGAATGTTAAACTTGTTTTGCCAGTTCTGTCAAAACTGGCTTATTTACAATAACAGTTATTACATAATGCTGCAGGCTCATGCTGAAAGAAAATCATTAGAAAGCTACCCTTGGTAACATGGTAAGCTTTACATTGATTAAAGTACGTTAAAGCGTATGGAAAACAGAGACACATTTTATTAAAAATCATAGCCCTGTAGGGTCCTAAAACTTTTCAGCTTTCAGTGCTGCTAGAGTGGATTAATGTGCCTTTACAACCATTCTGATTCAGCAACAAGAAAAAAATAAGCATGCACCTGTTATGTCTTATGTAAATTAGCTTGTTTGTCCCATGATAGTCTCTTGAGAACTATCTAGTCCACTGTGGAGTATTCTCAAATGATTACAGACCATTATTGTGTTATTCAAATTATAGAGGAGAAGTAGTGGTGTTAACAACTGGTTCAAATGGCATGTGCCTTACTAGAAAATCCTCAAGAATAAGATGGCAGAATATAATCATTGAAATCTCAGTATTTTAAATACTTCGAGTTTCAGTACTACTTCATATATGTTACTTAGCCTATAAATTCTGTGGGGTGGGAACCTTATTTTCAGACCTGTCAAACACCCATCACACAGTTGGCACTATGCAAACAATATACAACATTGGTATTTTTGTGATCTATTTTTGTGGTTCAGATAGAAACAAATTATAGAACTATATTCTATATATATATGCCGTTTACTCAGATGTGCTTTTTAATAAAGACTTCTTGAAACTGATCTGAGTAGCTAGAGATATGGAAAAGGTATTGTCTTGAATAAGCCTTTATAGGTGGTAATCTTTCACAGCTGATCACGTTATTAACAAATTTGTCCTTGAGTAAAAGTACGGGGTCAATGGGATTCTTACTATGTGTTTTACTGTGAATACTGTGACACTGCAGTCATGGTGGGGGCATCTGCTGATAATTTGGAAGACGGAGAAAGAAAAGGTAACAAATTAGAAGTTCCTTGTTGCTGACACACAACAAGCATCAATCTACAGTATTTTAAGACTTAATAGAGACAAAGTTCTGCTCTTACTTAAATGAGGAGTAATACCATATAAGTCTATTAGTTTAAAAATCAGTGGAGTTATTCCATATTTATGCAATTGTAACCTTGCACAGAATCTGACCCAGCAGCTTTACTTAAGCCGGAAAAGGAGCAATAGGTCAGATTCACACATGGAGATGCATGCAGCCTTTGTTATTAAAAATTTACTGTATGCTTTGGCTATTAAAAAAGAGGCAGTGGACTTACATTTAATCACATCAGACTCTGTGTGCAGTAAATTAGTTAAAAGACTCTTTAGGATAGATAGGAGGTCTTTTTTTGTTTGTTTTTGGTTTTTTTACCAAATTACATGGTTTCCAAAGCAACATGTAAAATGTCCTTTTGCGTCTGACTCCCACTTTTTACTAAGCACCTTTTAGTCATCTGAAGAAACAGAGAGGGCTGAGGAAATCCTCATTCAGTCAAATCTATCCCATATGAACGTGCAACCCTAATGAAAATCGGTTGTGAGGCCCTTCACGTAACTGTACAAAAATGCATATGATTTTCTGTAATCATAATGATTTGCACAATTCTCTTTCTTCATGCTTTAATTTTTAAAAGTTTCAGCCTGCACAAAATTAATTTTCAGCTAATGAGGGCAAATGAAGCAATAATTAATTTTTCAACTTGTACATATGTCTCATTGTAATAGCCTCTGCTAGCCTTCTGTGGCGTAGTATGTTTCATTATAACCGCTATTTTAATTTTTCTCTCTCTCCTTGTCTATTTAAAGATGCAGTGGGTCTGTCATGACGAATGTTTCTGCTGTGAGCTTTTGTGATGGTGTCTGGGTATATGCTGATCAGGGATAGTCTTGTCACATTTGCTTAGCTTCAGAGTTGGAACTATGCTTATTTGTTAAACGGTGGTCTCTGCTTCCATATTCCTGCAGATTCTGTGTAGTTTCTGAGTTCTGTTTGAGCAGACATTTTCATCAAGGACAATTGCTTCTGAATATGACTTCATTTCCTCGTGTTTGGATTTTCCACATGCGAATGACTTGGAATTGAATTGGAATTGAGGTCCAAAATATAGAGACTCACTTTTAATGTACTTTTCTTCACTAGAAGATAATGTTTTAAAGAATGGTTGCATCTTTGACAGCCTAAGATGATCTCACGAAATCTCACACCTAGTTATTTCCTTTCATCCTAAATGACTAAATACATATCCTGACAACAATCTGGGCAAAATTCTACTCCCAGTTACATTGGTACAACCCAATTGCACTAACATAAGTGAGAAAAAGTTTGGCCTTACATGATTCATCATTTCATACTTACAAAAATACACTGTATCATGCATTTTGATGGATAGAGTCAACTGGCATATTGTACAGGTGTGGAGAAAAATCACCTATTCTCTGATAAAGCAGCAATTTCACACAAGCCAAATTGTGTGCTGATTTAGATTCAGTCAGTGCAACATTACTGTAGCCAGTGAAGTTGCATGGTGTGTAAAGTACTGCACAATTTGACCCGGTGAGTGGATCAGTGAATCAGTGCATCAGGTTATGGAAAAACATCCTATGCAAAATTCTTATTACTTATTGAATTCTGACAGTGTGCTCAGTGCAATACAGTATATAGAGAAAGTCACAGCCCCAGCTCCGTGTAGCTCAGGAGAGAAAGGATGCTCTTGAAATTAAGGCATCAGGGTGAGAATGAGGAAACCAGTGTGTCAGTGTTCTGTTCCTGGGGCCATCACAGACTTCCTGTACGCCCTCAGGCTGGGTCTACGCTGACGGCGGCGAATTCGTCACTGTTAGATCAATTGCTCTGGATCGACTGAACGGTCTGTGTAGACACGCTCAGTCAATCCAGCAAGCGACACAGGAAAACCACCCCGGTAAGTGGTGGAGCACTGCATCGAAGGGAGCGCTGTTCCCTTTGACGCAGCGCAGTGTGGACACGGCACAGAGGAGACGCTGCAAAATCGACAGGAGATACGCAAGTGATTGACGCCACTTGCGTATCTCCCGTCGACTGCCGCCGAATCGCGAAGGTAAGTGTAGACCAGGCCTTAGGCATGTTGCTTTGTTGCTCCTTGCCTCAGTAAAATAGGGAAATAGTAATTATCTAATTTCCATGGACGTTGTCAGACTAAATCAATTCACTTCCGTGAGGGACTTTGAGTTCCTCAGATGGAAGATGTCTCACAAGTTTAAAGTATTATTACAATCCAAGTTAGACTATATAGTACAAATGTGAAATGCAGCTAATTGACAGAATTTAACCTGTCACAGCATAGATACAGGATAAAAATTGCCTCAAGTTCTCTGGGGTCTGTTCCCAGCTTGGCCAAAGATGCTCTGGGTGACTTTGGTCAAATCACTTGGCCTTGCTGTCTCATCTGTAAATGGGGTTAATTTTTTGTAAAGCTCTCTGATATTTATGGATGAAAATTCCAGACAAATATTATTTGTATTTGTTAAATCACCAGTACAGTTAACCAATGTATGATATCTTTCACAACAAGCACCACCATCTCATTAATAATACATAAACACATTTCTGGAATTCTTTCTGGTTATTTCTTGTTATTATTCCTTAACATGAGCATGTTAAAAAAATAGCTATTACAACATACAAGATCTTTAAGCATAAAAAAGGAAAGCTACTGTCTAAAATGTGTCTCCATCAGTCAGCAATAAATCCTGACCACCAAATGACCTCATAGGTTTGGCTAGTCAGGAGTTTTGTTAAACCTTCCACAAAATTCTTGCATTTTAGGTGCTCAAATGCACTTGTACTCCTTTGATATTCCTTACAATTCTCACAGTCCCTGATTATTATTTATCATGATGATTATTACTGCAGTGCCTAAGAGCATGGACAAGGACTGCATTGTGCTAGATGCTGTACAAATACAAAACAAAAGACAACAAAGAGCTTGCAATCTGTAACGTAATTCCCAGTAGTCTACTCAGTAATGAAAAAAGAATACAGAGCCTTGTTTAAAATCCACTGAAGCCCATTGAATGGGAATCTTTCCATTGGCTTTAGTGGTCTTTGGATCAAGGCCCTGAGTTTTGCACACACCAAATAATAATATCAGTTTGGGTGTGGTTTATCGGTCCCACCCCATCTACAGTTGTAAGCATAATAATGGTAAGTACTCCAAATGTATTCTAAATTGTAAATTGATATAAAAGACTAACGTGTCACAAATCCTTCTTCCATAAATGCTCTCTAGGCTTTCCCTATCAGAAATCCATCCTGCACACTCATGCTCATTATTTATGTGGAGGAAAGTAGGCAGGGCCCTTAGGGAAGAAGAGGCTCGCTTACTTTGCAACTTCTGTGGCTTTCCCAGGAACACGACTCTGCCTCCTGGGGAACATTCCCTCGTTGAAAAGAGTGGTCACCCAAGCATGTCTGGCACAGTGAAGACTCAAGCTCTGGTTCCTCTTGAGGTATGTGCATCAAAGTGGACCCTGTGTATTTGAGGTTGGTATTCTGGTGCTTTTCCATGCTGACCATTGGGCTCTTAATCCATCTTCGTACCTGCAAACACAAAAGAATTCATGAGCTCCCTTCAGCTTCTTTCACTTGTAATTTCTCATGTTCCATCCAGGGGTTTCCTGATGTGGCTACATAGTTATAGGCTACTAATGATAATGTGATACCATGTAGGATGTCTGGATTTCATATCTCTCTCTCTTTCTCTCTCTCTATCTGTGTGTGTGTATATACATATATATATATGTATATATATCTTATATATATAATATATATAAGAATAACATTTTTTTTAAAAAGGCCTGTAGATAGGTAAGGAGAGGACACTTTTACAAAGTGAACACTTCCAATATTGACAGCTCCATTGACACTTCATTTATATCAAATAGATTTTTTGCAGGTATTTATTTTTAGTTTACAGTTCCACTCCTGGTGTTATAAGCTTTTCCATGGACACATTCGATCTGAAAGTTCTCTTGTTTCATATTTCCTCATGCACTAAGCTTCTATTATCTTGACCTGTTTTTCTCTTTTCTTTCCTCGTGTCTCTCCATTACATTTGGGAGTCATTCTTTGTGCTGTCCTTTTAAACTCTGTCCCTGCCTCCATCTGAACCATCCTCTTCTGCCTTCCTCCTTTCGTCTTTAGTTCACTGTGTAGTACTTTGTAATGCTGTGCACTAAAGATCCCATATAAAAGTAAATTATATGGTAGTTAAGGTCCGATGTTTCTCATTGTCAGAGGGTGTACTTGCCCCGCACTGGAGAAGACGTGGTTAAGCCAATACTCCTGACAGCAGAAGCCACGCCCTCATCGCCTGCTGGGCATGCTCCAACTGCTGCAGCAGTATAAAAGGGAGCAGCTCAGCTCACTTGGGGTAGGACACTGAGCAGGAAGTTGCATGGTGGGGATGCTGAGATGGAGGTTCCAGGAATTGGGGTAGGAAGTGTTCCAGGGGAAAGCTACTTAACAGCTCTTGAGGAGGCAGCATGTTTTGGCTGGACCCCTGCAGTTACAGTGACCACCCCAAGTCACTGCTAGGGCCATGAGCCGGGGCATTCTTACCCCAGCTGCACTCCCCACCCCATGATGGCCCTCCCCCACTTTCTGCTTTACTAGCCACTAGGCTGCATGGTCCTGAATGCAAGGGCCTCCCCCAACCCTCGCCATGAGTCTGCCTGGCCCTGAACCTGAGGACCTGAGAACTATTAGGGGTTCAGACTGCTAGACCCCACTTCTCCGAGGCTTGCCACTTTACCCCCTTCCATGGTGGTGTGATCCACAAGCCCCATGACACTCCTGTACACACTCTGTTTACTTCACTTTGTTTATGTTATTACCTCCCTCTTGACATGTGCATTATATTTACAGTGTGTTATGGACTTCTTAAAGTGGATTAGTAAATTAGTTCTCTTTGTGGCAGGAATCGGAGATTTTGCTGGACTCCTTCTTAAGTAATTTTATATAACAAAACAAAAGAGTCAGCCACATGATCCATGTTCATTTTGTGCTCAGGCAGCTTAAAACACAATTAAGAGAAATTTAAAAACCCCACAGCTTCCTTTTTACTCTGTTTTTGAAAACTTGAAGGAAATGAACATAGGAAGGTGGAAGTTTATATCAGAATTATTTGTCAATAAGGGGTTGAAAAGCTGAGATTGTCAGAGCTGACTAGGAGAAGAAGCTACATAGCTTTCATTGAAAGTAATGAGAGTTTTGTGGCTAAATCCCCTTTTTTGGCTTGAAAAGTCTCAACCCAAATGTTTGCAAAGGGATGGCTCAGTAGATGTAGGATGAGACTGTACTGACTCACAACCCAAGCAATACCATTGATTTTAATTAGCTTCCACAGGCTGAAGGCCAGAAAAGAACTTGGCCTCAGCACAGAGATGGTTTCTCAGTAGATGACCAGCCTGGTGCTGTAAATTAGAAAATAACTCTTACGTTAGTCATGACCACTGTGCCTGTTGTAGCATTAGCATTGAGAGTCAAAATCTCAGCAATTGGTAAATGGGTCACTTACGATAAACAAACCTTATGAAATTCAGCTAGCCAGAACTTCCTCTGATAACTAGTAGGTGAGGAGTAGCACACAATTGCACATGCTGTGCTAGTCTTCAGAATATCATATGAACAACTGCCTTTCCACTCTATGGAAACCAAGCAAATAAGACATAGTTTGTAGAGCACATGTGCCACTTTTCATTGCTCTATGTATTTGCATTTGTTCCAGAGACAATAATATATGCAGAATGTTTTAATCTATGGTTCTGATACTTTGATATTTCATTCAGACCCCAGTTACCCTCTCGTCCTTTACAATCCTTTGAATTTTGGTCTATGGCACACACAATGCCTTGGCAACAAAGTACTGAAGTAAAAACCTGAGTGATTAGAGATGTGTGGAATCATTTTTCCATGATATTATAGCCAAATGTAGTTTTGAGTCAACTTTTTCTGTTTATACAATTCTCAAATCCATTAGTAGGTAGAAAAACTGTTTTTTACCATTCTCCTTATTCATAGTTTTTTGCTTCATGTTGCGAGGCTGGGACTGCTGTTTTTGTTTGTTTGTTTGCTTTTGGTTTAAGAAATATATTTTGAAATTAATCTTTTGACTCTGGCAGATTTTCAACATTTATTTTGCCAAACATAATTTATTCTATGATTGTTAAGTACATCACTAAATATACTACGGTCCAAGTAAATTCATGGTTGTCTCTCTTGACCTAATTCCAAAACTTGGTATGTTGACAAGAATAATTTTTCTCCTGAACAAAAAGTCATGGTTTATTTTCCAAGTTAGTTTTATTATAGGAGGCAAATATAATGGATTGCATTTTATCTTGATGGGGTACATGACACCCTATTTGATTTTTCTTTTACTATTCCAAGTCCATGTGGTGATCAGTTGAATCCTTCCAGTGACACTCACCTGTTCTGTCTTTTTTCGTTACACCTTTTGGCATCCGTGTTATAAGTAAGGACATGAAAGAAGATCTATCCTAAAACTTCTCCCAAGCCATGAACCAAATCTGAAGCAGAGATGGACATGCTCCAGATCCAAACTTCTGAGTTCAAGGGGTGTGTTCCAGGGCTTGGGTTCAGTACAATATAAAGAAATGAGCCAGCCAAGAAATTCAAATCTAGACCTGGATTTGAACTTTCCTTAGGTTTGAGTAGTATTCAATTTCGGGATTTTGGTCTGCATTCAAAATGCACTGATTCATGAT